>CM062522.1:70955644-71571072 GCA_031439585.1 Pterocarpus macrocarpus
TTTGTGTGAATCTATGTCGCTTTTTCAAACAAAATTGGATTTAGATTATTCATTCTAGAATGAAATTGACAAAAAAAAAAAAAGACTTAACGACACTTTATGCAAAAAAATAAAATAAAATTATTAAGTAATGTTTCTCAGCCAAATTAGATATATATCATCTTATGTTTATGTAATTTTTATCGTTAAAGTTGACTTTAGCAAATTTCTTGTATCCTTCCTTAATTCAATATTGATAACTTAATTGGTAAGAGTAATGGATAAGTAAAAAGAAAATAGTATGGCTTAATTACTATAGTTACTCCTCACCTTATAGTTTTTTTTTTTTTTTTAATTTATAGATATTCTCTTTTTGAAAGAAATTTTATTTGAATATTATAGAGTATTTAATTGTCGACGACTCTCCTAACTAAAATTTAAACTATGATTCAACATGTTATAATAGATTAACTCCCTTATCGTTAGACCAAACTTCAGTTGATATCCTATAACGTATTTGGTAAACTATATTCAATTTAACTGGATAAGTTAATATAATGTAGTATAATTCTGTCAGTTATTCAGTATAATCAAGGTATTATATAAAGTTATTTATTACAATTTTTTTTTATGAATTATCAATTTTTTTTTACTCAAACCAAGTTGGCTTATTGTAAGAATAAAATTTTTCCAACGTTAATTTTTTACATATACAAACTCAAGTTTGAGAATTGATCTAAGAAGAGAAAATATCAAACCACTTAAATGAACTTAATATTGGTGTTATTCATTAAAACTCTATATACATGAAAATGATGAATAACATGATCAGATATTGGAGATTTTGATTAGGATTGATTGATTTTTAATTTTAAAGGTCAAACAAAAGCTTCTTTATTAAAAACCCTAGCACCTTGGTGGCCCTGAGAGCATCATACTATCCTTGTTGTTGCCAACGAGTTTATCAATTGTTTGCCATCACAAGTACACCGCCAAGATTGAGATCTCCTTCCTAGGAGCATTCTAACATGGTGCTCGTCAAGTTTTGAACCATGATGGTCCTTGACAAAAATTAGTTAAATCATAAATTTAAAAAAGTGTGAAATTTCTATTTTGTCCGCCACACATCCATCTCAGTGTCGACCATTCTTTCACTCAACGCTTTCGCCCTCCTCGGCATCGAACACGAAAACCACCATCACCCTAGCCTCACAAACTGCCACAACCACTATTCCTCTTTGTCAAATCAAATCCGTGAGTAGCACCCAAAGAGCAATAGCGGCATCTCAGGACGGCAGTGCGACGTGCGCCCTTCTCCCTTTTGGGAAATCAAAACAGTAATGGACACCAACAAGCACTCCATCCCGCTAATGGAGATCAGAACAAACTCACGCAATTCTTGATGCGATGATATTAAATGATTTTTTATGATTTTGCTTTGTTGGATGTGCCTTTTAAATTTCAATATGAACGTCAAGCTCAAGCAATTTTTGTTTTTGGTCATTAAACTCAAACAAGTTCAAATGCTTGGTGTTCGTTCAACTAAAAAATGAAGCAATGCTTTCTTAAACTCCAAGCCAAGCAACTTTGCTCAAGATTAAAATTTCAAATGAACTGTAAAGTCTGCACCAAAAAGAAAATATTAGTCTGCATAAAAAAAAAATGAACTGTGAAGCGGCTTCATGTGCAAGTGATGAGTGTGCCGAGGGGTTATGAACCGTGGTGGGGGTCTGGGGGTAGTGGTGGATGGTGGCATGGTTGGGGCAGCGGAGTGAGGCGGAGTTGCATATTGAAATGGTTAGAGGGTAGAAGGGAAAATTCACACTAAACATCATAATTTATTACTTTTTGAATTAATCATGTAATTATTATTATATAATTAAGTTATCTTTATATTAAATAAATTTTCAATTGAAATATTTCAGCCATTGATTTGTTGTTTTAATGGCTGAGATATGGGCACCATCATGGTCCTTGACACAACACTCCCCATGTAAGTCATTGCCCTCCTTCCTATATTCAACTTGATCTCTTTTTATCTCCGTCCACGTTCTCGATTCTTTTCATTAATTTTGTGATTGTAATCTCTTTGCATCTAATTTCGTGCTACACCTCGCATGCGAATATTGATTTTTTTGTTCAAGGTATAACAAGTTTTAACTAAGGTATGCAACATTAACTTCAATTCTTCTTCTCCTTTTTCATACACACACAAATGTATATATAAATAAATACAACTATAAAAATCCATTATTTGTGCATTTAGATATGTAATCCGGGTTCAATTGTTGTGTAACTTTTTTTTTTTGGGTACAACTGAAAGATTAAAAAGAAGCAGAAACAAGCCTAGAGTCTAGGAAACTGAACTCCCATTGCTGTGTATTTTAGGAATAGTTACGACCAACATTCTTTCTATTTGTTCAAACTTGATTTTTGGATCAATTAATTTGATTTTTTATTATTATTATTTCAATCTGTCTCCATCAAAATTTATCCTACAATGGTATTGATAAGCTCCATTATTTCTATTATTTTATCATTTACTCATTTTTTTGGGGTCAACATCCTTTCCTTTTTTTTTTCTCTTTATTGAAATTCTTCACTCATTTTATGTGCCCTATTATGGAAATATTTTGGAATGAACTATCACATTGGGCCGAAAAATTTGTCCAACTTCCACCCATGACATTCTTTCAACTGAATCCTATTAGTCTCCTACAAGTTAAAAATCATATTTCTCTCCCTTTATCATAACGCATGTCACTTAATCATGGAAAGAATCTAATCTTCACCTTTATCCTTCTATCATCATCATCATTATATATTGTTTTAGAGAGATAATATAGGCATCTTTTCTCCACTATTAAACTCTTTTAGAGCACATGCTAACTTAAATATCGGAATTCTTTACAAATATACTTTCTTTTTGTTTGTTGCTCTTGTTGCATGAAAAGAAGTTCAAGTCTAATATTGCTAATTTCTACCTACTTTTAGGTATCTTCTTTACTTACATAAAGTTTTATGTTATAAAAAATTTATGTTAATAAATACTTTATGTATTACTTTTTCATTTTTTTCCTTTCCTTCAGATTATATTAAATATAATTACCATCACATTTAAATTTTTTTTTCATTTCATATTTTTGTGTCTTTCAACCTTTTTAAAACAAAATGCATGATTCTGTTGTAAATAATAATTTATCTTAACAATGTACGTAATTTATTTGTACTCATTTTATTTTTATAATTCAATGTTTACTTTATACATTTAGCCATTAAATGAAATTCCAAAATTTCACCTTTATGAATTTTTACGTTTTTCGCTCATTTATTATGTAATTTGTAATACAATGTTTGGAAGTTTTAATTATTTTTAAAACAAGAAATGTATATATCAACAAAATGAAAAATTATAAATTTTAATAAAATACAAAATCATAAATTTTTTCTTTGTTTCTCAACTAAAACTATAATGTGAAGATAAATTATCTGTACCAATTATTAAAAATAAAAAACTTCTTGTATAAAAATATAAAAGATAAGTTTTATTATAATTAAATACCTAACATATAAATAACTTTTTAGGATTGTTAATTTTTATTTTATTATTTTTTGTTGTTTTGTTATTTTATTCTTTTTCATTTTTTAATATAAATATTCTCAATTCTCTTTCTTCATTAATTATTCAACCAAGAAATTTTCTGTCTTTGTCAAAATTGTATTCCACTATTCTCTTTTTTCATAATATGAGATAATTTAATGGCATAATTCATTTTATTAATGAAGAAAGAGAATAGTGAAAAGAGCTTTAATAAAGAGATATAATATTTAAGTTGAATAATTAATGAAGAAACAAAATTGGGTGTATTTATGTTAAAAAATAAAAATAAATAGCAAAATAACAAAATTTTTTAACAAAATAAGTACTAAAAATATCAATATATTAATCTCCTTTTTAATAATTTAAATTGATATTAAAAAGATTTAATTTTTAATAGATAGTATAAATTATTTAACTTCACATTATATTTTAAAATTTAAAGAATGAGCAAAATAAAAAAATATATAATCTTTAATTTTGTTAATATTTTTATTTTTGAATTTAAACATAATTAAAATTTTAATTTTACAAATATTTAAAAGATCAAGTGAAAGACACCAAAATGCTTAAAGGGAAAAACTTAAATGTGAAATGTGAAGATAATTATATTCAAGATAATACGAAGGAGTTAAAAAAAAAAAAAAAGAACAAATTGTACATAAGAGGTTATATTTATTTAGTATAATACATTTCAATTTATAAAATGTAAATTACATTAGTAAATATGAGTTCATGTACATAATTGCAATTTTATAGCACATAAATTATATTTTAATATAATAGATAGATAAATTATTTACAATATTTATTTAATGTGAAAACTTTCTTGAATAAAAATATTAAATGTCAATTTTAAATAAATTTATATAAAAATATGAATTTCTTTTAAATGTTAACATTTTGTTTCATTAATAAATTATATTTTTTATTATTTTTTATTTTTAATATAAATTCTCTTTCTTTATTAATGAGTAAATACCCATTTAGTCTTTGACAAAAATTTTGGGGGATAAATTAATCCCTGAAGATTTGAAAGTCCACAATTAGTCCCTCATCATTTAAAAAAAGGGACATATTAGTCGCTCTGTACAGAATCCGTACAAATCTATACTGTCAAAAAGCCTGTACGAATTTTGTACGAAAAAACTAATATATCCTCTTTTTAAATGGTAAAGGATTAATTATAGACCTTTAAATTTTCATGGACTAATTTATCCCCCAAAATTTTTGTTACAAACCAAAATAGGTATTTACTTTTTATTAATTATTAAATTTAATTATTCTCTTTCTTAATTGAAATATTATTTCATTGTTTTCTTTCTGCATTAAATTTTATCATTTTTAATCATTAAATTAAATTAAAATTAATGGTCTAGCATTGGTGTAAGAGTTTTACTTTTATACTGATATCATTTAATCCCTCCATTTATAGATTTCATTTTGATATATAAAAGTTAAATATGCTTGAATTTTACAATAAATAACTCAAAATCATGTATATAATACTATATAATTTGATAATGTAATGTAAAATACTTTATAATGAAAATATATTAAAATTAATCTCTTATTTTTTGTTATAGTAATTAATTGCTAGTATTCTATTTTCTTATTCTACTCTTTTGGTGACTCACATCAAAATAAAATATATTCTAATTCTAAACTGATTATATTATGAGTTTAATTTTAATACTTTATCAATATAAAATATTTTATAATACCAGTTAATAATATATCTTATTAAAGGCGTGATTTTGTAGATAATTGATATAAATATCAAACAAATTTAATAATATCCCAATGCATAATTAGACGGCGGAGTCAATAATGTTTATATTTATAATAGTTCAAAATTAAATTTTTTAATATTATATCTTGCATATTTGTCAACCATTAATAATTTATATAGATATTTATCTCTTGAATAGACTTTTTATTCAATTACAATCAATTTCATTAATATTCATTCATTAATTTAATTGTAGTATGTTTTAATTATTTAATTGATTAATTTTCAACCAGTTATTTTTTACTTAATATATATTGTATGGCTAAATTGCATTCTTCATTTAGAATTTCCAATTAATTTTCATTCTAATTATATAATTTAGTTATATCATTTAAGTATCTTTATTTTATTTATCCATAAATTTAATTTACCTTCCTAATAAACAATAAAAATTTGAATATGACAATATCGTTTAAAATTTTAACATGAAATAATCTATTCCTCCGAAAGGTTGATATATAAGCCTTTAAATAGTGTTATCTCTGTAAAATAAAACAAAAGAAAAAGTCGGATATAGTTTTTTGGTGGTTTCCACCCTCACTCCCCATTGGCATTGATCTCCACTGGCCATGGAAGATCATTTTCACCAGAATCGATGGCTGGATGAGTCCTCTCAGTCTCAATTTCCTCTTCCATTAAAAGAGGGGCACCAACTCGAGAGCTTCATTAAAGCAAAGGAGCATGACTACGACTTGCTCCTCCAGGAGTCACTCATGGAATCCTTTGTTGAACTTGAATTGAAAGAGCAAGAACTCGCGCTGCTTCAAAAATCGATTGAGGAGTGTCGCGCGAAGAGGCACGCAGAGGAGCAGAGATTGCACTCCATTGAGAAAGACATCGAGGAGCGCTTCAATGAGCTTGAGGATAAGGGCAAACAAGTTGCTTCTGTTCAACAACAATTGAGTTCCTATTGCCGAGAAATTGAGGCGAAGGAGAGAGAAATTGGCGCGATCCGAGTAAGCATCGAAGAACGGAGCAAAGAGTTTGAAGCGAAGGGAGAGCAACTTAGGTCGGTGCAGAAGCAGATTAACGAGTGCGAGAGGCAACTGAGGCAGAAGCAGGAAGATTGTAACTGGCAGCATGAAATGCTGCAGCAAGTGATCAAGGAGGAAGACGAGGTTCAAAGGAGAATGCGCAACAAAATTGAAGAGTGTGAGAGGGATCTTGGTATGAAAGAAGCGCGAATTAGTTTGATACAAGACTTGATTAGAGAGCGCGAGCTTGAGCTAAAGATTAAAGATTTGCAGTTCCATCAAGTCCTGGTTGACATGGAGAATGATCGCGAAAGGAAGGAAGCGGAGCTAACAGACCTTTCAAAGAAAATTACTGAATGTAATGAGGAGCTTAAGAGAAAAGAGGAAGAGCTAGATGCGATTCAAAGAATAATTGATGGACAAGCTAAGGAAGTAGAGTTCAAAAGGACGAACTTTCTCAAGTCCGTGCGGGAAAAGATGAATCAGCTTGTTCGCGAGCTTGGATCGAACAAAAAAGATTTTGAATCTTTCAAGCTGTTGATGAAAGAAAGAAGCTTGGAATTCGAAAAGAAAGAGAAGCAACTTGAAAAAGGATGGAAGGAGCTTGAGTCAATGAAGAAGCAGTTTGAAGAGCGAGAGAAGGAGTTTGAGTTGAAGGAGAAGCAATTTGAAGGACGACTAAAGGGGCTTGAGTCAAAAGAGAAGCAACTTGGAGGACGAATGAAGGAACTTAGATCAAAAGAGAAGCAATATGAAAGACGAGTGAATGAGCTTAGGTTAAAGGAGAAGCAATTTGAAGGACGATCGAAGGATCTCGAATCAAAAGAGAAGCAAATTATAGGACAAGTGAAGGATCAAGAGTCCAAAGAGAAAATATACGAAGGACAGGTGAAGGAACTTGAGTCAAATGAGAAGCAATATGAAGAACGAGTACAAGAGCTCAAGTCAAGAGAAAAGCAAATTGAAGTACGTGGAAAGAAACTTGAGTCGAAGGAGAAGCAATTTGAGAGAGGGGTGAAGGATCTTGAGTCCAAAATTAAACAATATGAAAAACAAGGGAAGGATTTGGAGATTAAAGAGGTACAAGTTAAAGTGCAACTAAAAGAGCTTAAGTCAAAAGAAAAACACTTACACTTTGGAGGACAAATAAAGGATCTTGAGTCAAAACAGAGTCAATTTGAAGGACGAGCGAAGAACCTTGAGTCCAAAAAGAACCAGTATGAAGGACGAATGAAGGAGCTTGAGTTAAAAGAAGCACGGATTAAAGTGCAGTTGAAAGAGCTCGAGTTAAAAGAGAAAATGTATGAAGAACGAGTGAAGGAACTTAAGTCAAATGAGAGGCAATATGAAGGACAGGTGTTGGAGCTCAAGTCAAAAGAGAAACAGTTTGAAGCACATGCGAAGGAGCTTGAGTCAAAAAAGAAGCAATTTCAAGAACGAGCAAAGGATTTTGAGTTAAAAAAGAATCAGTATGAAAGACAAATGAAACGATTTGTGTTAAAAGAGGCACAAATTAAAGTGCAACTAAAGGAGCTTGAGTTAAAAGAGAAACAATATGAAAGACGAGTGAAGGATCTCGAGTCAAAACTGAATCAATTTGAAGAACAACTACTAAAGGATCTTGAGTCAAAACAGAATCAACTAGAAGGACAATTGACGGAGCTTGAGTTAAAAGTAAAGCAACATGAATCATTAAGGAAATCATTAGCAGAGGAGAAAATGATGAAAGAAAAGTCTAATATCCTCCTTCATCAAGACGAGACTGGCCAGCCGTATTTTGAAGATGCCCAACATTGCGAGGCTCCACAAGCCCCTAGTAATATTGAAAAGCTACGAGGTAAAGAGACGTGCTTCTTTGTCTTGTTTGTTGAAAACATTTTCATCTCAACTAGTTACTTTGTTTATATTGAGCTTTTTTGTTCACCTGATTTTTAATTTATTGATAACCACTTTAGTCAGGTACTTAACTAAATTAAATAGCTTCCATAGTTTTTTGATAGATAAATAGATTGATGAATAGATCTGTAAATAGATAGACAGATCTGTATTATTTGTTGTTGTGTATTTGTGTCTGACTTTGTATTAGAATATCATGATAGTGATCATATGATTCATACTTCTTCCTTAATTAGTGTTTGAACACTGTATGTCTTGTTTATCCTCGTTTGCAAGTCAAATGGAAAATGTAATACCAATATATTTTTTGTCCATAAAGTATATTTCCAATATAAAATAAAATAAAATATTTCAAAAATATATTGTCTTTAAATTTATTATTCAATAATTAATCAAAATTGATATTTCATTATAATTTTCTGTTTTCCTATCGTACTTTATAGAAAGAAATAGAAAATATAAAAAAGATATCATTATGTATTTGTTGATTTTTTATATTTTATTAAAATAAGGTATACTTATTAAAAATATTATACATAAAAAATAACAAATATCTAAATAATAATATTTATTTTTTAATTTGTAATTAATAAAAATTACTATTTTTATATATTTTTATTTTCTTATTAGATTTTTACTTTTGATTAGAATTATTTGTAAAATTGAAAGGCTAATATTATCTTATGTATTACAGTATCTTATATAATGATGTATCAAACAT
Source organism: Pterocarpus macrocarpus (assembly GCA_031439585.1). NCBI lineage: Eukaryota > Viridiplantae > Streptophyta > Magnoliopsida > Fabales > Fabaceae > Pterocarpus > Pterocarpus macrocarpus. Next base: position 70,964,605 of record CM062522.1, read on the forward strand.
TGCATTATATTAAAATTTTATCAAATCTCATATAATTAGGCTTTTATTTATCAAGTGTGCCAAATGGATTCTAGGAAAATTTCATATTCTTCGAGGCATATTATAGCACCCATTTCTAGGTTCACATTTTACTTATAACCTTTGTAGCTAAATGACACTAATTCAAGTGACATAAACTTTATGATGCAATAATATATATCTTCTAAACAATTAATAGCTCAGCTATATTTATTGTTTATGATCTTAACTTTTTTGAGAGTATTCTGATAAAGTGGCTTGGTAGTTTTCTGTCCCTGTTATTGATCAGAATGTACACATATAAATACACAAAGAATGCGATATTCCAGCACCCAATTATTCCTATACCAGCGGCTTTCCTATATTAGTTCCTATATTGCTGGGTCAAATATACATACATAATCTTTCCCTAATTATAGCATATATACAGATATTGTCCTAGAATATAATGCTGTCAAATATTTCTATTATAATGGAGTAGATATACGCGTATCACCCCCCCTCAAGGTGGAGCATGCGGATTGTGAATGCCCAGCTTGCGCAATAAAGAACTGAACTGTTTGGCTCCAAGGGCCTTGGTAAAGAGGTCAGCAAGTTGAGCGTGAGTGGAGACATACGAAGTGCGAATAGAATTGCGGAGAATTTCATCTCGAATAAAGTGACAATCTACTTCAATATGCTTCATGCGTTCATGGAAAACGGGATTCTTGGCAATATGGAGCGCAACTTGGCTATCACAGTTGAGGTGCATAGGTTCCGGATGAGAGATGCCAAGGGTAGAAAGAATGTCCTTCAGCCATTTTAATTCGCATGTGGTGGTGGCCATGGATCGATATTCCGCTTCGGCGAAGGATTTAGAGACCGTGTGTTGTTTCTTGGTCTTCCAAGAGACCGGGGAGGTGCCCAAGAAAATGAACCAGCCGGTCAGAGACCTCCGAGTGAGAGGGCAGCCTGCCCAATTAGAGTCACACCACCCATATAGACGTAGATCACTATCCTTGCACAGGAGGATACCTTGACCAGGTTGGCCCTTAAGGTAGCGTACCACACGCAAAGCAGCCTGCCAGTGCTCTTCTCTCGGTTGGTGCATGAATTGAGACAGGATGTGGACGCTATAGGAGAGCTCTGGGCGTGTGAAGCATAGGTAGATAAGGCGCCCAATCAGGCGGCGATACGGGCCAGGGTCAAAAAGCACGGGACCCATAGCCAAGGCCAGACGATGGTTTTCTTCAATTGGAGTAGCTGCCGGTTTTGCTCCAAGTAAGCCGGCTTCCTGAATAATGTCCAATGCATACTTCCGTTGGCACAAAAAAATTCCTGTAGGGGACCTCGCAACTTCCACCCCCAAGAAATACTTTAACTTGCCTAGGTCCTTCATGTGGAAGCAGCGATGAAGATAATTTTTAAACTGTCGAATGGCCTCAGAATCATTGCCCGAAATAACAAGATCATCAACGTATACTAGAACTACCAGCTGCACGCTGTCCCTTTTAAAACAGAACAAAGAGTGATCTGATGGACAGTAGCGGAACCCATACTGGAGAAGAGCAGCGGAGAGCTTGGCAAACCAACAGCAGGGAGCTTGGCGGAGACCATACAAGGATTTGCGGAGCCTACACACCACGTTTGGTTTCGACATCGTGAAGCCAGGAGGTAACTTCATGTACACATCTTCCACAAGATCACCATGAAGGAAGGCGTTGTGAACATCCATTTGGTGGAGCTCCCAGTCTTTTGCGGCAGCAATGGCGAGGACAGTGCGGATGGTGACCATCTTGGCCACAAGAGCAAAAGTTTCATTATAATCGATCCCTTCAATTTGATGATTACCCAAGATGACCAATCGTGCCTTGAACCGTTCAATAGTGCCATCAGAGTGATACTTGATTCTGTAAATCCACTTACACCCAAGGGCTTTCTTTCTAGGAGGCAGTGTGGTAATATCCCAGGTGCCATTGTTTTGGAGTGCACTAATTTCTTGAGCCATGGCATCCCTCCAAATATGCATCCTTGACTTCGGAGAAGAGTGTGGGCTCTGTTTCGGCCTGCAGTGCTGCAAGAAAGGCTCGATGGAGAGATGAAAATTTTTCACAAGTTACATAATCTTCTAGAGGATACAACACACCTAAGTTTTCTGATGAAAGGGGAGAACGTGTTGATGGGCTGAGTTGAATCGTGGCATGAGTGACATAGTCTCGAAGCTTAACAGATGGCTTCTTCAGGCGGTGGCCTCTTCCAAGTGGCGCGTCGGTCATGCTTGTTTGTGGGGAAGTGGGGTCTGCATCAATTGCTGGAGTTTGGGAGTTAGCCGCTTCCTCACTGGTTTGTAGTGCATTATGGGCTGTGTCAAGTCCCCCCTATCTTCGATATTGGGCACATCAGCTACATTGGGCCCAAGTGGAGACGTGGGCTCAAGAAGGGTCTCAGCAGGTGGGCCAATGTCATGTAGTGCTTCTTCTTCTACAACCAAGTCAACAGGCATCGAATAAGACTGCATGATAGTTGGAGTTGCTTCAGTGGAAGATGAACACGAGCTAAGAGGGAACTGATCCTCTACAAACTTCACGTCCCTAGACACAAAGAAATTTCTTTTCTCCAGATCATAAAGCTTCCATCCCTTTTGGCCATAAGAGTAACCAACGAAAACACACTTGCGACTATGACTTGCAAACTTATCCCCTTGTCTATGCTGATTATGTGCATAACAGAGACATCTGAACACCCGCAAGTGGTCATAGGGGGCTTGCTTGCCAGTGATTACTTCATATGGGGTCTTGCCATTGAGTACTGAGCAAGGTGTGAGGTTAAGCAAGTAACCAGCAGTTAAGATACATTCACCCCAAAAACGAAGCGGGAGATTTCCTTGAAATCGGAGGGCGCGGGCTACATTTAGGATATGACGATGTTTTCGTTCGACCCTTCCATTTTGTTGTGGCGTGCCAACACACGAAGTCTGATGAATGATCCCATGTTGTTCGAAGTATTGTTTAAGACACAAAAATTCCGTTCCATTGTCACTACGCACAGCCTTCACCCATTTTTGGTATTGCCGTTCCACTAAAGTAAAGAAATTTATCAACATCTGGGGCACTTCTTTCTTATCACGTAGCAAGTATATCCAAACAGCTCGAGAACAGTCATCAACGAGAGTTAAAAAATATGAAGCACCACAAGATGAAGGGGTTCTATAAGGTCCCCATAAGTCACAATGTATTAAATCAAAAACATCTGACGCTTGATACTCACTCAAAGGAAATTTTTCTCTAGTTTGCTTGGATCTTTCACATACTTCACAAATTTCATTCACGGGTTTATTTTTACAATTCCCACTCATATTTGGAATCATTTGGACAATCTTGTAAGATGGATGTCCTAGCCTTTTGTGCCATATCTCTAGTTGGTTGTTTGCATTGGTGTGACAAGCTTTGCCGCTCACACCACGATATATGTAGAGCCCATCTTTCCGTTCACCCATTCCAATCAGCATCCTCGAAGTGAGGTCCTACATTAAACACAGCTTGTTAGTAAACATTATCACACACTGTGCTTGATCTGTTAACTGAGACACAGAGATCAAGTTGCATTTTAATTTCGGCACATATCAGACATTTTTGAGTTCAAATCCTCCGTCAAGTTTCACTGTTCCTTCTTTATTTGCAAGCACTATTTCTCCATCCGGCAATCCCACCGGGCAATCTGGTATAATTCGCTCCTCACACAAGTTCTGCAATCTCCCTGTCATATGATTAGAGGCACCACTATCTACAATCCACCAATCACAAGCTTTCTTACCAGTCATTTTCTCAATGTCACTTGTCTTGTGTGATTTTAGCATGTCCATTATCGTTTGCCATTGCTCGTTGCTCAAACCCGCTATCTCATGTGTCCCTGCTTCCGTTCCAGGGGTATCGCAGCTTCCCCCAAAAACGCGGGCCACATTGGCGCGTGCTGTACTTGCTCTACCCCTCCCTCCAGATGCTCCTTGTCTTGGTTCACTGCTTCCTGCTTCAGTTCGTGGGCGATCACCCCACCATTCAGGATAACCAACAATTTGAAAGCACCCTTTTGCATTATGTCCTGTTTTTCCGCAGTGAGAGCACACCACTGATTTATCTTTGCCATCTCTTCTTCCCTTGCTTTTATATCCTGCTTGCACTGCGAGGCCCATGACCATTCCTTTTTCTTCCTTGGTTCTGGAGATCATTTTCATTCTTTCCTCCTGCACCATAATTGCATAGACTCGATTCAGTGAGGGCAAGGGGTCCGTTGCTAACACACTCGACCGCACTGTTCCGTAGCTTGCATCATCGAGCCCCATCAAGAACTGATGGACCTTCTCCTCCTCTCTCCATTTCTCAAGTTTGGATGCCACATTACATGTGCATCCTCTACACGTGCACTGCAGAATTTGCTCGTAATTGGCCAACTCATCCCACAACGTCTTCAGTTTTCCATAGTAGGCGACCATGCTCAATCCCTGCTGTTTGCAATCTGCCAATTCTGCCTTTAGTTGTTGGATTCTTGGCCCATTCACAGTTGAAAAACGCTCTTTAATATCTTCCCACAAGTCTTTTGCATTTTCCACATACGTCATAGTGGAACGCAGGTTTGGTTCAATCGTGTTTAGTATCCAGGACACGATCATAGATTGGACTGTCCACCAATCCTCCATCTCATGTGCATCCTTCTTCGATTCTTTGTGGGTTCCGTCTACGAACCCCCACTTTCTTCGAGCACGCAAAGAGATTCTTACGGCTCTGGCCCATTCTTCATAATTTTCTCCTCTCAGTTGCACCTGCGTGATCACACTTCCAGGATTGTCACTCGCATTCAACTCATAAGGTCACGGACCTTTCTTTGTTCCATCACCCTGAGGTTTCTCCTGTCCACTCTCCGCCATCACACAGATGCAAAACTTCCCTTGTGTTGTTTGTATATCAGAGTCTGGGTGGCTCTGATACCATGATAAAGTGGCTTGGTAGTTTTCTGTCCCTGTTATTGATCAGAATGTACACATATAAATACATAAAGAATGCGATATTCCAGCACCCAATTATTCCTATACCAGCGGCTTTCCTATATTAGTTCCTATATTGCTGGGTCAAATATACATACATAATCTTTCCCTAATTATAGCATATATACAGATATTGTCCTAGAATATAATGCTGTCAAATATTTCTGTTATAATGGAGTAGATATACGCGTATCATATTCTGTTATGGCATTATGATGATATTGCTTGTAAACATTAATATAAAGTGGCTTTCCTTTTGTAATCGACGTATATCAATCTTTGAGAGCTTTACATTCTTTCATATTACATTCTATGACCATTATTTTCCTATTGTCGCTTTATTTTTTGATTCCTTTATAAATATCAGGGACCTTAAGTATTTGCTTGCTATATATAAAGTTGCATCTTACACAGATAATCAATTAAGTCCCACCATTGATGGAAGAGACTTGCAGTTGCTCTTAAATAAGCAAACAAATGAACCTGAATTGATTGGCAGTGACATTTTAGTTAATCTCCAAGCATCATCAGATCCAGCAAAACTTGTTTTGGATATAATACAGAACCATATTGCTCCACATAATAAGAAGGGGGACAAAGGTGTGATTCTTGATGTCAACCACATCTTTCTATTGGAGCAGCTGATGAGAATCTCACCACATGTTGAACCTCATGTAAGAGAGGAGGCACTGAAGCTAGCACTTGATTTGAAAGCTGACATGAGAGCAGTGCTTGAAAATTCTTTGGCGGTTCTGGGTTTTCTACTGTTTTTGTCAATTTATGGATTAGCTTCTTCTTTTAATGAAGATGAAGTTCTGAAGCTTTTTGAATTTGCTGCTGAGCACGAGCAAGCTGTAGAGTTGTTTCAGACCATGGGGTTTGTGGATAAAATCTCTGGTATGTTTATTGAAAATTGTCATGTTTTAGTCCCCAGCATCTTCAAATCTTTCACCACTCTAGAGCCATCATACTTGGTTTTGTTTCACTCGAAGTGTAGGTTACATAATATGGTATTCAAATGTGTTAATATCCTTAGATATTTTCAGAGTTTCACTACCATTTTTATGTGCTAAATGATGTCATTATAACCATTCATGATGAATAGCCTAAGGTTGATACTCTCTGACGCAGAGCAGATAGTCAATTGTGTCAAAATTTTGTGGATTGTGAGGAAAAAATAATGCTGGAGATATACAATCAAATATAGTAAGATTAAGATGTTAGCTATTGGTATAAAATTGAATCCAGATTTTGTTAAGTGTCTTCATAGATTTTCCATCTTGCTTCCCCCAATAGTCCTCTTTCTTTTGTTAAGAAATTGACATCTTTATTGATGCTTGAAATGGATTTTAATTGGCGTGAGATATTGTTCTCTTTTCTTCCCCACTGAATATTTTGAATTCTTCGGTCCCTTTTTGGTTAGTTATGGTAACGAGAACTGATATTCTGGCTGTATTCTTTTTTGTCTCGAACAATTCATTACTGACGTGTTAATTCTGTTGTTAATTCTTTTGAAGTAATATCCCAACGGACTTCGTTGGTTTGATTTGATGAAGTGAAACTTATCTTGTGTCTCACAGATTTTGTTCAGAATCTTGTTAAGAACCAACAACACATTGAAGCTGTTAGATTCATTTGTGCATATAAGTTAGCTGACAAGATCTACCCAATTGATCTCTTGCGACAATATATGAAGAAAGCAAAATTGATTTCCGAAAAATCTTGCGACAGAAAAAAGTCAATTGAGAAAAAGGTTTTTGTTTCCTCTATTCATAATCTGTTGCATTACATTATCATTATCATTCTTCATTTTGTTGCATGCTAATTATATGCTGAATGTGGACCTCAGATCAAGGCCAGAGATGTAGAAATTACTAGTCTGGAAACTATTCTGCGGTGCATTTCAGATAATAAACTAGAATCTCCAGATCTAGTTGAGGAGATTCAAGACCGCATTCTTGAGCTAGAAAGGCAGAAGGCAAATATTGCTCAATCTACTTCAGATCCTACCTTCAAATTAGTTGAAGTGCAACAATGTGAAGAGAAGGAACATGAACATGAACATGCTAATGAATCGATCTCCAAGAGTCAAGTTAAAATACAACAACCTGAAGATGAACAACATGCCAATGAAGCAGTTACAAAGAATCAGGTTAAAGTACAACAGCCTGAAGAAAAAAAATGTGCTAATGAAGAGACCACCATGAATCAGGTCGAAGTGCAACAACCTAAAGAAGGGAATTGCATTAATGAAGCAGTGACTAAGAATCAAGGTGAAGTCCCAGGACCCAAAGAAAAGAAATGTGCTAGTAAAGCCATCATCATGGATCAAGTTAAAGTGCAACAATATGAAGAAAAGAAACGTGGTAATGAAGCAATCATCAATGGTAATCAATTACAACAATATTGGGCTAACAATAACAAACGCCCTCGAATAGCTGTGCCACGCCCTGTGGCTCCCAGCTTCACTCCTTTATACCAACAACATGTGTTCAGGCCTTGCCCTCCAAGAGGTATACCTAGACCTACTGCAGTGCCTCCACAGTTTGGGTTCCCTCCTAACTACTATAGTCATGTTAATCATATAGGTGTAGGGCAACTAGGAAATAATGGACCAAATTACTTTTGTCACTCTGGGCCTTATCCTCGACCCTTTTAGCTAGTTCGATTACCCATGTTAATATTTGGACATATTATTTGCTATATGTGATTGAGGTCGATGAAGCATGAGACATGATTGATACATGATGGCATGCAAGTCCCATTTCTTGCATGCATAGTTATAGTTTTCACATAATTTTTATTTTATGTTATATATTGCATATTTCCTAATTGTTAAGAATTTATTAAGGATACTTATTTCTTGAATATACCATTAATTCAATTTCAATCATTTAGTAAGAAAAATTATTCATTGATTCTATTATAGTATGTTAGCTAATTTTTTCTTTGTATAAAGTTGGCAAGAATCTTTGTTTTGTTTTATTATTATTACTATTACAATTTCTTATTCTTTGATTATGGCTTAACGCAAATAGAATATTGAAAAGTAATGATAAATTTAGATGCAGTGGACCGATGAATTATTGCTCAACATTTTAAATCGTTTTGTTCTTTATTTTTTATTCGGTTCTCATTTTATTTTCCAAAGGCTTAAATCTGACGCCTAGAATCATTTTTATATACAAGCTACTCCTATTGGGAGTACATGCAACATTTTGCCACTAGAATCAATTTAATGAAGTTCGTAATTGCCAATTTACATACTCAAATTCAATAGTAGAACTGTGTAAAAAATATTTTTTAAATATACTTATATACTTTTGACCTTCCTCATATGTGTAAGGTTATTTGTTCATGAAAGTGGTAAAATTACTAAATTTTATGTAACCTTTTAATAGTCTTATAAATTATGGAAAAAAAAAAATAATTGCACTTCTCTTGTACATCTTACATGTCTTAGATATGATCAAAGTATGTGATGGAATAAGATTATAAAAAACCAATTATAGTTACATGCTGGCAGATATAAAATTAAATATGTTGGAATGTGTGAATAAAATTGTTCATAAACTAAAAATAAAAGTAGGGTCTGTCTTTAATGTACCTCGTTATAAATTATGCTTCATTCACTTTTTAAGATTAATGATTAAGATTTGATGGTGTACCTATACACCAATTAGCTACGATACACTAAAGACTCTCCTCACTCTCTACTTTCTCTCAGAGTTTGCCCCCTCAATCTCCTTCTTTCTCCTCCTTTTCCTCTCGTCAACGCCACCGACAATGGGGCCATTGCGACCAGCCACCGCCTGTTCTTGCCCATCTCTAGTGCCACCACCTAAATCTTAAGCACCCACACAGTGGCTGCTATTTCAGAAGCAACCCAGCAGCAATAGCAAGAGCAGCGGTAGCAACCACGAGCATGGAGGGCGCTCTTAATCGATGGAGCGTGGTTGGGGGGGTCTATAGTGGAGGATAACCCCGCTACGCCACCCGTTCGCACGTGTGCACACCTCCAAGGTTGGATGTTATCTCGACCTTTATTAACGTATCTGCTCCTCCTAGTTTGTGCCACATAGATGCTCCTTGTAACTCCCTCTATTATATAAGCCATGCTCGAGTCATTGAGTTATATTAAGAGGTTGTCACTATGCTAAGAAAATCTTCGAAATGTGAAAAATATAATACATGGCCCTTTAACTGCACCATTTATTACTAAATAATAATTCATAAATTTCCTCTCTGATACATAGAGAATAAAACAGTTACAGTTTAAGAAAATTTTGTAACTAATGTTATACGCAGAAACTGCATCTACATTGCAGCTGTCGCCTTTTCTAAACTTCAATCGGCTGTTATAGTCTTTCGGGCTGACGCAAGCCTGAGTCTTACATGATGAACGCCCCAGTATTCTGCCTCATTTTTAAGTTTTAGCCTATGATCTGTAATGTTTATGGAAAGAAGAACATACAGGCAAGTAGTGAGCACCTAAGATTCTTAGTAGGTAAACTCAAACTATTACTCACACAGTGCCATCATAAACATTCCAGTCGCTTCGGTTTCTTATAAAAACGTGAGCACATATATACAACTAGTGGTTTAGTTTTAAGTTGAAAACATCTTCCTCGAAGCGAGTTATATTTTAGCAATCACTTGTCATATTATATGACAGACATAGAATTACGAATAATATAATATACTTCAACAAAAATCATAATAACATTATGACTTAATGAGATAATTGAATATGCACATAAAGATGCTTATACTTGACTGTATGCAAGTGTACTTGACTTAATTTATCTCTTTCTTTAACTTGCAACTTGATCTTGCTCTTCTGTGCTTGGTCTCTCGGAGGTGAATGGCCTCTCTCACCCCTGGATAATGCCTGCTTTTCAGGTCCGAGCTCGTACCTATACATGAGTGATGAGTTTACTTTCCCCGACCCTCACACCGGTCTATTCCCCTTAAATCTGGTCGAGGGTTGACTCAAGTCTTAGATAGTACTGCTCTGTCCCATGCTAGCTAGGTCTATGCCATATATCACGTAGTAACTTAATACGTCTTTCTTGCAAGTTCTCATAAATCTTATTCTTCTTTGGACATGATTATACATGCATATGCTACATGCATTCATTCATATATTTCATATCATACGTAAATCATTCTTGCATATATGAATCTTATGAGCATAACATATAAATGTATAATATTCATCTAATTCACATATTTCTGCCGGAATTTCGACAGCATAATGGATAGAGCCTGCTTCCCCATGAATAGTGCTAGACTACTAGAAGGATCAATCAAGTAGCAAAACTAACATAAAGCATCCAGTTTTATAATAATAATATCAATCATATAACATGTCAACATAAATACATAACTTAGGTTTTCTGCTCATTCTACTCAATTCTACTCGATTTTTACAAATTCACCATAATTTCTATTCAATTCAGTTGGACTTAAATTTTGAATATGTTATAGTTCTATGTGTCTAATTTCCAACCCTTTTGGTCCCATCTCATTTTGATTTATGTAGCTCAAGTTATTCAAAGTTTACTTCTGTCTATCCTGTAACTAGCCAAAATTACACTCTTAGAAATAAAAATTCACTAAAAATAGAAAACTAAGTGAAATCATACAAATATATCTTAAATTAAAGCTAACAGGACAAACTTTCAAATGAAATAAGTTTCATATCATTTGCATGAGTATATTTTGAGATATAAGCCCCGAAACTTGACCTTACTAGACTACCCTGTTCCAACCCGGTTTGATCTTAAGGTAACTTCATTAATGTGCTGGGAATAAATGGCAATGAATCTGACTCTGAAATTTTTATGGATGTTTTCTCATATGTTAGCTTTCAAACAGCGTTAATTGCACTCAATTTAGAGTTGTGCATGGTGAGTTATACCCTTCTCCATTCATACTGCCCAGATAAGAATCCAGATTTCTAGGTCAAACTTCAAAAATTCATAACTAATTCTATTCTAATCCAATGGCCTTATATTTTATATGTATGGAAAGCTCTGAATATCTAGTTTCATATAAAAATGGATTCATCAAATTTAAATGGTTATAGGCGGAGCCGTACACTCCGCCGTACAGACCGTCGAGAGAAAAACCCTACCAGCTTCTTAGATTCTTCTTGAATGCATGTTTTCTTTAAATCAATCCATCCAATCTTCAATTCAAACTCACATATACACCTTAAACCAATCTTAATTCATTATCCCCACCCATCACAACATCAGAATCATGGATGAACAAGGGACCCTAGGCAGCCCCAATTCAAAGAAAAGAAGGAGAAAGTTGAGATTCCTACCTTGGTGGTGTGAAATCTTGGTGGAACTTGATCTTGGAGTAAAGTTGATGGTTGGAGCTTGAGCTTGGGGATGAGAGGAAGTGGAAGAAGATGAAGGAAAGTGGGAAAATGAGGCTGGTTGTGGGGAGGCCGAAATTTATAAGAAGAGAGGAAAGAAAAGGTGAAGATTTTTGAAGCAATTTCTCTTTGATTGGTGGACTTCACTTTACCTTCCAATTTAGCTTGGCTTTCCATCCTTCAATGGCTAATCAAGGCACCATATGAGGGGGTGGTTTGGCTAAATCTTAGCCATTCATTCTAGGGTTTTCATAATATAATTTCTACTGGATCAGTTCCGACAGTTTAAAATACCGAAATCTTATCGATTTCTTTTAAATCGGTAAACCGATTTTAGAAAAATCCTATGAGGTTTCCTATGGTTCTAATCTAATTCCATCAAGTCTAATATTTCTAAATCATACTCAATTGGCTTTAATTAAATACTTAACCGAATCCTAATTAATCCCAATTATCCGATGAAAATCGAACAACTCGGTTAGTAATGATAAAATTTTTTGAACGTTACACTCTTTACTCGCTTGGCAGCCAATTGGCGCCATCCATAGGGGTAGAAGTGGCTCACTTTTTAGCCACTCAAACTAGTGGTATTAATTTGAAATTCTACTGATTCGGTTTTGGCGGTTTAAAATATCGAATTTTCACCGATTTTCTTCAAATCGGCAAAACTTTACTAAATGACTCTGAAAGAATTTCTATATCTCTATTCTAATTGTTTCTCAGCCTCCTCTCTCTAATTAATATCTAATTAACTCCTAATTAATATTTAATTAACTTCTAATTGCCCTTACATAACTATCGAAATCGAATAAATAGATTAACGACGTAAATTAGAAAATTTCACAAATTCGAAACCTTTTTGTTTCCTATTTTTTGTAATTAATGATATTTCCTTAATTTTGAGCAAGTCCAGGGACACCCCACGTTATTTCACACCTGACTGCCTCCATGGCTCAATCAGCAAAGATTTAAATTTCTACGGTTTTACCACGTGATTCTACTTCGTTTAAAACCTCATTCTGCTAATTCTACAGATGTGAGGACATGAAGGTCATTTTATGAAAAATTCTAGGGTTATTGTGAAAATAATTCTTTGGGATCAAAATATAATTTCTAAAAATTCTGGGTATCACTCTAATTAATAAAAGTTTACAGGGGCACTTTTGTTATTTCTTAATTTTTAACATATAGCAGTGCTATATTTTCAACGGCAGTGTTATACTACCTTATAATTCTGAGTGTAAAGATCGTTATGGCATAACGCTGTCTGAAAAATTCTCACACTGTCTAAGAAAAATAATTCAAGGTTTCCATTACATTCTATTTACGAAAATGGGAATGTTATACTCCTTTCTTGAATCTTCTTCTGAATGTTGTCTATGATTTATTGATGGTTATTATGTTGTCAATCAAATAATTGGCTTGTGGTTTGAGTGATTGTGCTATTGGGATATTCATATGGCACAGGAGGGGGGTGGGAGGGGTGGCGCTAGCAAGGAAGGCCAGGGGAGTGGAGAGGAAGAGGGGGCACAGGTTGCAGTGGAGTGGGGCGCTAATCAGTGAGAGAGCAGGAATAGACTCTGCTAGGATGCATAAGTAATAATTGGACTATAAATAGATCATCAAATCTTAATCGTTAATTAACAAAAAGCCTACAATATCATTTATAATTTGGTACATTATAAACAAACCCTTTGAAATAAAGAGTAAAGCAAATATTTGTGTGCTCTATCGATAAGTCAAGAAGATAAGCTGCTATTGACAAAGGGACCTACCTCTTTTGGAAGGTATATTGGGGATGGCAGATCAGTTGATAGAAGCCGCAGATAATAACACGTCTCGTACATCTATGGCAAATGGGTATATCCTAGGGACAAGTGCATTTGAAAAGATGTGGCACATGCGGAAAAGTACAAGTACGGTACCGGATTGAATCACACGTGTACGGTTCTTGTTAAATTGAAGACGCCTACGGGATTCCTCATCTTTTTCTTTGCTGCGATATGGTTTGGATTTATGGGTACGGTTATGTACCTAAAGGACAAAGCAAAGGCAAAGGCCAAGCTAAGCAAAGGAAGTATGATGTGACCACCACATGCTAGCTTGAAAAGCCGTGCCTGGTTCTTCAATGTTGCCGTCCATAACCATATTATAAAGTTTCTTCATCTTGCAATTGCCACGTTCTACCGTCATATGGGACATTGTGATTTTATTATTGATGTGATCTAAGGAGCAAACTTTAATTAATTCGATGAGATAACTAAACTAATAGTTTAATTTGATTCATATGCTTAAAAAACCAAGCACACGATGGTCTCCAGAATTGTTCCCTGAAAGAGCATAGCCTGGCGGATTAATTTTGTGCACGCCTTGTGGAGCTTTGGTCGTATGCCCCTCCAAGGCCAGGGAATATTTGTCTTGAGTGAATTATGTTGATTTATCTAGAGGCTAGAGCCACCTTGTGTGATACTTTTTCTTTTCAGAGCTTATAATATGCCCCCATGCTAGCCAATTTTAGCAAATTAATTTCGGTAAATATACTAGATCACAAGTAATAAAAAAATGACTATGATATTATCATTTCCATAAAGATTATAAATTAAGTATCAATTTGTTTAGAACATTTACTATTTGGCTAATAAAAAATATGAATATTGAGAATAAAAATAACATAAAATATGAATAGGAAACAATAAAAAAAATGAATAGGTGTTAGTGTATAATTTCAGTTGATTTTTCAAATAATATATTACCTAATTAAAATTTAATTTCTAATTCAATTAAATTGTTAGTCGAATTTCTCAAAATTTATAATCACAATTCAATGGCTTGATATTGTAATTCTCTTAAGATAAATTGAATAAATTAATTGCTTAATGTTATTCTAAATTTATCTTAAGGATAAAAAATAAGAATTCCTATGACTACACAAATGAGTACTTCTATTTCTAGCTACTCTAATTCATGGCAATTTTTAGATTGGCTTATTTTATACAGTAAATTGGCATTCAGCAATATAAAACTATAGAACATTCAAATGAGTGGCCAATTCCTAGAAGGCATTAAGAACACTAAAAATTACTCAATTAATTGAAAAAAAATTAAATTAAAAATCAAAAATACATAATTTGTTCTACCAAGTTACATCACCCTAACACCTAAAGAAAACTAAAGAAACATAGAAAAAGAAAAGAACCTAAACCGTAGAAAAGTCATCATTTCTTATCTCTCTCCAGCTCTTCCCTTCTCTCAACAATTACAATTATTTATAGAAGAAGAAAAAGAATCAAATCTTTAGAATCCCTTAATTTTCTCTACAAAACAAATATTTAGATCAAATCTTTATTTGCTCCTTTTCCAAGTCTTTTGCAATTCTTCAAATTCAAATATTCAAATATTCAAATCTTCATCAATATCTTTTCTTTTTATCTTCTCAGCAACTGATGCTATCTTTCTCCTGTATCCAAACAAATTTGGTTAGAATTTTTATCTATTAAGTACAAAATAATTATGTTCTAACTGATAGCACTCATAAAATAAATTTATTGAAAAATAATTAGGGAAATCATCATGCTAAGAACAAATTTGAAATAATTAATGCACAAATATGGAATTAAAATAATATTATTTCACAAGTTATCACCCTAGCATAAAAAATTCATTGCTCCATTGAACCGGGGCACAGACATTAATCAGATAGGCAATTCAGCGTACAATTCACCAAAATTAGTTTAAATCATTTCAAGTGATCTAGTATTTATTCTTCTTAAATAAAATTTTAAATTAAAAAATAATGACATTGAGAGATTTTTATTTTTGTAATAGATTAATTAAAATCTAATGAACTTTAAATACCAATAATTTACTTAAGAAAAACCACCAAACAACCACCACCTACTTCCATTGTCGCTCAAAGGTTTCACTCCTTTTCCATCTCTTCCCTTACCATTTTAGTCGTTGTTTCTCCTTATGATTTAGCTGCCAACGTGAACGCTCGATCTTTCCTTACTCATTCACGCATTCCTTTCTCACCTAACCATTAATCACTACTTTTTCTCGATACATAACGAATCAAGCAAATCTTAAATCTTCATCGTCATTGCTTAATCGAAACTCACCGTTGGCTAAATTTCAATATACATAAAAAGCCCAAAAAAAAAAATGAAAAAAAAAAACCAGAAACTAAAAAGTATAAACTAAATAAAAGCTTCCATCTTAAAATTCCTATACATGCATTTTATCTTTTTTTAGAAACTAATTTAAATACACTAACAGTATAAAAATTTTTTATATAATCAATTAATTATATTTATTAATATAATAACATATAATTAATTAATTATTTTAAAAAAATTTATATTATTCGTGCATATAAATTTTTTTTTTTAAATTTTCAATATCTAAAACCTATTATATCTTATTGAACTTGAGCTGAGTTAAATTGATTCATCATTCATTATCAGATAAATTCTTTTTAATATTATTTTTTTATTTACAAAACGTAAGCCACCAAACTTTTTTATAGAGTCATTTTTCAATGAAAAAAAAAGAGCTTTTTTTTCTCATTTTAAGAAAGAAACCATTTTGAAAAGAGCTGCAATTAAAATAATACTAATCAAAAGAATACCACACACTACACCCACACACTCTCTCTCTGACCCCCCCCCCCCATGATAAAGAGATCACTCTCTAACCGTTCAATCAAAAAAGCCCGAAACCCATACTCCGCTTCCTCTCAAATATCTCTCCCTCTCATTCCCACATTCCAAATTTTTCTATGCTACAAATATGGTAGCCTTGATCGATTTGATATTCAGTCATCCGATTTTCTTAACATTATTTAAATTTGATGCCTAGAATCATTTTCATTTACAAACTACTCCTATTGGGAGTACATGCCACATATTGCCACTAGAATCAATTTAATGAAGTTCGTAATTGTCAATTTACATACTCAAATTCAATAGTCGAACTGTGTAAAGACATTTTTTCAAATATACTTTTGTACTTTTTACCTAACTCATGTATGTGTAAGTATTTGTTCATGGGAATGGTAAAGTTACTAAATTTTATGTAACCTTTTAATAATCTTATAAATTACGGAAAAAAAATTAACACGTCTCTTATACATCTTACATTTCTTAGATTTGACCATATGATCAAAGTGTGTGATAGAATTAGAATATAAGAAACCAATTATAGTTAAACAGGCAGATATAAATTTATATATGGTAGAATGTGTGAATAAAATTGTTTATAAATTACAAAACAAAACATATATGAAAGAAGGAGTATGCAAATATTTGTGTGCTGCAAATGAGATAAGCTGGTGTTGACAGAGGAAGCTACCTCTTTTGCAAGGTATATTGGGGGTGGCAGATCAACTGATGGAAGCTGCAGAGCATAGCACCACGTTTTGTACATCTACGGCCAAATGGGTATATTCTGGGTTACAAGTGCATATGTACAGATGTGGTACATGCGGAAAAGTACAAGTACGGAATCAGATTGAATCACACGTGTACGGTTCTTGTGAAATTGGAGACGCCTAAGCGATTCGTCATCTTTTTCTTTGTTGCCATACGCTTTGGATTTATGGGTACCGTTATGTACCTAAAGGAAAAGGCAAAAGCAAAAGCAAAAGCAAAAGCGAAAGCCAAGCTAAGCAAAGCAAGCAGGATGGGACCACCACATGCTAGCTTAAAAAGCCGTGCCTGGTTCTTCAATGTTGTTCTCCATATATCCATATCATAAAGCTTCTTCATCTTGCAACTGACACGTTCTACTGTCATATGGGACATTGTGATTTTATTATTTTGTTATTGAAGTGATCAAAGGAGCAAACATAATTAATTCGATGAGATAACTAAACTAATAGTTTAATTTGTTCATATGCTTAGAAAGCCAAAGCACACGACGCTAAGAATGCTCCCGGGGTGGTTTGGTTCGATTTTTGGAAAAATTCCAATCGAACCAAACCAATTTATTCTTAGATAATATTATCTGATTGATTTTTTGTAGGTTCATCAATTGAACTAAAATTTATTGGTTTGATTTAATTCGATTTTTGATTTTATTTACATGAATGTAACATGATATAAATCTACCTATAAATATGCTTTTACACAACAAAATCTGATATATATACTGTATAGGAATTGAAAGTTAGTGACTATTTAAGCACAAATATTAAACTTCAAGCATTTTCAAATAATCTAAACCTATTTCATAATCAAGATGCATTATGTGCTTCAAAACCAACAACTGACCATTGGACAACATATGAATAATGTGAATCAACCACCTAAATAGTAAATAGTACAATTTTACAATCAAACACATTACAAATTTACAATAAAACTCAATATAATTGTCCAAACTTACTAACTTAATAACAAACTAATCCAAATATTCCACTAGTTAAACCATAAAAACAATAACATAGACATATTGATTGAAAAGTGGAAACCATTAACTCAAAACACATTCACCAAAAACCAAAGAAAATCCATGGAAAACACTAAATAGAAACCATCAAAGAGGTAAAATATCAAATAAATTAGAAAATTTTGAATGAGAGAAATAGAGAGGAGATAGCTACCCGTGTTGGAGAGACTAGAGAGGTATGAGATGGCGAGACTGGCCGCACAATGGTGGTCGATGCGCGAAATTGGTCGTCTCGCGATGGTGACATTGCGCGATGGTGGTTGTCCTACAACAGTGGTGCCGTGTAATGGTGGTGTTACTGCGACGGTGTGGCTGTGCTAGTGCAGGACACGATGGAGTGTGGGGATGGTCAAGTGGGGCTAGGACATGGCAGAGAAGGGGTGGGATTGCACTAGGATTTAGTTTTGGGGAATACAGATGCTAATAGTGTGTGAGAATGTGACTAATGGTAGGGTAAAGTGAGTGTCTAGAGGATTCCTCACATCACATGTACAGTGGCTATTGAGAGGAATTTTCGGATTAATAGAGAATTGTAAGGGCATTATAGGACATATATTTCGATTCGATTTAGTTCAGTTAAATTCTAAAATTCAGAATCGAAAATTGAATTATACTAATTGATTTTTTTTGTTTCAATCTTTTTAATCAATTTTTTTCAATAATCAATTTTTTTTATTCGGTTTCAAATCGTGGTTCCGGTTGGTTGGATTTTAAACAACGCTACCCGATAGTCTCCAGAATTGTTCATTGAAAGAGCACAGCCTGGCGGATTAATTTGTGCACGCCATGTGGAGCTTTGGTCGTATGCCTCTCCAAGTCCAAGCACTTTGTTTTCTGGGTACATTCTCCAAAGATATTTGTCTTGAGTGAATTTTGTTGATTTATATAGAGGCCAGAGCCACATTGTGTGATTATTTTTCCTTTTAGAGTTCTTATGATATGCCCCTTCTATAGCCCAAAAGACAATACCATTTCAACTAAAAATTTATATCCACGTATAAATTATGTATAATTAATGCAAGCAAGTTTATAGTGCACACGTGCCGTCTTTCACTTTTAATATTGGATTTGAGTTTAGTATTTTCAGTGAGATTTTGATAATATTTATAAGAACATGATATGTAATAAAATTGAAAATTTTGATTTTTGTTTATTGAAATTTTTATTATAAAATCAAAAATTTTGATTTCTATTTATACTAAAATTAATTAAATTTGAAAATTTTGATTTCAATACAAAATAAAAAAATAAATAAAATTCATATTGAGTTAAAATAACTTGACAAGATGACTACCAATTATGTATAGGCTTTTATTTTAGAATTATGATATTTATGTATATATTTTTCGATTTTTATATTGACTCGCTCCCATCCACTCTTAAATAGAGTGTAAGACTCAGATTAAATAGAATCCATATCTTATCTAACAATAAATGAAAGTGTATCGATAAGGAGGTCAAAAACTTATATATACAAATATTACTTCTCTTTATTTTATATAGTTGCAACCAAAGCATAAAAAATTCGTTGCTCCTTTGATCCGAGACACAGACATCAACCGGTTAGACAATTCACCAAAATTAGTTTGATTGGTCCAAATGATTTGATATTTATTTTTTTAAATAAAATTTTAAATTATTTAAAAAAATTGGCATGAAAAGAATTTTATTTTATATAATAAACTAACTTGATTCAAGGTAAATTAATTAAAATCAAATAAATCTTAAATTCCAATAATTTACTTAAAAAAAACCACGAAAAAACCCCACCTACTCCCATCGTCACTCAAATGTTTCCCTTCTTTTCCATCTCTTTCCTTACCATTTTACTCATTATTTCTCCTTATGATTTGGCTACCAACGCAAATCCTCTTTCCTTACCAGTTCACGCATTCCTTAATCACTACCTTTTCTCGGTACATAACCAATCAAGCAAATCCTAAATCTTCATCATCACTGCTTAATCGAAACTCACCGTTGGCTAAAGCAACATTTCAATATACATAACACACCCAAAAAAAATGAAGAAAAAAGAAACTAAAAAGTATAAACTAAATAAAAGCTTCCATCTTAAAATTCATATACATGCATTTTATTTTATCTTAGTTACCAGATTTTTTTTTAGAGTTTAATTTAGATACATTGATAATATAAAATTTTTTTATATAATTAATTAATTATATTTTTATATTTATATAATTATTCAAATAATAAGTATGATTAACTAATTATTTAAAAATATTTTATATTATTAATACATATAAATTAATTTTTTTATTTAAATTATCAATATATAAAACCTATTATATCTTATCGAACCTGAGCCGAGTTAAATTGATTCATCATTCATTATGAGATAAATTCTTTTTAATATTTTTTTTATTTACAAAACGTAAGCCACCAAACTCTTTTATGGAGTCATTTTTCAACCAGTTTTTTTCTGATTTTAAGAACGATAAACCCTTTTGAAAAGAGCCGCAATTAAAATAATGCTAATCAAAAGAGTAGCACACGCTAACACCCACACTCTCTCTCTAACCCCCATTATAAAGAGACCACTCTCCAACCATTGAATCAGAAAAAGCTCCAAACCCATACCCCACTTTCTCCCAGGTCTCTCTCTCTCTCTCTCTCTCATTCCCAAATTACAAATTTTTCTATGCTCCAAATATGGTAGCCGAAGACGTTCACCGCCAATACCATCACACGGACGGCAACAACACGGCGTTGATATTCACGTACGGCACCTTGAAGAGAGGCTTCTCCAACCACCCGCTCCTCCAGGACCTCATGCTCGCCGGCGACGCCTCCTTCGTCGGGCCCTACAAAACCGCCCAACGGTACCCGCTCGTCTGCGGGCCCTATCGTGTCCCCTTCCTCCTCAACCTCCCCGGCTCGGGCCACCACGTCCACGGCGAATTGTACTCCGTCTCGGTCCGCGGGCTGGCCCGCATGGACGAGCTCGAAGGAACCACGCGCCAGCACTACGAGCGCCTCCCCGTGAAACTGGTGCCGGCGTCGGAGGGGGAGCAGGCGGAAGAGGAGGATGTGGCGGAGGAGGAGGAGGCGGCGGTGGTAACGTGCGCCGAGGCGTATTACGCGCACAGGAACTACGCGATGGAGATGTGGAAGAAGAACGGGAAGAGAGGGTTAAGGTGTTACTCTCAGAAAGAAACGAAGGGTTACGTGAAGCGCGGCGAGAGGCCTCAGCATTTGACCTTCCTCGATCACATTCGCTTGTTCCTTTCTTCTTCCGAATGAATCAAATCAATCTTTCTTTTTTTTCCCTTTTTTTGTTGTTTTGATTTTGTTCCAGACAAATATTTCTGTTTTTCTATGTGGAATAAAAAATTGACAAAAAATAAAATATATAGGAAGGGGTTTGTTTTAGTGGTTTTTTTAGTGTTTAGTGTTGTGTTTTATGTTATGTACTATGTACCATGTGATTGGTGGGTAGTTGGTTTAGGGAGTGTTGTTGAAAAGAGTGGTGGGGATTTTTGGATACTCAGATTCTGTTCTGGTGATGGTATCAATGCAAATTCCTCTATTCTCTTTTCAATTTTTATCATATTAAGATATTTGAGACCTAAGGTATAAGGCATGGTTCTAAGTTTGCATTCTGTAACTGTAGTTACAGTCATAATATTCTTATTGTGGTGTCCTTCGCAAAATTGTATTGCAGTGTTAATTATGACTGTATTAGTCGTATTTTCTTGTAATATTTTACAATTACAACTACAATTTAAAATTATCATATAAGGTAGTGTTATATTCTGCAAAACAATATTATACTTATCTTTTTTTTGGTAATAATAGAGATGTAGGATTGTTAACCTATGATGATTGATGAATGTTTCATGGGATGATGAGCATCTGTGTCCCATTGTGTAGTATAGAATATGGAGTATGGCGTGAAACTGACGCCTTCCTTACCTGCAGGCCGCAGCCAATTCAATTGTTTTATGCTGCGGTCAAAGTTGGAAATGAATTTAATATTTAAGAGTGGGTTGTTGACAGTTTTTGATTCAGCAGCCCAGTCGCAGAAACAGGGAGAGGACAAATTGCTGGAAATAAAAGTCAGGCGCTCGTATGCTCTCAACAGGAAGAGTAGAATATTCAATACGTAAGAATGATTGTTATATGCCTTAATTATACAGGGATCTCAATGTTTAATAATTGAATACGTGCGTATCGTTGGGTAGTTCATTTTCTACGAAACAATTTTTAATACTAATTTTCGACCTTTTAAAGCGATTTGTCTTTAGAAAATTGTTTTCGGATTACATGTACGAGGGACTAAATGGCTAACTGAGGTGCATACTTATGATCTCATTTAGGTATCGCTTGTTAATGACTCTTTACTTGTCATATATCTATAAAGAATGCAAGCGTATTACATTATTATTTTATTATATAAACAGATGAGTTTTGAGATAATAATTATAAAAATTAATATTTTTACTGATACAATAATATATAATTAAATATGTTTGTGAAAAATTTTTACAATGATGGTAAGATTAAATGCTTTCTTTTAAAGGTGTTTGGATTTGTTCTTAAATGTTAGTTGTCTCTACTACCTTCCAGAAGCAGTTTCTCGTAGTATTTATTTATTCTTGCCTCTTGGTGTCGTTTCTCATAGTATTTAGTTTCTTATCGGCAGTGTTAAGCTTCTCTTAGTATTATTCTCGGTGGCATGATCTCTCTTTTAATTAGATTTTGCCTTTCTTATACTGTAATAAATGAACATGGTAACGTCTACGCTATTGTGTGTGGGCTGGATACAGCCGCAGAGGCAGAGGAATGCCATGCTTTCGCATTTGTCTTTTATGAACATACACACTGAAGAGTGCAGATAGAAGATGAGTTCTGACCCCCCCCCCCAAAAAACAAAAAAAACCCAAAAACAAAAAAGGCGGAGGAGGAGGAAGAGTGATGCAGTCAAGCAGCTTGATGACCATGCATTTGATCCCCACTCTCCCTCTTTTCCAAATTCCGGTTTTACAAGCTAGTTGATACCCATAATTACTCCTTATAAAGAATGCAATTCCGAATTATAAAAATCTAAAAGAAATTAATATGTAAAAGGGAAACATGACACGCAAGAGGAGTTCTTAAAAGTGGCCATGACTCGACGATAGTACAAGCTAGTACCCAAAAGCCAAAAAAGCTATATGGCAATAGTTGTTTTAGTGATTCTCTCAACCCAATACTATATCATTTTGAATGGTTTGTTCCTTAAGCATAAATGTATTAATATCATTAACACCAATGGAATCTTGACAAAGTCATGAAAATTCTTTTATTTAGTAGTATTTTACTTAACCTTAAACAATTGAGCATGACCAGAAGCCACAATTATTGAACAATAATTCGTTTTTAATCAGTTTCAAACTTTGCTTTTTTATTTTTATTTTTATTTTTTAAATTTGCCGTCGGTTCATTGAATGGAAGAATTCTACAGTCTCATCCTTTGTCACTTGTCATTGTAATTCTTGACCACTTTTCTCGATTTCTCACTTAGGCTAGGTTCGGAGGGAGGAAAGAAATTGAAAAGAAGAAAATTGAGAAGAAAGAAGTTAAGTGGAAAAAAATAAAATAGATTTATATTTTTTATAGATATGTTTGGATGAAAGAAAAATGAGAGGAAAGGAAAATAGAAAGAAAATAATTTTTCTTTATTTATTTGTATGAAAAAATAAAGGCAAAAAAGAGATAATACTATCAAATAAAAATTTTATCCTTATGTTATCATAAAATTTATTTCAATTATATTAATTAATATCAAATAAATTTTTTTACTATTTTTAATTTAACAGTTAAAAATAATATCAATCTGTTAAATCAAACTAATATTAATAAAAATAAATTATTCAAAATTATTTAAAATAAAACTGACATTTTTAGTTAATCTATTATTTCAAAAATGTTACTTAAAAATATATTTTATCAAATAAAATAATACCAAAAATATTATTCAACTATTATTTAGTATCTTATTTAAAATAAAATATCTATTTAAAATAAAATATTAGTAACAGAGAAATTTTAAAGTTTTACATAATTTGTACTTTGAGTATTTTTTTATATTTATTTTTAATAATATAATAATAAAAAATTAAAATTATTTAATTAAAATTTTTAGAAATATTAATTTAAAACAAATATATAAGAAGAGAGGATTCACACAACACCTTGCCCCTCCCCCAATCATTATCACATCTGCCATCTCTCTCTCGTAAGTCAGGAGGGTAAAAATGTAAAAAATAAAGATGCACCCTTTCCTCTCCCAATTTTCCGCCCAACAGTGGGGGGAACAAAAATATATATCACTGTTTATATGATTTCCACTTAAATTTGTGTAGTATTCAAACATTTCATCCCAATTTTTTCTCTCAACTAAACAAGAAAAATATACCCCTTTCTTTCCTATTTCCTTTCCTCCCTTTCCCTCCTTCCTAAATCACTTCAACCAAACTCACCCTTAAGGAAATGTAATCCATGTGATACAAGTGTAGACGGACCAATTGCAATTAATAACACCTCTATTGTAGAGAAGATGGCACAGCAAAAGCTAAAGGGTCATACTTAGAATTGTTTTGTAGTATTCATGCAGCGTAGGTGCGGACAACAGTAGTGATAATAACACCCCCCCCCCCCCCAAAAAAAAAAGGAAAAAGAAAAAGACATGGCGAATTGTTGGTTATAAACTTTCAAATATTACAGAAACTAAACTGGACTGTATTAAAGTGAATAGTTCCATTTTCAGGTTCAGCGTCGTTATCTTTCATATATAAACATTTGGTAGTCGCATTTGTTAGCTGGTTTTACAGACCAGAAAGCATTCAACCATTTAAGCTCGCTTGTGCTGCATCATGTGGCTCAAATTTAATTATATAGTTTGATAAGACAGATCAAATATATAGTTTTTTTTGGTAATGTATCAATTATACGGGTAAAAGGCAGCATATCACCTACTAGGTTAAAAAACTGAAGGGAAGATGCATGAAAGAAAAATAGTACAAGGACGTAGAGGTTAAATAATTCTAAACGTACATTTCAGTCATTGCATTATACAAAAGCAGTAAGTGCATATATTACAATACAATTTAATCAGACCAAGTCGTTTAGGTATTTCCAACTCATCAATGGGTATTCAATTATGGAGGTCTAAGGTTCAAATCTCAGTAAAATTGGTTGAGGTAGAACTTAAGGGCAGGGGTTAGGCACTTTAGGCTACAAGATCGCATACCCTCCAGTTGCCAAAGAGAAAAAGCCATGTTGTTTAGGAATCCTCATTTCATAATTATGCTCTGCTGGCCGCACCCCTGTCTGAAATGCTTCTCAATTAAATTTAAAAAGACATGGCCTAGTGCAGTGTTCAAATCAAGGGAACCTAAAATATGTATAAAAACAGAAAGGAGTCAAGGACAAACCTTATTTATCTACGGATTCAATACTTTCAATCAAATGTGGTGACCTGCAATATAGCACATAGGATTAAGATTCAGATTGTAAGATTAGAGCTGAATAAAAAATAAAGGACTGATTTACCGAAATAAACCCGTTTACCATATACGTTCACTATGGGGACTAAAGAAAGGCAATCGGTGACCTAAGTCATGATTCTTATTATGCTTTTTAATCCAGCACTGTATGCTTTTCCAATTCCTCTGAAGGTAATCTCTAGTGCAGTGAAGAAAAGAGGATAGAGAAACAGGGGAAAATGGAAAATTCAAAACAATTACCATCTGTCTGTATGGTTGATGCCAAGTCCATTGCAGGTAAGAATCATGCCTTTAAATCGGGCAAGGTATTCCTGTAATAAGACATGTCTACCAAAGGTAAGTACACAATAGTAGTTATCATTAAAGAGAATACACTGAAACTATCATAAATAAGACTAAGTAAATGATTATTAATGTTACTTAGATTATAGTTGAGTTCCATACCTGCAAGCTATACTTTTCAATCTCACAGGCTCCAGTTAAATCATAGTCAAAACGCTTGGCAGGATCACTCAATACTAACAAAAAACAAAGGAAAGTAAAAATCCATGATTAACTTTTACATACAGCTGCTTGGTCTATTCTAAACCATAACCGTATGGAGAAGACACAATATATCTATCATCTATGTCAAACCATGTAGTGCTATGGAGTAAATTTAATCCAAAGTATAGCTTATAGACCCGTTAATCAGACTTAAAGTAATTTTCAGAACAGAACCAACTTTTGGTTCACCAGTAACGTTCAAGTTAACAATCTTGTGCAAATTTCAGCTTTCATCTGATATCCATTTTCCTAAATTCAGATGGTCGGTGGTTAGTTTATATATATGGCAAAAACAAAAAACAAAAAAACAAAAAAACCTCATTGTCACATTATGGAAATATTTAAAATGTTTTTTCAGTTGGGTTTTTCTCAATTTTGGGTTGGTTTTGAGTTTTGCTACAATCACATGTGTAAAATTTCCATCCCTGGTAATTATAAACTTTCCAGTTTCCACTAGGAGTGAAACTAGGTTCACATGCTCATAAAACTACACTAGCATAAGGGGTGAAATAATGAAATAGCTAAATAGTAATACAACAAGTGGGAGCTGAGAGCCATAAAGCCAGAAAACAAAGGTTAAACTTCAAATCCATACTAATGAAGGACCACAATCTTTTTGCTTACAATCATGTGTCCTTTACAAGCAATCAACCATTTGCATACTGTGATTGTGTTGAAGATGGAAAAACAGATATTCCATTTTCAGGAACAGTAAATATTAAGAAAAAGTATAATTATTAATCCTTTTTTTCCCATGACAAGAAAGAATTACCATTGTAAGCTTCGTTTATCTCTTGGAATTTTGCAGTAACTGAACTGTCACCTTTATGCTTGTCAGGATGCCATTTCTACCAAATGGAGTAGAATCCATCATACAAAGTAAGTCAAACTTGTAGAAAAAAGAATTTTCAGAATGAGAAAGTGTGAAAAGTGACACTGCAGGAGCTATTTAAAAAAGGGTAGGTTACCAACCAACGCAAGTCTTCGGTAATTTAATCTGATGTTTTCATCAGTTGCATCATAATCAACCTCCAACACTTTGTAATAATCCTTGAATTTAGAATAAGTACCACATCAAGAATGCATAAAACAACAGTCAGTTACAAAATGTAACTATACATATAAAATCACAAATATTTTCTTCTCATCAACTGACAATTTTGCTAGATATGCAATAATGATATGGCATTTTCAGAGTATGATAGTCACAACTGCCAATAGGAAAGGTATGCATAGTTTTTAAGTCTTAAGAAAGCAAAGAAAGAATTATCATCTTAGTTTCCATCAGAAAGATCAGAGACAGATTTCAGAGATTGCTACAGATAAATATGAAATATAACCAATATCAACTAACTCTTAATTCAATTAATTGATAAACTCCCTTCCTAAACCCCTCCATTTCAAGTTTCAGCAGCTGAGCCAACATCCACAACAATCTGCCAGAAGCCTAACTGCCTAACTACACTATAAAGATAAACACAGAATCATAGAACTTTAAGTCACCCATTTCAGCAGTTTGCCCATTCATCCAATGAACACTGAAATTTGTGCAGGTTAGCTCAACATTTTCTTCTTCCTCTCAACTCCATACTACCCTACTCAAATACATGACTATCCCTTTACTCAATCCATTTCTCACCAAAGGGTCTCACCCCTCAGCTTCCTAGCTCAAAACAAAACAGAAATTAAAAAAAAAAAAAATAATCCTTCAATGTAAACTGTGAACTTCCATAAATCACAAATGGGCAATTGACTTGGACTAAATTCAGCTTAAACTTAGCTTTAGTCTCCAAAATTTTCCTAAAAATCAAATAGAGCAACAACAAAAATCATATCTTGGGGTTGGGGGTTGAGATTAAGAGATCAAAAATGTAAAATTTGAAAGGAACATTGCAATCATACAATACCCTTGGGCTGGTGTTGTCAGCGGAGGCCATTTGGTACATAAATAGGATCTACACACGCTGCTTCTTTTGCATAATTCATCGGAATCAGACACAAACCTCAGAGACCCAAAAACAAAAAAAAAAAAAGGGTACGATGAACAGCACAATGCTTCAACCAACTTGGGACATGCTTGAAATCAAAGAATTGTGATTTTCGTAGATAGAAAACGAAGTCAGAAGTGGGGATTTATTTTGTGTGGTCGAATTTTGACTGGGGAAAGACAGAACAAAAGGACTTTCTTATGCCACAATTTGGGAATTCGGATGGCGTTTGAGTTTTTTTGTTTTTTTAATACTGATTTTTGTCCTTCTACAACAGCAATTTAATTAATTTTTTAAATAAATTTAATATTAATTAAGATTTTTAATAAGATTAAGCTCTTTATGTATAAAGAATAAAAATAAGTAAGTAAATTAATTTTTTTATAATTTGAAAAATTAATTAACATTAACTTTATTAAATTTTGAAGGTGTGTGAACTTGAAAAATAGAGGGGGAAAATAAGAAAGAGAGGGAATGAGATAGGATCAAATTAAGAACATTAAGCTCACCATGATAAAGGTCATATCATTATCACATCTCATCTTCTTTTGGGTGAATTACAGTAATTTTTCCTGAGATTTAGTGTAATTATATTTAGCACCCCTCTAATTTACTTTGTTTAATGTATTATTTATAGATAAAGGGGTGCCGATTGTAATTACACTGAACCTTAGGAGAGATCGATGTAATTCAGCCTTTTCTTTTTATTGGAAATATTTTTCTGGATTGATACATAGGAGTGTGCAGGGTTGGGTTGAGTTAAGTTGAGAGGAAAAAAAGACCCAACCTAATCACTTGACATCAGGTTGGTTTAGGTCAATTTTTGACAATTTTGGCACTCAACCTAATCTCACACGGGTTGGATTAGGTCAGATTCTTGGGTTATTATTCTTAATAAGAAAACCAGTATGACATAATCAATAATCAGTAAATCAATCTTCTTATTCAATCATAAATCAGTAAATCAGAGAAAAAGAAAAGTCTAGAATCAAAGCATAAGCGATCTATTCTTTTTGTTTCTTTCCACTTTCCCAACATAACAAATTATGTTACAAATCAAAGGAACCAAATAAAAGGAAGAACTTTACCATGAAATTGAAGACAAGAGTGACTGAATCAAAGGGTTCTTATGGTTGAATAAATCTTTTTCGTGGCGACAACCTTCGTTACGATGACGGCGGTAGAAAGGCACGACACGATTTATGGGAACATGGTGTCCTTTGATATTGACACAAACAAGACGTCATTCTCTTCGCCATTCTCTGATGCGCTCAAATTGAACTAAAGGATGTCAATAGAGAACCCCAATGTTAACACGAATGACGTCCTCAGGAGTAGAAGCAGGGTTGACGAGAATAGGGTGGGGGAAACAAAGAAGAGAAAAGGAAGGAAATAGAGGAAGGAAGAGCGGCAGAGGTAGTTGTTGATAGGCAGTAATGCGGCAGCAGCGACGACGAACAATAAGGAGGCAGAGGGATGAACGATGGTAGGAGGATGAGCAACGCTTGGGGGTGGGAGGTAGGGTTTCTTTCGATGTGTGTGGTTTAGAAAGTAAGAGAGGAATGTGATTTTTACTTAATGAAATTATAAAAAAAAAAGGAAGATGCTGTTTGGGACTATGGGTTGAGTAACGGGTTTTATTTTTATACTCAATACCCGACCCAAGCTATAGACAGGTCAATTAATTTCTACCCGAACAAACCTGATTAGCCGATTCAATCCGAAATTTTGTGTTTGGGTCAGGTCGAGTTGGTCAGACTTATGGGTTTAATCGCACCCATAAACACCCCTACTGATACAAATTTATTCTCTCTCTCTCTTTTTTTTTTTTTTTATTCTAAGCAGCTTCTAATGAAGTTAAAAATATGGGAGAAAAGATAGGCATATAGGGATCATATCTCAGACCCAACATCAACCACCTCTTGGCACAAGGACCAAGGAAAATACTACTTGAGCTACAACTCATTGACAATTTGTTCTTATTTCTATAGCTGGCATATTTGTATACTTAAATTATCATTGGTAAGTGCAAATCTGTCTTATTGTAGGTTTAGTCCTCATTTATCAATAATGAATAAATTATTAAAATTATAAAAGATAAAATTACTCCTCTTTAATCATTTCACAGAAGGGAATAAATCTTCACATATAAAAAGTTGACATGACTTCATTATGTATTATGTATAGATTTTTACCATTGATTAAAAAAATAAGCCCTATCATAGGTTATACACAAGAATTAATCAATAATAAAAATTTACATATGATAAATTAAGTAAACTTTTTACATATGATTATTCGTTCCCCTGCATTTCTCCCCTAACCTTATTAAGAAATTTTGTGGCATCATCTCCAAGTTCTAAGCAATCCTTCACACCTAGCATTTTGAATCCCATCGTTTTCAACTTCATCCCATGTGTTTGTGCTCCAATCATCTGTGCTTTGTACCCCAAGTGGCATATTTTGCAAGTCCCCTCGATGAAGCTTGGATATGACATGCGACATGGATACAACAAACTTGAATATAGGGGTACGACAATTTTTAAAAAATATAGGACACCACACAACTAGAATACGTTATATAATAAAACCTAAAAATAATATATTATGATAAAAAATGACACAATAATAGCATTATAGGCCCTATTAAATAATGTCTATGCTAACTTAATGCAATGATATCATTCATTATGCCAAAATATATATAATGAGTATCTAGGTCCTCCCACGTCCCACCATCATTCACTGCCACCAACATTCACTTCAAAGGCCCAATCTTTGGCAATAATACTAAGAGGGTTGTAATGCTAATACTGTGTCACTCCAAAGCATTGTACAATATTATAATAATATACTGTTGGGATGTCATTGGGTCTTTGAAGCGGCAGTATAGGATACATCACCGACACACGTGTCCACCGTGCCGCCGTTGTGTTGGTGTAGCTACAACATCGAACACGGGTGCAACAAGGTTGGCGATGTGTCCGTTCTTCACAGGTTCCTATGCTCCGTGTGATCAATGGCAATTCATTGATCCCTGCTACACAATATCAAGTTAAAAGAACAAGATTGGGGTGCTTGATTCGACCAAGAAAGCTTTAACTGTTACATCATACCACGAAGTAGAAAGCCTCTATATACGTGTACAAAAGAGGAAAGCCTCTATAAACTAGACCAAATCTTCCTTCAGCCAAAAAGGTACCACAATCAAAATTTGAAGTTGTGGATAAGAGGTTTGCAAATGTAATGTTCAACTATGCCTTGTCAATGTAGAACTAAACACCAAAGCTTTAATTGTTACATGCATACCACGAAGTCGAAAGCCTCTATAATCATGTACCTGAAAAAAAAAAAAGGAGGAAAGCATCTATAAACTAGACCAAATCTTCTTTCAACCAAAAGGTTACCATGATCAAAATTTGAAGTTGCGGATAAGAGGTTTGCAAATGTAATGTTCAACAATGCCTTGTCAAATATGACTAACTGGGAGGATTAGGGTGGGTTGCCTTATTCTCTCTTCACTATTTCTGCAAGAGAGAAAAGAGAGTAACAAGTGTGACGAAATTCTCATGTCAAAACTCACATTCAGTGTAGCTTTTTTTGTTTCTTCCTCGGGCCTTAGGGCCCTCCAGAATACCCTAAAAAAAAAAGAAGAAAGTCACCTTCAAGGTGATGCGCATGATCTGCTTTAAATGAGATTCTAAAATTGTCAAATATGATGCACCAATTTAAGTATAGTGCATCACAAATCAGATGAAAAAAATAGGGCTTTTTCACCCATCTGCCATGGTTTTACAAACAATTTACCGGGATGTAGCTGTTTTGAAACTATTATCTTGTCTGTTGTAATTTTTACCACGGTGGATTTTTTTTTATTTTTTCCTGTCAATTAAATGGCGCAAAGTCAAGCAACACCATCTAGGTCACAAGACAGCTGTTATACTGGGGGAAGAAAGTGGCGCAAAGTAACACTTGCTCTTCTTCCCTTTTTACTGCTTACCTACTAATTTCACAGAAGTGACAAGAGTTTGATTATTGCTTTTGAAACCTTTAATGTAATATTTCTAGCTACAACTTATAAGCATGTATCTGAAGAAAAAAAAAGGTTTACATTGTCAATACTCGGTATACTCAGATATGATTTTTATCACCTTTTTGCTAATTTGCTCATGATAATAGAGAAATACGAGAAAAAGTAAAAACGTCTTACTGCTGTTATGAGTCACACAACTAGTTTAAAAAAAAAAAAAGAATGAAGGTAAACAGAGTGGGATTTTATTTTTTATATGGTATGAGTTTTATATGTTTATTAATATGGGATTTGGACAGTATTTATAATTATATGACTTTTAATAAAATAAAAAATTTTGATTTTATTTAAAAAATATTTTATTTTTTATCTGTAGTGAAATTAGAAATTCTGATTTTATTTTTAAAAATTTTTTTTTGGGCTATAGTGAAGTTGAAATTTTTTATTTCTATTTATGAGAATTTTATATTACACTGAAATTGAAAATTCTGATTTCATTGTACTAATTTCCGTTAAATAGAAATTGGAATTTTTGATTTTATATAAAATCTATATTTATGTAAAATCCTCTTAATTCACATATAATGGTACATTTTTAAATCAAATCTCATATAAAAAAAGCACCCAAACAGAGTAGTAGAACAACCTGTAGTAGCTAGAGTAGTAGAACAGGTATGATTATATAATTTTCATCACCTTATAGGTTGTAGCTAGAAATATTACATTAAAGGGTTCGAAAGCAATAATCAAGTTCTTGTCTCTTCTGTGAAATTAGTAGGTAAGCAATACAAAGGGAAGGAGAGGTAGGTGGGTGTGCATAGTCACTCTGCGCCACCTTCTTCATCTAGTACAACAGTAGATGGTGCTGCTTCATTCTGCGCCATCTACTAAATCTCTGGCACTGAGTGGTGGTGCTGTTTCACTTTGTGCCATTTAAGTGACCAAAAAAAAAAAAAAAAAAAATCCACCATGGCAAAAACTACGACAAACAAGATAGTAGTTTCAAAACAGCTACATCCTGGTAAAATGTTTCTAAAACCACGGTAGATGGGTGAAAAAGCCAAAAAATAGAGGGTGTACAATGGAACTAATAGATCCATGCTCTTCATTGAGATTTAGAGATATCGGATGGTGGAGAATTAAAAATCATTCTATGGTGCATCACTTGTCCTCCCCGCTTTTGCAACTTTGCTAGAGCTCCATCCACTACGATGCCATCACCAGTTTGCTTGCACCACCGCCATTCTTGGGCTTGGGCTTGGGCTTGCGGACAGAGTCTACTCCAAGTACGGGCGGTGTCAGTTTGTGATGGTAATAGTCCATTGTGAGTCTAGAGCCACCGCGCATAGCCTTGTGGGTTTTATGGATGCTTGATCTCTGCAACCCAGTGGCGTGGGAGAAGTGTCAGGGGCAAAGAAGGGGGCGGGGCAGTGGTTGAGGATGAAGCAACGGTTGCTAGAAGGGGGCATAGATCCAAGCTGCGGCCACTGCCATCATGGAATTCGAGCATGACCTTGTTTGGTCACCTTCATTGTCCTCTGTTTCCACTTCTAAATTGCCACTGACGTTGAATTCATGAAGTGTCATTGCTGCTTACGGATCAGGTTGAAGGAAGCTGTGGTTTGGATCAACTACAGTGGTGGAAGCGAGTGTAAGACGCAGTTGGAGGAAGATGGAAGACGCAGACGAAGTGTTCTCCGTTGGGTTCCACAGTACACTCTCTTTGTTTTCATCTGGCATGTAATGCGCCATACTTAAATTGGTGCATTATAGCACTGGCCCAAATACAATATGTATTGCACAATTTTGGATTGCGAGGTCTATATGGTTTGAAAGCGCAACATTTAATTGGATTCGATGCAACTTAGTTTGGTGGCAATTGTGGACTCTTGCGGCATTGCTTGTAGCTAAATGCTACAAATAGACTTTTGATCACTTTCAAAAACAAACCATCAAATTAATAACAAGCCCATGTAGTTTTTGTAATTTTTTTAAATTGAGTCTATGTAGTTAAAAATATTTTTAAATTGATTTTTCCCTGTTCCCTCAAATGTGCCAGACAGTTTGGCAAGTTATTGATTTTATGTTAAATGCCAAATAAACTTTTTTATTTGGCATATTAATTCATGTCACCTCCCAAGTCCACATATTTAAAACTTAACAAAAACATTTTAACCCAACAAAAATCTACAAGAAATGTTTTTAGGCTTTGTTTAGTAAGATCTATTGTACTCTCTAAAACCTGCCATAAAAAAGTCATAATAGTACCATTTAGTAAAATAATATAAAAATTGTTCTCAATAAGCAGAAGTCATAAAAGTTGTATTTGATAAAATTACTTTTAAAATCTAAAATGACTATAATAAACATAAATTTTAAAGATAATAATTTCTATTTTTAATGTCATTAAAGAGATTAAGATTATATTTATTCTTTAAATTTTAAAAAGTCAGCTTTAAAAAAGTACTCTATGAGAGCTCCTAAGAGCATCCCCTGATTTTTAAAAATCAAGAGCAAAAATACACCAATTTTTTGGTTTACTAAATAAAAAAAATTAACTTATATTTTTTATAAGCTAAAACATC
The DNA here is from genome assembly GCA_031439585.1 of Pterocarpus macrocarpus. NCBI lineage: Eukaryota > Viridiplantae > Streptophyta > Magnoliopsida > Fabales > Fabaceae > Pterocarpus > Pterocarpus macrocarpus. The sequence continues at coordinate 70,999,135 of CM062522.1, forward strand.
CTTTCAAATAGCACTACTAAACTAGGTCTTACACCGTGAATAGTTGAAGCAAAAATTAAGCATTATGAATAAAGGTAACGAGAAATGATTTATTTAAAAATATCTATATCTATAAGGACTCAATTAAAATAAGTGTAAGAACTAATTTAAAAGTCAATATAAAGTGTAGGATTAAAAACTTACTTTAACTTCTTTTTTTATGCTGAAAAAATAACAATATGTTTGGCAAATGAGCGGAAAAGAAGGAAAAATTGAGAGGAAGAGGGTTAGATAATTGTTATATTTATTTTATTTATTATGTCTCTGTTTATTTTTTTTTCAATATTTCATATATAAATGAGTAAATCATGCAAAATAAACTATAAAAATAGAACATGAAAATTTTGTAAAACTAAAAGGTATGATCATTGGGAATAATTTTAAAAAATTTTGTTATCTTTATAAAACAGAAAAAAAATTCAAATATTCAAGAAATGGAAGAGATTTGGTCGACGCACTCTAGCATTTTGCATAAGCAATCAAATACGTTGAAAGCTCTGTTTTTACAAACCCAAACCCAAACCCCACGCCCCCCTTTTCTTTTTCGGGCGTAAGTAATATGTTGGACTTGGTCCGTACTGTACTACGGCGTCACTGACAAGGCCTTGCATCATGGGGGCATTTGCGATAGGGCCGAGCGCGCAGCCCGCATTAAAATATTAATTAATTATGCTGCCTAAATAGTAAATATACTAGTTCACCCCCCCAAAAAAAAGAAAGTAATATAGAAGAATATATTAATAAATTAGTTACAACTTTGAATGTCTTTGGCTGATGGTACATTCAAGAAAGCCGGGAGCTTAAACTCGTTAAGATTTGCAGTATCATATTAAGAGAAATGTCATTGATGATGAAAACGTGAATATTACAAAAACATTAGAGAGAGATAAAGTATTATTTTATTTTATTTTTTGTTTTAACATTCACTACTATTTAAGATTTTGTATCTTTTAATAAAGTCCATGTGATATTCACCTATTTTATGTTTAAATGATATTTTTATGTTAATTTGTCTATATGAGTTTCTGAAATTTTTTAAAAAGCTTAAAAATAAGAAAAATGAGACTCCTCATACTTTGGCAGAAGCACGAACCGACAAACTTGACGGGAAGAATTGATGGCGACTCAAAGTCTCAAAAGCAAAAGTCAAAGTCAGCACCACAAATTTCTCGTAAATTCATAAACATTAAAACAGCTATATTCACCAATAAAAAATTAAATCGTTTTTCTAATCAGTTTCTCAAAGTCGCTGACAAAGAAATTAGGAAAAAATTCAATTGAAAAATATTTATTTATTTTTTATTTTGGATGTATTAAATGTATTAAAAAAATATTATTTGGATATACTTTTACAAATAACAATTCTGGTGATCTATGTATAACTATATGCAGAAGTTATATACATAATTAAAAAATTAGGCAACAATATTATTATTTATCATGCGATTTCTCGATTAAAAACTTGATCTATATTTCATTCCTGAAAAATAAAAATCAGCCATAGCTACAGCGCGCTGCCCCTGGCTCCCGCAAGTTGCAACCCGTTTGCGTTGTCATTAACCAAAAGTTGGAAGAGGTTGTGCACTTGTGTTGAATGAATGTTTATTTTATGGAAAATATCATTACTTGCTTTGTCGTTTTTGTTATAATAGAGGGTGCAGCAGCACTCTAGGAACCGCACCTCCTAATTCTCTTTTCAGTCTAAATTTCAGCTTTCAGTAGGAACTGAATTCTACCTACAATGAAGAGTACTTCACGGGTTGTTACATACAAAGGTATCAATCAACCATTGAACATGCCGATCACTTTGAATTTTCTTGATATTTGCAAACATTATTATGCAACTTTTCCGTAGTAAGTAACTAGATAAGAATAATATAAATCTGTCTTATATTATAAGTACATATTTTGGTTTGGATATTGTAGCTGCAATATGTTGGGGGGCAGGAAAGCCTGTAACGGTAGAAGAGATACAAGTAGATCCTCCAAAAGCAACCGAAGTTGGAGTTAAGATGCTTTGTGCTAGTATCTGCCACACAGACATCTCAAGCATTCATGGAACCCCATATTTTAGTCTTTTACTCTTTTCAATCCTATGCTTTGAGTCTGAGTTTGCTTTCTTTACAAGAACTTCTACTTTCTTCATCTTTATTCCACTAAGGGATTAGATTACTGCCAATTAATTTGCAGGTTAATTATCCTCTAGCACCTGGCCACGAAGGAGTTGGGTAAGCTTCATATGTAACACTTTAATCTACACTCGTCCCTGTAAATATAATCAGACACAAAAAACTTTCTGTTGTGACTTGACTGTATCTACCATTATTTTCATGCATAATGAATTGCAGTGTTGTAGAGACAGCTGGGGATCAAGTGACAAGTCTAAAAGAAGGGGATATGGTGATTCCAACATACATAGGCGAGTGCCAAGAATGTGAGAATTGCATTTCAGGGAAAACCAATTTGTGCCTGACATACCCTTTGAGAATGACTGGCTTGATGCCAGATAACACTTCAAGGATGTCTTGCAGAGGCAGGAAGCTACACCACATTTTCAGTTGCGGAGAGTACACGGTTATTGATGCCAACTACGTTGTCAAAGTTGATCCAAGCATTAATCTAGCCCATGCCAGCTTCATCTCATGTGGGTTTTCAACTGGTTTTGGAGCTGCATGGAAGGAAGCCAAGGTTGAAAGTGGATCAACCGTTGCTGTTTTTGGTCTTGGGGCTGTTGGATTGGGGGTATGCATCAAACAGATTTGCTTGTATGTGTGAGTTAGTTTCTTCTAATTTTGAGCCTTGAGTTTTGATTATAACCGAGTATGACCTTGTACTGCAGGCTATAAGCGGAGCAAAAACGCTGGGGGCAACTAAGATAATAGGGCTTGACAAGAATGAGATGAAGAAAGAAAAAGGGGAAACTTTTGGAATGACTGACTTTATAAATCCTGGTGATTCTGATAAATCTCCTTCAGAATTGGTGAAGGAACTGAGTGGTGGATTGGGTGTGGATTGTTCTTTTGAGTGCACTGGAGTTGGGCCTTTGCTTACTGAATCTGTAGAAGCCACAAAAGTGGTTAGTTTCATTTTGTCAAGCATTCCAGCTGTTTGGTTTTATCAAATTGTGTAATCCTTGATCACACAGACATGCATAAAATATTCCATAAGTAATGTTATTTGTAAGTTAAAAGTAAACATCATTGATAGATATCATAGAGAAAGAAAGAGACAAAACATTCACTAAGTGTGGATGGAGCTAAGATTTTGTCTCTTTCTCTCCGTGGTATTCATAAAGAGTATCCGCTTTTAATGTACAACTACCATTACTCATATTTCATTAACTTATACAGATATTCCATTAAACCTATACATGTTATTGTTCCCTCTTCTTGTTATAGTTTGTTGCTCCTAATTATAGCTTCCGTGTATATATATAGGGAACAGGTAAAGCAATAACAATTGGTACAGGAACTAGACGTATTGTGCCGTTTGGTCATGTTGCCATTATGTTTGGTGGAACTTTGAAGGGTTCTATTTTTGGAGGGCTAAAGGCCATATCAGACCTTTCCATTATAGCTGACAAATGCCAAAAAGACATTTAACTATAGCAACACACTACATAGATTATTTCTTGCATATGTTTTAATGAATACTGATGCAACTGTCCCACAATAATTGTATTTCGACTATTTACCATTTTACAGGAATTCCCTCTTCAAGAACTATTCACCCATGAAGTCCCATTGTCAGATACAAACCAAGCATTTGAGCTACTGAAACAGCCAAATTGCGTCAAAGTTGTCATCAAGATATGATTTTCTAGCAATTGTATCCGATCAGAGACAGAAAATCTTCAATAATGACTGTAAAATTCACATGCAAACTCCACATAATTTTAGAGGAAAATATATTTCAAGGGCTGTTATTTCTGCTTCAAAAATTATTTGCACCTGTGAACTATTTTGTCTAAATACAAATAAAGAATCCTTAGATGGTTATAGTTGATTCCTAAAGCAAATTGTTTGTTTTCATTTCATGTTGTATCAACATTTTAAAATATTGTTATCCAACCAGGAATGATTAAAAAATATATGTTAAAGTTTATGCTAAAAAGAGTAAAAGAAGAGAAAAAAAAAATGAGGAGTTAGATCATTTTTATATTTATTTTTATTTATCATGTCTCCCTCTTTTTTAATATTTCATAAATGAGCATATCATGCGAAATAAACTATATAAATAAAACGCCAAAATTTTCTAAAAATAAAATGTCTAAAATAAACTATCTAATTTACCCCTTTTTTCTGGGTGCAAATATAAAAATGTTATATCATTATATAAAAAAATTTACAATATTGAGAATTTTTTTGATCTAAATTATTATATATTGAAGTTAATTTATTCAACTAATCTTAATTAATTCATTAAGAAGGTAAAGTTCTTAAAATGTTAAATTTTTTATTTATAAATTTTGAATTTAAGATTTTACTTAAAAAAATAAATAATAAATTATTTGAATAAAGTAAATATTCGTTATATTGAGAATATTTATTACAGTATAAGTTAAAAAGTACTGTGGGAATAAATTTTTTAAAACGTTGATAATAAGACTGAGTTTACATTGTATCATTGTAACTTTTAATATTATTATTATAATTTTTTATTTTAAGTTAATTTTTTTAACTCCAAATTGGAATTTTCAAACACGTTACAGCTCATTGCATTTATTTATATTTGGGAATAGTACGGAGGTAAGAGCCGAATGCTGACTGCTGAAAGCGAGAATCAAAAGCTGGCTCAAATCAAACAAAGTTAAAGTCGGCACCTTTGCCAATTCCTAAGGACACTCACAAAGGAATAAAGAAAAGAAAAATTTTAAAACTTTTAATGGATTTCAGGTATTGAAATTTTAAATATTTTATCGTTTTAATATAAAATTTTCCATTCTAATTCTTTAACTCATGCTTTTAGTGGTGTTTGATATATTGTTTAATAAAATTAAAAGTAATTTAAATTATTATTTAAAAAAATTATCATATTTTAAATTATTGATAATATTTTAATATAATATTTGATATATATAAATAATTTAATTAATAATTTATATTTTTTATTTGATATATTAGAAAGATTGGTACATAATATATGTCTTTTATTAATATAATAATAATAATATTATTATTATTATTCTAATATTAATTTTGGTAATAATAATTACAATAATTATTAATAATAATTAAATTAATAATAACTAATGTTATTTTTAATAATAATAATAATGAGAATACTATCACATTGATAGTAATTCATATCTTAGAAATTATAATTACCAATAATAATATCTAATCAAATAATACAATATTATGTGTTCAAATAATTTAAAATAATATTATTAATAATTTAAACAGATTATCTCATATGAAATGATCTCTGAAGACACTAGCTAAATAAATTCATAAAAAAATTAAAAAACTGAATTTTTAATTTTTTTAATGTACTAAATATATTAAAAACTTCATTAACTATTCGTACCTAAAATTTTAAGAGCAGCCAGAGCCACAAAGCGCTGCCCCTGCCAGTTGCGACCCATCTGCGCAGTCACTGCATTGTAAACATCAGTACTTGCTTCTTTTATTGTCTGTCATTAAAGGGAGTGCAGCAGCACTTAGAACCGCACCTCTCCGCTTATCTTCTCAGTTCAGAAGTTAGGAACTGAGTTCTACCTACAATGACAAGCGCTTCACAAGTTATTACATGCAAAGGTATCATCAGTTAACCATTAAGCATGCCAATCACTTTGAATTTTCATGTTATTTTCGAAAATTGTTATGCAACTTTTCCGTAGTAGATAATTAGAGAAGAATAAGATAAATCTGGTTCATATTAGAAGTACATATTTTGGTTTGGATATTGCAGCTGCAGTATGCTGGGGGCGAGGAGATCCCGTAACGGTAGAAGAGATACAAGTAGATCCCCCAAAAGCAACCGAAGTTCGAGTTAAGATGCTATGTGCTAGTATCTGCCACACAGACATCTCAAGCGCTCAAGGATCCCCCGCTGTTAGAGCCTTTTCAATCCTATGCTTTGAGTCTGAGTCTGCTTTCTTTACAAGAACTTTCTATTTTAATTCTTCATCTTTCTTCCACTAACGGATTACTGCCAATTTATTTGCAGTTTACTTATCCTCTAGCACTTGGGCACGAAGGAGTTGGGTAAGCTCCATACATAACACCTCTATTTATACATGTAACATGTTCTTATGAATATAATAAGAGATTCTAAACTTTCTGTTGTGACTTAATTGTGTCTACAATTAATTTCATGTCGTGCATAATGAATTGCATTAATTGCAGCGTTGTAGAGACTGTTGGGGATCAAGTCACAAATCTTCAAGAGGGGGATATGGTGATTCCAACCTACATAGGCGAGTGCCAAGAGTGTGGGAATTGCATTTCAGGAAAATCCAATTTGTGCCTGACATACCCTATGAGATTGACTGGCTTGATGCCAGATAATACTTCAAGGATGTCCTGCAAAGGCAAGAAGCTACACCACGCTTTAAGTTGCGCCACATGGTCAGAGTTCATGGTTATTGATGCCAACTACGTTGTCAAAGTTGATCCAAACATTAATCTAGCCCATGCCAGCTTCATCTCATGTGGGTTTTCGTCTGGTTTTGGAGCTGCATGGAAGGAAGCAAAGGTTGAAAGTGGATCAAGCGTAGCTGTTTTTGGTCTTGGGGCTGTTGGATTGGGGGTACGCATCAAATAGATTTTCTTGCATGTGTTAGTTTGCTTCTAATTTTGAGCCTTGAGTTTTGATTCAATTATAAACGTGTTTCACCTTGTACTGCAGGCTATAAGTGGAGCAAAAATGATGGGGGCAACTAAGATAATAGGGATTGACATAAATGATATGAAGAAAGAAACAGGGGTAGCTTTTGGAATGACTGATTTTATAAATCCTGGTGATTCTGATAAGTCCCCTTCACAATTGGTGAAGGAACTGAGTGGTTGAGTTGGCGTGGATTATTCTTTTGAGTGCACTGGAGTTGGCCCTTTGCTTACTGAATCCTTAGAAGCCACAAAATTGGTTAGTGTCATTTTTCCAAGCAGATCAACCTTTTGGTTTGGACAAATTATATAATCCTTGATCGCAGGGATATGTATAAAATATTCCATTAACCTTTACACATAGTTTGTTCCTCTCGCTGTTATATTTGTGTTCCTAATTATAGTTTCTCTATATATAGGGAACAGGCAAATCAATAGCAATTGGTGCAGGAACTGAACCTGTTGTGCCACTTGGTTTTGCTTCCATTCTGTTTGGCAGAACTTTGAAAGGTTCTATCTTTGGAGGGCTAAAAGCCATATCAGAGCTTTCCATTATAGCTGACAAATGCCAAAAAGAGGTCTCTCAAGATGTTTAACTATAACACTGCATAAGTCATTTCTTGCATATGTTTTTATGCTGGTGCTAGTGTCTCACAATTATGGTATTGGACTATTGATCATTTCACAGGAATTCCCTCTTCAAGAACTATTCACCCATGAGGTCCCATTGACAGATATAAACCAAGCTTTTGAGCTATTGAAACAGCCCAACTGCGTAAAAGTTGTCATCAAGATATGATATTCTAACAACCGCATCCGATAAGAGACAGGAAGTAGTCAATAATGGCTATAAAGGTTCACATCCAAACTCCACCTGGTTTTAGAGGTGAACATATATCAAAGGCTATTATTTCTGTTTTAAAAATTATTGAAGTTGTACTTGTACCTCTGAGACTTATATTGATTTCGAAGGGAAATCATTTTCATTTCATGTCATTGCATTTTGCAGTCGAAATGCAAAATTATACAGATTTGTAATATGCAGTATAACCTTATCTATGTTGAGTATATCTTTTTACTCAACATAAACAAGGTTATATTGAGTATATCTAAAGTATAATTCACGACATAAAGAAAACATAAGCCCTTTTTTTTTTGTGGGTACATAAAGAAAACATAAGGTTTAATTACTCTGTTGTATTTAGTCTTTACTGTTACATATTGTTTCGAATGTACTTCTTGTTTAACAAAGTTTGTGACTAGGCCCTTAAATGACCAATTATATTGTAAATTGAATTTTTTATTTTTGAAAAAATTTAAATATTCTGATAATAAGAAAAACAATGTATTATATATTTAATGATTTAAAATTAGTTTTTCTCTTGTTCAAAAAACATATTAAAATTTCTCTAAGTCTTTCGTTATCAGCTATTTGAGGTGTTACGATGTGCATAGTTATCAAATAGATAATAAATTTGTGTGTGCTAAAGGAAAAAGAAGTTTTATTTTTGGCATATTTTACTATGCATTGCCTTAAAAGAGGTGTACCATGTACCATCTAATACAATAGGTTAGATATTTTGATATATTCATACACTAATTGTTAGTGTTATACTATAAATCTCTCCATCTCTCTTCTACCCCATCAATCCTTCACCCAGCAGCTTTGGGCTCTCCTTCATGATCACGATTTTTTTTGGGGGGGGGGGGGGGTTGGCTGTTCTTAGAGCCCCCACTTGTGATGTGGCTATCAGCTATCGGTTCCTTCGCCGCATCGATCTTCGCTAGGTTGTGGTTGTCACTGTTGTGGACTCCTATCTTTCTCGATATTCCTCAGTAGTGGGGAGTCTTGTTGGTGGTGATGGTGGATATGTTGTCCTTCTTAGTTGAAGTGATGGTGAGATTGAGTCCGTGGGTTTCATAGCCACATTTTCCGCTATAGCTCCACGGCCACAAACAACCTTGCTCACCTACATATGCTGCAAGCCATCTTGCCATGGTGTTAAGGTTGCAGTCATCGACAGTGACATCAGGATTGCAATCATCGGTGGTGGCATCGATGTTAATGTAACGTCCGAAAAATCTTATCGTTTTTAACTAAATTGTTTAGTTTTCATCGAATAAGTAAAATTAATTAGAAATCGATTAAGTATTTATTTAAGGCCCAGTATCAATTAAAGAGATTAGGCTTATAAAATATTTGAATAGCAACATAGAAAGCTTCGCAAAATTTTTCAAAACCGTTTTGTCGATTTGAAAGAAATCGGTAGATATTCGGTATTTTAAACTGTCACAACCGAATCAATAAAATTACACACCCAAAACCTTACATTTAGCGGCTGAAAATTTAGCCACATACCCACCTAGAAGTGGCGCTAGGCAGCCACAAAATTTCAAACCTTGTTGGCTCATTTGTGAGCCACTTGAAGCATCAACCAATAGGAAGTCAAGTCTTCAATCACCATCATTATTAACACCAGACTTTTCTCCTTGGCTCCCTTAATGCTACGTCCAAGAGAAGGAAAGGAAAAAGAACCCAGCTGCTCACTTTCATCTTGTGCTTGAGCTCCAATCATATTAATTTCTCAAGAATTCCTTTTCCTCACTAATTACTCCACTAGATCAAGGTAGGATTCAACTTTTGTTCTTGATTTCTATGGATTGTGGTTGTTTAGAATTCTACTTTGCTTCAGTTATTTAATGATATATTGGATGTATTTGATAGTTTATGGTTGGATTAACATAAAATTTTGAGTTGGAATTAAAGTTAGAAGGAGAAAACTAAAAGAAGTGGAGAATCAGGATGCTGTCTAGGTGAAAAACCTACGGTGGTCTATACGGCGGAGTGTACGGCTTCGCCTACGGCTGTTGAAACTAAATGAAACTAATTTTATGTGAAACTAGACATTTAAGGCTTTCCAACCATATAAAATATAAGGTCATTGGATTAGTATTAAGTGAGTTATGAATTTTTAAAATTTATCTGAGAATTCTATGTTCTCTACTACACAGTATGAGTTGTGAAGAGTATAACTCACCCCACATAACTCTAAATTGAGTGCAATAAACAGAAACCTTACAATAGGGCAATATTCCATAAAAATTTCAGAGTTAGATTTAGTCCCAGTTGCTCCCAGTAATTCAATAAAATCGCCCTAAGTCCAATCCAGCTTAGAATAAGGTAGCCCAGATATGTCAACTTCAAAAGCTTATAACTCAAGCTCTAATTATGCAAGTGGGATGAAACTTATTGGAAATAAAAACTTGTCCTATTATCTTTAATATGGTATAAGTTTCGTATGATTTCACCTTGATTTTTATTTTTTGTGAATTTTTACTTCTAATGGTGCATTTTTAGCTAGTTGTAAGGCAGCCCAAGGTAAATTTCATATAGCCTGAGCTACTTGTATCAAAATGGGATGAGACTAAAAGAGTTAAAAACTAGACAAATAGTACCCTAACATATCCAAAATTTAGGCCTAAATGAATTAAATAGGAATTATAGTGAAATTTACAAAATCAAGCAGAATTGAGTAGAGTGAGCAGAAAACCCAATTTATGTTGGCATGTTGGTATCATTGTTATAAACTTGATGCTTTATATTGGTTCCATTGCCTGATTGATCTTTCTGGTACCCTAACACTATTTATGGGGAAGCGGACTCGATCCGTTATGCTGCCGAACTTTTGTCAGAAATTTATAAAATTATGATAATTTGTGTCATGAAAATTTATAATAAGAATATGAGATTTTATATGCAAGAATATTTAAAGATAAGTGTACTAAAATGCATATGGACATTGTATGATGATATGATCATGATCCTCGTTATGAACGTTTGCATATTTGCTTGCAAATAAAGAAAATATATGATTACGTAAGATTGGGTCCCTTTACTTGTAGGCAGTTATTTGGATCCCTCATTGTGAAAGCAGTTAAAGCTGTGAGATCCCTCTACCTTAGAGGTACGTGGCCAAAATGAGATCCCTCCAAAACTAGAGGCATGTGGATCCCCTTGTAGGTTAGTTCTGTGTGACGACGGTTATGAGTTGAGCTCACTCCTAGGTCAGACTACCCAAGGGTAGTAAAGATTAAAGACAATAATATTTGCATGTAGACACCCTAGGAATTTCGATATGTAACGCCTATGCGTGTCAAGTAAAGGAAGAAAAGAAAATATAAGTTCATTCGCATGATATTCATGATGAGCCATTACATATGCATAATCTGCTATTGTTATTATTACGAAATCATTCACAATCTACTATGCTTTAATTTTTGCTCTGTTTATCAAGTGTATAACTAAAATGAACTCTACTTCGGACAATATGGTTTCAAACTATAAAACTAAAAAGATTGATGTAATATGCTCACCTTTTTATAATAAACCGAAGTAGCTGGAGATAATAACGATGACACAGCATGTAATTTCTTAGTGAATCCTACTGAGAGTTTATAAGTCTCACTCCTATGTATATTTCTGTGTTATCTCCAGATAGCTCAGGAGATACCAAAGGCGGCCACCTAGAGTTGATTAGGGATATTGAAGACGACTAAAGAGTGCTGTCATACAATGTCCGTTAAAACGATGGTAACAAGTTGCAAGTGTGGTACTATGACTTAAGCATAATACTGTACTTAGAAAGATGTTACAGTAGGCATCGTTGGTGGCGTCAGCGTAGTGGTGCATGAGGATGTCGGTGTCAGTGTCGAAGAAGCAAGAAGAGGAGGAGGCAATTTGGCAAAGGGGAAGAGAGATTACGAAAAATATTATGGTGCAATCATAAGAAGGAAGCATCGATACATCTATGGCTTATAATCTCAACAACTTAAGGATGCTTCAAACACCATCTTCGACGTGGTGCACATTAGGGATGGCGCTTTATTTTTGCATGAGCCATGTTCACCCTTAATTAATTTTGTAAAACCCACATAAGTAATAAAATAATAAGTATATGCTAATGGAGAAAGAAAATATCTTACTCCCTGAGTTAGACAATTTGTCTCAATCAACGTGAAAAACATGTAGTCATATACTTGCATGCGTTCTTTCACCTCCTATCCATATCGTCTTTCACATCATATTGGCCTAATATTTTTCTCCCCTAAACGCATCACTTGGTATGCTGTGCTTTCTTTTCCTTATAGAGCTGCAAAATGCCAATACGAATAGCTAGAGACAACATAATGGAGACAAACGGGTGTTAGGAGTGGAGAAGTGCATACACATTAGTGCAGTACCAAGAAACTTCCCAGATATTGGAGTTCTATTAGGAGACTAGAAGAGGTGTCCTACACGGCCTTTTTGAATAACCTGCCTTCGACAATGATAAGAAGTTGGCTAATCACAAAAGTGTTTATGCCAAGGAAGTGGAGAAAGTAGTGAAAAGATAATTACCACATGAGAGATAGTTTCTTAAAATTGAGTAAATCTAACTCAACCCTAATAGTTAGTTTATAAAGAGAGATTTGCCTAATTACTTTAGTTATTTTAACTATATTCTTAAGCGATATGAAACTCTACCAGGGGAAAGTAGAATGGAAGGTGTTATTGTAGGAAAAAGAGAATTGGGTACAAATAAGGTTGTATAGAGATGTTGGTGGTAATATTTTGAAGACTCTGAACAAGGATGCTAACCATAGTTAAAGAAACCGAACCAGACAGGCTAGTCTAACCGGTCCAACTGAGAACTGCTCCCTAGGCCAATTCGGTTGCACCCAAAAAATTGGAAATTAAAAAACTAGAGAAAACTAGTATGAACTAGCCCAAAATCAGTGAACCAGTTGAACCAAACTAGTTCACCTAATTGGCCGGTTTTTATTTTTATTTTTATTTTTTGAAAAAAAAAAAGACTACTCAAATCAATGACTATTAGATCTTTTACCCTCTTGAAAAGAGCTTAAAGGAGATAAGTAAAAAGCAATGTGATACATAGCTATTTAGGTTGCTTCTAAAATGGGGAGTGTTGAGTTTTGGACCATGATGGTCCTTGATGATAAAAAATGATATAAAATTTTTAAAACACTAAAATTATGCTTTTACCCTCATTTTCTTATCTTTTGCCTAATTCTTTCCCTCTATCTGTCTCAAAGAAATGTCCAAGTTTCCTCTTCTAAGCCTGATGAATAAAGTTTCAACATAATCCAATCATTCAAACATAGATATTGTTACTCAATGCTTACACTTGGAAAGGAAAAGGGACCTGCAAATGATTGTAAAAGAAAAGCCTAAATCTGTTACTTAAGCATGTGATCATTTTTTTTTCTTGTTCTTCTCTAGGTTTGGTTGGTAAATATATAAGATCCGTTTGGTGTAACTTTTAGGAAAAGATCTTTTGAAAGAAGGTCTTTGAAAAGAAGGCCTTTTAGAAGAATTACTTTTAAAAGAATGATTTTTGTTTGGTTTGAATATGCTAAAAGTAAGTTTAGGAGAATGAATTTTGTTTGGATGGGATAAAGTAAAATTACTTTTGGTTGTTGATGTAAGAGTAATAGTAAGATTCCTTTTCAAAAGGACTTTTTCTAGAATGAAAAGTAACTCAAAAATACTTATTCCACAGAAAGCCTTTTGGAAGAAGTTAAACCAAACACTACCATTTATTGTACAATATCATTTTCCTTCTTCTAGAAGTCCTTTTGATGGATGCAAACTGTAATCCAAACAGGCACATAATAGGTTAAACTTGAAAGTTGTACTTTGTTTTCCTTGGCACACAAACTTAACTACCATGGCCCATTAGCTTACTATTATGCCTTATCCTACACTATTGTCTTTGGCTTAGAAAATTGAAGAACACCCTCTATATGTGTGTGTGTGTGTGTATGTGTAAAACTGCAGCTACCTTCAACCAGTGAGATAGAATTAGCTGCAACTCCTCTAACTACGCATTGCTATCATTGCTGTGAACGGTGACATTGAGGTTGATGAAGCCCCAGTCAACGTCATAGAGGATGCTTGTGGGGCAACGTTTTCGCTCAAATCAACAGCCATCACTTAGCTTCAACCCTAGCTCTTACCAGGTGGCAGTGATGGCAATGATAAGAGATGGGAGAAGAAAGGATAGGGAAAGATGGGAATGAAAGGGGAGAGAAAAAAGGTAGGCTAGCTAAAATTGTAAAATTATGTTTTTATAAATATTAAAATATTATTTTAAATTATTATAATTTTTTCTTTTAAAATAAAAAGTTTTAATTTTGACCATTAATTGGATTTGATGGTGGAGAGTCAAGGATCATCATACACCAAAACTCAACAATTAGGAATGGAATAGGCTAGGCCATGCTCTAAATAGGCCAAGCCTATATTATAATTAGTGGGTCTGAGTTTAGTTTGTTATCTATTAAAGGCTTTATTTTCGGCCTAACCTGGCCTGTGTTGGGTGGCTTGGTTTAGCCTGTCCTAGCTTGAAGCTTGTTAATAAAGTCTATTGTATGTATAATATATTCACTAACTCAAAACAATTTTTTATTTCCCTAATATATAAAAATAGAGTTACTGTCATAGAGCAAGGCTTATATAATAATGAACAATCCAACATGAAACACTGAAACAATGAACAAGATATTTGTAAGAAAATAAATGGCAAGAGTCAAAATGCACTCTAACAAACAAAGTTCAACAGAACCAACACATCATTTGGAAAAATCATTTCAAGTCATTAATAACCAACCTAGTCCTAGGGTCATGGCGCGTTGAGGGACGCGACTGCGGAGCTAGATGCAGCAATGGTGGACGTGGCATCACAACATATTGGTTGGAGATGCATGGAGGTGGACACGATTGGGGATGGCAATGTGATCTGACTGAGGAAGAAGGATGCGGACGACGGTGTTTGGTTTAGAGGGGCTAAGGGGGTTTTGTTTTTGAAGCTTCTATCTTGTAGGGTTTCAATTTTTCCTCATGTTCTATAGATATTGATCTAATACCAGTGCTCTCACTAGTTACTAATAATTATTTGATTTGTTAAATTTCTTAAGAGAAGTAATCTATAAATATATTGAATATGCATTAATAGATATAACAAGTTAGCTTGGCTTAGTGTTATGGGTAAGTGTTGGTGGTAGCTTAAGCGTATAGGTTTGAATCCTAGAGGCTATATAAATTTTTGGAGAATAGTTATACACATAAACAAGCTAGCCTGACAAACTTCATAAGAAGCCTAGGCGTAGCCCATTTAACTAAACAAGCTTTCAAACAACACTCCCCATTTTAGAAGCAGCCAAGTATTTATAGTTATGTTAGAAGTTAAAACTTTTTTGTTTAAATAATGTTGCACTTGATACTTAGTGCTTTATAGTAGTCTTTGACAGTAAAAATCTCCTAATTTAAACATTGTAAGACTTGAATACTCTATATTTTAACTCCTTTAGATAAATGTCTTGCATCATAAAATTTAATTTAAACTTTTTTAAAAAAAATTACATTAGTATATAATTGATATATTAATATTGAGTTAATATAAGTTATAAATTATGTAAGCAAGTTTCTAAAAAATTAACTCAATATTAACATCATCAACTTATCATGTTAAAATTTTACATTACTCTTCATTTGTATTATTTAATAATTTTATTTATTTCATAACCGATATATATATATATATATATATATATATATGAACTGTGGTTGAGTCCTGGTTAAACTCGATTGAACCAGTGCCTTGTTCGATTCAAGATTTGGTTCGATTTTGAAAACCTTGATCACAAACTAAAAAAGTGAATAGGAGGACCTATCAACATGTTGATTACAAGGATGGATATCATGACAGAGAGAATTACTAAAGGAGGAGCATTGTTGGCAAAACAATTAAGCCTATGAATTTTAATTTTAATTAAGCCTAATATAATGTCAATAACTTTTTTTTCTTTGTTCTTTTGATTTTCCACAAGTATTCTCCGTTGAAGGCAATCTTATTTAAGATATAGCCGGGTATTATTGGTTTGTTAATAACTTTTAATATTATCATTGTAACTTTTTTCCCCCTTTGGTATATCAATGATAATAATATTTTAACTTAAGACCTCAAACAAATTAAACTGCTCAAATTTCTTACAATAGATCACTCCTAGTGACTTATTATTGTAACCTTACTATTGTACCTGTAAATTTTAAAATGATTGTAACTTACAACTTTTTTTTCTAAAGGTAATACTAAAGTAGGTGCTGATAGGGAGAACAAAAAGATGGCAATTCAAATCAAGAAAAGTCAAAGTCAATGGGAGTTATTTAGTGATGAGGAATGTAAATAGTTTATATGAGATTTTAGATTTAAACCTTATTGTCACTTACATATCAAAAAATCAAGTAAAGTCAAAGTCATCACTGCAGATTTCTTATAAATTCATAAGTATTAAGGTGCCTATATTCACCAATAAAAAATCAGACCATTTTTCTAATCGGTTTCTCAAAAACACAGACAAAGAAATTAAGAAAAAATATAACTAAAAATAAAATTTATAAATTTTTTAATGTACTAAATATATTAAAAATTTATAAACTTTTCATTTCTAAAAAAAATTAAAAGCAGCCATTGCTATAATTAATGATGGATCCAGAAAATTTAGATACTATAGGCAAGGATAAAAAGGGTTGATTTCTTTCAAATACTTTATTTTACATAGGAGGAATCTATTGATACTAGTGCAAGATTTGATATACTTGTATCTTTAATAATATTTTATAAAATATAATTCTTGTCAATTCAATTATAACTACATATTATATAGATCATTTATCAAATTTTAAAAAAATTGAATATGATCAAAGATGTGATCAAATAATTTTTTTTATATATTTAAAAAGTATTTATTATATTGATTTAAATATACATAAAAATATATTAAATAATTTTAAATTAATATAAAATTTTATAAACATGATATATCATACGAGCTTTCAAACTAACGATTAGTTTTGTTAAAAATCTCTTCAATATAAAGTTATTCATCGGTGCAAAAAGCTGAGTTTAACTTACTTCGACATATATAATATATATATATATATATATTAAAAATTTTCAAAAATTTAGTGTGGGTGGCCATGTGCCCCCATCCTTAACGATGTGGGTACGTCCCTGGCTGCGATCCATTTGCTTTGTCGCTTATGGAAATGTTGGCAGAGGTAGTGTTGAATTTATCTTTATTTTATTGTAAATATCATTGCCTGCTACTATTTTGTTATAAAAGAGAGTACAGCAGCACTCTAGAACCGCACCTCTTCCTCTTATCTTTTCAATTCAAAGTCCAGATTTTATCTTTAACCAGGAACTGAATTCTGCCCACAATGACAAGCACTTCACAAGTTATTACATGCAAAGGTATCAATCAAACATTAAACATGCCCATCACTTTGAATTTTCATGTTATTTTCAAACATTATTATGCAACTTTTCCGTAGTAGGTAATTAGACAAGAATAATACATGTACATCTGGCTCATATTATAAGCACATATCTCGGTTTGGGTATTGTAGCTGCAGTATGCTGGGCGGTAGGAATGCCTGTGACGGTGGAAGAGATACAATTAGATCCCCCAAAAGCAACAGAAGTTCGAGTTAAGATGCTTTGTGCTAGTATCTGCCACACAGACATCTCATGCACTCAAGGATCCCCATATGTTAAGAGTCTTTTCAATCCTATGCTTTGAGTCTGAGTTTGCTTTCTTTACAAGAACAACTATTTTCTTCATCTTTCTTCCACTAATGGATTTTTGCTAATTAATTTGCAGTTTAATTTTTATCCTCTAGCACTTGGACACGAAGGAGTTGTGTAAGGTCCATACATAACACCTTTATCTATACCTGTTACTACAAAAATAATGAGGGATTCAAACATGTAAAAGACAATTATTGAGAGAATCTTTTAACCGTGAAGATACCAAAAGTCTAATTTCACAGCAATGCCCCTAGATAATCCCAAAAAAAAAAAAAGAAAAGAGAGTCAATCTTTCCGTTGTGACTTGATTGTGTCTACTATTATTCATGCACAATGAATTGCATTAATTGCAGTGTTATAGAGACTGTTGGGGATCAAGTCACAAATCTGAAAGAAGGGGATATGGTGATTCCAACATATCTAGGCGAGTGCCAAGAATGTGAGAATTGCATTTCAGGAAAATCCAATTTGTGCCTGACATACCCTGTGAGATTCACTGGCTTGATGCCAGATAACACTTCAAGGATGTCCTGCAGAGGCAAAAAGCTATACCACGCTTCAAGTTGTGCCACATGGTCAGAGTACATGGTTATTGATGCCAACTATGCTGTCAAAGTTGATCCAAGCATCAATCTAGCTCATGCCAGCTTCATCTCATGTGGGTTTTCAACCGGTTTTGGAGCTGCATGGAAGGAAGCAAAGGTTGAAAGTGGATCAAGCGTAGCTGTTTTTGGTCTTGGGGCTGTCGGATTAGGGGTATGCATCAAATAGATTTGCTTCTAATTTTGAGCCTTGATTTTTGATTAATTATAAATGAGTAGCACCTTGTACTGCAGGCTATAAGTGGAGCAAAAATGATGGGGGCAACTAAGATAATAGGGATTGACAAAAATGATATGAAGAGAGAAAAAGGGGAAGCTTTCGGAATGACTGACTTTATAAATCCTGATGATTCTGATAAATCTCCTTCAGAATTGGTGAAGGAACTGAGTGGTGGAGTTGGTGTGGATTATTCTTTTGAGTGCACTGCGGTTGCCCCTTTGCTTACTGAATCCGTAGAAGCCACAAAAGTGGTTAGTGTCATTTTTTCAAGAAGTTCAACCTTTTGGTTTGATCAAATTATATAATCCTTGATCACAGGGATATGTATAAAATATTCCATTAACCTTTACACATAGTTGGTCCCTTCCGTTGTTATACTTTTGTGCTTCTAATTATAGCTTCTGGATGTATAGGGATCAGGTAAAGCAATAACAATTGGTTTAGGAACTGAACCCTTTGTATCATTTGGTGTTGCTGCTATTCTGTTTGGGAGAACTTTGAAAGGATCTATATTTGGAGGTCTAAGAGCCATATCGGACGTATCCATTATAGTTGACAAGTGCCTGAAAGAGGTATTCTCAGGACAATTTACTACGGCATATGCACAGCACAGGTTATTTCTTGCATATGTTTTAATGCTGATGCAAGTGTCTTACGATTATGGTATTGGACGATTTACCATTTCACAGGAATTCCCTCTTCAAGAACTATTCACCCATGAGGTCTCATTGACAGATATTAATCAAGCATTTGAGCTAATGAAGCAGCTCAATTGTGTGAAAGTCGTCATCAAGATATGATATTCTAACAATTGCATCCAATGAGAGATAGAAAGTTGTCAATAATGGTTGCAAAAGATTCCCAGGCAACTTCACGTGATTTTAGAGGAGCAACACGTATCAAGAGCTGTATTTCTGCTTTAAAAATTATTGAAGTCGTACCTCAGAACTATGTTGTCCAGATTAGTATTATGCAATATCACTTTATTTATCTAGACTATAATCCACTGCATATATATATGGTGGATATGCTCATGCAGAAAGAAAAAACTCATTGTCCTTGGATTTTAGGTTTGAAAAGTTCTAATCCATAGTTTATGCAAAAGCTATTATATTTTCTTTGGAGTTCCAATCGGAAATCTAAAGATATTATAATAGACAACATGTCCACCAACATGTAAAACACGCAGTCAGATCATGAACATGGACTTGCATGCCTTATTTCCCCTCTTATCCAAATCGTATCAGACATGACAATGACCTGACACTTGTCTCCCCAAAACACCTCACGTGGTATACTGAACTTTCTTTTCCTTCCAGAGCTCGAAGGCCAAAGTCTTGTTTGGTTTATCTGTTCGTTTTCCAACTACCAGCAAGATCCTTTAGCTTTGTAGTGAGCTATATTTGGAGAAGAAATTGAAAGTCGGGCATTGTTTATTATATCCTTTCCATTAGACATTAAACATAATGCAAGTCTTACAAATGTTGTTATTTTAAAGGCATTTCTTAAGTAAAATTGACATACTATAATCATTCCATTTCTCACTGTATAAGTGGGGTTTTACACGGTAAATTTGATATGCATCTCTTGATCATTTTGCTCTACAAATAGGTAAAAAAGTACTATGTATGCACTCAATTTGATCTGTCACTCTCCATGTTTGAGTATATATGTTTTTGTTCATGTCTATAAAGTGTTCAAGACATTGAAATGAAATGAATCTCACTTCGACCTACGTAACATAAAGCGTGTTGATATGCGTGCAAATTATAACCGTATGCATCTCTATAAGCAGACTGAGGCTTGGACTGTAGAGGAAAATATACCATCTTTTTATTTTGGTAATTACTATCCTATTAAAGCGAATAAATTGCAAAAATAATATTTGTACATAACTCACAAATATTGAGACATTCCATAGAGTGAATTTTTAGATTTTTTGAACACATTTTTTGATGTTTTTTAACCTACGTATTAAAGGGTATCTTGATTAATGTCAAATTGAAGATGTGCAAATAAGGTGCCTCAATAAATTATATACACGTTTTAGTTGCATGATTGATTACTGTACACTACGCAAGCATTCATTCACATCATGCCATTGCCATTCACTAGAACTAGGTATATGGGCTGTGGTCTGTGAGTTGGTCCGTTTAAATCACAATCCGCACGGGTTTAGGACAAGGTATTTTCCTAAAATGTTAGTTTGCGAATTTTTTCGGCCCGCTCTACTTAACCCGTGTAAATGTTATTTTAGAATAGCATAATACAATATATACAATTTGATTGAGTAGTATAACACAACATATGCCTTTAGTATAGTGATAAGACTAGTGTTTTGCAATCATAAGGACCTAGGTTCAAGTCCCAGATCCTACACTTTAAAATAACATAAAAAATAATGAAACTTACGATGCAAACTGGCCCACGAATTTATGCGATGTAGACGCGGGCCTTATATAATAATAACTGATATGCATTGCAGACCAACCTGGTCCGGGTTGGCTCATGTACCCACCTATACCACTCACTCTATAAGGGTTAGGTTGGTGTTCAAAATTGTCATTATCACCATCATCTTGTTGCTGATTTCAACACAATATTGAAAGGAGATTGTGTGGAATCTCAGCGGTTCAAAAATAGTTTCATTGATAAATACAGTATTTTGAAAGGCTAGCAAGTGGTTTATTTTTTATAATACAACATATGCCTTTAATATAATGGTAAAACTTGTGTTTTGCAACCATATGGACCTGGGTTCAAGTCCCAGAACCTACACTTTCGACAAAATAAGGCAAAACAACATAAAAAATAATTAAACTTGCTGTGCGGACTGTCCCGCGGATCTATACGGTTCGGATGTAGACTTTATATAATAACAACCTTTATGCATTGCAGACCAACACGGTCCAGTCCATTTATATATGGTCCGTTGCGAATTGGGTTAAGCAGACCAAGTTGGCCCATGTAGCCACCTATACCACTTGCTCTATGAGGGTATGGTTGGTGTTCAAAATTGTCATTATCACTATCATCTTGTTGCTGATTTCGACACAATATTAAAAGGAGATTGTGTGGAATATCAGCAGTTCAGAAATAGCTTAATTGATAAATAACAATTTTTTGAAAGGCTAGCAAGTAGTTTATTCCGAAACTTTTATTTTATTTTATTTTATTTTTTTTCTTGAATGTGGGTGGATTAATTTCCCTTAGTATTCGAAAGGATAACTGGATGAAACAAATTACATGGAGCATGAGATAATGCTCCTGTCCAAAGTCTAATCTGTACCATGCAATGGAGCTATATATCAGACATAGAAGTGGATGAATAAATACAGTATAGAACAGACTTCATTAATATGACTCTCTAGGTCATAATTAAGAATTTGAGAGCTAACAATATAGTCCAGCAATAAGACTTTTTCCTTCAAAAAAGAAAAGAAAAGGGGAAAGAAAATCTGGCAAGATGGCATTAATCTGGTCTTCAGTTTCTCATACTCCACAGCTTAGGCATAATTGACATTAGTATCAATCAAAATCAATTGTAAACACCTCACATGGTAGCTTCCACTTCAGGATCACTTCCTATCTGTGCAGCAGGTACGTTATTGCCACGTTTTAAACGTGAAGAAACATTATCAATGACATCATTTAGTTGGCTTATCTTTTTGTTCAATGTCTGTCTGGTCCTCTGTTTCAGGAGCAGCATAAAGGATTATAGCAAACACAAGATATTCTAGTAGCACAGAAGAGTTGAATGTAAACTATGGCGAAGCCTGTTGTGGGACAAGTTGAGTTTGTGACCATTTTGATCCCTGAATCTCAGCCATTAAAATCTCATTCAATGGTCTGGATTAAAATTTTTTATTATTAAAAAATAATTCAATAATAATTTATATTTATATTTATATTTTAATATTTACAAAAAATCATATTACCCATTTTACCCTCTCATCCTTCTTCGTATAAAAATCTGTCCCGTTGCCTCTTCCCTCTAGACCTCTGCCAACCCACATCTCCCTCCACTTGCGCCACCGCCTTGCCGTCCGATGGTGCCAACGTCGTGGTCAACATGGTGGCCACTGTCACTCTTAACTTGCAGTGTTCGGGACGAGGAGTATTTGGAATTTGGGCATGGAATGAAGGAGGTGGTATCGACCCAAAGTGCAGCTGAGGGGGCAAGGCAGATTTTTTGAATCTGACAAAAGCTGGTTATATAATTCATAATTGTCTTTTAATGATAGTCATATGAACCCCTCCTCCATCTTCACTTAACATGTTGAATTGAGGCAGCTTAGAGGTGATATCTCCTCCAAATCCCATCAACCTCACAATTTTGTCACCGCTTCTTCCCTAGACCTTTGGGGAGATAGTATTATAGACGGGCTTGTTTTTGTATGCTAAATCATTCCTTCCACTGTCTACAACATTTGCACATATCGTTATATATTTTTTTGGGCATGGATTGGTTGAAAAAAATGGGTAATCATTCACCCATCACAGTCTCTCACACAGTGAGTTGGTCACCAGCTGGAAGAGTGACTGGCTCTTGCCAGGAGGGGGCGGACACAGTGGCGGGTGTTTGGAAAGAAAAAGAGATAAGAGGTAGGAGAGAAGCAAAATACAAAGAATATAAAAGTTATTTTATTTTATTTTATTTTTTATTATAATATCAGCCTGGTCCATTTTAGTCACAAACTCAACTCGTACCACCACAAACTTTGCCTGTAAACTATAACATTTGGCAAGCCAAATTACCTCTAACCCTTCGTCATAATATATTGGTCTTTTGGCCTTGCGAAACCCATATTCATCCTCATTTAGCAGAGATCTTCTGATCTGCATCACACAAAATGATGAAGACATCCAAACTTAGAGGCATCATTAGAGGCTACAAATAGGAACAATAATAACTTACGAGTAAATAGTAGTAGAATAGAAATAACATTAATGCAACAATATAACAAACAATACACAAGATGACTCTTATTGTTGCGAGAAAAGTAAATGACTACTTCAATTGTTGTCATGAATGAACTGCAGAATCTTAACCATCTAAGGTCTTGCCAAGAGAACACATATAGTACTACTCAACATAAAGACTAGACTCAACAAAAACAACAATAACTAAGCCTTATCCCATTAGATGGGGTCAACTACATGAATCAAATGAAGCCATAGTACCATCATGTCATGAATCATGTTTACATTTAAAAAATTAAATTCATCATAATGACTAGACTAGAAAATGGAAAACTTCGGCAGTGTACTTTTGAAGACATATATCATATTTCTCCAATTTAAAATATCTGATACAAGGGCATATAATATTTTTAAATGGAGTTATTTAACATATGGTTAATGGGTCTTCCTTTTTCTCATACATTTGAATAGCATAAATCAAGCTCATAGATCGTACACTGCTGTTTAACACTTGCTATAGACACAATAAATTTGAAATTTAAGTGCAGAAATCACCTGGGGGGCAAAGATATAAGCTACAGTTCCAAAAACTGCACCTCCAAGAAGAAAGCCAGCTAGAAAATCCACACCTCCACCTCCACTATTATCACTATACAAGGGGGGCAATAAATATTTACATAATCTTCCAAGTCAAGAAATCAATAAGTACAAGTGCTATGAGCAAATTTCAACACTTCTCTCCTAGCATTCAAAAGATAAGCTAGAACGATCGAAAAGTCGAAAAGAAACACTGAATTGCTTTAACAATGTTTTCACTGCCCAGAAGCATGGAGCTCAGTTTATAGACCTCTCAATGATAAGAAATTAACTTCATATCCCAAAAAATAAATAAATAGGAAACTTTATTTTAAATGGAAATCTAGCATTGAGTCTTTCTTTTATAGGAAAGAAAGGAATCAACAAGGAGTCAACAACGATTAATACAAGGTAGAAATGAAAAAATAAAAAATAAAAAAATAACGTTGATCAAGTGCCAGCTGAAGCTGACTACAAAAAGGGATAGCATACCGGTATTGTGCCCAAATTGATGATCTGCGGCTACTGCTCACAACGGAGTTTGATTTCCTCTGAACAGTAAGCTTAGGCCCAAGCCCGAGCCCAGGCCCAAACCCAAGCCCAGATAAATTACGCCTTGTTGACCACAGCTCAGGTGCCTTAGCATGAGATCCAACTATTGCCAAACCAAGGCAAAAATCACACGACACAACAACCCCAATCAATATTTCAAAAAAACTAAAATGATGGTAAAGAGAGATATACTAATGCAAACGTAACGACATTATATCCGATTCTCCCAGAAATCTACAATGTTAGACTTCGCAAAATCCCCGAATTCGTTTATGGATCAATCGTACAGAAGCGCATGAATCAAAGAAACGCAGCTTTAACAAAACCATTAACAATGAGGGAATAAAAAAATGAAGGAATAGTGCAGATTGAGAAAATACCTGAAATGGACAATGGCGCAAAAGAAGCAGCCAATGCCATGATAGTGTGAGTGTGACTCAGATGAAATGGAAGGAAAGAAAGCGAGAGAGATCAGAGAAGCGTTGACACAGACACGGGCTGGGCTAGTTTAGATGCTAAGCTAGAGGAGGAGTAAAATTAATATCTTTCCAATTAATCAACTTAACTATTTATGGTCTTGAAGAAATATTTTATTTTAGTTTATTAATCATATAAAATTTTAAAAGGTAGAATATTAGTTTTTATAACATATGTGTAACCTTAAAATTTATGCTATTTTAATTTGTTATGTCAAAATTATTATTGAATTTAATTTAAATATATTGACAGTATAAAACAGTCTTATACTGTTAGTCAATAAAAATAATAAAAAGTGTTAACTCATACAAATAATCACCCATTATAATGAGAGATCCACCATAATTTTTTATTTTTTAATATTTTTATTAGTTGATAGTGTAAAACTGTTTTACACTATCAATACATATCAATTTATTTAGATAAAGTTTTCAAAATATGAATTACTTTACTTCATATCTAATTTTGATTTTGATTTTGGTTATAATAAAATTTGTGGAAATCGAATTTATTTTAGATTTAATGTGCCAAAAAAAAGAAAACTAAAACGTTGTTTTGTTGTCTTGTGCGTATTTGAAGTTTAAAGCATTCAATAAAGTAGGAGAAGTTAAAACATTGACAAGAATTTTCTCCTAGTTGGTTGATCCGCCTTCATTATAGGTTGAACCGCCTTTATTAACTGTCCGCGTCGATCCCTTTGAATTTTCCGTCGCCCATGGGCCAAATGGTCATGCAATTTTGTTCCTATCATTATTTTAGTTACTTGCTTAATTTTAGTTCCTATCCCTTTATTAATTGAAGCAGCATTACTTACACTCTTTTAGACACTTATTACTTTAGGAAAAAAATTAAAAATTTAAACTCTGATCAAATCAATTGAACTACAGAACTAGGCAGATGTAAATCGATAAATATTAACATAAATGGAATTTAAGTTGATCGAGTTTCATGCTCCTTAGCTTTAAATAAATATTCTTAGAAATAAAAAATTCTTGCAAGCGTTAGCTTCGTTAATATTTTCATTTAATTAAAAGTTCAAATTATACACTTTATTGACTTTACTCATCAATAATGCAACTCCAAATTTGGAAATTCATTCTCCAAACCGTCTACGTCTAGTTAGTTAAGCGATTCAGCTGCAATTGTTCGACCACTCTAGGCCACAAGTCGCGATTAAAATATTGCAGCAAAGCACAGCGCAGTACCTCACTGCCCAGTGATGTCTTCACCTTGAGCACGAAGCCTAGAATCAACGGACTTTCATAGGATGTTTAATTTTCTATTTAGAAACCCTCAAATCATGGTTTAAACAAACAACTTTTGCCCAAATCATAATTTGAGATTTTCAAATGAGAAACCATACACACCATCAATCTTTCATTCAATGGGTCATCAAAGGAGACAATTAGTCAAAAATGCAATTAAATATCAGCAACTTTGTCACATTCGCCATATAGTTAACATGATGTTATCCGACTTCAGGAGGAACAACCATGCAGAGGGATTCCTTACCAGTCACCACTTTGGCTAATCTATTAACCAACTGGGAAAACTAGTAACTAAGTGTTCACCAATTATAACAATGGAAAAGACCAACGATGAAGCCAGGAACAAAGGAAACCCTGTCATTAAAAAAAAAAAAAAAAAAGTTCATCCGCATGTTCCTAGTAACATTTCTGAAATTATGCCGGCTGGAATTCTCTCTATATACAGACAGCCGTAACTATGCGTTCCGGAACCAAAACGATAATACAAAAGCATGTATTTAACATAAGGAGTAAAGTTTTTTTTTTTTTTTTTTAAAAAAAAAAAGAAGCCTTATTGACTCTTGCTGGGCACATGGACAGGTGGACAACGGCTCCTACATGATGGGCTATAGCTTTATCAAAGGCATCTGGAACAAGATAATGTACATGATTAGAAATACTAGGCAGATTTATTTGTCTGTGTATCTCCCGAAAAGGAGAAACGAAGTATTCACATGATGCCCATCAGGGAAATGCTCAGCTTTTGAAACAGGTTTGACATGTTCCTTGTTTGAAGATGGGAATGATAGAGATAGGGAAAGAGATGCAGTAACACTGTCATCCTCTTGCTCATCTGCCATTCCATCTGGAGGCTTTTCCTGGGTGTTTTTCTTGTCTACTGCCCCAACCAAAAAAGGCAACATACCCTTATGTGGTGGTGGTTTCGTTTCGGCCCCCAGAGCAAGCTCGAGATTTGGAATCCCGACTTGAAATTGGTTCTCGTACTCGTGGGGCCCTTTCAGTGACATGCTATCCAGCACCAATCGCGAGTCATTTTTATGATCTGTATCAACAGGAAAGAAGGTTCTTTCCATCGTTCCAAAGTCCTCATGGATGATTTTCTCATCACAAGCTTCTTTGCATTCTTTATCCTCAACTGAAGAAAAGGTACCGAGATCATTTGCAAGCGGTGCAAAACTGCCATTGAATGATTCCCTACCTCCTGAGCTGCAACATCCATAAATTTCATCGAAACCTGATTTCAGCTTCTTGCTGGAACTTTTTCCATCTTCCAATTTGCCATTCACCTCATTCCAAGGCATTTTTTGATAACTAACTGCAGAAGCCTGCACAATTGTATCTGAGACACCTATATGCTGAACTTTTTTATCATTAGTTTGCTGACAGTTGACGCCTTTTACAGCCAGGTCTTCCTGAAAGGTTGCTTCCATGTTAATATTAAGATCATCTTCTATCAGTTTCCTCTTAGGCCTTCGTTGATCTTCATCATTGTTCGTTCTCTCTGAAATTTGATTCTTACTGATATTGCTTGCAGTACCTATCTCTTGATTGCCAGCAGAAGGAATCCCCGAAGACAAGGAGTTCTCTTGCTTAACCGAAATCTCATAATCAGCTTTTGTTTCCACAATCCTACTACTTGCACTTGCTACCATTGGTTCAGGAGGTTTACACTCTCTGTATTGTCCATCTTTCTGCACAAAGCAAGAACATTGTTCGAAAAACAATGAGATTAGTGGCAGCAGACTGACTCTGAAAACACTTGCAACTATTTGGTTTCTCCACTCCCAAAAACAGTCAACATGGTCTCTAACACCAGCACTACCTTATTATGATTATGTTTAATCTTCCCTTTGATAATAATAATTTATGGATTGGTAAATCTATAACATCAACAACTCAACCTCATTGTAGGACCATCAGAGCCTAAAAAAACGTGTACAAACCACACTGTACATATTCTATAATCTAGGAAATCAAAATAGCATTTGTAATTTCAAAATATCATAGATCAAGGTCATATCACAACATTGACAGAGAAAATTGAGTCTATAAAATTAAGCATTTAAGGATAAAAAAAATTACCACCGATGAACCTGTTGAATTCATTTCTTGACATGCACTGCTTGTTGGAATCCAGGATGTAGATTTGATGTTGATTCTACTGTCTTGCATCTCTAAGTTTACTTGTGAAGTCAAATGTGTCTGGTCAAAAATAGTTTCTTTTGTATCAAAATTCTTACTTAACATAGCATGGCCTTGGTCCATGGAAGTGGATGGGAGAACAGCGCTGCATGCTTTACCACAAGCAATTGATTCTTCGTCCATGCGCTTTGGTGAACAGCGGGTTTCAGACAAAGTCATGACAGCAGTCGGAAAATCCTTCTCAATTGGCATTGCATTCAAACTAGGAATACTAATCTTTTTTGCAGAGTCTGAATGATTCATCCTCTGCCCTCTGAATACACCCCATAAGAAAAACAACATATTCCAACCTGCAGAAAAAGATAGGATTTAAACAATTAATTTTCATATGTTGTGATATAAACTATGCGGGATTGTTTAGAAAGAGTTGAGAATAAATCCTTACGCTGTGAATTTTCAGGAAGCTGATTGGATGGGAATATGAGAAGTTCAACACCATCAAAATTTCCTTTAAGTGCTAAATCATTTCTAATCATGTGATCCAATAGACCCTTGTAGTGTCTCTCATAACTGTATCAGAAAATTATTGAAAACGTAAATAATTACAAGACAGAAAACAAAGAAATGCATTTTCATTTCATAGCCTTCTGTCAATAAAAGAATAATATTCATATCCTTGCCTTTGCATGTCTTTGGCAAAGAAGTAAAGAGCAATATTATCTTCTTTAGCCCCGCCTTGATGAAATTGTGAAGGCCATGTGCTCAAGCGAGAAACTTCACTGAGGGAAACCTCCAGTAGAAACTTGTTTTTTACTACCTCAAGAACCTTGGGGGAAGCACATGTGGATATATGTGCTTGAATTCCAGTATACAAGTCAGGAGGCTTTCCACTTCTATGCACTTGAAAGACACCTCTGCATGAACAACAAAGCTCATGTAGATCACACTTGAAAGCAAAACATGAACAGGGATAAAGCAAGAGCAATCCAGAATAAAGAGAAACTAGTTTATCACAAAATGTTACATACTGCCAGATGAATTCATATTCCGGAAAGGCTGATATCTTTGAAAGAACACTTGAGACAGCCAAAGCTTGATTAAGAAAGCCTCTCACTACGGGCTTTCCAGAAGCAGGAGCAACAGAATCTAACTTTCTTGGTTGTGAACAAAAATCAGTTGGACAAAAGCTAAGTTGCTTCAAATCATTGGAAGATGAAGTTTCAAATGTAGGATTCTCAAGGCTCTCCTGCCTCACTTTGGTTTCTTCAGTAGGTATAATATTCTTTGGTGTGTTGATAACCAACACCTGGTCCTGAGAAGTGACATCAGAATTCAAGTCTGTGCCTGATGTAGGAAACTCATCAGTTTGATCAGGTACTTCTTTCTTCTTGCATATTTCAGGCCTTCTAAGTAAAGCTGCCTGGATTGCAGCTTTCAGTCTATTATCTTTATGTATGTCCTCCTTTGAACTACTTGGAGCAGTGGCTGATACTTCAGGACCAAATTCCTGTGTATTACCAATCATGCAACATTCTGTGGGATGGCCAAAATCCTTACATTTATGACAGAATGGACTTTTAGAAGCATCAGCAACTCCAGAACTCACACGATCACTAGAACTATCTTTGGTTTTATCAACCTGATCTGCTATTTCTTGTGATTGAGATGGCCCATCAGGTTGAGTTTCATCACCGCTGGTTGATGTTCTCTCTGTGGAGTTCAAAGAATAACTAAATAAGAGAAAATCTTTGAAGATTACACAGTTCCACTTAGTTCCAAGCACAAAATCCACTAAAAGATGGTCCTATTGAAACTAAAATAAGACAATTTCATAGATGATACTGTTACTACACTGAAACTAAAATATCAAGACAGCTAATTGCCACATAAAAAAATAATGTTAGATGAAAAATTAACATAACAGGAATATGTTTCTGATCGAGATCACACCTGAATTAACCTGAGGTTCCAGGCTCTTACGGCTTATATTATTCATAGACTTTGATAATGAATTTAACCTCCCATCGTGGTTGACCTTAAACTCTCGATTATTGTTAACTGCTGAAGGTTTACCACTTTCACCACGAGGTGTAAGCTTCTGATCACCCTTAGATGTGGAAATAACAGAACTAGCCATGGTTGAACAAACCAAAGGCCGATCAATCCTAGAAAGAAATTTCCTGTCAGATGCACCTGATTCTTTTGCTAGTCTTGATCCTTTCAAATCCTGAGTAGTTCCAGACTTAGAAGTAAGCATTTTAGCTTTTGATTCGGTGGCACTTGAACGACCCAAATTCAAGGATTTGAATGACATTGATTTGCTTATCATTCGGACAGGTGTCTCAATATTCTTAGAAGTATGTTCGCCACCCCCTTTCTTCTTTTGGGGGGCTTCATCAACAGGTTTGACTTTTGGCTTGGAATTGAAGTTGTTGAATGAATTAGACTTTAAAAATGTACCTAAAAGGAATACACAGCTACTTAAAGGAACAAATAAAAATAAAAAGCAACGGTGTAATGATGTTTGGAAAATGTAAAATAGATCCATACTCTTTGCTGTTTGACTCCGAGGACCAGCAGAAAGAGAACGAGCAAGTTCTATGTCATCACCATCCGGGTGGTTGCGAATGGGAGTCTGATGACCAGACTTAAACTTTCCTTTATCTAAGCTCTTGAACGAGGACTCTCGTGCCAGTGGAAATATTCTCTTGGGGCTTGAAGCCTTTGGAGATCCTGTGCTTGATTCAAGAGCTTGCCTTTTTGCTGTTGTAGCTGCTTCTACGCTTTCAGGAGACCTTTTGCCAGAGATTTGTGAAGTTGAACTAACTTTATGAAATTTCTTTCCTTCAACATCTGAACCACCAAAAAAAAATAAAATAAACTTCACAAATCTGTTAACACAGCCACAGCTGTGGGTGTTTGAATGCTTATGCTGCCCTCAGCATAATGCAAATTCAGTACCAGAAAGAAATAATTGCGAAACAGCAGAAGGAATACAGGGTGTGAAATTCAAGAAGCCTAGAACATTATCCTATTTTTCTTAAGTAATATATATGTACAACTTCACTCTTACCCAGCCTTTGATTTTCACTCTCCTCAGCATACTTGCATTCTTCACATAACCAGTCCCCTTCAGGGACCTTCAGGAGCATTTCTCGCATGCAGTAGCTGATTCAAAAATAATAATAATGTTTCACTCATTTTATTTAAAGGGTTATACAAGAAGATGATGGAAGCTAAGAGAGAATATGAAAGGTTCTTATACATACGTGTGCTCTGCGCCATCACTGCACCTACTACATATTGCAAGTAGATCCTCGCGACCAGCATCTCCACAGATGTCACACACTTTTACCTGTTTCCCAGTTAATAAAATCGTCAAAAAAATGTTCTTCCCCACAGTAAGCAACATCAGAAAATTTAAGAGAAATGAATGTTTAGGTAAAGAGAATATGAAGGATCTAGAATAATTATAAACTGAGTAGATTGACATTTGCAAGGCATTATGTATACCTCAGAATCATTGATAATATGCATACATATACATCTTCATCAAATTTCAAGGCAGTACATTCCACTCCTTCCTTTTGCATCTTTATCAAGTTTAGTTTAAGTGAAAAATAAACTAACACAATGAAAAGAAATGTACTCACATCATGCTCAACTACATCTGAGTCATCACTCTCATCTTCAGATTGAGCTTCGGGCATGCCAGGTGATTTAACCAGCTCCCCTGACTTCTCATGCAGTCCATCATGGACTGGAACTTTATGATCTTCATCTTCCAGATCACCAACATCATTGTTAGTATCTGCTTCTGACTTTGGATATATTTTTACCAAAACCTTGGCAGTAGTGCCATTAATAAGGCTATCCTTATCTGCAAGAGATTTTTCACCAGAAACAACAGCAGGTGCTATCCCTTTGGTCAGCGATGAATCAACATTTCCAACACGGCATTCCAATAAATTCTCTGGGATATCTGTATCTTTAGAAGAGAGTATCTCAGACAAGCCAGATATGTCAACGCATGGCCCACTTCCAGGTCCTTCTGCCCCTACGCGACTAACTGAAGGTGAAGTACAAGATATATTTATTCTGTCTGCAGTTCTTCGTTGGCTATCACTCACTAAATTAGCATTACTGGTTCTACTGATACAAGAAGTGTTGTCATCAAGACCTTCTAAACACTTGGAATCCTGATACTTCTCTGACAAGGCTTGTTTGCTTTCAGCATTTTCAGACAGAGAATCATGACTAGAATTAACACTCGGCATGTTACTGGTTTCACTGACAGAATGCTTCAATCTTTCACAAGCTCTGCTCCTATGAGAAGATCCATCACCCTCATCAATAGAATACTGATTAGCCTCCCCTAAGCGACAGTTTTCATCAGAGAATTCTTCAGCCTTTGACCCCATGAGAGCTCGGTTAAGATGCATGCAAGATGAACAAGGAGCTGAGCAAACATTACAAGTCCCTGATTCGAGTTTCATATCAGCGTTCTGGATCATAGAATGTTTGACAAACTTCTTTCCGGATTCTGGTGATACCTGATATATAAAAAAACATGTTAAAAAGGAAGATGGAAACCTTTGATTCAGACTTCATTAATCAGAATTTAGCTCTCACTAATTCTTTCTACAAGGCTACGTTTCCATCCAACATCAAAAGAGATTGTTAATGCATAATGATATCCTTCATCTTTATTAAATTTACATCTATTTTTAGCTCAAGTCATGTTAGGTCCTTAACTTCAACCATAAATTGAACAAATGACAAGCCTCACGAAGTAGAAGAGAAGGGGGCTTGTTGGTTGTTGCTCCTAATGTTCATTGCTTAACTTCTAGGGAGAGGATAACATAACCGAGAATAGTATGATAGTGGATAAATGGGAAATAGATGATAAACCATCAGATTTCAAAAGCATCAAAAGTAACTATTTCCCATGAAACTCACTCTTAACAAAAATATGAGCATCTAAGGTAGTCAGGAATCATCAAAAAAGCATTCAATTATCCCATCAAGCAAGAAGAAGAAAGCAATGTGATCCAAATGCAGTTGCCACTTCACATGTTTGAGCCAATAATACAATAAGAATGGATTGCAAATTAAGAGAAGAAAAAGTACAGATTTTACCTCACCATGTTATCCTGCACATCATGATTGATCAAACTTGAAGTCCTTGCATACAGAAACTCTCTCTCAATACTGACGTCATCTAGAAAGTAAATCCAAACTACATTAACAACTACCATCCGTCCCAAATCTTGCAACAAAAAAAACACCATGCAAGCACTAAACCATAAAGTACTTCTGTGAAAACCCAATAACTAAATCATCGATTGCGAATTTGCAACCACAATGAAATGCAAAGTCTAGTAAACTAATGACCAACATAAGCGAAAATTTCAACCATGTCCTAAAATCCCATGAGCTGATAAAATCAAACCCTAACCCAGGCACACTGAATTAGCTCACCCTATCATAACAAGTACCAAACTTGATATAAACTGGATAAAGATAAATAAATCAATAAATTCCGAATTCCTAATAATGAATATAAAAAACCCTAACTGGGAATGAATTCACATGCCTCTTGCTTCCAAACCATGTTCGTCACATTGCAAAAGCTTCCATGGCGTTCAGCCATTTGCGTTATGCCAATCAAGGGCAAAGTGCCTACCTGCGACGTCGTTTTGAAGCCGCAAAAAACCTCTCCTCTTGAATTTGCAGAAAACCAGAGTCCTCACTATCTGTGACGACACCACCAAACCAAAATGCGAATTCAAAGTGCAGATACGAAAAATGAAATCACATACGATCCGATACAATCCTTTTGCAACTTTTATAAACAAGTTAGCACATCAGCTCATAAATTTTCTTCCCCTTTTTTTTCCCCTCTCTCTGTGATCTGAAGCGGTGAAAAAAAATTCAATCTCAGAGATGGGCTTTTAGCACGAGAAATTGTAAGCTCGCTTTCCCTCGTCTCTCTCTCAAATTCTTCTGTGGGTTCAGATAGGTTTTCTTTGCTTCCTCACAAAAATTTCCTTTCACCCTTCTCTAGATTTTTTTTTCTGCATGCTGCAAAATTAAAATTCTGAGTAAATGTAAGTAAATGCAAAAAGAAAAAACATACAATTTTTTTTTTGAAAAAAATGGGCTGGTAGATTCTATACGGGTCTTCCCACGTAAGATTCATTTTATTTTATTTTTAATTGTACGTTTTAGAATTTTTGTAGATTATTGATTATTGATTATTTTGAAAGAAAAAGCAGTGAATTGAAGGGTCGCAGTGAGCTCGTGCGAGTTCTGGTGACACGTGCGGTGGGTTGCGTGCGAAGTGACTGTGAACACGGGGGAAAGGCGCGCGTAGGGATTGCGTGGGTCAGCAGTAACGCCGCTGTGGCAAGCTTTCGTTTCCGTATGTCACCAAATCAAATTTTCTTGTCCAAGAAGTAACGAAGGGCGTTTGGGTAGGCAACAAGTGCGGGAGACTCGCTTTCCATTTTTTATTAATGTTGCTACTATGGAAAAAAATATTAGTATCACAAAAGGTTGCGTAAAAAATAAAGTTTTCAAATAAAATAAAATAATAAGGAAACGCATTTATTTATTATATAATAAGTATGCCAAGTCATTTATTAGTTCTTTTGACAAAGGGCATACGCATACAGGGCTCACCATCTTTTTTTTGGCCGGGCTAGGCTTAACATCTTAGGGCATATGAGACTGAGTGCAAATGTTGCTACTATGGAAAAAATATTAGTATCACAAAAGGTTGCGTATAAAATAAAGTTGTCAAATAAAATAAAATAATAAGGAAACGCATTTATTTATTAAATAATAAATATGCGAATTCATTTAGTTCTTAGGAAGCATACGCATACAGGGCTTAACATCTTAGAATATACGAGACCGAGTGCAAGTGAAAATTAGTAAATGCCATCCTCTTGCTTCCTTTGATGCGGCCTTTTTAATTATATGAGACTGTGAGCGCACACATGTTTTGAGCGTAAAACTATATTTTTGAACTTAGAAAGACATATGGCCCTCTCTGTAAAAGACATATTCGTGACTCACTTTTGTTTTCCTCTCTAGTGAAAAATATAATTCATTTATTATTGAATCCAACCTTTTGTAGAGACAGAACCTTATATTCTTTCAACTAACGAAGACAAAGCTAATTGGAACCCTTTTTCCTAGTTGCTCAAGAGGAAGGAATTAGGAAACTAGATGGAGTACGGTATTCCTTTGTCTTCTTTCTTTGCTCAATGTACCCGAAAAAAAAAAAGGTACAAGCTCTCATCCCCAAACAAAAAAAAAAATGACGACAAGTTTATTACCACCATTCTTTTAATTTACTGATTAAAAAAAGTTCCTTTTATTTTTTTTTAATTAAATTATCAAAATACACTCATTTTTCAGGCACTACCTATTGATGATACACTGTCATTTTTGCTACACCAATATCATTTTTATATTTTACATGCTTATATTTGTCCACATGAGTGGCATGACACAACTTAAGTGGACTGTATCAGTATGTCTGTATCGTCCTATGTAACAGTATACATGAATTACACTAATCACACTGTTGCATTTCAAATAAAATCAGACCTATGCGAATAACACAATCCACATGTAATGCGCCTCATGGTCTAGTCCAATACATATGGACTGGCCCAAAAAGCAGGGACAATTGAGTGGAAATTTCAAGCTCGGATAATCTAATGACCAAAAAATAAAAAAGGGTTGGGATAATATAAAAGAAGCCTGCCACAGTTCCTTATGCTCGTGGTGCCGATCCCAGGATCAAAACCTATTCTTACCCAATTCATTCTTAAGCCAATAAAGCATAAACAATTCAACGATCAACATTCAACACTCAACATACTGCCCCAAAAAATATTTCTGCACAGGAAAAAGGAGATAAAAAACGGGTAGCCTGATAGATATGGCAGTATGCGCATCTTTTGCTATAACAGAAACAATATTAAGCATCTCCCTAGTGTTCTTGTAGCATCAGGCGTTTAATCAGCTATTCACTGGCAAAAGAAAACAATAATAGCCTCTCTCAGCTATCAAATAAATTCAAATATACCCATCTAGAAGACATACACCTGTATGTTTAGTGGCCGACATCGTACCTTTCGTGGCGTCAGAAACTATACATGCATCTAGGGAAAATGTTTCCTGTTCCACATCGAAACATATAGTGAATATGGGAAGTAATTCATTTGTCTAGTAACTAGATCTATAATTCACAATGGCTGTAAGAAGATTTGACTCATATTTAAGTAGCATAATTACACTCAAAATCAATTGGGTGTTTGTCAATTTGGCGAGATGTGTAATGAGCATACAGTAAAAGAAGTGAAAGGAACGCACTAGCCACAAAAATTGCATCAAACCACCCATGATAGAAGTCAAACTGGATATCACCACCCAATACCTCTGTTATGATAATCCTGCCACGAGATTCAGATCAGATATTATCAGCACAAATGTTGATCATCATGGGAAGTTCAACGAACTAATAACTATGCTAACCAAGTCAAATTTGCATCAACCAATACAAGTGCAACAAACCAAAAGGCTCGTACAGGTCCACTACTATTTTGAGTTCCAAACAATGAAACTGCTGGTTAGTGGTTGTATAGATATCAGTAGGATTGAAAGGCTTTACTCTATCTCATTTCCTTTTATCTTCATTGTTTCTTGCATTCGCTTTTATGAGGATGTCTTATCTTCTTAGTTGTTACTTTTCTTTTGTTAACAACTGTTTTCATATTCTGCAAATGAAAATTCTTGGTAAGCCAACGACTCAAAATTTCGGTGTACTTTTCTTAACCTACTATTCGTGCATTGTTATCTTCAGCCAGAGAGAAAAATCAAGAGCACCTAAATTCAGTAGTTCAGATGTTGGACAGGTTTCTAATAAGCAAATCATTTAAAACATTTCTAATGCACTGGCTACTTATACCTGTATTCAGTCGCTAAGCTCTTCCGGATTAAAGGAATAGAAGATACGAAATACATTCCCATTATCTCGGACAAAAACAGAACTACATTGCTTGAAGATCCACTTCCAATTCTTGAAACAGCAAAAAAGAACTGCATGCAACCCAAAAAGAAATGAAAGTTAAGAACCTTCTTTAGCAACATCAATAGCAATCAGCGAGGAAATACCTTCATAAGATTTGTTGGGAATCCGCGCACTGATATCACAACCAACATTCCAATGAGTAGCAAGGAAATGTACAGTGCAGAAAAATGCCAAACAAAATTAGAAAAAAAAAATATCAAACCATGAGAATACCGCATAATTTTTAGAATATGTGAACCACAATTGGAAAATTCACAAAAATATACTATCCTACGGACCTGTGATAATAAGGCTGCATTGATTTCTATATCAAAGAACTGTAGGAATATACCAATTACCCTTGTCACAGGATCAACTGAACCAGCCTGCATGGAAACAGATTATCACCAAAGAAGCATATTGACAGTATAATAGTCAGTACTAGAAATAACAAACAAAAGATACGATCAAAATAAAGAATCATTGAGGAATACAACTTAACTTTTTGAAAACAACACGTTGCAATGACTGCGAAGAACAATTTAATCAATTAGCCATGTTAACTACAATGAATTCGAGAGATACTTAGAAATCTAACATTGTAGAGAAAAAAATTATCAAAATGCCATGACTACTATTATCACCAGATAGATGTTGTCACCAACCCTTATAGATGATCTTCTTTAAGTTTAGTTAATTTTCACATTTACGGCATATCATAAAGTGCCATTTTTAACATATTACCTATCCCATGGAACACATGGGGGCAGCTCTCTGTTAAATTTAACACTCCGTTTAACAATTTCAAAATTTACCAAAATTCAGGGAGGTTATGGTTTACAAAAGTCAAAAACATACTTAGCCAAAAAACAAAATTAGCAAACAAACGTGAAAATGGGCCAAACTTCAGGGGTGGGTTTTACCTCAATTTTTATTACGGGGCTGTATTAAGCTGCTACTTGTATATCCACTTTTTCAGCAATAGGCATATTTTAGTAATTTTAATAATCCCACTTTGTGAGCTTTATCTGGGCTCAGGTTTATGTCAGTTTGAATCCTTATATGATTAACAAACTTGATGAATTTATACACACAACAGACAGAACAAGCATAGCCAAGAAGATTCTGCATATGTCCTCTCCAAGTTCCAGAATAAGCAGCAGCTTCCTGCAAAGTGAGAACCATTTTACACCATAAGCAAATTTAAACAGAAAGTATAAGAAAGTGCAACAAAGTACAGTCACATTATTTTTTGATAGAAAAAGAAGTCAGTCTTTTTTTCGCTTGGTATAAAATCAGTCCCATAATTTTATCATTCAGTATGATGTATACATTCTCCAAGAAGTCAGTCATGCTGCTTTCCAGTTTTTCCAATATGTCAATGCCATGCCACAGTTTTACATCCTAGTTTTATAATTTATATAACTTTTTTGAAAACTAAATTAGGAAAGTTTTGCAACAATTTGCTCGACTATACTAAATTTGACTCTTTATAGTTGCGGGTATATGTAAGGCTTTAGAAAGTTAATATAGTTCAAGAAGTAAAATACAACTACATACACAATTCTAAAGAGTGAATGAGGGGAGTCCAACATGTCAGATAAACCTTTGCTTGGCGAAGCTCATAGATCTCCAAGAATAATTGCTTTGAAAGCTCTTCTAAAGCCAGTATCTCTGCTTCTATGCCTTTGATATCTTCACATTTAACAAAAGAATCATTTGAGAATCGACATTAATAATTGGTAATATAAATAACTACAGTTCAACCAAATTTAGATTTCAAAAGTGGAAGCTTCAAACGCTCCTTTTGGTCCTCTTGTACAGGTCGAACAACTGTGCCAACTATACGTTTAATTAAAGATCTAGCATCTAACGTCTGCAACAAAAAGTTCAGATGAATTCCGAATAGTATGAATTAAAAATCCAGAAGAGGATAGGCAAAAGAAATATGAGAAATAAAACAGGTTAACACCACCATGCCTTGACAAATCGGAAATCTCTATCTGTTTTTTCCCCAGTGTCTTGCTAATATGTATCCTTAAGTAAAATTAAATGCAATTGCTTTCGGTGCCATATTTTTCCAACATAAATCAAATTAATTTTAGAAAATCCATGCACATGTCAACAAAAGTCAACACTACATAACTAATATTTTTTAATTTATAAAACCAAAACTAATATCAATGTCTCACAAATAAATCATTAATGGTTATTAGAGTACACATTTGCAAATCCCTCTTTTGAACTATTGACTTGTACATGGCACTTATAAAGGTTTTGGCAGGAATAAGGAAGCTAAATTTCATGGCAGTGTTGTATATTCAACTGTGAGAAAAGTCGGTACTTTTAGGGTGTCACTTTACCCTTATATTAGTTATGGGATAGAATTGCATTCATGGCCTCTTTTGGTGCTCTACTTATGGTTGCTCCAAGGGAATTTCTGTAACCAATATGCAAATAATTTGGACATCTTTATTTAATTTTTCAAGCCATTTTGGTTTTCTCTTGAATTTTGCATATTCCTCCAGATGTAGTTTCTCTCCTTTGTTTCTATTAACATATTCTTTTGTCAAAAAAACAAATAAATAAGATGCAGCACAAAAGTAACATTAAAAAAGCCGTCCACCAGAATCATATTAAAAGGCAAAAGATAAAATGTAAACCTCCTCAGATCCTTGCTTGTTCTCCATTTCCATTGGGCAAAGAATAATTTTCTTTTTCTTCGATAACAAGCCTCAATTGATTGCATTAATTGTCTTTCCTAGGACTTGATCTCTGTTTCCTCAATCTCTCTAATCAATATAAGTGATAAACTTCAATAACCACGTGAATAAATATAAAATAAGAAACTATAACATAATGCCTTTACATATGTGGAAACCTAGCTAACTTTTTTTCTCTTATATGACTTCTTTATTTTTTTTAGGACATTGATGATAATGAGGTTTGTACCTAAGATCTCATGCAAACTATCCAAGCCAGCTGCTATTAAACCACTCCTAGTGGCTTCCTCTTATATGACTTCTAAACTGTTTCCTTTAATTTATTTTATACTTTTAATTTAAAAAAGCAATTATTGGAAGAAATATTAGGAGTAACTTATGTATATCAATGCAGCTATGCAGTTAGTTAGTTAGTTAAGTCAGTTAGTCTAGTCTGTACAGTTACTAGTTAGTTATGGTAATGCAGTTAGTTAAGTCAATTAGTGCTATATCAGCGTATATAAAACCAGGGAGCACCTTCCTTGCTCTCCAAGTTGTTGAATACAATTGACACTTTCATCATCTCTTTTTCTCTTTACTTCTCTCTTCAGTTTCAATGCATTTTCCCATTACGGTATTAGAGCCTTCTCCATAAGAGGGGGCTTTGCTGCGCATTCTTCACTCTGACATCAAAATTTTCCTAAGATTCATCTCTTCTCATCTTCTCACCTCTGAAGCCATGGCAAAAGCACCTCATTTTGCCTCATCAATGGCGAATCCCATGCCAAATGGTTGAGCGCATGCACCTCTAGTTAATCCTATTGCAAGCATGCTTGAAGATCCAATGCATCCTTTCTTTCTTCATTCAAGCAAGAGCCCAGGGGTAGCACCGGTCTCCATTCCACTCATAGAATCAAACTACGCTTTTTAGGCTGAGGCAATGGTTATGGCACGCCAATCAAAGAACAAGATGGGGTTCCTTGATGGAGGCATACCAGAACTAGCCATTGGTGATCCTTTGAGAGCTATTTGGGAGAGAAACAACACATTCATCTGTTCTTGGATTGTTAGAAGTTATTCCACTGAGATCGCACAAAGCATCATGTATGTCAAGAAGGCAGTAGATCTTTGGTCAGAACTAAAGCAAAGGTTTTCTCAAGGAAACTTATCAAGAATTGCATATTTGAATGAAGAATTGTACTCCCTGAAGCAAGGTAGTGTCTCAAGTACCAATTTCTTTACATAGTTAAAGGCTATTTGGAGTGAATTGAAGAACTTTAGACCAATTAGCCCTTGTGTTTATGGTCTCCAATGCATGTGTAAGGAGTACAGGAAGCAGGACTTCATCATGCAATTCCTTAAAGGGTTGAATGATTCCATCTCTGGTGCAAGATCTTAGATCCTATTAATGGATCCTTTGCCCTATATCAGTAGAGTCTATGGGCTCATTGTTCAACAAAAACAACAATTGATGAGTGAGAATGTTGAGGAGGTTAAAATCCTTGCTGCTGGTAATGGTTACAACAGTGGGACCAGTAATGGAAAGAAGCAACAGAAAGGGAAATTCCCTAGCAAAGGTCAATCTGGGAAAGTTTGTAGTTTCTGTGGCAAAACAAGCCATACAGTGGAGACATGTTTCAAGAAGCATGGTTTCCCACCCAATTTCAAGAAAGGGTAAGGATCAACCATCCATAACATTTCCTCTGTTCTTTTTGAAGATGAGGAAGAATCATGTGAGGAGCATCAGCAATGTTCCAATTACAGTTTGACAAAGGAGCAGTATGAAAGTGTTCTTGCTTTGCTCCAACAGTCTCAAATCAGAACAACACCTCCACAGGCCATGGCTAAACAGATTTCAACCATCCATCCCACCAACAAGTCAGATCAATCAGATAAACACTTCGTTTTCCACCTGACATCTAGGAGACCTTCTTAGATATTGGATTTAGGTGCTATAGACCATATCTATAACTCCGTTCAACTATTCTCTACCTATATTTCAATTCCCTCAATCCCCATTAGATTGCCCAATGGCACTCTAGTTTCCGCATCAATTGCAGGAACAGTAGTGCTCTCACAACAACTTAAACTTGATTATATTCTCTATTTGCCTAACTTTACCTTCAACTTGATTTCCATCACTAGATAAACATCCTCTTTGCACTACAATGCCATCTTCACTAATGCAAGTTGTGTTTTACAGGATATACCAACTTTGAAGAAGATTGGATTTGCTAAAGTTGTAGATGGTCTATATGTGTTTGAAGGCCCTGTGGATTCTCCCATACCGGTGACCAATAATGTTTCTTCAGGTTTAGATGCCACTTGTTGGCATAGTAGGTTAGGCCACCCCTTTTATGAAAAATTTTCCTTTTTACACAAAATGTACGCATACATACCCTCCTTTAGACCTAATGTACCTTGTACTATATGTCCCATGGCAAAACAAAAAAAGCTATCTTACCAGCCTAGTCACTCTAGGACTGATGCTGTTTGTGAATTACTACATCTTGATATATGAGGACCTTGTTCCATTGTTTCCACACAAGGATATAAATACTTTCTTACAATTGTTGATGACTATAGTAGGCACACATGGGTTTTCTTTATAAAGCTTAAATCTGAAACTACATCTTGTATCAAATCTTTCATCACTATGGTTAAGAATCAATTTAATTGTACTATTAAATGCTTGAGGTCTGACAATGGACCAAAGTTTAATTTGGTTTCTTATTTTCAGAATAAAGGGATTTTACACCAAAAATTATGTGTGGAGACCCCCCCAACAAAATGGGGTGGTCGAACAAAAGCACTAGCACATTTTAAGCACAGCACGAGCACTCGTTTTTAAATCTAGTTTACCCAAAAAATTGTGGACTTATGCTGCTACACATGCTGTTTTTCTCATTAATCGTTTGCCTAGCAAAGCACTTGGTAACCAAATATCCTTTCAGTTACTACACAACAAACCTCTTGATTTATATTTCCTAAAGGTATTTGGCTGTCAGTGCTTTGCCTCAACCCTCACTGCTAATCGAAAGAAATTGGACCTTCAGGCTAAGAAAGCTGCCTATCTTGGCCATAAGTCTGGAGTCAAGGGATATTTGTTGTATGACTTGACAACTAGAGAGGTTTTTGTTTCTAGAAATGTCTTGTTTCATGAAAACATTTTTCCATTTAAACAAGTCACAAACCACACCTTGGTTCCCTATATAATACCTGATAATTCGATAGCAGCTTTCAATGAGGACATTGTTTTGTCCACAGACATACCTCGACATCCACTTCCCTTCATGAATAACATACCACAGCTACCACAACCACCTATTCCTCTTGATCCACCTGAACCCACCAATATTGCCACAGCTGAAACTAGTGCACCAACCATTGATTTGCCAACAACAAAATCCACTAGACCCTGAAAGCCACCTCAATATTTGCAAGACTTTCATTGCACATTAGCATCTTCAGCTGCTGTGGTTCAACCTTTTCCCTTAATATTATATCCTATTTCAAATTTTCTGAGATATTCTTATCCGCCACCCTCTCACAAACAATTTGCTCTTAGTCTTTCTTCTATATAGGAATCAAAATCTTTTAACCAGGCTGTTCATTCTAAGCAATGGAGGATCACAATGAATGCTGAGATTTCTGCTCTAAATCAAATGGAACTTGGGATTTTATTGACTTACCTCTAGGAAAGTCCATAGTTGGGTGCAAATGGGTGTATAAAATCAAGCTCAAAGCCGATGGTAGCATTAAGTGATATAAGACTTTCTTGGTAGCCAAGTGTTTCACACAAACCAAAGGCATAGACTTCCTAGAAACCTTCTCCCTAGTGGCTAAGTTAGGCACGGTTCGGCTACTCCTTACTTTAGTTGCTCAACAAAATTAGTGCCTTGAACAACTTGATGTTAACAACACTTTTCTCCATGGAGAATTGCATGAAGAAGTGTATATGGATGTCCCCCAAGGAGTTATTCCACCTAAGCCAGGTCAAGTGTGCAAACTGAGGAAATCTCTATATGTTCTTTGCCAGGCAAGTAGATAATGGTATGAGAAGCTTTCCCAAGTTCTCATTTCTATTGGCTACCATCAATCACAAGCTGATCACTCGCTGTTCATCAAATCCAAAGACCCTTAATCATTCACTACCTTAGTCATATACGTGGATGACATGATCTTAGCCGGCAATGACCCTAATGAAATTCATTCTGTCAAGAAGATAATAGATGACAGCTTCAAAATCAAGGACCTCGGGCCCTTAAGTTCTTCCTTAGATTGCAAGTAGCTCGAAGTTCAGCTGAAATTTCTCTGTGTCAAAGAAAATACACACTGGAACTCCTTGAGTCAGCTAGTATGCTAGCTTGCAAGCCACTTTCCACACCATGGTGCACTCCACCAAACTTGTCAAGGATGATGGAGATCCCTTTGAGGATGTTGGTGCCTACAGAAGACTAGTTGGCCAATTACTCTACTTGAACAACACCTGACCTGACATCAGTTTTGTGGTCACTCATCTGAGCCAATTTCTCTCCAAGCCCATGAAGTCTCATCACCAAGCAACTATGCGGGTCTTGAGGTATTTGAAGGGCTCTCCTGCAAAAAGGTTGTTCTTTCCATCCTCCAACTCACTTCAGCTTAAGGGCTTTAGTGATTTTGATTGGGCCTCCTATCCAGAAACTCATAGGTCAATCACAAGTTTTTGCATCTATCTTGGGAACTTTCTC
The DNA here is from genome assembly GCA_031439585.1 of Pterocarpus macrocarpus. NCBI lineage: Eukaryota > Viridiplantae > Streptophyta > Magnoliopsida > Fabales > Fabaceae > Pterocarpus > Pterocarpus macrocarpus. The sequence continues at coordinate 71,043,936 of CM062522.1, forward strand.
ATTTCATGGAAGTCCAAAAAGCAGCATACTGTCTCCTGCTCTTCATTTGAAGCCAAATACCGAGCCTTAATAGCAGCCACTTACGAAATCCAGTGGCTGACATACTTGCTTCAAGACTTCCAGGTTTTGTTTTAGTCTCTGGCTATGTTATACTGTTACAACTGATCAGCCCTCCACCTTGCAGCCAATCTAGTCTTTCATGAGCACACACTAGCACATCGACTTAGATTGTCATGCGGTTTGAGAGAAGGTTCGCTCGGGTTTGATCCATTTGTTACCCATCTGCTCCCAATCCTTGCTGACTTATGCACCAAGGCTCTACCACCAAAGTTGTTCACTCAACTCCACTGCAAGCTTGGCATGGTGGATATCCATGCTCCCGTTTGAGGGGGGTATTAGGAGTAACTTATGTATATCAATGCAGCTATGCAGTTAGTTAAGTCAGTATGTCTAGTCTGTACAGTTACTAGTTAGTTATGTTAATGCAGTTAGTTAAGTCGGTTAGTGCTGTATCAATGTATATAAAACCAGGGAGCACCTTCCTTACTCTCCAAGTTGTTGAATACAATTGACACTTCCATCAATCATCTCTGTTTCTCTCTGCTTCTCTCTTTAGTTTCGATGCATTTTCCCACTAAGAAAGAAGAAGATTAAATAGATGGAAGACAAAGAATAAGCCCCTCACAAAAAAAGAAGAAGAAAAAACCAGAAAATGGAGGAATAATGATGAAAACATATCCACAAAAGAGATATCCTAGATTCATTAAATCAAGCTCCCTACAAAGAGTAAGGACAATAAACTCCCCTAAAGTTTACAAGGGTATGAATCGTTGTCTAAATACTTTTGCATTAAGCTCAACAGAGATAAACCTCAGTTATGTAAACATAATGTAACTCTATAATGCCATGGTCTCAATTCTCTTTGGCTTTGGAAAGAAACAAGAAATGATGCAAAAAACTGGAACGAACCCATTTTGTCTTCGAAACTACAAAAAAGTTCATCTCAGAGGTAACAATGACCTAAAAATAGTGATGGCAAATACTCGCCAGTAGGACATAACGCAAATCAAATTTAAAAGGACAAAGCCCAACTATAATGATATGTTTAACTACGAGACTATAAAGACATAGGAATGAACTTCAAATATTAACACTGTGTCATTTGAAAATGTTACAAAGTAGCTTATTTTTAAATATGGGCTCCCCTTGACAAGTGACATAACTCGAAAAACCGCTGCTGTGCAACTTTACAAGGAAGTTTATTAGTTAGTATGCGGTGGAAGCGAATGAGGCATCTCACCTGCACACCATTGCCATGGACAGGTTTGTGAATGTAGACTTACAATGTGTGATTATGATAAGATGAGAGGAACAATTTGAAAAGAATTACCGCCCTGGATCTTGGTGGAGAAGAGAAGAAGCAGTACACAATGCTCTCGTTAAGGTAACCAAGAATGTCTAATATCCACTATGCTTTCATGTTCCTTCTTAGATAATTTCTAAAATAAGAGTATAATTTTACTTTGTTAGTGTAAAAATAGCTGAGACATATTTGAGAAAGCAAAATGATTGAGGAACACACTTTTTACAACACACTACATGACGTATACGAGAAAGATAAGGAAAACAACAAAAATGCTTGGATGATAGGTCTCACATAAATATTGCTATTTTTATTCAATTTTTTTTTATTTAGAAACTTACTAGCGTAAATAGTATAAACGCTGGTAAGTTTTTTTCTTTTTTTAACAAAATTTACCACGCTTGCGTCGTTTGCGCTGGTAAATTTCTGAATAAAAAAAATTTGAACAAAAATAGCAATGATTACGTGGGACCCATCATTCAAGCATTTTTGTTGATTTTCTCACTTTTCAGTATACGTTGCATATGCGTCCATTATTTGTGCGTCCCCCTATCAATTCTCTTTGAGAAAACAAATTTCAACATTATTTTTAGAGAGTAATTTTGATGTACTAAAAATATAAAAGAGTTTTATACCGTTATTTAATTATATGCTTCTGTTTATAAGATTTTTAAAGTAATAAGTGCTTGAATTAAATACTTTTACTGATTTAATAATATATACTTAGATATCTATATAAAATTTTTTGCACTAATAATATATAAAAATTAAATTCTTCTTTTTTAAAAGATTATAAATATTAATTTTATTAATTATATTTAAAAATTTAAATGATTGATATTCTTTTATTTTTGAAATTTATGTCAAAAAAATAAATAAAAATTTTGACCAAAAAGTTTTATTTTATAGAGATTTTATTTGTTACTAAATTAATAAAAGATAAAATTGAGAGTTTACTTTATTGTTTAATTCAACATCTTATGGAGAGCGTGAAAATTAAATTGTATGTGATAACTACTTAAGACTCCAAAGGAAACTTATTTCTTTAAGAGAGCTGCTGTATTGTACGAAATTCTTAAATATAAATGAACACAAATTCATGTGATCGATGAAAAATATGGAACTGGGCGAAATTGTCGAATATCCTGGGGGAAGATGGTGTAAATAGTAGATATGCCAGATCATTCGTGAAGCAATGTACGAAAATGATTTCGTACTAAACATTATTTCCGTTTCCGAAAATATCAGGGCCAGAGGCCCAAAAAATACCACAATAAATACAATGATATGGCAAATCAAATCAAAGATTAGTGTCTGCGGTATAGTCAGCAAAGAAGTTGCTCTCACCAGCACCTGCCATTATCTATGCAATAGATACAATGAATTTGATTTGCCTTTGGCTTCCCTATTATCACTTCCATTGTTATTTGGAACAATTGAAGTTGAATAACAATACTTGTCCAAAATGAGTCTGGATAAAATGCATCAAGAACTTTACAATACATATATTTTGATTCAAATTTAACAAGCTCTTGTTCTAAATTCCATAGTAATTACATCCCATGGATTATGAGCTCACACCCATCCTCCATTTCCAGATTTCTTAGCATGAGAGCCAATGCTTCAGAGCGTGTCGAAACTTCCACACGTCTCAAGGCAGTCAAAGACCACAATTCATTTGGGAGACTGTCCAATCTTTGGCAGCTGCCGATGCTCAGGCTCTGAAGGCATGGCATTGCACCATTGGCTAATTTCCAGCTATGAACATTCAACACTCCTATATGGAACACTTGGAGCTGTGGGAACCCGCCGGCAGCACAATTAAGCTCAAAGGAATCAATGGAATCAAAAAATCGAGATGCTCCATTCAGTACCAAAATTCGGAGTTTGGTGAGGTTTGCCAGAGCATTCATCCCATCATCATTCATGCAACTGACATCGTCCAGCATTATCTCCGTAATGTTTGGAGGAAATGTGACATCATACGTTAGAAGATCCAGAGCATTGAAAATTTTTAACATATTCAGATGTGTTAACCGTCGCAGGCTTTATAACAGTTCATGTGGCTTGCAACCAATGTTCCATTCCGTGTGCTTGTACTCTTGAGGGTGTTGGACCTTGAAAATGCTTCAACAATTTGCGCAATTTACCCTTGCGGCCTGAGGAAATTAGCACCCCCAACGTCCTTAGTTTGGGGAACCTTCCCTGCTCAAATAGATATGCTGTTTGTCTATCGAGTGCAACGGATGAGATGTTTTGCAGATTTAACATAACTTCATCATCTGATTTTGAATGGTGGTGGCCACGTAGAAAGATGGGCCCACGCGTATAAATATGCCTTAGTTGTTTGAGCTTCCACAGTCCACTGGGGAAAGAAACCAACTGATTAGAGCGCCGAGGCCATGCCATGTCCAACGTTTGTAGATTCTGAAGAGTGCATGTAGAAGTTGGAATGATTGGCATGTAGCGCAAGTCTATTCTTAAGTACCTTAAATGAATAGACAACCCCAAGTTGGAAATGATCTTTGTGCCTTGGCAGATCCCAAGATCTACTACCCGAACTAATTTGAAGCATTTGAAAATCCATTTGCATTGGCTAGGGGTCAAACTATACCGCGGGCCAAAGTAGAATAAAGAACGGACATATGAATGATCATTGATGCTTGAAGAAACATAGTGAGACCATCTGCAATGGACAGACAGCCTACGAGGTTTTGTTCTGTCCAGGATGTTATTATCCGTGTAAACTTCAAAAACCTTGTCCTCTTTGCTCTCAGATATGCAAAGATCTCGAAGAAGATCGTGGATGCGACATGATATCACATTTCCACGAACATTATTCACTCATGCTGCTTGGACCAAACTACGATCTATGAGCTCATATAAGTAATCTTTAGCAACATCTTCTAGATATCTAGTCCCAGTTTGTTGTATAAATCCCTCAGCAACCCATCGTCGTAGTAATGGCCCAACAAATATCTCAAAGTCTTCAGGGAAAATCCCAAGATACAGAGAGCAGGCTTTAATCTTCTAGGCAAGTTGTCGTAGCTGAATTTGAGTACGATATCCTTGACTTGGGTCTCATCTTGAGTAAGATACGAGTTGACATGTCCCACCACTTTAGACCATTCTCTATGTGACTTCTCCTTGTTTGCTAGAAGCCCTGCCAAAACAATAATGGAGAGTGGCAAACCGCGACAACTTTTGACTATTTGTTTGACAAGAGATTCTAGATCAGAAGGGCACTTTTCTCCTCGAAACACTCCCTTAGAAAAAGAGTTCCCAACTTTCTTCATCACTGAGTAATTGTAGGTAGTAAGGAGGATCTTGACTAGTATGAGAAGCCACTTCTCTCAAACGGCTAGTAATCAGTATTTTGCTGCCTATGTTGCCATTTGGAAAAGCATCTTGTACCTCATCCCAATCTTGAGTTTTCCACAAGTCATCAAGGACTAGTAGATACCTCTTTCCCTTCAAGCAATCTCGCACCCTTTGCTTCAGCTCATCCTCACTCAAGCTAGAAAGGTCTCGTGGTTTCTCCGTAACCCTCTGTTTCTTTCCCTTCTTTTTGCTTCTACATTCATACTCTGAGTTAGGCATCAAACACTTCAGAAGGCCAAGCAAAAGCTCCTTAACTCTACAATCGTTTGACACATAAACCCATACACGACAATCGAAATAATTCTTCATCTCATTGCTTTTATAGACCTTTCGAGCAAGTGTGGTCTTGCCTAATCCGCCCATACCAATGATGGAGACAACATTACTCCGTGAATCCTTTTCCATGAGCCGCTCGATGACTACCTTGCAGTCATGTACAAAGCCAACAACGTCTTCTTCTTCCACGTTTCTTCTGCGCTTGTGCAACAACTCCATCCTCTCCTCATCTTCTCTTGTTGATGTGGATTCACCTTCTTGTTGGAAGAAATCGTACTTGATCTTGTTGTCTCGTATGTCACTGGTAGCGGCTTTTATGCTGTCAATTTTCTCGGCCACGTCGTGGAGCAACTTTGCGTGGTCAACACCATGGAGCATCCTTCCCAGCTTGGATCTCCGCTTGTGCATGGCCACGTTGGCAACGAACGTGTCGATGACATCCTCGGCTTCGTGGGCAACATCTCTGATTTGGTTGATAACTACTTGCTCTATTTCTTTCTTACCCTTCTTCCCTTCGGAGGCTTTGAGGAGCGCGTTTATGATTTCGAGCTCGCTGCAGAGGGATCTGATTCTGCCCTCCACGCCACACAGCAGCTTAGCTTCACGTGCTAGCAGCTGGGACAGGTTTTCTAGAACGAAGGAAACCACACTATCCGCCATTGCAGGGATGTGCGTGCAAGCAGAAAATTTTGTGCCTAGAAACTGAACTGATGGTTGATGAAGAAAAATTGATGGTTGGTGTTTAGTGTTTGGTGAGGAGTGATTGAATAATCTCCCCCCTTTAAATTGCTGACACGGTTCGATTGGAGCTGGAAGGGACATGAATATGAAATATGGAAATGGTATGGAAAGTACAAAGCAGTGCACTCAATAATTCAGGAAGGCCTCGGGTGAAGAGTAAGTTGAGTTGCACCTGGCCGGGTGCATAATTGCATCTTCCACTAACTATCTAAGATGTAATTTATTAATTATATCCACACTTTTCACCCCAAATTTGCCTGTTTCACTGTTTCTAATTTCTTTGTAGCGAAAGTTTGGTTTAATGTTTAAGAGAAATTTTTTTAAAAGAATAATTTTTATTTGATTTAAATATATTAATAATAAATTTAAAAAAGTAAATTTTATTTAAATAAAATAAAATAAAATTATTTTTTATTATTGATATAAGAATATTAATAAAAAAAATTTTAAAAGATATTTTTTTAGAATAAAAAATAAATACCTTTTTTAAAAAATCTTTTAAAATTTTAAATTTTTTTTTAAAATAGACCTTTAAAAGAAATCTTTATATAGCAAATATATTATTTATTATATATTTTTATTTTCGCCCTAATAAAAAGCCTCGTGACTCTTCCATAAATGTAATCAAATGGACGCTTAATTGACGTTTTGTCTTTTCCTCATTGACTATGCGTCAACAGTTAAGTTCAATTGCACCTTTCGGTCCGATGCATAATGGTGAATTCTATGGTATCTTGGTTAAAATGTATATTTTGTGCATTTTTTGTGATGAACGGTGAAGATCGTGTTATAGATTGTGAGGTGCATCAATGCACCAATCACCTATGATATATTATAATAATATTTAATTTTAAGAAAATTTAAAAATATAATTAAATATATTTTAAAAATTAATTATTATATACTGACAGTATAAAATTATATTAATAATATAAAATAATTTTATATCACAAGATAATCAAAAATTTTATCAGATAATTTTAATTATCATACATTGTGAGTAAAATTATATTGGCAAAGATAAAATAATTTTATCTTGTCGATGTAATCAAAAATTTTATCAGTAATTTTAATTATCATACATCGATGTAAAATTATCTTCGGCAAGATCTTGTAAAATTACACTGATAAAATTTTTTTACACTGTCAGTGTATAATAATTAAAATTATATTGATAAAATTTTTTGATTATACTGACAGTATAAAATTATATTAACAGTATAAAATAATTTTATACTGTCAGTATAATCAAAAAATTTTATCAGTGTAATTTTAATTATCATATATTGACAGTATAAAATTATACTAAATAATTTTATACTGTCAGTATAATAAAAAAATTTTATCAATGTAATTTTAATTATCATATATTGACAGTATAAAATTATACTGGTAGTATAAAATAATTTTATACTGTCAGTATATGATAATTAATTTTTAAAATATATTTAATTATATTTTTAAATTTTCTTAAAATTAGATATTATTATAATGTATCATAAGTGATTAGTACATTGATACACCTCACAATCTATGACATTATCCTCACCGTCTATCACAAAAATGTACAAAATGCACATTTTTTATGAGGTACCATAGCATGCACCGTGCATAATTGCCCCTTCATCAAGATGCTAAGATGCTGTTTATTTACCGTCTCTACACCTTTTTTTTTTTAATTTCCTTTACTTTTGTATTTTCCCTGAGTTACTCTACCTACTCCCAGCTTCTCAATGCTCTTTCCAGCGTATACTCTCCCTTCTCTGTTTCATACGAATTGTCGCATCTTACGTGTACAATATTTACTTGCGCTTCTGGATGGAGTTGACACGGGTATATGCTTCATTCATCATGCACCGTTCATTCCTATTTCTTTATTTACCTTATTTGTTCTTCTCAATATATTTATTATAATTTAATAAAGTGCAAAAGTAAAACTTAGTTTTAACTCGCAGGGTTACATCTACCCAAACATCGATAACCCAGCAATGCACAGGCCAAATAGGAGTTCTATCTTCTAAGGGATGCATTAATTCATGAATAAAACCAGCAAGTTTATTCAGCATCCATTAAATGCATAACCCACCAACTAGATGAGTATATGTTGGTCTGGCTTATAACTAAAGGCTGAAGTTACATTAAGTTTGTACATAACCCAGCAGAAAATACATAATCATTAAGTTATATAGAGCAATAAAAATACACGAACTTGGGATTTATTTGGAGCACACACATCCAACCAGACTTCTTTGGTCCTTTCATAACAATGCCCTGAAAATCCTGAAGGATTGTTTTTAGTTATCTGCAACAATATAATTACAGGATTCAGCTGCATGATGCTTACAAGCAGAGCCTTCACCAAATTTAAATCTCACCATCTGGCGATTGAGAGCACGTTGCGGAGAAGTCGGGAGATGACATTGGACTTGATATTGAGAGTTGAGTTGCGAAGAGAGCTGTCTGGTTGGATCTCTCATCTTCCGGACCAGACCATGACTCCCTGCCTTTAGGCCATTCATTAAGAAAAGGTCAAAGAGGCTGATCCTCCTGCTTCGCAGGTTGTCCGGAGGCGTATTCGCCGGACAAAAATGAATGACGGGGATAATCACTCTGCAACATAGAGTTACAACTTGATTTCCAAGAAGCAACTCCAGTTGACATCAATGGCCATGTGTTTTCCAGCTGTGACTCCATCTGGTGAACCTTGTTGCTTCCTTGAAGATAACTGTTGATTTCAAGAAAAACTACCCACAGTTCAAGGGATGAGAAATAGCTATATCACTAACATATTCTACAATCATACTTAATTATAGTGAAACTTATCATAGAACAAGTTGCCTTATCTATCAAGTTGACAAGTACAAACAAATAATCGTAAGGATGATTATATTGACATAAGCAACAAGAACAAATTGAAGAAGGCCAAGGGAAGTAGACTAGACAAGGTCACAAGTACTATCCTAGTTACAAAGGTACACTATTGGTCAATGAAATTAAAGCTTTTGTGGTCAGGTTATCTTGAATTAATTCACAATGTTGAAATATATATGGAAGAAGATATGATCACTTAAGGAAATAAGAATATGATCATATGATGAAATTATTAAAGGGAGGTCCAAATTTCAATTGGATGAAACATAAGGAAAACGCAAAGGTGCTGAACACCACCAGAAGTTCAGACTTTTTGAATCAATGAATTGTAACGACATCTTTAAATTCAATTGGTGACAGCAGTCTCCTTAACAAATTCAGCTAAACTCAAAACTTAGACACATTGTTCCCGAGAACCCATCAGCAGGAGCATTATCAATCTATATTTCATTGTGAAGTCATATTGAGAGTAAAGTATATCTTTTGTCTTACAATTTGCAAGGGAAAAAAAGGGTATGGTACAGAACAAAATTTGCAGCTATATTTAATATTTCAAATATGAAGGGAGTGTCAGACAACCTATTGTTGATGAGTAATAAAGGAACTACATTCTTCCTACCAAAAGGGAAATTGGACAACCCCAAGTGACAGATATTGCAGACAGACATTGGAGCTGCAAATTATCAAGCTAAAATGTTACCCAATGTTTCATCTAGAAACAAGAGAGATATTTCATAATGCACTTCATATTTCAGGAATAGATTTAATACAAAGAAAAGAAAAACAGCATGCAATTATAGGATGATCCATCTCCCTCACAATTTTGCTGAAGTACCCAACAAGTAGTTTGTAGAAATTTTTGATTCACAAGGACCTCCTGATTCTTGTGCATAGTCCACATGTTAGAGCATCAACCAACACTAGACAAGAGAAACACACCCCCCCCCCCCCCAACAAAAAAAAAAGACATAAAAAAATGTAACTGGACACAAATGAGATAAATGTTTAGGATTTAATGAAAGAACTACAATCCCACTCATCAACATGAAAAATCGTTTTCTCACAGAAGCTGAAGCAAAGCAAGGTATGTGACAGCTCTTGACTTTCTTTCGATAAACAAAGATGAAGTAGATACTTCTGTAGTGAACAGCATTCTAACAACTAGTTCTAATGCCTGTAGATCTCTGCAACAAATTAGAAATCCATGATATAAGTATATCATGATCTAAATAAGAGAAATTCATCTAAAATAGTACTAGAAGTAAATTAAGTGATTAACTGCAGCAAATTCAGGTGACAGTATTGAAACTCAAGAACATAAAAAAGTAAAGGCAGTTCTGTCAAATATGCTAAGCAATCATGATTTATTTTATGTTCAATTCTCTCTAGCTAAACCATTTTTCCATTTCCAAGCAATCAACTGATGTGAAATACAATAAGGATTTCTATACCTGTATTCTTTACTTGGAATCCCACAGGGTACGGAATCTAGATGATACTTAGTATAGCTGGTTCCAGAACCAGAGGCTTGCACATTAGCGAAGGCATTTGTGGGATGGTTCTGGAAGTTTCCAGTTCCACTGCTGCCACCAGTGGCAGTCAGTGATGTCACAGTCGATGATGACTGTGCCATAGTTTGTGATTCCACAAGCTTTCTTGAACGGTTGCGGCCACGGTGCATGTGGCGCTCACAGTACTTGGAGGCTGGGTGTGCTTCCTTGGAACACCTCCACTTTTTTCCATCAGTCCTCCTGCATCGTCCTGGCTCTGGGTCCACCTTCTTCTCATAGAAGGAACAATAGCCCACTGCAAATATACAATCAGACAGGTAAGAACATCTATTTTGTTACCAGCATTCAAGCACACCACCCCTAGGCTCATAGTTAGCGGGTATACAATATGGGAACGGATAGATAGTTACTCATTTTGTTATTTCATATGATTAAATTACAAGTATTCTTTAGTCAGCTACACAATGAGAGAACCTGTAACTATGCCTGGGTTATAATTACAAGGCCGTGATTTGAATGAAATGAAGCATCTCATTTGCACACCATCGCATGGACTGGTTTTTGGATATAGAATTAGATGAGATGAATAATTGAAGTGAATGATCTTGTGGGAGAAGAAAAGAAGCACAACACAATGCTCTCATTGACTGGTCACAAGTCATAGGCAGTAACTGAATAATAATTAAATTATCCACTACGCTTCCCTTTACCTTTTTGGACAATTTTTAGCATAATTTTATTTTTTTGATGTAAAAATAGCTCGGACACATTTGAGGGGGAAAAAAATTAACATTATCCTTACAAAGTACATGTCACATTATGCTACCAGCTAAGTTCAGATAAAATTTCAGACAGTCACAGTCTAGCATTTTCCAATTAATGTATTTGTTATCAACTTTATAAAATATAAAACTAAGAGTTTACTTGTGTAAATACACCATTTTAAGGAGGGCATGAAATAAAATTTGTGTTAATATAAAACTAATGAAACCGAACTAATGGTTGATGAAGGGAAACTGATGCTTGGTGTTTGGTCTTTGGTGTTTGGTGTTTGGTGTGTGGTGAGGAGTGATTAAAAACTTTCGTCCCTTTAAATTTCTGTCACGGTTAGATTGGAGCTGCAAGGGACATGGTATGAAATCAGGAAATGGTATGGAAAGTGGAAAGCAGTGCACTCAATAATTCAGGAAGACTTGGAGTCAAGAGTAAAGTTCAGTAGCACCTTCTGGCCAGGTGCATGATTTCATCTTCCACTAATTTTCAAAGATGAAATTTATCTACTATATCTACACTTTTTCGCCCTAACTTGCCTTTGTCACTATCTCTATTTTCTTTCTCATTGACGTATTGTTTTTTTCGTCAATGACTCTGAGTCAACAATGAAGTTCAATTGCACCTTCTGGGTAGGTGCATAATCGCACCTTCCACTAAAGACACAATGAGTCATACTCATGGGCAGCCTTTAGGGTCGAAAGAAAAGCAGTACTAATATTTTCACGTCAATGGCAACTTCACTTTCTAATACAGGCAGGGACCAAATTAAAGGGATTCTCCTAAAGGACCTAACGAATGCCGATTAAAGAACTAAACTTTTCAAGAAAGCCTGAAAAGCATAACACTTCAACTTCAAAACATGAAAATCAGCAAAAAGAACCAAAACGAGCTCCTCATAGTACAATAATAACAATAATAATAATAACAAAATTAATTAAAAAAAAAATCAATGGTGGGAATTTGAGAACTTACCAGAGGGATGTTGAAGGAAGCTTTGTGAAATGGAGTGGAAGCTGTTGTGAATGAGAAGCACAAGATCAGGTGGCACTGGGAGACCAGCCACCATATACTTGAAGATCAAAGCTTGGTGCTCCAGTTCCTGCCACTGAGACACCGTGAAAGGCGACCTACCATAGCTATAACTATTATTATTAGGTGAGTTCCACGGTACTTTGTAAAAATGTGCATTTTTTTGTGATGAACTGTGAGGGTCGTGTCATAGATTGTGAGATGCATTAATATATTAATCATTTATAATGTATTATAAAAATATCTAATTTTAAGAAAATTTAAAAATATAATTAAATATATTTTAAAAATTAATTATTATATATTGACAGTATAAAATTATATTGATAGTATAAAATAATTATAATCAAAAAATTTTATTAGTGTAATTTTAATTATCATACATTGACAGTGTAAAATTATATTGACAGTATAAAATAATTTTATACTGTCAGTATAATCAAAAAATTTTATCAATATAATTTTAATTATCATACACTAACAGTGTAAAATTATACTGGTAGTACTGTAAAATTATACTATAATTTTAATTATCATACACTGATAGTGTAAAATTATACTGGCAGTACTGTAAAATTATACTGATAAAATTTTTTGATTATACTGATAGTATAAAATTATTTTATACTGTCAGTATAATTTTACACTGTCAATATATGATAATTAAAATTATACTGATAAAAATTTTTTATTACATTGACAGTATAAAATTATTTTATATTACCAGTGTAATTTTATACTGTTAGTGTATAATAATTAAAATTATACTGATAAAATTTTTCATTATACTGACAATATAAAATTATTTTATACTATCAATATAATTTTATACTATTATGATAATTAACTTTTAAAATATATTTAATTATATTTTTAAATTTTCTTAAAATTAAATATTATTATAATATATTATAGATGATTGGTACATTGATATACCTCACAATCTCACCACAAGATATATCACAATCTGACCGTTCATCACAAAATATACAAAATAAACATTTTGTGCAATGTACCACATGGACCTTATTATTATTATTGTTGTTATTACTACTGAAACACATCATCATCCCTCCATCACTGCTACTACTGCTATTCATGTTTTTATGCCACTACTACTTTCAACTACTCCTATGAATGTAACACTCTTCTTCTTCTTCTTCTTCTTCTTCTTCTTCTTCTTCTTCTTCTTCTTCAACATCAAAATTAAACATAGACAGACCCAAAATAGGGACCAGACTCACACTGACCCTGAGTTTACCCTGTTCTGTGTTTACACCCTGCGCGTGTGGATTGTCTGCACTCCGGAAGCCAAATTTTCTTTATTTTTTCTGAAAAAAGTAGTGTTTCTGGACGTAACAATTACGCGAACTGTTAATATAAAACTGACTTTTATTTCATGGTAAAAATGCACGAGTTTTATAATTTTTTTTAATAAAAATGGTTTTTGTGATATTTAAATTTGGATCTAATTGAAATATATTATCAATATAAAATTTTTTTACATAAATATTTAATTATAAATTACTATATTAACAAAATTTTTTAATATAACAATCTACTGTTTAAATATTCATATAAATAAAAAATTTTAATTAAATAATAATATAAAAAAATTTATATTATCATGGTCTATATTAAACTTTTTAAATTTATATCTTCATTCTGAAAGTATTAGGTGTCCGATAAAAAAAATAACAGTGTTAGGTGTATGTTTAAAAGGGCTTTATCCTTTTCTTATCATTTATAGTATCATCTCTTATTATTTAAATTTGTAACAATTTTCTTACTGTCTGAGTGGATAACGGTAGCACAAAATGAATTTAATGATGAAATAGCATGCACAAGTTAAATTAAAAACTAAATTAAAGAAAAATACTTTTTTCAGTTCCTTTTTTTTCCTGAAAAAAAAAGATTTATTGTCATTTTGTGGCATAGATTGCCAAAGTAAAATCTTAAATTGATCATTAAAAATGTTATGAAATATTAATTTAATTTTTAAAAAATTTATAATATTAATTTAGATCTTAAAAAAATTATAAAATATTAATTTAAATTTTAAAATATTTATAATATTAATTTAATTTTTAAAAAATTAAAATTTATTTTAAATTAATTGAAATTTTTTAATTTTTTAAATTAATTTAAAATAAATTTTAATCTTTCAAATATCAAATTAATGATACAACCCTTTCGAAAATCAATTTGAGTTTTTTCTCTCAACTTTTATAATGCAGCCCTTTTCTTGGGTCTTACTTTTCTAATGGAAGCGATATGCACCCTACTAATACGGTGATTGATGCGCCTTTATCGTATGGTGGTCATAATACGAGGGTTTATCGATGATCTTCTCAACTATAGTACATTTTAGAAACACTCATTTTCTCTATCCCCGCCTCCATTGTCTTCATTTCGTTGCTTCTCACTCATCTCTCTCGCGGGCCACCCCTGCACTACCCGCACCTAGTGCCACGCCATGGCCACCATTGGCCATCGCTTGCCACCGCTGTTGGATGCTTTTCCTATTCATATCAATAACTATTTATTTTCACTGAAATTTTAATCAATGTGAGAATACTTATAATCCTCGTTTGTCTTGGGATTGAGGCATTGGCATGGCTTTATGTTGATTAATTAATAGATGCTTTGTTCAAGACACTTCAATATATAGTCATCTATATGTGGCCATTCTATTTATACATGAATAAGAAGATTCCTTTTGCCCCCCATTGATCTGCTGAAGACAAACAAGTTGATAGACCGAAAAAGCTCTACATTTTGCCAATGCATGTAGTGCCATCACTATAACAAAAATAGGGGCAATTCCTGCACTACCGACCAAATTAAAGAACCTGTTGTGTGATTCATGTTAGAAGCAACTATAACTTAGTAGGTGCCGTTTTTAAGAATAGTAAGCTTCCCCTCCTGTAGAAAATATATCCGCCCCCCGGGTGGCTGCAACATGGATACTAATTTGGGGTTGTAGTTGCTGCACGAAGAGCGATGCTCCAAGACCACCAAGAACAGTGACACCTACAGCGAGATGAAAAGGTTGTGACAGGCGTTGGGGCGGCAATGGCAGTGGAGCCGACGTCCACGCCAAGGAATGGAGGAGAGAGAGGGGATTTGAAAGAGAGAGATGACATATGGGAATGAGAAATTTCCACAATATTTCCCAAGCTAGAGGTGTAAATTTACACCGCAAGATCCTCACCATTAGATAATCTAATGCATCAAGCATCAAACTTAATAGGATGCATAGCGAATGCAGCCTTCTGATGATTATTAAGTGGGGAATTTGAGTTTGAGACTATAAGGTGACTGAATGACAAAATAATTTTTCTATTTTTATTATTCTTTAAAAATTTAAAAATATAATTAAATATATTTTAAAAATTAATTATCATATATTGTATTTTATATTAAAATTATTTTATGATAATATAAAATTATTTTATATTATCAAAATATTTAATTATATTTTTAAATTTTCTTAAAATTAGATATTTTTATTATTTTCTTCCTCCATTCCAACCGCCTCTTTTCCCTTGGGGGGTGGCCCTTCTTTTCTCTCATTCCCACCCACGATTAAAACATGATAGCATGCTGCAAGTCTTTGTTCAACCTCTTGCTCCTGTAGTATTAGTGTGATGTCTTTGCCATTTTGATAAGGAGAATGAGCCTAAAACTGCTACCTACTACAAGAATAATACTCACAAAATAAAAGTTAATAAAAGCGGGTTTCCTACCATAGGTTGAAACGTAGGTTTCTGATATGTCAATAGAAGTTATTACACCCATAGGCTGCCAGAATCCACGTAGCATTCGAAGGGAGCCTCAAACTCTTTTGACAAATGGAAATGGCAGAAGCAAAATCAGAAATATTGAAAATGTGGTACCCTGACCCTAAGTAAAAATGTGGTCCAATACAAAGGGAATGCAAATACGACTAATTCCAGTTTTAGGCTTATCCGTTCTGTATCAATGGATGCCAGTGTTTTACAACTCATGGGCATTGATGGTTGAATCATTCGTTGGCTGGTAACCCATACCATACTTTCATTTAATTCATGGACCACACCCCATGGCCCTATTTTGAATGGAGATGCATAATCTCATATAAAAATTTCGCATAATTGATATATACGGTAAAGGGATAAAATGTTAGCCTCGTTAAACCACAACCACATACATAATCAGGTCATATTTTAACATAAGAACATACTTCCTATTTGTGTATGTGTGTTTAGCTTTCCCTCATTCGTTAAAGATTAAAGAAAAATTCTTCGCATCAAGTGTTGAATATCATATGATGTTGCTGCATTGCTTCCTCATACATCAAAAATGAAAGTGTCAATTTGATGAAGTACAAGAGAGGGGCTCAAGCGCCTTGCGAGGCTGCTAAAGGCTATAAATATCAAATTGGTAAAGGTCAATTGGTGGTGCGTGGGGGGAAGAGAGTTTAAGGAGTAAATATTTGCTGAAAACTATCACTATGAGCTTCATAAATTGCTTGTGATTTGACTCCCCGATCTTCTGTCTCATGTAGTTTCTTTCTTGTCTGTCATTTTTAGCTCCCTTTATCCTAGTTACTTGTTACATTTTATTCGAGTGTTGCTTAGTTCAGCTATAAAAAAGAAATCTCCGCACGAACACTCATGTAATAGTACAAGTTTGACTCAATTTGAAGCAAGATACAGGCCTCATACCAGTGAAGCATGATATAGGCCAAACATGCAAAATATTGATTTGTTTTAAGATTTTAGAGTAAACCATACTTCAAACCAAGATCAACCTCAAACTCAGCTTCATAATTGATAAATATAATATTAATCTGATCGAAACTTTAACATTTTGGTGCCGGCTTGACTTCAATTACAATAGACTTACAAACTCCAATTCTGGCAAACGCACCCGTCTTCCATCATTCATCACTTCTTTCTCCGTTTTTTTTTTTTTTAAATAGATAAAGTCAGTTTGTTAATAATATTAGTTCCTTATATTCTGTCACTTGATATTATTACTGGCTTGACTTAGCTTAATTCTACCCAAACATAGCTTGTTAGAAGTCCTTGTAAGTATGATTGAAATATGCACTAGCAAAAATTGAAGTAGTTTAAGGTAAGAAATTAGTTTATTTTTTATATTCAGGTTTAGTGGATTTGTTTTTTTCCCTAATAATTATATAATATATTTTCTGCCCAAAAATATTTTTTTTCGAAAAAAACGAGATAAGAGAAGTCTGAGCCATGAATCATACAACAACTAGACCTCACCTTAGATATCAACTGCATAAATTTGATGAAATTATAATATTCTATTATAAATTATACTTACATTTAAACCATTAAAATTTAAGTCTTATTTTAACGATTTAAATATAGATATGAGTTATAACATGCTTATTAGAATTTTTGGCTTCATTGGAAGAGTTGTTCTTTCGTATTTCAGGGAGTAACACAATTCTTCCTCCATACATCATCTAAACTATCTATGTGTTTTTTCAATATATCTTCTCTTTCATGCTTTTTTACATCTAATAGTTAAAATTTGCTCGGAGGAAGAAAAACACTTCCTCCATGAATATATAAGTAATTTTCTCGATGGAATAATGTACTACTAATGGGAAAGATAAGACACCGACTATCTCTGAAGCATGGGTACGTATTTTTTGGAAAAATACCTGCACCGAGTATAGGTACACGTTGGATATGCTAGGGTATGCCGCTTACACAAAATGATGTCGTTTGGCATTTTTTTTTCTTTTTCCTTTTCTTTCCCAATAACAGAACTCTACCCACCTTTGTTTCCTTTCATTTGCACGACACTCCCCCCTCCCCCCTCTCCACTTCCAACTTTTTCATTCTCACCCACCAGCACTAGCCACCACCAACCACTCCACCACTGGTGATAGCCCAACGACGGCAGCCTTCCTCAAGTCCCAGCAGCAGCGGCTCCTCCCCAAGTCACACAACAACAGCGTCGGCGTCCCTCTCTAGTCTCCGGCGACGACGATGGAGCAATAGGTGGCTTCCCTCTCCTGCGAGATCTTGTGATAATGAGGTAAATACCTATCTTCCTCTTCTTCTAGAGTTTTGTTTTTGTTCTGTGTAATTACTCATTAGTAATATTAATAATTTTTGTTTGTTGGAATTTTTCCTAAGTAATATAGTAATTTTGTGAAATTTTAGTTTTCATTTTATAAATTTTATAATATATATATAATTTTTATACTCAGTTCTCATCATAGCTGACTATGTATTAAAAAGATGGTTTTGGTAAATTTATTGCCACCTGTGACACAGCAGCGGACCAAGCAAACCAAAATTTTTCATTTCTGACATTTATTTCAAATGCCATTTCTCCATCTTCTATCTATGCTTCTACCTTTCTTTTTCCCGTCAAGAATTTTTCTTCTTCCCATCATCTTCCGATGCATCCCATTCCATTCATGCCGTTCAAGCCACTTCCTTTCCATTCCCAACAAATCCATGTACCTCCCAAGCTCCCTTTTCCGGGTCTTAGACGCCTCATGCATCTACTTCCTCCAGCCATGCTCCCCTCCTACGCTTCCAAACTGCAGTCACCGCTGCTGAGAATGCAAGTTCATAAAAAACCCAACCC
The DNA here is from genome assembly GCA_031439585.1 of Pterocarpus macrocarpus. NCBI lineage: Eukaryota > Viridiplantae > Streptophyta > Magnoliopsida > Fabales > Fabaceae > Pterocarpus > Pterocarpus macrocarpus. The sequence goes on from CM062522.1 coordinate 71,062,506, forward strand.
AGCTCCTCCATCAATGAGTGCATATCCATGCACCACTTTGTTTGGGACTCCAACCTAGCAGCCAAATCGACATCTTAGGATGCCTCAACAAGATGCTATCTTTCTCATGGATCGAAATCGAACGGGATGAAGAGCAAGACACTTACTTCTTGAGCTACAAACTATGTAGCACAAACAAGGGTTCTACGGCTAAGCATTCGGGCAATTATCAAGTGGATGGTAGATCCAAAAAGGTCACTTGCCATGTATACTATGGTTAATGGGCAGCTTGGCATGTTTTGTGAATTAATTTCCTTTTCAACCTCTATTGCATATCCTTTTTCCTCATTTTCTCTGTTCCGTACATCTTCTTCTTCAATGTCATTTATATTAGAATTTTTCTGTATATTGGGCTTCTATTGATTGGTAGGCTTTTATTTTATTAAAACGAGTTGAATGGATAGCATGATATTTTTCTTGGTGACCCATGTTATTATGTGATCCATTTTGGATTTGTGATTCACCATGTGTTATTAGGCTTGGGCTCAATAGTGAGTGTGCTGAAGGGTATAAAAGGCCCTAAGTGACCTAGGTCTTTGATGGACAGAACTGGATTACTATATATATTAATATTATGAGCAGGATCCCTATTCCACTCTATTATCTCTTGACGGCTCATTGCTCCATCGACGTGACGTCTGGAATAGGAGACAGAGAAGGAGTGGGATTCCCTGTACCTAACGTATACCACAAATGTACGCTTCTGCAATTGATTTTGTTTGGTAATATGGCTGAGAGATGTACGCACATTAATATTGTTTATTGTAGATTCAATTCATATTAGTGTTTTAAATTTCTGGTATTTGATCCCATAAATCTTACAATTTATGGCCATTTTCATTTTGGCGAGTTCTTTTTTTTTGGGTTATTTTTTATGTTTCATCACCTATTTGTGACCCATAACTGATAACAATCATGCTTTGTCAACTGAGTAGGTATTCATATAGTGTAACTATTTGATAAAAGAATTAAATGAGCAAATATAAGCGTCAACTATGGACATAAGTTTGCATCAATTTGCATTTTTTGATATGATTGGTCTGTAATTAATTGTTGATTTCATGTTTCTACTATTTGATTATATCATCCTGAATAGTCATATAAGTTTTGAATTTGAATTTCCTAAGTTAATTATATTGATTATAATAAATTTTCTGGGTTTGGAAAAGTGCGAATTTTCAAGAGAGGGAATCTTATGATAAGTTAGGAATCTCTTATGAAAATCATCTGCTTCTGAAACGTATTTTAATGCTCAAAAGTTGGATAGGATGGCCTTTGCGTAAAGATTATATCGCCCCCAATTTTTATGAAATACAATATGCTTACTAAATGATAAAAATATGAAACAAATCCGCATTTATACAACCCCAAATATTCAAGGAATATTTATACATTCTCTTATAGATTAGATAAAGTAATTGAAGTTAAATCAGATAAAGAATAAAAGAATAATGGAAGTCTCATTCCTATATTATTGGGGATTAGATAGATAACAAAATTCACAGCAATAATACAGGGATTCAAAAAAAAATTAGGGTAAGGATTCATTGAGATTCTAAATTTGGAATGACACTTTTTTCGTATGAACTAAGCCAATAGGATGAACTAAAAAAGTTCTGCATCATGAACTATGAAACGTGTACATCAATATCTATTATATTGCACTAAAAATAAAGTAACATCAAAGGAGATGAAGAAAATAGAAATATCAAAGAAAATACAAAGAAATATGTCCGATTCTCTTTGTAATGTATCTGAGTGATATATGACTTTTTGGTCTTTCAACCAATTAATTAAATTTAACCATTCGAATATTATTGAAGTATTAATATTCTTTTAGGAGCGTAGAAAAAAAAAGGGGGGGACAAAATCAAAAATTCATTTTTTTACATACTTTATTTTATATACATAGAATATACCTATAATATACATCTATTCTTTATTCATCTATAAAGAATCTCCAAACACCCAGATGGATAATTAAATATGTATGAAGATTAAGACCGATAAAAAAAATTTGTATCTATTCTCCATATTCATTTTTCATTTTAATGAATATGGAGAATAGATACTCATACAAATTCATCATGTGCCAAGAACCAGATTTGAATTGGTGACACGAGGATTTTCACTCCTCTACTCTACCAGCTGATGTGTCAAGAATAGTCGGGATAGCTCAGCTGCGTTATTGATCGTTCATGATTGATTGTATATATTCTTTCTTATGTCTATTCATTTGATCATTATTGTATGGCTTTCCATACATATCTTCGATTTGTTCATAGTTCTTTATTACGACATTGTAATCTTTGCCTTTTCAATTACTGCATACTCTACCTATGTCTATTTGCCTTCTAGCTCATGAACTGGATTTTTATTTTAAACTAATAGTTTATGCTATCTTAGGTTAGTGGTATTTAAATAGTTTTTTGCTATCCATCCTTTGTGATTAGTTTGTCATTTGTTGGACTATAATTTCCGATTTTTAATTACTTCTAATGATGTTCATTTTGTCAATTTGGTTTCATAATATTTTGAGTACATATCTCTCTTCATGGTTTTTATCTTCTGGGTTTTCATATATGTGGTCATCTGTTCATGGTTCTTTGTGTTCTATACTTTAATATTGGCTTTTCAATATCTTTATCATATGTTTGTGTCTATTTCTCTAACCCTTTTATTTTGAAGTGATTCTTCTTAATTTGCTATTTCTAAATGTGAAGGCTTGGGCATCGAATTCCTTGGTTAGTTTTGTATATTATGTTCATAAATTCTTTTTTCTTATTTGATTGATCTATAACTGCTGAGTTCATGTTACATTGGTTTTTATATGTTGCTCCATGCTTGATTGTATAGATTCTAGATCATATCTCTTTTCATGGTTCTGTATATTCTTGCTTTTCATGAATGTTGTAGATCTGTTCGCTGTTCTTTATCCGATACACTAGATTTATTGGCCTTTCAATTGCTCATAATCTACCTTTGTCTACTTACCTATTAGCTTCCTAGCTGGAATTATATTTTAAACTAATAGTTTATTTTATGTCGGTTTTGTTGCATTTAAATAGTCTTTTGATATCCATTCTTTGTGATAAGTTTCTCAAGTGTTGGACTATAATTTCTTATTTTTAATTAGTTTTAGTGAGGTAATACAATGTAATATAATGATATCATAAGGGTTTGTAAATTTGCTTTTCTAATTGATATAGTGGAATCTTAAGGATCTAAATAAGAGGTTCCATCTTGACACTTGCTGATATTATATCGTGTGAATGTTCTTCAGATGGGGATGAATATCATTTATGGTTCCAAACAATCCCCTGCTGTTCTGCGAATCTTGGTGCAGGGCTCATCCTACAGGCATTAGAAGTGTCATTTGGAATTTGTTGTCATACAAGAACAAATTGTCCGAGGTGTGGTGGTCTATTAGTTCCTGTGCTAAGGAACGGTACCATGGATATTTGGCTAGAGCTGTCAACAAGAGAAAATTGCTTTGAAAGACAGTGTTTTTCGAGTCATGCTACGACAGGAGTTGTTTGTGATACGGCTGGGATGCTTTTCTGCTAAGTTCAAGTAAAATTATGATAGTAAAAATGTGTCGATAGGTGTCTACATAATTGGTATGGGAATCTAAAATCCAGCAATATTATTGTAACTGGTGTAAGCTGGTATCACGTAATAGTTTATTGATACTGTTGTTCTTGTGTGGGTAAAGTGTGTTCTGTGTATTAGGCAATGGGGCTATGATGTAAAATCATGATTAAGGGGGTATGGTTTGTGACTATGATGATGTGTGTTTCATGCTCCTCTCTATGCGAGAGTTTTGAGTTTAAACACTTTCCAATCAGAAGATCTTATTTGAAGATTCATTCTCAAAAAGTGTGAAGTGGATTTCGAAAATAAAACTTTACGACTGAGAAAAGACCCCCAAAAAAATGTAGGAACATCAGAATGCACAGGCCTGAGGAGAGACCACTGCCAAAACCTCAGCTCCAAATCCTTATCGGCAACGTACAGCACTGAAATAGCTACGGAATAGGCCAATCAGAGACTCTAATTTGTTGCCTTCTCAAATCTTACTCACAAACAAACGTTGCTGAGAAAAAGTTCAATATATAAATAAATAACCCAAAACAGAAAGGGGGAAAAAACAAATTCTTAATTTGATGGTATAGCACTATGCCATCACAGCCCCAATTCACATCACAAAATTCAAAAAAGAAAAATAAAACTTTCTTGTTTTCAATTGGTAAATGATAAAGTGGGGAAACAGCGGCCTCAGGCTTCAGGATTGGTGTATCGATCAGAGAAGAGCTATCTCAGATGGTACGGACAAATTGATCAAGCATCACAGGCCATAGATTAAACTAGCAAAACACAAACATAATATTAGAAAACCCAGTAAAAAAAGAAGAAGAAAAAACTAGGGATTACATTCAACTCTTTTATAAAAATAGAGTAATGGATGAAGAGACGATGCAGCGAAACTGTACGCTCGAGTTAGCGGTCCGTGGCGTTGCGGGAGGGTATTAAATAGGCAGCAACAATGAAACGAAACCCGAAACCCTATTCCTCTTGTGTGAGTGATGTGCACAATTACAGTTGTATCCTTCGTTCTTTTAGCCCATTATTCCATCTTCTTTTCTTTGGGCCAAGCCCAAAACTCATCAAACCACTTAGTCCAAAGTCTATAAAACCCAAGTTTTTTTATTATCAAAAGGTTGGCCAACATCCAAATGCAAAAAAATAAAAAATAAAAATAAAAGAATCGTAAAGTTCAAAAGAAATTGAACATCATGATAATTTTGAGAGAACGCAGTGGTTTACCAGTCTCAGGGTGCTGAGAGCAGGAAGCAGCTACCTACGACCTCCTTCCCCGTAAGTCCTTAACGTTGTTCTGTTTCTTAATTTTGTTGATTTGAGGAACGCTAACACTGAGGTCAAATGGGAGTTGTTGTTGGCCTTGAAATCAATGGGAATTCTGCTTCTGCTTTGCATTATGGTGGGAATTCGTTCTCTTCCTATGCGGTTCCTATTTCTTCGAGACCCTTTTTCGGTAATGCTTTGAACTCGAGGGTTTCAAGGAAGGTTCGTGTGTTTCATGCTCGAAAGCTTAATTTTGGCCCAGTTAGTGCTTCACTGAATAGTGGTGGCTCTAATGCTGGGTTGGTTAGTGAGGCCCTTCTTCCCAAAGACTTGGAATTTAAGCCATCCTTCGATGAATATTTGAAGGCCATGGAATCTGCTAGAACTTTTAGGGGCAAGGAGCATGGTGGTAGTGTTGCTACTACTCAAAAACACAAGATGAGGGAAAAAGGTATGTCTAGGAAACCAAGGATGGAAGGAAGAAAAGAAGGAGATAAGAAATTTGAAAGGGTTGGAGAGATAGGTGATGAAAAAGATGATGGGTTTGAAGCTTCTAGAGAAGTATCATCCAGAAGTAAGGTAAGAGGAAAACCTATTAAAGGGTTTGAAAATGAGCATGATGGTAAAGGAAGCAATCTTGTTGAAAATGCAAGAGAAGATAGGTCGTTGAAACATAAGAGTCATGGTTTAGAACTGGAATCTGATGAATGCGGTGTGAGTAAGAGTCAAGGCAAAAGTAGAAGTGGAAGGACTAGCAATAACATAGTTAAGGCTAATTTGAATAGTAGCCGCGGGAGTGTTATAGAGAGGGGAGGCACTCATGAGTTATATTCTTTGAAGATATCTGGAGAAAAGGCCGTTGGTAGCAGACGGAGGGATTACAATACACAGGGTAAAGCCCCTGGCGGAGATAAAATTGTAGCTAGTTACAAAGGTATGGACAGAGGGAATGGGAGAAGACATAATGGATTCGAGAGCGTTGTAAATGGAAATGGGCAGGAAAATGTGAAATTGAATGGAAGCAGTAAGCGTTACCTTGATAGAGGTTATGATTCTGACGACTTAGAGGTGGAACGAGCAGCATTCAAGAATTTTGAGGATTTCAACGATGTTATCAACAAGCCGCAATTTTCACATAAGGAAATGGAGGAGAGAATCCAAAAGCTAGCCAAATTGTATGTAGCACATTCCTTCTTTCTTGCTTCTGGATTTCTAAAATGGACAAAATAATATGCTCGGGACTTTGGTATATGGATAAACATTTTGGTAGAATTTTTTTTTCTCATTTATGAACAAGAAGTTTTAGTCGAATGCTGCCTCGGGGAACAATCGAGGCGCTATAACACAGGGTTCAAAATACCTTAAATTTCAGATCTTGATATTCAAGCTTTGATCTGAGTGTTTGGTTATTACATAAAGTCTACTTTTTATGTTTTCTGCCCCAGAATTGACGAGCTGGGGAAGTGTTACTTAAGTCCCGTGAAATCCCTAAATGACAGGCCCTTTTTGGGAATGGCTGGTGACAACGGTCAAGTGCTTTTATCTAACTTTTTTTAAAAACCTGGGATTTATGAACCTTTCATTTTCTTCTACTATCTAGATTCATAAGAAGCATGTGTATGTTGTATGTAGATTGCTTCCTTCTTCTCCTTCTTTCTTCTACTATCCAGCTTGTGTATGTTGTATATACATTACTATCTATATAGATTGCTTCCTTCTTCTTAAGTTCGTTTAACAGACATTGGTATGATTGAATTGAACAAATATAACCATATTTTGTGAGAAAGGGTTGCTTTGTATGGGAGATTAGACTTTTCCTTTCCTTCCTGATCTCTTAAATTGATAGTTCATAGCTATTATCAATGTCCGACTTCAAGAACTTTTATCATTTCAATATTGTTGAGGTGTTCCTTTCTTGCCATCTTGACCATTTTCTCAAACAGGTTGAATGGTGCAGATATCAATTTGGCTGAATGGATGTTTTCTAAGATGATGAGAAGTGCAAGGATCAAGTTCAATGACTATTCGATAACAAGGGTCATCATAATCTTGGGAAAACTAGGTAACTGGCGGCGAGTGATACAGGTCATTGAATGGCTTCAAAGGCGTGAACGTTTCAAATCCCATAAGCTAAGGTACTTTAATGCTTTTGTTGAATGGTCTATGGTACTCAGTATGACAATTGATTAATATGGAAATTTATGAGCATGTTATACTTGATGCATACTTTCAATCTAGCAGCAGAGTGTAAATTATTGTTTCTAAAGTTCTTAATTCAGAAACTATCATCATATCAAAATAAAAGGATCTTGAAATTGATGATTCTCACATACAATAATTTATGGAGTCCAAGAACATACCTTGATCCATAATGAAGATGATGAAAAGCAAACTGAGAAGATTGAATTGTCCAGAAACCGAATTTCTATTCCTTGACCTTCTCCTTACTCTCTTCTTTCATTAGTGATGGGAAAAATGAGAAGAGACTTCAACGGTAGGAATAGGACCAGTTAACGGGATATGACACGTTTTGAAAACCAACTTCCATCAAGTTGGTAACTACCTTAATTACTTCCCTTCTATTAATTTTATTATTTACTTTTTAAACCAATAAAATAAGACACATATCTAATGCCACATGAGACATATTTTCTTACACGGAGTCCCAAAATATTTATCCTACAAATGTTATTCATTAGTGTGAGATTGACTATGCTGGTACATACACACACAGAGAGAGGAAATTTCTAACATATAAAGTTCTATCTCTGGCTACTCGATGGCCTTTTATCATTTTCCCCTTCAAGAATCCTTTAATGTGCTGGTCTTTGACATTAGGCATATATATACTGCTGCTCTTGATGCCCTTGGAAAGTCAAGGAGACCTGTAGAGGCACTAAATGTTTTTCATGCAATGCAGGTAATGCATATAGTCCATGCAGTATGTTCCTTTGTTATGCAATGTGTTTCTTAACATGCTGTGGGAGTATGGACAACTTCACTAACACTCTTTCCTTTTCTTCCAGCAACAAATGTCCTCATATCCTGATTTAGTAGCTTATCATAGTATTGCTGTTACCCTAGGACAAGCAGGGCACATGAAGGAACTCTTTGATGTGATTGATATTATGCGATCGCCACCAAAGAAGAAGTTCAAAACAGGGCCACTTGAGAAATGGGATCCAAGGCTTGAACCAGATATTGTAGTCTATAATGCAGTAAGTTATTGTTGAAGAGGAACTTAGTTTTATGAGGATTAGATATAGTTGTTCTACTCCATATCTTTGGACTTGAAATGGATGGCTTTGGGATCTGACAGGTCATCTTTTTGAATGTGAAAATTAAAGTCCAACAGTATCCTTATGGTTAAATTTACGTGTTGCAATGAGATAGTTTCTATAGGTGAAGAGAGAATCAGAATACACATTCTAACGACATGAATAACCATTTTTATGCAGCTAATTCTTTACTGGTCTTGAAAATAGTAGTTGTACAAATTAAAATATATTCTCTTTGTTTATCAGTTGTTTTTGAACAAATTTGGTTTTTTTTTTTTCCCTTTTTCTTTTGGGTTGCTAAAATAAGGTTATGGTGATCCACCGTCTCCCTGTGATTCCTGAATGGATTTTTTTTATTCAAAGGTGATTTGGAGATCAATTGCTTTCTTGAATGGGATGGTTATGATAAAAAGCACCATGGTTGTAAATCCACAGTCCACACTTTATATATGCATAACAATGGATTTATTGCGAGTATGTTTTCTTACACTATACCCAGCATTGGTTCAATAATCATTTTACTTCTCTGGTTTAATGTTCCACATGGTAAATTGAAAAAATAAAGTATTTTATGATAGTTTTCTTTTTGTTTTATAGCTTTTGTTATTGCTCGGTTTCATAATTTAGGCCTGATTTGTCAATTGGGCATGCAGGTCCTTAATGCTTGTGTTAAGAGGAAACAATGGGAAGGGGCCTTTTGGGTCTTACAGCAGTTAAAGAAGCAATGCCTACAACCTTCTGCTACGACTTATGGCCTAGTTATGGAGGTGGTTCATGTCTTTAGTTTTTTTTTCCATCATTTGTAGTTACAGTTGCATAATTTACATATGCCTTGGTAAATAAAAAAAGAAAATTAATCAATCTGGGAAGTAAATTTGGGTGGTTTTATTGTATTTTTATTTTTTATAATTTTAATAATATTAAGATTCTATTAGAGACAGAGAATACAAAGAGGTAGATGCAAAATCTCCAGCAACAGCTGATCACAGTGCACATTCACACTTGGTGTTGGAGAGAATATTTAAATTCACTAATTGTGGCTAATTGGGAAGGGATGTGACTGATGATTCAACTTTTGCTTCAAATAGAATAGCAAAGTCCATTAAATTTGAGATCTTTAGAAGATTTAGGAGAAGGTTCCTACTCCTGGTTGAGTTGAATTATATCCTAAAAGCTAAAAGTGCAGTTGCATGTATGAATGTTGGCTTGATTGTCAGATATAAACATAACTAATGAATTTGTGTATGCTTGAACAGGTGATGTTTTCATGTGGCAAGTACAATTTGGTTCATGAGTTTTTCAGAAAACTGCAGAAGTCTTGTATTCCCAATTCATTGACATGTAGAGGTATTCTCATTTATTTTCATACTCATGTTAATCACTTAATTTAATTATGATCTTGAGTCTTGACCTTCCTGTTATATGCAGTTCTTGTGAATACACTTTGGAAAGAGGGAAAAACTGATGAGGCCATTTTGGCTGTCCAAGAAATGGAAAGACGTGGAATTGTAGGTTCTGCTTCTCTTTATTATGATCTAGCTCGATGCCTCTGTGCAGCTGGAAGAAGTCGCGAGGCACTGATACAGGTGCTTTTCATTATTCCTATTTTCTCTCACAGTCACCTTTTTTATTGGGTGGGCAGGAAATAGGCATGGTTCATTTTCTTTTGGTTCACAGAGTGATAAAAATTTAGTTTAAGGTATTTATACATTTCAAGGCTTGACCACAGAAGGTATTTCTCATCTTTTGACAGATAGACAAGATCTGTAAGGTTGCAAATAAACCACTAGTAGTGACCTACACTGGCCTGATGCAAGCAAGCCTAGACTCTGGAAACATTCAAGATGGGGCATATATTTTTGAGAAAATGAAGGAAATTTGTGCTCCAAATCTGGTTACTTGTAACATAATGCTGAAAGCTTACCTGGAAAATGGGATGTTTCAAGAAGCTAAAGAGCTGTTCGAGCAGATGTCAGAAAACACAAATTGTCTCAGGAGCAATACTGATTACAAAATGCTGGTGATACCAGATATGTACACATTCAACATCATGTTAGATGCATGTGTTGCAGAGAAGAGATGGGATTATTTACACTATGTCTATCAAAGGATGTTGTACCATGGTTTCCACTTCAATCCAAAACGTCATCTTCGAATGATATTGGATGCTTCAAGAGCTGGAAAGGTGACCTTCCTCTTCTTTCTTAAACATATTTATTTATAAATGATCCTTTCGTAATCATGTGGACAGAGAATCGTCCTTTGGGGAAATGTGGTAATTTAGGATATATGCTTGTTGGGTAAGGTAGGAGTAAGTGTGAATAAAAGCATGCTTGGTATTGGCAAGCCAATAAAGAGGAAGAAAATAAAATGGACTTTGCATTTTCTTCCCATCCTCTTCAAAAAAGTTTCTCTCAATGTTAATTTGGACAAGATTAAAATTACAGAGGAAGTGTAATTATAAGAATCTAAACTATACATATATAGTTTGAAAATTAACTTGTTTGAAGATTTCCCTATCCACATTCATGTATAGTTTGTGCTGCTGCCCTGACATTAGTATGGACATGTCATGTTTGGTTCAAAATCTCTTTCCGCATGCATGCATGTACTGATTGACATTACATAATTGAAATTCCTGGAGCCAATACGTGTTGTTATGAATTCTTGGTTCTGTCTTACTCCTTATTGATGCAAAGAATGAGAGATATTAACTTTTTGAGGAAATCTGATATAATGTCAATAACTTATGGAACCTTGTTTTGTTTGCAGGAAGGGCCTTTGGAGATAACATGGAAGCACTTGGCAGATACAGATCGCATTCCATCAGTTTCTATGATCAAGGAAAGGTTCTGTGCGAAACTTGAAAAAGATGATTGTGTTGCTGCTCTTACATGTATCACAAATAATCCACCGAAAGACTTGCAGCCATTTTCCAAGTCTTCATGGTTGAATCTATTCAAAGAAAATTCTGAACGGTTTCAGAAGGGTACACTTATTAGACTAATGAATGAGGCTAACGACATAGTTTCCAGTAGTAGCATGCCAAATCCAGCACTTGTATACTTATTGCAATCATGCAAAGAAATTTTTTGTGCCACTGAGCTCAGTGTAGCTGATATGGATTCACTGAAAACTGTATTTGCAGGAGAAAATAAACTTGTAGCTAACTCTAGATGAACATTTGTATCTAAACCTTTGTAATATTTACTCAGCCAAAATCTAATGAAAGCCTTACTCTAATTGTTAAATCCATTTGGTGCAAAGTTTACGGAGGAAATACTCCACCAAATCTCGCCTAAACTTTTTGTCTTTGATTAATTGATAGATAATTGATAATAATATGTTGCTGTTATTACTTTTTTTTATTCTTAATGAAAAATCAATCTAAGCTTTCACTTTTTCATATGTTTTCTTAGATTTTGTAAATGTCTATGACCAATTTTTACTCGTTACACCATTCTCCACAAGGAATTCTTCATTAACTTGTTCATTTCTCGGTAAAATATAAATTGCTCAAAAGAAAAAAAAAAAGAGGACCCTAGAGATTGGCTCACCAAGAGAATTTTAATATTGATATGGGTTTTTAACTAAATAATAATGTAATATTAATACAACATACAAATATTGTTAAAAACTGATAATTTGATGCATTGAATTAGTCATGTATTTAATTGGTATGAATTACTATTAATAGTGTATTCAAAGACACATATATGCTTGTCAATCTGCAGCTTTAATTTTAATTTTTTTAGAAGTATGTAAAGTATAAATTATCTAATAAAAAGTAAATAATTTAGTCTACATATACATGTAAGTATAGTGGATTTGCTTTATTCTTAAAATCTTGATTATAAAGAGGAATTATTTAGATTTTTCGTACATACAAATCAGCTCAGAAGTGTATTTGTTTAAAAATTAAATAAATTTAAAAGTTACCAACATATCCTACCCAAAAAAAATCAAATTACCAATATATTCAACTTCTTACCAACATTTTTAAAAGAAATTACTAACAATTTTGTATAGGTACCAACTCATGCATGTATAGTAGATTTACTTACTTACTTTCTTCAATCGAGAAAGTGTATTTACTTAAAAATTAAAACAACTAAAAAATTAATAACAAATTCAACATGTTAAAAAGAAATTATCAACAATTTTGCAAAGGTTACCAACTCATACTGATATAGTAGATTTGTTTATTTTTCAAATCTTACTTACAATGAGGAACACACAAATCAACCGAGAAATGCATTTGTTTTAAATTAAACCAATTGAAAAGTTGTCAACAATCCAATTTGTTATCAATATTTTTGAAAGAAGTTACCAACAATTTTGCACAAGTTGCTAACTCATGCAAGTATAGTAGATTTTTTTTCTTCGTCAAATTTCCATTACAAAGAGGAATTATTAGATTTATCAAATATAGACATTGGCCCAGAAGCGCATTTGTTTAAAAATTAAACCAATTGAAAATTTATCAACACATTCAACTTGGTACCAATATTTTTAAAAGAAATTACCAACAAAATTTTATATGTTACCAACCCATGCAAGTATAATAGATTTACTTTCTTTTTCAAATTTTAGTTATAAAGAGAAATTATTAGATTTTTTGAACACACGAATAAAGCCAAAAACACATTTGCTTAAAAATTAAACCAATTAAAAAGTTATCAACATATACATCTTGTTACTAACATTCATAAAAGAAGTTACCAATAATTTTGCATAGGTTACCAACTCATATCAGTATAGTATATTTGCTTCCTTCTCTAAATCTCCATTACAATGAGAAATTATTAGATTTCTCAAATATACAAATTAGTTCACAATTACATTTATTTGAAAATTCAACAGTTTCATCCCAAAAAGGAGATTTTGGGCTGATGTTGGCTGGGCTATTGTAGAATGGGCCTGTGAGCGGAGTTGAGATCGTGGAATTGTATTTCCCGCAATTACCCCTCTGATTTTCCCGCCTAAACAGCGGTGACTCACTCCAGCTCCTTTTTGTTGTTGGCACATTGCCTCTCTCTCTCTCTCTCTCTCTCTCTCTCACTGTAAGGCTTGCTGTAGAAGTGAAATCTTCATCGGATGGCTCCTTCTTCTCCGATTGTTGCTGATTCGCTCGCTCCATCGACACCACCCGAAACCCTTGACAATGATCTTCAGGTCCTCTCTCCATATCTTCTCTCTCTCTCTCTCTCTCTCTCTCTTTGTAAGTTTTTGTTTGGCTACTTTTGATTATTGCTTCGAGTGATTAGTCTTATGCGTTAACTTCTCGTTCTGACTGATGCCTAATTTAATATACGGAGCGATCTTGAGGTTGAATAACATACGCTTTTGTGTTTGATCTTATTAATGTTGGTTTTAATTGCTCCGGATAGTTATATTGGCGACTGGTTTTATGTACAGTGAGAAGAATAGCATGGCTGATTTGGCATCTGAAGCTGATATTGTTGTTTTAATTGGAAGCATGTATCAATAATTTGAATTTCAGATACGCGAGAGATGTCCATAAGTGATATTACAGTAATTGTTTGATAATTCATTGGTGCTTCATAACAAGTGAATAATATGAAATTTAGCCTTTATAACGATATTTCCATGGATTGTTGTGTTCCATCAACTTCAGTAGAGCTAGTTCCTGTGTTTTATTTTTAATTTCCATAATGCCTATTGGTTATTTTTCATTACAATATGGTGGGAAGATAGAAAAGATTAAAAGAACCAGTGTAATATGTAGTAATGGGTTTAAGTATTAGTTTGATTTTTTCTCCAAGCTACTACTGGTGGAGTGCTGATTTAATCCTCATTCGGGTTCATTTTGGTAGCCATTCTTTGTTCTTCACAAAGCTTCATCCCGAAGAAAAGATAGATCATCAAGAGTACAAGGTAAATTGCGAAAGAGAAATGATCTATCTTCACCGCAAAGCACAAAGAAACAGGAAGGAAGCATGACCAAAGAATGTGATCGCCATTTGTTTCAACAACTACAATTTGAAGCCTTTAACAGTGTTTGGACAAGAATTGAGTCCACCATTAAGGTTTTCTGTTTATCTTCCCCCAAGTCTTGTAACTTACTGCTTTTTGTTTTGTATATTCTTGTAGGCATTAGAATTAGGAGGTATTTTCATTGTTTACACCTGAATGATCCAGTAACAAAATAGTGAAAAGACCTCTTGTTTCTATTGTAGGATGTTTTGAGAGATCTCAATGCTAGTGTATTCAATGATATACAACGATGGGTTCTGGAGTGCTTCAATGCTATTAGGTTGCGTGGAGAACCTAGTATGGCTGAAGCAACTCGATCTTTTCCTGTTCTAAATAATACGACTCCTGGGCAGCTGTTCACTGCTTTGGTTATTACCAGTAAGCTTACACATACTCATTTTTTGGTGGATCCTCTGAATGCTTTGATTATTGGAAATTCTGTATAATTAAGATAGATATCCATCAATTCTATGACTGGCAGGAAATATGGAGTTTGTTGATGATATATTGACCTTCGAAGAGCTTGGCCATTTCTTGAAATCCCATGGATGCCATGTAGCTATGCTTTCATCAGTGGATGTTTCAATGAAAAACGGGATTGCTGGTTGCTTAAAAGCTTTAGTGCGAGAGTTTCTAGTGGGTGCTATCGATGTGGGTTCTTCTGCATACCTATTTATGCATAATTAAGTTAATTCTATCTGCTTGTACCTGCTTCTTTACTCTTTCCTTTTCTTAATGCTGATGTTCAGCAGTCAGCCGATATATCAATCTTAGCATCATGGCATAGAGAACAAGACAACTACAATAAACCGCTAGTGCTTATCATTAACGATTTGGAAAGATGTTGTGGATCTGTCTTAACGGATTTCATCCTGATGTTGAGGTATAAGCTTCTTTTGCATGAAAATTTGTAATGTGGTTTACGTATGTGCATCTTGAATGTGCTTCTGCCGGGGTTGACTTTGTTGCTGCGTCACCGTGTATATGTTTGCTGTATATTCTTACTCACATGTGGTGTGGAGATCGTAATTTCATTTTTTAAAATTTTTTGTATAACGATGAAATTTAGGTAAACGATATGATATTGGCTTTTGTCGTCTTCCTCTTTTCCTACCAGTGAATGGGTTGTCAAGGTGCCAATTATCTTAATAATTGGAGTTGCAACGACAGTGGATGCCCCAAGAAACGTTCTGCCATCACGTGCTCTTGAGCGTTTATGTTCCTCTAAGTTTATGCTTGGAACGCCAGCTGAGAGAATGGATGCGATTGTTGAGGCCGTTCTTGTGAAGCATTGCACTACGTTTAATATTGGTCATAAAGTGGCGCTCTTTGTGAGAAACTACTTCATCAACCAGGATGGGACATTAACATCTTTTATAAGAGCTTTGAAGGTTCATAATGCAGTTTTTGGGTTCCTGTTGTTTGTATCTTCATTTTATGATCTTGCATACAGTGACGTGGATTATGACTTTGTCTTTTACACTTGCTATATCTTTCAGCTAGCATGCTTATTACATTTCTCGATGGAACCTCTAAGTCTCATACATGGGCGAACGCTGGCTGAAGACCAAAAGGTCTGTCTTAAACTGTTTAGGTCAAGTGTTTTCTCGATAAGATTTACTGATTATTGTTTTTTTAATTTTTATTTTTATCAGAGGTAGACTTTTGAAGATTCATTTGACCAAGAGTTATATACCTAGTTTTTAGGTTGAGTGCTTTCGCTGGATTGCTGGCCTTACCTTGATTTTTGTTGTCTACATTTGGAAGTTATAAACCTGCTAGATTGTGTGAAGATATTTCTTCAAACATCGAACATATTCTAATCATGCATAAATCAAATACAAAAAACAAGGAGTTAGAGGTAGATATTTTTTAAATTATTGGTGATCTTTAATCATAATAAATAAATTGAAAATAGTTTTCTTCAAGTGAATTATGCAAGCGAAAATTTTACACGCCCCTATATCCAAGAAATCATACATGTTGACCAATGAATTTTATGAAAGTTTTCTATAAAGCTTTAAGTAAAGGAGAAGTTAACAACTGCAAATAGAGCATGGGATAACCTAGTGTTTTTGTTAGCACTTACTTATGATATTGCTTAATGATTGTTCGTTAGTTGTTAGGCTAAATTAGTTACTGATTAGCTCCTTAATTAATCATAGTCAAGCCAAAAGTAAAAGATCAAGTGTAATCAAGCCATGCAATTTTCTCCCAAACACAATTTCAACAATATTGATTGGAGTGTTTACTTCCTTAAACCAATGCCAATGTGCGTAGAACGATTTTTCACATTCTGCAAGTTTTGTGGAATTAAATGAAATTTTAACAGAGATGATTCCTATGGGGAATTATTTCCATCTTATGTTCATATATTTTGTTGATCGGAATCTTACCTAAAACTTTTATTGTTCAATCTTTTTGAATTGTTCTTCTTATCATTTTTTGCCTTTTTGTTTATTATTATTATTTCAATGTTTGGTCAAAAATGGGTTCTTAGGAGGGGAAATCTGCATTATCACCTGAGATTATGTTGAAATACATGGACGAACTTCCATCATATGCAAGGTATTTATAGTTTAAAAATTTTTTTATTCCAATTTATATTTGCTTAATGGAGATGACAATGAGTTCACCCCTTTGTTAATATTTATCTAGGAATCTAATAGTTGATCAGACTGGAAAGAGCATGGCTCAGGGTTTGTCAGATTTGGTGACAGTGCAGAAGATATGGAGCACTGCAGTTCTCGTAAGATTTTGTGTTTTAAGATCTGTGTACTCATAATCCATTCTTATGATCAAATTCCATTGCTTCTAAAACTCCATGACTCCGCTCCTTTTCATGATGCCATTTTATTGATTGCCCTTTTATGGTGGAAATGGTGGAAATTCTATTGCCCTTGCCTTATAAGTAGCTCTGCCGCATTAGCAGTGAATTTCATCTGCCAATAATAAATTGGAAATATTTTGTATTCATTCTAACATGCCATGGTGAGATTTGCCTAACCTATTTCATAATAGTTGTTGACGTGGCTAAGCTGGAGTTCATAATACCAATTTTTGCTTTTGTTCAGTGCCTATATGAAGCTGGAAAATATAGCAGAGTGCGACTATTGGATTTGTTTTGTGAAGCGCTTAATCCAGATTTGTGCCCGCAAAGGGATTCTGTTTGTCATGTGGTGGACGAGAAAGATCGTGGGTTGCCCTTGGCAAATGATTCCTGTCAACAATATTCCATCGTGCAAAGCGGCAGTTTGATTCGCCAGATAGTTCGCAAAGTGAGGTAGATTGGAATATGATGTTTAAGTACCATTAAAAGTTTCTTGATGCAGCACAATATTTGGTGTTAAGAGCATACCTTAAGCAGAAAAGGAGGGAGGATAGATAGAGAAGCCATAAAATCTGTAATTTGTTTTTGCCATTAAAGATGACATCTAAAGCATATAGCTGCCTCCTTATATTGGCAATACTAATACTTTAATACTACAAGAGTAATCCAGTGCTTGAATCTAGTAGGAAAAGAAATCGAAACTATACCATCGTAATATGGGAGTAGGATACCAATAACCAAATATTGGCTCCAAAAAAATTCAATTGATAATTATTGTTTGTTGTTTTAGCCATTTCACATAGACCTCTATTCTCGTTTATTTCAAATATCTGTAGACTTCTGATTGGAGATTATGCAGGGATCTCCCTACAGGAAGGCTTTCTCAGCTGATTGAGAGTTGGGAAAAACTTACTGCAGATATTTCTGAGGTATACTCAGCAACATAGGTTTTACTGTGTTGTGTTTGAAAGGATGGCTTTGCTTCCATCTGTTTCATCCGTTCTACCAATTCCTTATTGCAGTCACTCCTGTGTATTATAAGTTGATTCCTGCCTTCCTGGTCAAAGACAATCGTCAATGAACAATGATTTGATTTCTTACAGATTCATGATAAATTGAAAATGTTTCAATCTTCAGTAAGATGTGAAGATGGAAAGAGTGGACGCAAGAGTTCCAAGGACAATTCCAAGTAACATTCTATTTCCTTCTTCAAATGATGTGTCCAAGGATTTGGACTGAGCAAAAACACATTTATTGAGGTTTATATTTATAACCAACTGATGCTGCTGTAATACTTGGAATGCTACCCTCTTGTTCCTTGTTATTTCCTTATAGAAGATCTTATTTTAATTATGGAGACTGTTTTCCGGCCATGGGTTCTTCATTGATTATACTGGCCTGTTTGATTGGGAAGACACAATTGCTTAGATCGAACTCCAGCTGGTTCCTCAACAGGCCCATCGTCTCTGTCCCTTGTTGGGCCCGAAAAGCCCGGACGCGTTGCGCACGAGCTTGTTCCATGACAGGTCCAAGCGGGTGATGTTGAGGTAGATATACGTGACCCGAACGAGGAGGGATGGGCCCGGTTATATAATAGTATTAAATTAAAGTTACTCTAAACATTGAAGTCAAATAATGATGCACTAATGGATATTAACTGTTATCCACTTCGTGCTTTGAAGGCAAAACTTAGCTTCATCATTTATGGGATATACGTAAGTTTTTAGCTTGTTTCTGGTTGGGTTTCGTGCGGTGGCTTTTCTAGGGAGATACTTTTGTTAGTTATAAGAGGGACTGGAAAGTTCTGGTGGGCTGCTGTATTGTCTTTTTTGCTTTTGGTTGTCTAAGCAGAATTCCTTGTCCGACACTTATTACCTCTTCTATATGAAGTTTTCTTTCAATTTATGAAAAAAGGATGCATGTGTGTGTGTGTGTGTGTGTGTGTGTGTGTGTGGGTCTTTTTTTCTCAAATTGAGGCTAACTATTTTTATTTTCAGGAGATGTGCGTCCAAGGTTTCGTTAAATATTGATAATGAGTCAAGAGCGTTAAACTCACAAGCTGTCGCATTTATAGATTGCTTAGTTAGGTAAGGTTTTGTATTGTAACTGTGTTTCATTTTAATTTTATGGTGATTGATGGTGGAAGGCTTGATATTAGCAGTGTTTTATAGTGAATCTATATCATTGCTATTGCCAAGTACTAGGCTTATCTGAACAATTCAAAAGATGTGGAAGGCATGGGTTGGTCCACAAAGAGTTCGAGTTATGATCTTGAATAACTGAATCAAAAAGAAAAACAGTAGGCTCAATGGGTGGGTTTGCAATGCACTATGCATTTTCCGCGTCCCTTTTTATCATCCCCCCCCCCCCCACCACCACCAAAAAACACAAAAGGCAAACATAAATGAAACAGCTATGCCAATAATAATAACTGAAACAGGACAATAGTTTGATCAGTTTCTTATTAAGGTCAGAGAACTTTATGTTCGTGCTTAGCTTTTCTGCGATTAATATACTGCAAAGTTTCATCATCTTAACATTTAAGATAAATTTCAAATTTGATATATCCAACTCAACTTGGCGATATAAATAAGCACCGAGCCTCTAGCAATAGAATTAGCATGGACATAATCAAGAATCAAACACAATCAGATAACTTTTAGTAGATTGTATTAAACTTCAATTGAGCTGTTGCACTGTAAGCACCAGCAGTGCTGATCTCGCACACCAGCATCTCATTTTCAGCAGATATTGTTTAGCTTTATCATCTATGTACTCTATCATTTCTATAATTTAAGCACAACACTCTGTCAAATAATATTGACAAAACTCGATCCAATCTTCAATTGGTATGAATTTTGATGATATGATTTATATGACAACAAATGCTCATTCAGCTGTGCAGTTTATGAATGCAGCTCACAAATAATGTGTTGTGGTATGTGTGATACACGTGCGATTTTGTTTCGACCTATATGCAAGCATGGTCTTAGCTCACATGTCCAAAATAATGTTTATTTTTTTTTTGGCATCTTTTGTAGTGGAAATATGAAGACCTTTACTATTTGCCTTCCCTTTGCTGTATTGCATTGTACAAGTAAAAAAGAAAAGCACTCGATACGTCTATGTATTTAACCTTCCATCTACTTGTCGCAGGTTATTAAGTGTTGTTACTGATTATCCTTTTTCATGGAACAGAAATTATCTGAGGCCCATTGAATGCCTGCCTTTCCATGAAATATTCTGCTTCAACAATGTTGAGAAGCTTCAATTGGTAAGAGATCCAGAGATTATTTTTTCCACTGTATGGACCTTCTACTTTAGTCAGAGAAGTTGCAGTTGCGATTTATTTTGCTGCCTAACGTCACGTTCAGACACTGCCAGATCATACTCAACTCTATCTAGTGCAATGGCTACAATTAGTTACACCATTTCTCTGAATTCTTGTATAACGCACCTCCAATTCATAGATCTTACATATGCTTACAACTAGGACTAGTGTATCCATCCTCATCTTAGTTCTCCATAAATGCAGCTTTCTAACATTTGCTGGTAACCTGGATAAAATATGAGACAATAAATCTTACTATAACCAGAAAAACGTGAATGAATGTATATGCTTCATTTGATGTTTTGGATAACTCTCTTCTCTTTTGTGGGAAACAGGATAAAAGCATACGATATCTTTATAAGTATATGTAACTAAGAATTTTTAATTTGTTTTCCAAGGAATTAGATCACCAAAGCTTTTCACCGTTTCATGCTCTTGAGCTATCATTTGTTGAGATTCCCTAGCTTGACTTAAGCCCCTGACTAAATTTCATTTTTCTTGGGCATGTTTTATGCATCATGAATGACACAGGGCTACAGAATTCTGTTGTCAGTGTCACTTTTTGAAAATGGGCCTTTTGGGTGCAGATTTTTATTTATATAAACTGCAAGTTTGCAAATAATAAGATTCCATTCCTGCATAAATTTTATTACATATGGGGTTTCTATAATACAACTGGGTCGTATAAAGTTAAGACACTTATTAGTCCTTAACAATTAGTTTTGTTCTTCTGGACTTTTAATTAATTTCTTGCTTATAGGTTTTGATTGGAGATCCAAGAAGAAGGATTCAAGTCGATCTGTTGGAGTTCCACAAGATTTTAAGGTGCAGTTGCTGTAACAAGAGTGGCAATGCCCTATTGCCATCCAGGCATGATTCCTCAATTATGTATGTATATCTAGTAAAGTATCTCTTTAATAAAGCATGCCCTAGCCCTAGAATGGAGCAATCTCTCCTAATTCTAAATTTTCGTATACCAAAAATGAAGTATCACTTTATTTTATATTTATATGCCAGAAGGTTGTTACTTTTCTTTATTCTTGGGAGGGTTCAAGGATATTCCCAAGTTCAACCAATCTTATTCCTTACTCATTTACTGGCTTACTGCGCCTTGATCAGTACTTGAGTATTGACATTTATTTAACATGTTTCGCCTTGCATATATGATTTAATCTTGGATATATATACTAGGCTTCAACCACAATGGAGTTTTGAACTTGAAGTTTTTGTTAATTGTACAGGTATTCCCTGGCTCAAGAGCATGGAGATCTCATCAATCTTCATAACTGGTTCCAGTCTTTTAGAACAATTATGCTTCACCAAACGAATAGACGGAAGCCAAAGTCAAAGCAGTCCCCCCTACCAAAGAAGAGAAAAGATACAGCTGGATCTGGAGACCAAAATGAAGCATCAATCCAGTATCCTTTATATTTTCCATTTTGCAGAGTTTCTTTGATATCACAAGATAGAATGCACTGCTAGGTGTCTCAAAGTAGCAGTTCTAAAGTCATTATCTCACTGATCTTGTAGTGGAACTGGCATTTATTATTGCATAGACGCATTCATTTTAACTCGGGAAGAAATAATGAAACATGTTTAAAACTATATGATACGGGCCATTTTGCATTTCACTCGATGGTATCTTCACATTTATAATTTTTTCTCTTTTCCTTTCGTCCCCTTTTTTTATGGGGAGACGGGGAAAAGAATGTTACTTGCAAAATGAATTATGCTAACTTTGTACTAACTAGTCTCTTCGATGACATCACCCAAAAAGCTTCCAACAATATTTGTTGCAAATAAAAAACGTTATTTAAACTTGTTTATCATAGCCAACCCGCTAACTAAAGTAGTAAAACTCCTTTGTTATGCATTTTCATATTTAATTATGCCTAAAGTTATGCATCTTCGTCACAGTCTTGATTGCCAGTTTATTTTGCCAGTGTGCTGTCCTGTTCAATATTTCTCTAGAATTATGGGATACATGGTTCGTGCTTTTTATAAATGATATTGCAGTTCTCTGTCTTCCCCAGCCAATATCTGCCTTGCTCTTTCAGATTGGTCCGAAAATGTTACTCCTATATTGGAGAGCCATAATATGAAATTCTTGAGTGGGAATGCATTAATCCGTAACAGATTTCTAGCTCGAAAATGCTTAACAGACAAATGTTAGACCCAAAGACACCTAGTGTGAAGTTATTCGTCTTTCTATGATTTTAAATTGTAGGCCAACTTTGTATATGCTGATGATGGTAGTATCAAAAGTCCTGATCTTTAAATGATTTTAGCTTGTAGGCCAACTATGGTACTGTATGCTTATTGTATTTTGTATGGGCATATTTACCATTTCCATCTCCCTAATTGCGGTAATTGCAAAGCGTTTTATTGATCTCGGTTTCAATCCTTAACCTTGTTTTGCCATAGAGCACGCTTTTGCAGAGCAGTTACAGAAATGCAGATTACTGGGCTAGTTAGAATGCCCAGCAAGAGGCGCCCAGATTTTGTGCAAAGAGTAGCATTTGGACTTTGAATGTAGGAGTGGCTGGTTTGCTGTCGCCTTGTCATTTCCTAATTTTCTTATTCCAATGTAATATAATTCTTTTTCTTAAATTATCTATTTTTTCATGGTCTGATAAGCTAATCGATTAATTGATACACCTAATCCAGAACAAAAGAGATTAAAGGTAAAACCGGGAAAGGAAGAAGAGAATTGTCATTTTGTCATAAGAAATTTATATTTATATAGATTATTTTTTATGCATATTGTTTCATATCGTTAATCAGTTTAATTATGAAGTGGCTGTGTAAGTTCAGTGCAACCATGCAACTTAGAAAGTTTGATTTGTTTTTTATTTTTATTTTTGTCGATATATTTTAGGCAAAATGCACTTTTTGGTAGAAAATCATTTAAATTAATTTTGAATTTAATTTAAATATATTGATAGCGTGAAATAATTTTACACTGGAAGTCAATAAAAATGTTAGAAAATATTAATTCATACAAATAATCATCTATTATAATAAAAAATTTACCATGATTTTTTATTTTTTAGTATTTCTATTAGTTGATAATATAAAATTATTTTATACTGTTAATATGTTTCAACTAAATCTATTAATTTTTTATTTGTTTTAGTTCCATAACTAATTTTCTGTTTATTTTTGTCTTCTAACTCTTTATAGTTAACTAAATTTTTGTTCATTTTGGTCTCTTTAATGGTAAAGAGTTAAGGAATCAAAATAAACAAAAATTAATTAAGAAACTAAAATGAATAGAAAATTAATTAATAATAAAGAGTTAGGGGGATCAAAATAGCATTATTTTCTATAAAACTTTTTAAATGAAAAAAATAATATTCCTGTAACTATAAATAAAAGAATAAAAATAGAAAATAAACAAATACTTTTACCTAAAGCTTGCTTCGTAATATTCATCTCTATTTCAGTAATGTCGTGATGTCCATGAAGATCATAATTTAGATCTACCGAGGTTTACGGCAGAATTTAACTAGCAATTTCGTAGATAGATCGGACGAAATTGCTTGTTAAAAAGATATTTTAGTGAAGGATATGGCTGCATTGAAGCTGGGGATGCAGTAGATGGCTTCTTTGGTCGATGTTTATTGTTGCATTGTTTCTTATTCTGTTGTAATGTGGTGTATTATAAGTTTGTAACAACTGAGATTGATCTTGATAGCTTGAATTTGCTGTAACTTAGCTCCATATGTCTTGAGCTTCTTAGTTATCCAAAAAGATAGATCGGACGAAATTTGACCAACCAAAACTAACTCTTGGTAGGAAAAAAGAATTGTTGTTTAGAATAAGATACTTTATCGAATTGAGTCGTTTATTCCTCGAATTATTTTATATTCCTAAATACAAAACATGTAATTTGACGTTAAGGTACTAGCCAATGTTTTTCCTAAGCTATATCACACTTGCAAGTATAAGCTTTGTTTGGTTCGGAAACCGAAAAAAAAAAAAAAGTTCAAGCATTTTTGGCATAAACTCTCCCTTACATCTTTTCAGTTAACGCATGTTCGCATTACATAAAATCTAAAACAAATATGAGAGAATTCTCATCCTATTAATGTATATGAAACATCAATTTTTTGGTTGTTTTAATGGCTTTGCTTGTGCCTTGTGGAAGAAAGTCATAATTGTTTATAGAGAAATTCAATCATTGCCTATGCTTGATTGATAAAGAGCAATGAGGTGCAATGAACTATTAAAATGATTTAACCAATTTTAGAAAACTTGTGAATAACCGAAGTGGTTAAATTTATTTAATAATTGATTTGGTTTTGTGAGGAGTATGCAACTTTAGGTTATGTATAACATTGCTTAACATAAACTACTTATCAGAACTAAAGCATGATGTATATGAAAAAGAAAATGCGACCTTAATTTATACAAGTTATGTAAATTGAACTAAGAGACAAAAGTCGGATTTTCTTTTTCTTTTTTGGTTTAAACTCCCATATCTAAATTTATTAATCTGATTTGGTTTAAGTTGATTTACTATAAAAATAAAGTTATCATAATACTAATTTTTTTTAATTCATAAGACTTGATTACAAGATCTTATTTAAAAAACAAGCGTCAAATTATTTTAATCAAAGAAATGTTGGTATATAAGTTTGATTTGAAAAGAAAAAAAACATGTTGAAAGGAATTATATTTAATCACTCAAAAAGTAATTCTTTGAGGAGTTATTAATGTTTTATAATTTTAAGACTCGTTTATTAAGGTCTTCTTAAGAAAAAATATTTTTTAATTAAAAGGTATGTATAAAACGTTAAATGATTAAATAAGCTTTTCAAATAAATTAAACCGTAAAAACTATTTTAATAATATTTTCATAAATTGAAAAAGTGACCAGTGGAAAAAAGCTTATATTATAAAATTTTTCAAGATTTAGGAACATGAACCTGATTGTGTCACCAGTGCAGACAACGATATTGATATTTGAAACCTATTCAACTGGATGGTTTCTCACTCGAGATCTTTCGTCAGTCGGAATTTTTTTTGGCGTACTTGTCAGTCGGAATTGGTACTACGAGAACTATATTATACTGAAGTCAAAAAGATAAAGGAATTAACAGAGATACTTATTTTATTGGGGGAAAATATACAAAAACTTCAACCTGGATTCCATTGTTATTGCTCCATGCCTCCATCCGTTGATCTTGGGACTCGAGTAAAACTTTGGGTCCCTGAGAAACCTCGAAATCATCCCTGCCTTGTCAGCCGAAAGATCTGTGTTCTCCAGAATTTGCTCTTTTGATGCCTTGGCAATTGCTTGGACAGAACCAATAGCTTGATTAAGCTTAATTAAGCGACCAGAATAACAAAATAAGTAAGAAAATTAGTGTTAGGTGAGGAGTAGCAGCACAAGCATCAAAACTTTGTCACGAGTGCAATTATTAGTATATGTACAAAAGGAATGCGCAACCTATAATGTTGTTATACCTTCCCAGGCAAGTTTAAACCATCTATGTAATTAAGAATCCCAAGCTTTAGCAACGTCGGATGGAGGCATGTAAAATTTGGAAAACTAAATTGAAGAGCTGTTTCATAATAGAATGATTTACCGCATTTGCATCGTGGTTGTCAATGCCTGGAATTGATGTAACCACTTTAACGTAAAAATTCATTCCTTGCACCAACTGCTTCCTCTTCACAACCATAACAAAGTTCATCCATCAATATGTCAAGTTAAATTTCTCAAGGAACTCCCGGCACCTACATTATATACACCTAGAAGCGGTCAACTGACCTCAGCTTTCAATTTTTCTCCAATTCTCTGCTGCTTGTATACTGTAATTACGTAGAGAATAAGAAACACAAATTGGAAGAACAAATTAAAGTTAGTTTCAAGTTTAGGTTCTACCTCCAGAAGAATGAGCTATTTTTACCATCTTTTCAAACCCCATCTCTAAGTCCTGAACTGGCACAAATGTAGGCTTGCCAATCACCATCTCAAATCTAGCCGTAGACCATAACCATGAGCCTTGCTCTTTCATTATTTAAGTCATACATAGCAAAAAATCAAACAGAACAAAAAGTAACATAACTCACTTGAAGTATGTCTGAATGAATGAATCAATTTGCTCTTTAGCTGGAAGTGTGATGATAACATAAAAACGTGCAAATTGCGTTTTCAGTTTCTGAACTCTGCAGAAGGAAATTTGAATCTGACGTAAAACTAGCTCTGTACTCAATAGATTTACTCAAACAAAATCCCAATTAATGACTCCAAAATCAACAGCCTGGTTACCTGCTGAAGATTGGAGACACATCGTTGCAATCCCAATTCGTCACAAAAATGAAGGCTACAGACAAACCCCCACAATTGAAAATAAAGTCCTACAAGGAAGCTCCTCAAATTTCAGTGGTACTGGTGAGCCAGTATTTGAAAAATTAAAATAAAAAGGGGGAAAAATCAACACGAAATCTCTAAATTACTGGGGCAATTGGGACAAAATTGAGGCGAAAAGAATTTGCAGAGAGGAAAGAGGAGATAAAATTGATGATGGATGGATGTTGATCCGCTTTCCATGAATTTCTCATCAAACAGACTCCACCTGTGCCTACAATAACACATAACTACGGCCTCATTCTATACAAGTTAAGAAGAGAATCAATCTGATGCATTTTTGCAGTGACGAAAAATTTAAACATGCAACAATCGCCTACATCAAGCTGTCACTATTCATTGCATGGTTAAAACAGCATACCAAAGAAGCTAATGCATTAAGATAAGGATCAGAAGCAATCCAATATATCCATCTACAGTTGCACATGTCTACAAGAAGCTGCCATTAGTACCATTCCTATAAAGGCCTCAAAACCAATAGATCCTCCAGTCAGGTCTACTACACCGTAAATAAGTTATGATAATTGTAAACTGTCAGTTAGTTAGGCAGTCAGTTAGGGAAGTTAAACTTGTCCCTCTCTTATCCTCTGTGTATATAAACCAGATTCTGAGTATCAACGAATCATTCTGTTCATTTCATCAAATGCTTACTTAGAAACAAGAATATCATATTCGAAGAGTGAAATTCGAACAAGGAATAAAAGCAACAGATGCCTCAAAAACCAAATTAAAAATGATTTTAAATTTTCTTCTACCAATGGAGGATGAAAATTTTTCCTACTTCTTCCCTAAATAGAAATCAAATCAAATCTCAAAGTAAAAAAGAGAAAGAGAATCGCATGAACCTCTTCTCATTCCGTCAAGTTAGTAAATCAAAGCCATAGCATTACTTCTGTATCAGAAAGCATGAGATCAGTTTCGCGTCTTCATTAAATGTAATTTGGAATGCTAACAAACGGAATCCAAGCAAACCAGAAACAAAATTTATTTTCTCTCGAACCAAACAGAATCGCGAAGGAAAAAGTAGAACACAGAAAATTCAAATCAAGAATAAAATAGAGAGGTGAAGAGCATTGGTATCTAGAAACGAAATTGTGATGATTAACGAGTGTTTTTCGTATGAGTAAGAAAAATCAGTACCGGAGAATGTGGCATGCGATGGAGCTGAAGTTGTTGAATCAATGAGGCACATTTCCATGAGAATTGTGAACTAAGAATCAACAAGAAGAAGAAGCGCTTAATTAGATGGATTTCGAAGCTCGTTTCCTTTCGCTCTCGCAGAAGAAGAACGGAGATAGAAGTTGGATCGCGATTCGTCGCTCAGAGCACTCAAAACAAGTGTTTTTCCCGCCACCACTGCCAATGAATTTATATATCTTCCGGAATATTCTTCTGGACATTTTTTGTATTTTTCCTTCCAGTTTGAATTGAAACTGCAGGTACATCTTTTAAAAAGAAATAAAATGTCCAGCAATAATAGTTAGAAACAAACAAGAAGAAAAATAAATGTGTGCCTTTTAGAGAAATAACAAAAGGATTTCATAATTCAAATAGCTTTGTGGCGCTCGTGCATTATTATTTTTTCCGTCAAATTTATCCTTCTTTATTTTAATCTTATTGAAGTATTGATCTATTCTTAATAAGTACTTACTAAATTTTTTAAAGGAAATGACAAATAATATTCAGTAATATAATATATATGAATTCAGAAAAAATATTGTATTGTGTGTAAATAGATAAAACTCCTCTAATATTATAAGAGACAATTTTCTTACATTTTACTTTACTTATGTTCTCTACAATTTGCTACCGGTGATGCTTACATTTACAGGGAGAGGAAAATTAGCTCTACGAAGCTTGTTTTTGAAGCAATTTATCACCACTGAAAGGTTTTTGAAAGTTAAAATGAATTAAATTGTAACTCATTTTATCTTTTAAGGATGATAGTGTAAGTTTTTAAAATAAATAAAAATTAATTTAATCTTTGAGAAAAAAAAAGTATAATTTATTTTATAAATATATTTGGATACTTCATATAAATGAAATGATATAAAGTATAATGGAATAAAATACAATAAATGTTCCATTTTACTGATTGGATAATAAATAAAAGAATGGAAAAAGGTGCCACTCTATTGTTTAAAAATACAGTAAAATAAAATAGAATAATAAAAATTTTAAATTATTAATTCTCATTCAATTTTATTACATCTCATTCTGTCCAAGTTGAAAGAGCCAAAAAAAATATATATATATATTAAATGAAATAACTTTCATATAACATCATTTTATTCCATCATATTTTAAAATATCTAAACATCAAAACTTAAAGTGATTTCTTTACTATCCTTTCAATTTGAAGGGATTCAGAACTTTTCATATGTGACTCAATAATCATTAGCCATGTGTTTGATAATTGTCTTAGTTAGACTATACATGTAAATCTCAATTATTTTTATATTTTAGGGTATGAAAATTATCAAATTAACACTAGTGTACTCATTTAAAAAAATTAAAATTTTCCAATTAATCCCCTTTATCTTTGATAAAACCCTACCTACTGTTTAATCCAACTATCACAATCATCACTCATCAAAAATCCTAGCCACCTAGCAGTGATCATCCACCAAGATCCCAACTAGTTATTAGCTGAACATCAATTTTTCCATTTTTTGGAGCACACTCTCACAGTCCAATTAGTTGCATCTCGCTTCAATTTAGATTTGTTTGCAGTTCTATTTTCTCTTCATTTTTTGGATTTTCATGTGGTGTACTTCAAATACACGTTATAGTGTTCTTATTTGTTCTCTGAAATATGTTTTGAAGCGAACCACAAGGAATGTTAAGCATTAAGTTTGCTTGCCCGGTGAAAAATAATTTGGTCCATCAAAAATACTTATATAGTCCGGGAGTATCACATAATTGTACTTCCTGTCAATCGTATAAGTACATTTTACATGAAATTATGTATTAATGATGAATTTTATGTAAAATACATTTATATAATTAATTCAGGAGTACAACTACGTAATGCTCTCAGATTATGCAAATATTTCTCTTTAATCCACACTGTCTTCTCAATCATCTCGTGGTCCACCCATAAATTACATATCTAACCTCTTACATTTCAATAACTATAAAATGACCAAAAAGATTTTGCACCACAACTGCTACCATTGTCTATCTTTCTCCTTAGCCGCCAACCATCGCTGTCACCGTTGGCTCTATATCTGTTATTGGCCTCTATTTCAATCTCACAGATTGGACTCCATGTTTGGTGCCCCATCATCATTTTGGTTTCAACTTCTCATCTCACAGCTGGTGCTAGAGGATGAACCCCACCATCATTTTTGTTTCAAGTTCTCATCTTATTCTCACCCACTGGCCTCTTTTTCTAGTACCCTATGATTTCATGTGTTCTTTTGTTTTAAGAAGAGTTGATTTCGTTCAAAGTAGATCGTACTTGATCCTAATTATTAGTGGTGGGGTTACAAAAAAAAGTCAATTGAATTGAAATGTTGGGGTTTATAATATATATATATATATATTATTTTTTTCAAAATTTTTATACTTTATTGATGTGGTTACTAAAGATTGATGGGTTAGGCTTCTGTTGCTGGAATATCAAAGTTGTGTTTTGGATCTATGGGTCGTCCTTTTCTTCTTTTTTGGATTTCTTCATGTGTTGTTGCTAGTATGCGGTAGCACGCTTACGTGCTTTCTTGTTTGGCTTCTTTGGTCCATGAGTTTTGATCTCCTACCTTGGTTATGGTTGTGGGGTGGAAAGCTCGCCATCGAAGCTCATCATCAGATTCTAGAAGTTTTCGGTGTGGCGACCTTGCTGGTGTCGAGCTAGCCAGCGAGGAGGACAGTGCCGTGGGCAAAAGAGCTTGAATATGGTGGAGGCTTGGGGGCAATGGTGGTTTCAGGTGGCAGTGGCTTTCTGGATACCATGGATGATGATAGGAGATTTGATAAAGGATGATTGTGCAATTTTGAAAAAAATTATTTAGTAATTTATTAATTGAATTTAATTGGTATGCACGATTGTATACTATCAACCAATAGAAATAGAGGAAAATGAGAAATTATGGTGGATTTCTCGTTATAATGAGTGGTTGTTTGTGTGAGTTGATATTTTTCATTATTTCTATAGGCTGATAATATAAAATTATTTTATATTATCAATATATTTAAATTAAATTTTTATTAATAATTATATTTTTTATTTAAGATTATTATATCATTTAATGTTAACCATTTAAACAAAATCTAATGATGAAAATGGGTGGACCAGATCCAAAACTACAGGGGCCCAAATTATCCACTGCCTTGCTTGCCTTGCTACTTCGAAAATTTCTTTCTTTAATCACTTTTTTTCTTTGATTTAGAATGCGTAAGAAAATAAGACTATTTATTTGTTTATTTAATTTATTTGCCATTGCTAATCTTACGGGACCTTCTTGGCTGCTTTATGGTTTTCAGCTAATTACCTAATGCCTAGTGGTGGGGTTAGTCGATGGGATTTCATGAATAGCAACGGAGAAATCATTGGATCCATGTGGAACGGGTTTATTCAAGAAAAATGGAAGCTAATTGAAAACTTGTTTAACTTTTTTAAATAAGGTGAATTTTATGGTGAAGATGGCAAAAATATTTTCACATGAAGATTATCTTTACTTTTTGTATGTGGGCTCTATTATTTTATGTGTGGATCCAATACTTTTTTGTATGTGGGCTCTATTATTTTATGTGTGGATCCAATACTTATATGGGATCCACACAAAAAGTAAAAATAATCTTTATATGAAGATATTTTTGCTATTTTCATCATAGAAGTCACCTTTAAATAATAATATCAGGTTAATTTGATAATTAAAAAATATGAATGATTAGAATTTATACATGTAGTATGATTAGGAAAGTTATTAAGCCCATGACTAATATTTATTGGATTATCTAAGAAGGGATCTAAATCCCTTTAAATTAAGTCACTAAGAATAGATTAATAGTAATGAATTTGAATAATATATATATATATATATATGTTTAAATTTTATTATTATCAATATAAAAAAAATTAATTTAAATATAATGAGAGTTAGTCAATAGAAATGATGGAAAGTGCCAACTCATATTAATAATCACCTATTATAATAAAGAATTCATCATAATTTCTTATTTTTTTCTATTTCTATTAATTGACAGTAGATATATACCAATTAAACTAAAAAGAAAAAACCCTTTGAATTAAAAGATATCAGATAAATGACCAAAACT
Organism: Pterocarpus macrocarpus; assembly: GCA_031439585.1. Lineage (NCBI taxonomy): Eukaryota > Viridiplantae > Streptophyta > Magnoliopsida > Fabales > Fabaceae > Pterocarpus > Pterocarpus macrocarpus. The sequence continues at coordinate 71,094,506 of CM062522.1, forward strand.
ATTTGTCACTATTCAACTGCATGCAATAATTCTCGCCTCAGGAAGGGAATCCTCGCGCAGAGACTGACTGTCCGATTATTTGCGAACATTTAACTGACAATAGATTAGATTAGTTGCGGGAATGCTGGCAGGGTATCATTGGGCGAGCAGATTACTATTGGATTTGCGGGGGCCGCACACACCTGCACGCTAAAAATCATCAAAATGCTTCTTTTGGTTAATTCATTACTGTTTTCTTTTCTGTTTATTATATAAAGTCAGGCTCGTTATCCACCATGCATAACACCTAAATACTCGCTACAACGCTCGCTCATATATCTCGTCTTCTCTCCCAATTGCCAAAAAAAAAAAAAAAAAGCAGCACCAACTCTCTTATTTTTCTTTCTATTTTCTTGTGGATAATAAGGAACACGACTTTAGTTGACTGCTTCCATACCTTGCATTCTCAAATCTCAATCAAGCTTCTCTGTCTTCTTCCCTCAGATTTCATTCACGTTTGAATCTGGTATATTTGACTTGCCATTTCCTTTTTATTTTCAAGTTTTTTTTTGCGTGAGGTAATAATGGATAATGAGAATATTTTCTCCAAAATTTGCCTCTGATTTTTGGGAAGGGAAAGACGCTAGATTTAGTCCATGTTCCTCTACCATTTTATCTCAAAACTATAATGGGTATCTCTCGTTTTGAAATATTATTCAAGATTTAAGCATTGATTTGGGTTCTGTTGGGATTTGAACAGGTAGAGGAAGCACATTCAAGCATATGTATCTGGTGAGAGATGAGTTTGAGTAATGACAAAACTCACCAACCGTGTAGCATTGGTGACGATGATGAGTTAAAGCCCTTCAAGATCTTCGTGGGCTATGATGCACGTGAAGACATTGCCTTTCAGGTTTGCCGCTACTCCATCATGAAGAGGTCTTCAATCCCAGTTGAGGTCACCCCAATCAAACAATCGGATCTGAGAAAAAATGCCTTGTATTGGCGTGAGAGGGGACAATTTGAGAGCACCGAGTTCTCCTTTACTAGATTCTTGACACCATTTTTGGCCAATTACCAAGGTTGGGCAATGTTTGTGGATTGTGATTTCCTTTACTTAGCAGATATTAAGGAATTAAGGGACTTGATTGATGACAAGTATGCTATTATGTGTGTTCAACATGACTATGCTCCAAAGAAGACGACAAAAATGGATGGGGCAGTGCAAACCGTGTATCCAAGGAAGAATTGGTCTTCAATGGTCTTGTATAATTGTGGGCACCCCAAAAACCGTGTTCTGACTCCTGAAACTGTGAATACACAAACGGGTGCTTACCTTCACAGGTTCCAGTGGCTTGAGGATGATGAAATTGGGTCCATCCCATTTGTTTGGAACTTCCTTGAGGGGCATAACAAGGTTGTTGAGAAGGACCCAAGTACTTTCCCAAAAGCCGTCCATTATACTCGTGGAGGGCCATGGTTTGAAGCTTGGAAGAACGGTGAGTTTGCTGATCTCTGGCTTAATGAAAGGGAAGAGTACCTGAAGGAGTCCAAAAGGGAGATTGCAAAATAGATTGAATCTGCCAATGGCAATGGTAGATTCAGATATTGGAGTGTTTTAGTGTGTTAGGAGTGAATTATATACGTATGTAGCATTCTTCACTTGGAATTGGTTATGCAAGTTCCATGTCTGATTATGCATGCAAGTTATGGGAGTAGAAGTATGACTATGAACCACTGCTGGTCCATATACAGTTAGTATCCTTTGCGATTTTAAACTAAACTGAATAGGCATTTCTGATAAAATGCCATTTATGAATTATGTTGTTTCTAATTTGTATAATATCCACTTTTGGATGTAGTTCCTTTTAGGATGATTTAAATAAAGGTGATTTCTATGTTACCCATACAAAAATAAAGGGCTCCAAATTTTCTAAGTGGCATAATAAAATCTAGCTATATATTTAATTTAATCCACCTAAATATTCATGTGTCAAAACTTTTAATTTTATGTTTAAATCCATAATATTTTTGTTAGGTTACAATTTTGCCCCAGTTCTTATTATTCTGGATTTCTATTCCAAACATCTGATTTGTTATCTTATCTTTAAATCTAAACAGTTGAACAAAAAATTATTCAATCTGATATATATATATATTAAGAAATAGAAATCACACTCATTATTCCTGAAAATAATTCAATCCCTGTTACAAATCCAGCCCCATTTATTGACAGAAATTGGGAACACCTAAAATAATGCCATCACGGAATGTCTAGGGCTTATGATGGATGCATTACATTATGCATCTTTTCAAAAAAATAAAAAATTTATACAATGGGAAATCCTGTGTTGTTTTTGCTGCTGTTTATGTTTTGATGCATGAAACCTAATTTCGATTGCACAAACGGTAATCAATTATGATCTCTTTTAATCCTTAATTGCGAAGAGGCAAGATGGGTTTCTCTTTTGTTGCCTTTTCTAAGAATCAAGTTGAAATTTTTGCGAGAAATTGAGCATCAGAAGTGGCTATCAGATTATTGATGGTTATCCCAAATAAGGATCGAACAAAATTTAAACCAAATAAAAATTTTCGGGGTTTAAATATAAAATTAAAAATATTAACATAAAGTATATAGATGAACTAAACCAAACACATGACTAGATTTTATTAGGTCACCTAAAAAAAAGTTAGAAATTTCTTACTTTTAATTGGGTATCGTAAAAACTACCTTAATAAATGCATATTGACTATTTCAGTCAAAGTTACATTTTTTTTTGACGTGTCAAGGCTACATTGTTATGATTATATTATTATTTGATTTCAATACCTGGCCAATAATATAGTTCCCAACCTCTGCCTGACACAGGCGTTGTCTTGACTTGAGAAGACTTTGCTGCCTCCAGGAGAAGAGAATTCAAATTGTCATGTCTGTTCACAGTAAGAGTAGGTTTGACTATATGGATATGATATTTTTCCTAAGTGCATGATTTGATCCACGTCTTGAGGTTAGGATTGATTTTGAACCTCAAAATTAATTTTATCAACTTTTATGATATTTAGCCTGTGTTTAGATTTCTATTTGCACCATGTAGAATTAATTATGAGATATTAAAATTGATTTTGGGTATTATTTATCTTGTTTGGTTTCTCATAAATATTTTTATCAGAATCAATTTTTATTTTAAAATTGATTTAAGATAAAAGTAAAAATGTATTATTTTTTAATTCTATCAAAATTAATTTTAGATATTTCTTCATAAATTATATATTTAAAAATAATTTTAATCAATACTATTTAAATATAAATTACTTTTAAGATCAAATTATCAAATATAAATAACTTTATCTCAAAATCAATTCTATTTAAAATTAATTCTATAAAAGTAGAATCATACACATTATTAATTTTTGAAAATCAGAATCATTGTGTGTTTAGTTTTGCTTTTGTAAAATTGATTTGATTATAATTAATTTTAAGGTAAAGTGATTTATGTTTAATAGTTTCTCTAAAAGTGATTCTGACAAAAAATAAAAAAATTTCATTTATTCAAAAATTAATTCTAGAAGTACAAATTGATTTTGAAATTTAACAACTAAACATGATCCAACATGCTCAAAATTGATTGTTAGGCCATAGAGTCGATTCTAACATATTTCAATGGGCTCCTAACACATTCAATTTTTATCTTTAGAATTGATTATCGGAGAAATGAAAATTTCTTACTTTATATTAGAATTATTTTTAAAGAAACTACCAAATATAAATCATTTTACCATAAAATTAATTCTAATTAAATTAATTATATCTAAAATTAATATTACAAAAATAGAACCAATACGCTATAAATAATTCTTATGCGGAATTTAAAGTGCTTTTGTATGAATTGTCCCCTTCGGATGCAAGATTAGAGGGGATTTTGAAATGAAGAATATCTTTATATTTACCTTGAAATTCCGAGTAATTTTATTTCTGTGCAACTCCATGCTAGAAAATCGTTGCAGAATTTCTTATGTGATTGCTTCCCATAGCGCTGTCAACTTCACTGTAAACGTTTGTTATATATCTTCAGTTTTCCACCTTCTTTGTGTATCACAGGGAAAGTGGAACAGGTGATAATGGACACACACGGAATGCAATGAATCTGATTATTACTCCATTGCAGTAGGGGTACGGAGAGAGTGCAGCAATACTAAAGCCCATAACCCTTCCCATGGTCAAATGCTAAAATTTACTATACAATACAACACGAAACTCAATAAATTTTGAAGAAGTTTTTTTTTTTGTTTTTTGCTTTTTAACTTTCATAATCATATTTGACCAGTATCATATTTAATTTTAGGGTAAATTACATAATCTTCCATGAAGATAAGCGATATTACACATATACCATTTGATTTTCATAACTATATACTAATTTTTTTTAAGATTTATGTAATATTATATTTGATGCACTTATATTTTTGTGGAATATAATATTAAATACTCTTATAAACATGATACTAACTACTCCTATAAAAGGGTATCAATATTAAGAATATCACATGTAATATTACCTAATTTTAGAAAGATTAATATAATTTATCTTTATTTTATTTTATTCTTTTCTAAATCATCATTATGTTACATCGATCCATGGCCACCTGCATGTTATCTTCATGCATGAAATGCTCTCTTGTTTCTATAAACACACTACGCTGACTTCTCTCACTAAAAGAAAAATATTACATCCTTCTAATTGATATGCGTAAAAATTCTCGGAATTAAAAATCTTTCTCACCTATATTAAATAGTTCTTGGATATTGTATAAATTTTAATTTATAACATTGTAAATAAAATTTTAAATTAGGAAAATTTTTAGGTTAATTATTAAGATACTATATCAACACTCTCGATAAAAAGTATCCGTGAAAATCACATGTCCTAACAAAATGAAATAATGGAAAGCTACACCCAAATAGTCTTTTTGTTGCAAATTATGAAAACATTGTTAATTGAACTTGGGATTTAAGAATTAAACTAAAAGATTAATTTATATGTATTAATAGTATAAAATAATTTTATACTATCAATAATATAAATATAATAAAGTATTAAATTATAATAAATTTTTTATTATAATAAATAATTATCTAATATAACTTAATATTATTCTATATTTATATTAATTAATAATATAAAATTATTTTATGCTATCAATATATATAAATTAAATCCTTAACCAACATTATTTTACATAACTAAATAACTAAATTAATAACCATTTTATGATTAAAAGAATAAATTAATATTAATCTTTTAATTAATTATGGTCAAAATTTAGAAGTCCAATATAAATACTTACATGATGCAGAAACCAATCAGCAATCGAATTTTCTTTCGTTGTTTTGTTGCGGTGCACTGTGCCGACTCGTTAGTTGTAAGACATGGCCATCGTGACGAGGAGCACAACCGTCGCTTCATTGTTATGCAGCCACCACAACCTCCATTCCCATTCTCCTCAGTCCCCAAGCTTCTGCAACAACAGGGATGTCAGCGCCTTGTTCCCATCTCGGGGTTCCATTCGGGTATCAGCGGAAAGAACAAGGAGACGGGAGATGGTGTTGGAGCAGCAAGCGAAGGAGAAGGAGAAGGAGAAGGAGGAGGAAGAGGGGTTTCTTCTGAAGATGGGAATCGCGGAGTTCTACGACGAGTCGTCTGGGATATGGGAGGACATTTGGGGCGACCATATGCACCACGGGTTTTATGGCCCGGATTCCACCGTTTCCGTTTCCGTTTCGGGTCACCGCGCTGCTCAGATCCGAATGATCGAGGAGTCCCTTCGTTTTGCTGGTGTTACTGCTTCTGGTGCTACTTCCTATCTATCTTCCTAACTTCCCTCCTACTACTTGTATGTCATTGTTATTAATTGATTTTCATGTATCTTTTTAGACAATGTAATAAGTAATAACAATCTAGATTCTTATAATTTTTTATTGATATGGTGTGCGAATATTATATTCCAAATGTGTAGACAATGTGCTTCCAGCCGAATAGTCTCATACTGTTGTCTTTCATGTACTGTAGCTCGTATCAGCACTTGTGTACGGATCCGATGACAGTCTTTTTAATTATTAAAAAACAAATACTTTGACCTAGTTTTAAAATCAATTATATTCGGATATATTAAAATTAGATTAAATTTAAACATAATTCCTCAAATATAATAAAATTAATTATTTTTATATTTTTTTAAAAAAATTCACTTTAGAATTGAACCAAGTTTATTGTAACACTTTCTAGACTAAACAAAAGAGTTTCAGTTATAAATCAAGTGATTTTTCAATTTTGCCGGTTAGAAACATAGAATATATATTTCTGTGGGTTGTACTGCTGTCTCGAGATCTTAATTATTAACAGCCATTGGAATTTTGGATTCTGAGATATGATTTACTATATTTTTGTTTTTGTTGTTTTTTAATGGCCAGAGAACCGAACCAATGGCCCAAGAGTATAGTTGATGTTGGGTGTGGCATAGGGGGCAGCTCAAGGTACTTGGCCAGGAAATTTGGAGCAAGAAGCCTAGGCATCACTCTCAGCCCTGTTCAAGCTGAAGGAGCGAATGCTCTTGCTACTGCTCAAGGATTGGCTGACAAAGTCTTAATTTCTGGGCATTGTTTTGTTTCTCTAATTTACACCTTGTCACCTTCTGTACTTACTGCTCAAATTTATCAAAGAAAATTAAGCGAACCCTCACCATTCACCAAGATTCTTAATATCTTGTATGGAGAGTCTTTCATAGCATGTTTCTAATATTTGCCTTGATGTTTATGTAATAGCAGGTTTCCTTTCAGGTTGCAGATGCTTTAGAGCAACCATTTCCTGACGGTCAGTATGATCTGGTATGGTCCATGGAGAGTGGAGAGCATATGCCTGACAAAGCAAAGGTTTCATTCTCTCTTGGAGCATTACTTGTGATTGGACTCCATTTTTTTTTTTTTTAATTCTAATAATACCAGATTAGATTAAATATCGCCTTTGCACACAGTACACTTGAATTCTTTTATGTTGTGTTGGCTAGTAATCTCATCTTAGTTTGTCACTTCCCACACAACTGACAGTTTGTTGGTGAATTGGCTCGGGTAGCAGCACCAGGTGCCACCATAATAATAGTAACATGGTGCCATAGGGATCTTGGCCCTGCTGAAGAATCCCTAGAGCCATGGGAAGAAGATCTATTGAAGAAGATATGTGATGCATATTACCTTCCAGCCTGGTGCTCAGCTGCTGATTATGTGAGATTGCTCCAGTCCCTGTCACTTCAGGTACTCAGTACTCCAAAATGTGAGGTTACTTTAGTATTTTCCACAACCTGTCTTATATTCTGCTCATTATGAATTCAATTACAGTGTATGGACAGTTCCTTTATAGTTTATCATGCTTATTTGCAATGTAGGACATAAAGTCAGCAGATTGGTCTCCCTTCGTTGCTCCATTTTGGCCAGCAGTGATACGTTCAGCTTTGACTTGGAAGGGGCTCACATCACTCTTGCGCAGTGGTAAGCTCAAAACTAAATCCTATTTTCTATTGCCAGTTATGTCTTATGTCATTGATAATTATTTCCTTGGTCAATTACCTTTATATATAGCTAAGAACATTTTTGGTCTGCATTCTGCATACTCAGTGGTATAACACATTGCACGATAGTTACCAGAAAAATTATCTTATTGTAATATGATTGACTCAATCAAATTACTTCATGGGAATTAAGAATAAAAATGGAAGGAGATTCATAGCAAATTTACCCTACATTCCTTCTGTTTTCTCTTCTGCCGGGTACACAAGCATAAAAAACGCCTAACCGCCCCTGAAAAACTTAGGCTTCATCCTTGGCGCCAGGATCGGTAAGATTTTGGGCTTGTTACTTTTATAATATACTAAGGTCTTGGAAAAATATGGGAACTTTTTAAACTAATCTAATGGATTATATCTTGCCTTTAAATCGGCTATTATGCACGAATCGTTCTATAAACCAAAGAAATAACATATCTGCTGGTCGTTGGATTTTATTGCTGAATTTCTTTGGCTTGTGTTTTGTTATTATTTTAGCCTGGACTAACCTTGCTGAATTTCTTCATTTGTGTTGGTTTTTTTTTTTTTTTGCCAGGACTAAAAACTATAAAAGGAGCTTTGGCTGTGCCATTGATGATAGAAGGATACAGGAACGATCTAATTAAGTTTGCCATCGTTACGTGTCGAAAGCCTGAATAATTGGGGTCAGCATAAATTTCATAGAATGAAATCAGTTTCCAACATGTCATACGACCAAGGTTGTAATAACAATTTTTCGCTCAATGACTGGATCAATAGACTGCAAATTCAATAGGTTGCAAGTGATAAATCTCTACCATTTATCTCATATTACACAAATTCAACAATTACTCAAACAAGGGCCCAAATTCATCTACTTGGTCCTAAATTCTAAGAATTTTTTTTTAAATGGTGCCATTTTTTAATAAAAGAACTATTATAAAGACTAAAAGATAAAATAAAAGAACTATTATTGACAAAAATATTAAAAGAACTATTTCAAATCCAGGGTTACAGAGGTCAAACTCAATCCCCACCCAATTTAACCCAAGGTTTCAGTTTTGCATGGATTTTTTTTTTTTTTTGGTGCGTAGTTTTGCATGGACTTATCTACCTTGCGTAGCAATTTTTTTCTCCACTAATAACTGATTCAGTATATAATAATGATTCATCAGCTTGTTCGCACCACTGTAACCCGAATTGACCATGTGCTGACCTTTTGCGTTGGCTTTCCCAAGCCAATCTGTCCTCTCCAATTTGAACTGGCGATTTGAGGGTAGCATCCACTATGATTGAAAGAAAGACCTAAAAAATTAATGGAGCATCCCAAATTTTTGCTACTAAATTTAGTAGTTGAATACATATTGCACATGAAGGTCATGATTTGCTTTTTGGATGAGACATGAGGGGTCATGATTAATAGAAATAGAAGCAGGCATCAAACCATTACTTAACCAAAATTCAATTGTCATCGTTGACCTTGATAGCGCGGCCACACTAACTCGCCAAATTGTTGCTTCCTTTATAAATTTCCTCCCACGCGTTGCAGCCTTTGCAATGCCAACCTGCAATATATATAAAAATTTAAATAAAATTGATTACATTTATATTAGTTTTGTAACTATTAAATTGAACCTAAACCTACCCCAAAAAAAAAATATATTTGAGTGCTAAAAAAATTCTACATTAGATTGAGATTGAATTTTTATTAATCATACAAATGTTTCAATAATATAGTTTAAAATATTTTCTATTAAAAGTGTCATTGATTTATTTAAAAATTATATCTATGTAAGATTTGTGTACAATTAGTTAAGATATAGATACATTAAATTTAAGAATGCAGTGGTCATTAACGCTCCTCACATCAATGTCATAGCAAACAAGGTTGGTAGGTCACGCATGGACACAAGTGCATTTTCCTCAAACAAACACTAGGACTGCATTACACCAAGAAAGAGTAGAAGAGTGACAGAGATTAGGAAAGCCAAATGAAATTATGTTAAAAGAGTTTGGACAACTAGTAGCGGTCGCTGTTGCCATAAAAATGGCTAAGTAGTGAGGACCATTGCTATTATTTATAAGGAAAATCTCCTCTTGGAATTAAATTAGAGTAACATTGATATTGAATTAAAACCTTTACAGGTTTGCATCTATTTGCAATCTATCCATGAACGATAAGCGAAAACCAATGATGAGTCGGTGAAGAAGCCATTTTTCATTCCTTTGTATATGAAGATAGAAAATTAAACCAATGTTTAAAATTTGAACTCTAGTTACATGCACTCAATTCAAGCCGTTGAGAGATATAATGACGCATTGGAGTGTAAATAAGTGCCATAATGTCTTTTTAATGTAAAATAAAATAAGACAATTACTATGAATTATGGATAATGAATTGCCCTTCTTTTTTTAATCAAAGTGAAGAAGATGGATCAAACATATTGTAGAAATTAAATAAACGTGATACAACTCAGTTGTGGTTAGGCGGAAAAAAGAAAAGCACAAAAGAATTGAAACCATAGCAAAGTGCTCGTTGGGATGTATAAGTTGCGCCAATTTTATGTCAAATTCATTAATCGTTTCCTTATCTCATCTCCATTTAAATATGCTTTGGTTGCTGCTTCTCACAGTAGAAATGAATTTTCCTGTTAACTTGTAGCAGTGTAAAATAGGCAAATGAATACTAACCCGAGGGAACCGCACTTGGGGGGATTTAATAACGTATCTGAATGGTATATTACATCCTCATTAAGTTTTGATTTTGCACGCAATTGTTAAAACAAGATTATGTTTCGGGCCAATAGCCTTTGTTATTGTGGTCTAGTGACATCTTCGGTGGTCATTAGGCTAGGGAGTATTCAAGGTGCTTGATTTCCCACACTCCATTCTCCAATCGACCAATCCCCACCTACAAGGGACGGGTGCAACACTTCTCCTTTTCACTCAAAATAATATCATGCTAACAATACCAATCCCCATATGGCTTCTTCTTCTTCTTCTTCAAAAGCTTTTATTTTTTTTCTTGGCACAGCAACTTTTTAAACGCATTTATTTATTTGTTAGAATGAAAATTTAATATGGCATTTTGCGTTTCAAGGTATGGAACTATTTTTTCGCAGATATAAAAGTTTTTTTCCCTTTTTAGTTTTTTCCGCAAGAGTTTAATTTTTTTAATGCTCGTTTACATTATGTTTCAGTTTCATTTCGAAAAATTAGCCACAAATAAAGCTTGTGACTTAATTCTGTAATTTGTACGTATTATTTGGATTCAAGTCAAAGCTATAGGGTGTATTAAGTTGTGATTTTTTGAGCAAACAATAATCTTTTTTATTAAAAAAATTATTTTTTATATATTTAGATAATTTTTTAAAAATAATTAAAATCTCAAAAAAATTTATTTTTAAATTTTTTTATAGAAACTGAAAAGAGTAATTTTTAAAAAAAAAATTTACTTTTAACTTTTTTAATTATATATAAAATTTAAATTTTATAATATTTTTTTAAAAGTTAAAATAAATGTGCCCATATTTTATCTATATAAATTATTGCAACATTTGTAGAATTTAAACTTTTTTTTTTTTTTGAAAATATAAACCGTCCCCTTTAGATGGATTCCATTTTACATGTTATTACCTTTTAACTATAATCTTTCATATAGTAAATGGTGATTGTCACAAAAACAATTTTTGTAAACAGTTAACAATGAACAGCAACAATAATCAGATAGACTTTATGTCTTTTTCATCATATCATATCATATAATATTATAATAAAAAGAAACATAAAGTTAGTGAAGGGGGTTTAGATTTATCTCATAATCATAATTCCATAGACTGATTTCGCGAAATTATTATGTGTGATAGAGATGCAAAAACACTAAAATAAAAAATTAGCATAGATTTATAATTTTCTTAATAACAAATTAACAACGACCTTATTTTACGTCGGAACATGTGTGTATGTTGTGTGTCACACAGGGAATAAAGTATGTGCTGCGGAGATTGTTCGTAGCCCCCAAGCTGTAACCATATTCTTCTTTTTCGCATCTTTAAATTCATTTATCTCTCAATTTTTTTCTTTTTGTCCCAGTCAAATATTACTTTTCCGAAGACACACACCCAAACACGCGCACAACACACCGCTCTCTCCTTCTTCTCACAACCACTGTATCCTTTGGCTCAGTTCGTTAGCCGCACTCCCTCCACATCCTTTCTTTTCCCCACCTATAATCAAAAACCCTTTCATCTTTCTCACTCTATTTTCCTCCGCCACCGTTTCCATCGTTCACCGCCACGGCGACACCATGTGGTCCTAGAGGTATCTCCATTTCACTGTCTTATCAGTTATTCCTATTCTTTTTCTGCTTTTCTTTCTCCTTGTCTTTTGCCCCACGTCTTTGGCTCTGCGTTACTCGTTCCGCCCTTTTTTTAAACTTTTAAAATTAATTTGCATTATTACTATTATTATTATTATTATTTTTGAATCCGAGTATTTGGAAAGCTTGCACGGCTATTTTGGGTGGTGATGTTTTGATTTTAGGTGGGAAATGGGAGAAAAATGTGACAAGGGTTTAAGGGAAAACACACGGTCGAGATCTTTTGAAGGGGACTGCATGTTGGGTTTTCTAGTTTTCTATGATTTTTGAAATGTTTTCAAGTGCCTATGTTTCTATCATTTTAATGTTACCCCAAAAAATTAAAATCTAATTGGAGAGTCTTTTTCAAGTTTTGTGGATTTAGGAGGAAATGATGGGGATGGATGGGTTTTTCCACGTTTTAGGAGAAGGGTACATATATTTAGGGCAACACTAAATGTATTTCATAACTAATGAAGGGTTACTTACTTACTTTGTTCTTTTGTGGGGATTATGAAGAGGTAATAGAATGGTAATAACGAGATTTTGAACATCTAATTAATTTTGCTTTTGTTAATTTTGTTAGGACTGTGCATTTTACATGTTTGTCATATGGTTGTAATGAAACTTTAGTAATTGTTTCTGTAGGGTTTTCCTGGACAACCCAGAACGGTTTATTCTGTTGTTTTAGATATTAAAATGAAACCACAGACCGGTGGGGTGTCTAGAGTTAATAAGGCAAATCATACTACTCAAGTTGAAGGGCCTAACTGGATTCTTATTGCTGCTGGTGCTTTGTTGAGTACATTATCTATTCGCCTCGGTTACAAGTTGAAACAGGCGCTTGACTCAAAGCCAAAGCAGAATGCAACTGCTGTTCCGAAAGGTCCTTATGTGCTGTTAGGAGGATTCCAATCTTCCTGTTCTGTATTTCTCTTCTCTTTTTATTAACTCTTCTTTATCCAGAAAGGGGAAAAAATGCTGTACTCGAAGAGGTTCCAAAATTTGAGTTGTATGCTTTTGTCCCTCATCTATAGCAGATTCTAACTTCATATTTTCTGTTTTGACTTCAGGAAATGGAAAATCCTTCAACACAAGGAAATCCCCGGATTGCTTTATGCAGTCTAATGGGTATTCCCTTGCACAAGATAATCAAGTCTGCTTCAGTTGCATTTCAGGTTTAGTTTGTGCTTCAAAGATGTTTTTGATTTGGCGACTGTTAAATGACCAGTTGGAGTATGTTTTATTGTTGATGTTTTCTTTACCTTTCTCTCTCCTTGTATAGAAATTTAATTTGTCTATCAAGAAGATTTGTTTTTGAATTTTGAATTATGGTGGATGTACATACAATGTTTGCTTGTAAACTGTTAGAGAGGTTTTTTTTTTTTTTTTTTTTTGGTCATTTGCTACGATTTGTGGGTTTGTCATTGCTCTCTCTCTCACTTGTTTTTCTATATTGCCCCTCTCTCTTATGCTTCTTTCCCTATCTTACCCTACTTGTTCTATTTTGAGATTTTGTGGAGCATTATTCTACTCATCCATGTTCCTGATGGGTTATAAAGCTCATCAAACATCCCTTTACTCTTCTCTATTTCTTTAGTTTCATTTTCATCTTATTTATTTATTATCTACCTTCTTGCCCTCTCTACCTCTCTGGTACCTACTTGTTAATTTAAACCTGCTAATAATTTACAGAACTCCCACATAATGTTGAAAATATGGGAAGTAGTTTGCATACATCACATGTTAATCTGTACTTGTAAGGTTGGAGATATAGGAAGCGGTGTGCAGATGTCACTTGTTTAACTGGACGCAAAGAAATGTTCTAATCAAACAGATGAATTAAACATTCTGAATCAAAATTTTAGCTCAGCAATCTATGGAACTTGATATCTGATCATGTGGTTGTTGTAGAAGAATTGCAGTAGTAGAATAAAAATCTTTATTTGGTATCAGCAGATGTAATCTCTTTTGATTACTAGCAAAGAGATGCAGACTGTACAAAAAGCCCGGACATCTAAAGTAACCTGAATTAACCTTTTCTTAAATGTGAATGAATTAACTTTCTGAGAAACGCTAGTCAACTTTGTACACGAATCATTCACCATTAATTGGTGATTATATTCTATGGGGAAAACAATCATTGGTGATTATATCGTGAATCTGATTCCATGTTTTTGGTAATAGATTCGCCTGACATCATTTTAATTATGGTGCTGTTTTACAGGGCAGCTACCGAATGGAAGTCCAATGGAACTAAAGTGCCCACCAAATGGCCAGATGCTGGGTGAATCTGATGGGGCCCTCCCTTTGGCGACTGTTCCTAATGCTGAATTTAGCAAGGAAAATGGTGTTATGTGGGCATGCTCTCCTGATCGTCTGGAATTGCCTTCGAAGCCATTCCACCATTCAAACTGCTCAGATTCACCATGTGTATCTGAATCTGGTTCTGATATTTTTAGTAAGCGGGAAGTCATACAGAAACTGCGGCAACAATTGAAGAGAAGAGATGATATGATACTAGAGATGCAAGATCAAATAGCTGATTTGCAAAGTTCACTCAATGCTCAGCTGAGCCTTTCTTCTCACTTGCAGTTGCAGCTTGATTCTGCAAACAGAGAGTTATTTGACTCAGAGAGAGAGATCCAACGGCTCAGGAAAGCAATTGCGGATCACTGTGTTGGACACGTTCCCCATGATAAATCTTCCACGGTCACAGCTTGGCCTGCTGAGACTAGAAATGGTCACACAAATGGGCATCTAGATGGGGAGAATAATTTGAATCACCCTGAAAAAATAAGGGATGATGAGGAGAGAATTGAGATGCTGAAAAGGCAAGTAGGAGAGTTGAAAGAGGTAATTGAGGGGAAAGAATACTTGCTCCACAGCTACAAGGAACAGAAGGCGGAGCTCTCTATGAAAATCAGGGAGTTGCAGCAAAGATTGGATTCTCAACTGCCTAGTATTTTGTAGAAACTATCGAGTTTGTGAATTCTTTGCTTCTTTTACATTTGACAAAGCTTCACTGTCTCCCTCATTCTTTATTTTCTCACTGTAATTAGCTTTACCTTTGCTTGTTTGGCAATATATTTCTAGTTTGTGCGATGTGTGCTAGAGAGAAATGAACCAGAAGGCAAGACGAATGCTGGTCGGTCTTAGAAAATATTAATCTTCCTTTTTACTTGATATTATTTAGAGTATTGCACACTTGGCAAAATGACATTCCTTGTTTTAGATATTTCATACCTAAATAGTGGGGAAACAAGTGGTATTTGCATACTTAAATGTACAATTTTTGTTTGTGCGCGCTTCCAAGAACTCATTCATTAGTTTGCAAAATTAATTCTTCCAAGTGTTTACTCAACTATAGGCTAAGTTTCTGTTTTATGCCCTGTGAATTAATTTTGTGTGTATGCCCCTTAGTATGGCTATCTAACAAAACAGCGACCCTGTCACATGCTCTTGGAACATAATCAGACAGTCAAACCAGGAAGCATGTCTCGTCGGATGTCACCACTTTAGGATCTTGCCACCTCTCCTTCATTAATGCTCTTTTATTTAATTTTGTCTGAGATGTCTATTAATGCTCTTCGAACAGTAAGTGCGTCACCTTCCAAGACAAGTTTGTTTAGGCATGGTCCCATGCAAGCAAGAGGCCGGCCCTAGCTACCATTAGCTACCACTAGCTACCACAAAGAGACTGACCAACACTGTACGAATTATGATGATGGCTCCTATGCCGTAGCCCATAGGTCCCCAACGCGAAGAACATGGCAAGTATCTCTGCGAAGTCTCTATCTGATGTGGTGGTTAAGTATTCAACATAAAAATATAGGTTTGATGTAAACTTTGAAGAAAAAGTAAATGTCATTTATCGACGATTTCTCAATACTAAGTAAAGAGTGCATCTCACTATCAAATTACGAATACAATAACTTTATTTAAAATTTATCATTAACGGGTTACTTGTTTTAAAAAACAAAATAATTAAAATAGCATATATGTGTTCAATTTTAAATTAATTACGAATCAGTAGCATGAAAAACAGATTATAAGGTCAAAACATAACGTATTTACAACAGTATTCAGGTCTGGTAAACATGAATTGTCAGAGGCATAAGATACAGTTATCTCAAGGTACATACGGATAATATTACAACGCACTTGAGCATCATGTTTGTCTGTCTCTCACATAGAAATCATGCAGGGCATGACACAACTAACACGCTTACGTAATTTTATCAACCTGTATACGACGCTGTCATAATTTTTAATTCGTAAAGTGCACATCATTCTGTAAACAAATTCTTGTGCATAGACGCTATCAGCACTTCTGTAGAGAGCTTCCAAGACTTGTCAGTCAATTTGTCATGCACATCAGCACATACATGTATCCGAGAACGATATTAGTAACCGGAAACATTTTTGCCAGAGTAATGAAAATAATTGCATGATATTTTTGCTATTTTACCTGCGACTCTACGACTAAATCCGCACCATCTAATGTACATCGTTCTTGTAAATGAGAAAAATGGAAGTAAACATATGCGATCACCAGCAAAATCAGTTGCAAAACGATGAAACCAGTTTCCAGAAACCTAGAGATATAATTTGACTAAAAATTTGTATGCTTATCAATATAACATTCTTTTGGACCTAATGATCCAACCATGTGCACTACACTATGTCACCAGCATAACTTGATATTCATCCAATCTAATACTGGTTCAATAGTTTTCCTTCCGCTCTTGTGAATGGACATAGATTGAGAAAGTTATCTTAAGATAGCAACTTGAAGATCAGGATGATGCCCAGAATAATCATTTTTAAAAATGGATATTGTTTCCTTACACATAATTCAGGCCCTAGCGATCAGGTTTTATTCAATCACTGTCGAGAATCACCTAGCATTCAGATCAAATTCACCAACTTCACGCCAGCCATCCTGTGTGCCAGTGTCTCCATTTTCAGCTTCATCATTCAAGAAATCGTCAGATGGCTCCTTCTCCTCTCTCTGAGTATTGTTTCCCCATCCATTCATCATTTCACCCGGGTTACCTCCCTGATCCTGCTCTCCCATGTCATGACCAATTGCAATGTCACTGCCTTGGGACCCAAGTGCACTCCCTCTAATTGGGGTTCGAGACATCATTTCAGCATGAGACTGTGAATCGGCCCGAGCCTGCTCTGCTTGAACCATTGCTGCCATCCGCATTTTAGCCTCATGGGCTTCACGGCCAGCCTTCTCCCTAGACTCTAATTCGGCTCTCAATTCCAATATAGCCCGTTTTTCCTCTTGAAGAAGTGCCTGCTCAATCATCAACCTCTCCTCAGATCGGAATTCCCCCAAACCTCTCTTTTGGGTTATTATGTTGAAGGCAAGGGCCTGCTTCTCAAAAGTTGCTGTGAACTCAGCAATTTTAGCAGCAATATTATTATCCCACTGCTGGGACCGTGAAAGCATCTGGCCAGTGGTGTCAGAATCAAGTATCCTATCATCCTCTTCTGCTTCATAGTCTGCCACAACATGATACGGCAATAATCTGCATGAGGAAAATTCAGGGAAATTCTGAAACATAAGAAATCCATGTAAGAGCAAATATCAATAGTATTAGCTTTTAAATTCAGTAAGCTTTTATTTGTTTTTGTTGTCAGGGCAGGGGGGGAGAGAGAGGAAGCTTCTAGATACAAGCTAAAATTGGCCTGAAAACCACGTTCCAAATGTTATACTTATATTGGCATATCTCAATGAAATGCAATGAGGATACAGTAGCACTTAAAGCTACAATAAGATAGACATATAGCAAATGTTACACACAGCAACAATTTTTGGTTATAATTTATTATAACAAACCATTAGAAAATAAATTATAGATTGCATTGACGTGAAGTCATTAATATATACATTTTTTATGTTCATTCAGCTAAGCTCTACTTGAATTCCACAGCAAGCTCATCAAGGCTCCCAATGAAATAATGTGGTCAAATTTACTAAACAGAAAAAAATCACTTGCAGCATATTAATAAACAAGTAGGGTTTCAGGATGGTTTCTTTTTACAATAAATCAATTTCAACTGTCATTTCCATATCAATTGATTGAAGTAAATTAGTGCAATATCAATAGACACATGGTAAAGAAAGTATTAGATTTGATATAATCTGAATGCTATAGATTCTGCAGAATTATGACTATAAATGAAATATGCATATATAAAAATTACAAACAGGGACACAGGAATGGATAATAACTATGGTCCCAAACATAAATAAGTAGATAACTTTCAAAAGGTTATTAGTAAAGAATAGTTAAAGCTGGGTCAATGACAAGGAAAGTGAAGTAGAAGTAGTAGATAGCAAATGCTAAACAATAATAAAAGCAGAGCAACAAAAGATAACATGGCATCAAACATGTGTAACAAAAAATCAAAAATAGAATATATAAGCTCAGGAGGACAGGTTTAAGTTGAAAACAAAGAGAATGGGGAAAGCAACATGAGAATATTTAGCGGTGCATAGCAATTCCAAATAAGGATGAGGGAAACTGCAAGACAAGTGATAAAACAGTATTCTGACTAGAAAAAACGTTAAGATTTCTGGCTGGAATCAGCTTGAACTAATGAATGCAAGAAAAGAAATCAAGCTGCATTAACAAGAGCAGCATAACTTTCAATATCTTTCTAATCCCAGCTAAAATTAAGATCCACCATCATACAACACCTCATACATTCCTTTTGTTACACAGAATGATGGAGAGAAAGCCTTGCTGTTTGGACATAAATTGTACAGAATAAATAGTTCTCAATCTATTTTCCGTGCTTGTTGGCCTGTATAATGGTGAATACTATTAAAACAGAAGCATTCAACAAAACACAAAGCATGGTTGCAAACAAGGTGAAGCCACCCTGTGACCAGTGTGAGACACATGGCCACCAGCAGATGGCCACTGACAGCCAAAGACGGCCCAAACACTAAACAATTGGCAGTGGATGACTTTTACCTTCTAACTTCAACAAACGAAAATCATTCCCAACTGGACATTGTAAAACCCATGAAGAAAAAAGAAAAAAGTTGCAAAATATTGTTGATATTCAGAATCTCATGAAAAAATTAAGTGCCACTATTAATATACACAATAACATGAATCTCTTCAACAGTTCACTGGAAGCAAATAACACTCACATCAAATAAATGTGTCCGTATCAAATATAAATGAAACTGATATTTGTTGGACTGGACAATTTAATCGCATCCCTTCACTCAAAAAGAAAATTTAAAGTGCAAAAAAGAAAAAGAAGTTCAGCCAACTGCATTACTGCAACTCCTACATCCTAATTTTCGAACAATGAAACAGTAGCATCACTGGTATTAGTTTTATCAATACCTGTCGAATACTCTTGACATTTTTATCATCCTCCCCAGTTCTCACATGTAATTAAAATTGTACAGTTTCATAAACATATCAGATCTGCCGGCTTTAGGAGTTAGGGACACAAATTTTCCAGCTGTTGCAACAAACAAAGCACTGCATACTCATGTATATGTGAGTGAGATGGTGTAGCCCATTTCAAATATTACTTATTTAAGAGGCTTCACTGACATTCTCAACTGTAAACTATCCCAACACAGTACCACTAATGGCTTCTTTCACAGGAAGACATCTTATTCTTTCAAAGACTGTTTGTCTTATGGTAAAAGCACAAACAAAATCATAAAAAACGATGGATTGAGAGAACCAAGATTATAAATTGAGTCTCAATAGGAATGTCAGATAAATCCAAAAGCCATTTGTCCTTAGCCTACATGTGATTTCTCCTATTTTCTGGAACAGGCATTAACTGATTAAACAAGCCTCTTCAACAACCATAAGCAACTTACGAAATCGTACCGATTATTGAGAGGCCAGGTGCTTCAAGATAACGATTCTTCTACCATCATTAAGTGATGATATATTATTGACTAATAAAGCACACAAAAAATAAAATAAAATTGAAAGGTATGCAGCACTAAAAAAATCTTAGCTTTTGTCTATACTAAAGACATAGCACAACTATCTCAGGATATTCCACAAAAAGAAAATGCAGGAAAAATAACATTATCAAATCATGCCAGATCCAACGGTACCCACATCATTAAATCCACAAGCTATAAAAGTGATCTAATCAGCAGCTTGATACTCATCAACTTTGACCGTTCACAGTGTTTAAATTTTTTTTTTATAAAAAAAGCATTACAAAATCGGATATAAATTGGAAAAAGGAGTATTCATTCATTATTCACCCAGCAACCAAAAGGAAGCACTCGAGTCACACAATTACAGAAGAAAAACACAAACAAAGCACCATGTTCATGTTAGAGATTGAAATGAAGCTGAGGGGCTATGAATAATGAACCTCTCGCAGGCATCTTCAAGAGAAGAGAAGGGTCGCTTGAAGTCAGGGTGGCAGACCCGCCACGCGTCTTGGTATGCCATCTGGAGCTCCATCTGGTTCCCGGGTCGAATCACCTTCTGCTGCTGCTGCTGCTGCTGCTGTTGTTGCGGTTGCGGTTGGGATTGCTGGGGCTGCTGATGCGGAATATGGTTGGAATTAGGGTTCTGATGCTGCTGCTGCTGCTGCTGCTGCTGCAGATTGAGGATGGGATTATTAGGGTTAGGGTTGGGATTAGGGTTAGGGTTTTGTTGGAGATTGAGAGGCCTGATGGGGCGCAAGTGGGCGTCGATGTTGGAAGGGAAGCGAGAGATTGCAGCTGCTTGTTGCTGCTGTTGCTGCTTCTGCAATTGCTGTAACAGCAAGAAATGTTGTTGCTGTTGTTGCTGCTGCTGCTGCTGTAACAGTAGTTGTTGTTGTTGTTGCTGTTGCTGTTGATGTTGATGTTGTTGCTGTTGTTGGTGCAATGCCTTCGCCTCTTCCATTCTTCGCCAAAATTAAATTTAAAAGGAGAAAAAAAAAAGAGCTTAGATTTTGTGTGTATTCCCAATCAATCCCCTTTTGCAAGTTGGAATCCAGAGAAGAGTGTATCCAAAATCTGGATTCTTTTTTTTTTTTTTTTTCTCTTATCTATGTGAGTAGTGTCACCGTTGATGCATTGCTGCTTCCAAAGTTGGTGCTTTTTTTTACACACAATGCTTCTGTTAGCACAACACTTCTCTTCTCTCGGAACGAATTCACGGACAGTCTCGGTTTTCTGTTTATGTTTATTTTCACTTAAACGATGAACCGGTCGGGTCGGAGTTGTACCCATCATGGGCTGAACCGAATCATGGTTGGTTTCTTGAGTAACTTAGAATTTAGACTGTATATTTATGTTATTTGTTTTTTTTTGGGGGGGTGACATATTTCTTTTATTTAGATATTTTTATATATATTATTGTGAGATTAAAAATACAATCGTAATTAAGATCTTTTAAAAAATATTATCCTAATTTCATAAAATTAATAGTATTTATTAGAGAAGAGATCTACTTACTTTGAAATCAGTCTGCATATAACTACTCTATTAATAATTTTTTATAAATATTAAATTTTATTAATCCAATTATTGAAGTATGTGATATTAACTTGATTACCAAACATATTATACTTTTAAAAAATGGACATTTAATCTAACAATCGGTGTTTATTTATATTTTCAAAAATATATTGTATATCAAAATGAATTGGAATAATGAAGCATTAAATTATTTTTAAATTATATAAAATTTGATTTGATGCAGTTAATTTATTTAATGAAAACTTTCAACTCCGTTATCATATTGATATATTTTAATATTCATAAAATATTATTTAATAGAATAAGTTTCTTCAAATAAGTGAATCCCAACCGAATATTGTAAAATTTCTTTAATACTTAATTTAAATGATAAATAAATATACTAAAAGGGATGATGTAATTAGTTAGCTATAGGAAAAACAAGATTATGCTAAACTTTGTACTATTTTAAAAAAGGTAGGTAAATCATGACTTGGGTAACTGTGCCGTCCAAAGTTCTGACTTCTGCACCAACATCCATGCATTATCACCATAATTTTCTTATGGGCCTTGGGCCGTTTCCTTATGTTAAAGAACAAAAACGTGCAAAACGGGGTGGCACATATCAAATCTAGTGTACTATAGTATTTTAAAATACAAAAACAACGTAGTCCATGTAGGATGATAACACACAGTCCAATCCAAACCAAACCAAACCAAAAAGGCAAAGCGTGGCAATGGCAATGGCAATGGCAACAGCAACAACCTCGTTGTCATTGGTGGGCGCTTTACCACATGCACCTCCACTCCTCTCTCGCTCGCTTCCCAATGCACTAATCAAGTCCCTCCACGTGTCCTCCGCTCCCTCCGCCTTCCACGTCACCTCCTCCGCCACACCAATGCCAGCCAGCACCACCAACCACCCTCCTCACTCCTCCTTCGAAATCCTCGGAGGCGCACGTGACCGGTTCCTCCCAGCTCTCACCCACGTGCTGTCTCGCCCCTACCACCCCTTCCCCTTCCTCGCCTGGAACCGCCACGTCGAGACCATCTTCGCCTCGTTTTACCGCTCAACTCCCGACATCAGGCTCCGCCGCCAGTGCCTCCGGACCCAAGACGGCGGCGCCGTCGCCCTCGACTGGGTCTCCGGCGACGACCGGCGTTTGCCGCCCGACGCTTCGCTCCTCATTTTGCTGGTTAGTTATACATCACAGTTGTAACTGAATTAGTTTGTTAGTTGTTGAAGTTAGTTAACATCTCTGTTAGTTAGTTAGTTAGTTACCTCTGTATGTAAACAAATCACAATAAGTTAATGTATTCAATTCACTTATTCTCTCAACATCAGTCTCAATAATATAACCCAAAAATACCAATTTTTTGGGGCAATTGAAAATAAAATGGGGTTTTTTGAAAATTGAGTTTTTTTTTTTTTTTGGGTGCAGCCAGGGTTAACTGGAGGTAGTGAGGATTCATATGTGAGGCACATGTTGAGTAGAGCTCAGAGCAAAGGATGGCGTGTTGTGGTGTTCAATAGCCGTGGCTGTGGAGATAGTCCTGTTACTACTCCTCAGGCGAGTGCTGTTTGTGTTAGATTATCAAGTTATGTTTCTTTGGTTAGTTTTGATTCTGGGTTGGTAGAACTAGTGTTATTGTATGTGACGTGGCAATTATGATGTTGCAGTTCTATTCAGCTTCATTTTTGGGAGATATGCGTGAGGTTGTTGCCCATGTTACTGGTAGATACCCCAATGCAAATGTGTATGCCGTTGGTTGGTCACTTGGGGCAAACATTCTTGTTCGTTACTTGGGTCAGGTGAGTAAGAAAAATGCTTTTTGTAAGTTGAAGTTTGGCATTATGTTCTAAAATATGCCTTTGTTCATTGAGCAAATGATTTCTATATTTGGGATTTGGAGAAACTGTTGTGTCTGAAAATCAATAGCTGGCAATCAACAGTGTGTTGATGAATGATTTGAAGGATAGAAAGAGTGGCTGTGTTTGTGTTTGTGTTTGACATCATCTTGATTGCATTGAAACTTCTAATACTTGCAATGAGCTAATTTTCTGTTGATCATTTTCTTTTTATCCATTGGATACTACTTTCTTGCTATGTCATTTACGTTATTCAATTTGCTTACTTTCAGGAATCCCACAATTGTCCACTTTCTGGCGCTGTGTCATTGTGTAATCCTTTCAATTTGGTTGTGGCAGATGAGGACTTCCGAAAGGGCTTTAACATTGTTTATGACAAAGCTCTCGCAAAGGCCCTTTGTACGATCTTCAAGAAGTAATATAAATTTATACATGTTATTGATGGTTATTTTTTCTACTTGTTAATGGATCCATTAGCTAGACATGCCAGTAGCACTAATGTCATTGTTTTTGGTTGGATGCACTGATGCAGGCATGCTTTACTCTTTGAAGATATAGGTGGTGAATACAACATTCCTTTTGCAGCCAATGCCAAGTCTGTTAGGGCTTTTGATGATGGACTGACCCGTGGTATGTGCACTTATTGGAGGCTGGATAGATAGATCACAATTGTGAATTATTATATGCTCAGATACTCATCTATGAGGCTTTGCAGTTTCTTTTGGATTCAAGTCTGTGGATGAATACTACTCTAGTTCAAGTAGTTCAGATTCTGTAAAACATGTTCGAACCCCTTTGCTTTGCATCCAGGTAACAAATTTAAACTAAAAAAATTGTTATCTATTATTCTTTTGGTATTTAGTTGCATCATTTTTTAAGTAAAACAAAAACTGCTTTCTTCATTGTTATCTTGAGTCATTTTACTGTCCATTGTATTATGCCGTCTCCACTTATTGATCCAATTGTATTTTACCTTGTAAATTAATATGACATTTTGTAATATCCCCTTTCTACCAAATTACGTGGTAAATCTGATCTTGAGTAGCACATACACGACGAATTTTTAATAGAAATGTGACTGGAAAAGAACTCACCATATGGGACACAAGTTCATGACTTTCAGCATGACTATAAGGTCCTTTTGAGTGATCTTGTTGACAAGGCCCTCGTGTATATGCTTTCTAGACATCTAGGCCATCAGAGGTTTAATCCTCCACTAGGCCATCTAGCCCCCTTCTCTGCCAATATGCTTGCAACTCCCATTGTACTAAAAATTACTGAACTCAAAATAACATCTTTCTTCGCAGGCAGCAAATGATCCGATTGCTCCTGCTAGAGGTATTCCTCGTGAAGATATCAAGGTATGAAGCTTTTTCCTTGGGATTATGAACTTTATTGTTACCATTCTTGACAAAAAAGTGACCGGTAATGGTAAGGAGATGGAAAATTGGGAGGGGAGGAATAAGAATGATTTTTTTTGTTCTCTCTGTCAATCCATTGTGTATGTTAGGTTAGTCTATTTACAGATTCATTCGTTTTATATTGGCTCCTTGGTTAAGTATAATATTTGTTTACTATATCAGGAAAATCCAAACTGCTTGCTAATAGTGACACCCAAAGGTGGCCATCTGGGGTGGGTTGCTGGTGATGAAGCTCCACTTGGAGCCCCTTGGACTGATCCATTGGTAATGGATTTTCTCCAATATTTAGAGAGAGGCGCAGTTGAATCCCCGAAAACTAGTACTAATCAAGAAAGCAAAGAAGCCTTGTATCATCTGGAAGTGTAGCTTGGAAGTAAGGAAGATATTTCAATCTTCACTTCAGACATCATGTACATTCTGGAATAATGTGTTGAAGCAACTATATTCTTGTTTGTACGTGGTACGTGGATTACAGCAGAACATGGATCCCGCAGCTCGGAGGTCGATATCAACCATGATCAATTGTCTTTTACATACCATTCAATAAATACCCTGCAGCAAGTAAATGGAGCTGTATTTTTTCTTGTTTGAAGTAAATAGAGATTATTATGAAACAAATAGTGTGATTGAATTATATTAACATTCATTACTCATAATTCATTCGAATTTTAAATTTTATTACTGAATTTATTATTTTATTTAACTTCACTTTATTTTTTATTTTTTAACTAATTATTCTAATGATTATATCATATGTGGTTGGATCAATGTAGAACTCATCAATAGTTATTAGCAAAAAGAAAAGAAAGAAAGAGGAAATTCATTGTGTCAGCATTATATTGAAAAATCAATATAAAAACATGATGATTGCTAACTATTGTCTTTAGCCTTAAACAGAGGTAGGCTCTTGTCTTGAGCACAATTCAACTGATAATTGATACTAACTATTGCCTAGGTAATATATGAACCTTTAAAGGATTCTTCATCACCATTGTGAATTGCAGCTTCTGTGACATATCAACCTCATCTCCACTCACAGCCTTCCACTCAAAATTCCAAACAAAATTGGCCACAAAGTAGTCCAAGTGGAGCATTGCTAAACCATAGCCAGGACACATTCTCCTCCCTGCCCCAAATGGCATCATCTTTATCTCTTTACTTCCCGTTATATCAAAAGTTGTACCTCCATTTTCCTCACTGTTGTCCATGAACCTCTCTGGCTTAAAGGCCATGGGTTCATCCCAAGCTGTTGGGTCCCTTCCTATCTCAGCCACTAAGAAATTTATAGAGGCAGAGGTAGGCACCAAATAACCATTCAAAACAACATCCTTAGTTACTCTATGAGGAGCCACATAGTGTAGTGGTGGGTGACGCCTTAATCCCTCCAAAATCACAGCCTTGAGATATGGCAATTTCTCCAAATCTTCCTCCTTGACCTCCTTGTCTTCTCTATCAACCATGACCCCTCTAATTTCCTCCACAAGCCTTTCTTGGATATCTGAATACTTCACCAAATTTGCCATGATCCATTCCAGTGCTGTTGAAGTAGTATCTGTTCCAGCATTGAGAAACTCCGAGCATAAGGTGCAAATTTTCCCATAATCGAGCTTGCTTCCCTCATCTTCCTCCGACAGTTGCAAATCCAACAAAGTATCCACGTAACACACAACAAAGTCATTTGGGTCATTGTCCTCTTTGCCATTTTTGCTTAGTCTCTCTTCCTTGGCTTTCTTTCGAGCATCGATATAAGGAATCAACACAGCTTCTTGGTCTCTTCGTAGCTGCAAGAACTCCTTCCATCGCTTCCAAAACAATATCCTAGTGATTGGTGGCCAAAAATTCAAGACATTGTACCTAGCAAAGCTCAAAAGCATACCACGCTGACTGTCCTCAATTTCTCTTATTTGCTTCTCATTGAGTTTGTCACCCAAACACATTAGAACCAGCAAGCAAAACATGCCATATCGAAAATGGTCAATGACCCTAAGGGGGTTGCTTGCATCTGATTCAGACTTAAGGCGATCAAGAAGCATATCCAACACCCATTTGCGTGCATGTGCATAGGACTTGACCTGTGAGGGGTGAAGGATCTTCGAAGTGAGGTTGCGCCTGAGGAGGCGCCATATGGGGCCATAGAAGCTGAAAAGGATGTCATGCTGGTTGCTGCTAATGATCTTCTTGGTTGGAACAGCAATGGGGCGATCAGCAAAGGTGCTTCCATTTTGTACCAATGCTTGGTGTGCAAGGAAGCGATTCGCAATGAAAATATCTGTGTCAGAACCTATGTGAAGAGTGAAGATTGGACCATATTTGGCATGAAGGTCCTCAAGAAGGGTCTTAGGGTCTGTCATGTATTGTTGCAGCAATGTGATGTTGCCTATGATGGGCACTTTGAGGGGCCCCGGAGGGAGGGGAGAACGTGGAAACAGGAGGTTACATATGCCTTTGAGAATTATTGAGAGAGAAAGGGATAGTATAATAAAGATGAACCAGGTTTCCATGTTGCTATTCTGCATGAATGTGAGTTTCCTTGCCCGTGGTTGACAAGAAACACGAGGGTTTGTGTGAGAAGAAACTTCGAAGGTGAGTTTATAAAATTGAAATGTAACTTGTTTATTATCTAACAGCCATATATACTAATAATATTAACGTTAGTTTTAGCATAAAATTAAATGGTCATGTATGTTAATTCATATATCTTGCGTTTTGCACAAAAGCTTACGATAAATCATGAAATGGTACGGTTTCTGAATGGCTTGCACTGAGTCCAAAAGTTAGCAAAGGTCCGTTGTTGTCGTTCAATTCCTGTGATGGGGCAGCCACTCACTGGCATCGAAATATAATAAATAGAAAAATGTAATTATTTATATCCACATTGATTGAGAATAAATTAAGTATAAGAAATTATTTGGACTATGCATTAAACATGTTTTCACAAACCACAGACAAATTACAATCACGTATATCTCCATTGTGAAAGAAAACGTTCCTTTTCAATTATATTACAAAGTTAAACCACCTTGTGACATGTCACTACACTAGGAAGTAAGAACATGACAAGCGCTGGGGGTCTAAAATTTGAAGTCATCTAGCAAAAAGCTCAACTTGAGATTTCATTCCTAATAGAAATACATATGTAGCAAACCTCAATCGAAATATGACGCTGATAAATATCGACTAATTAATGAGATTCAATAATTCAATCTGTCAGCAAAAGGATGCTTCACCGTCCCTTTTGAAGACCTTTTCATTTAATGGAAACGAGGAACCAAACTTATAAACTATGACTCAAATCTTACTGAAAAAACATATATTATTAATTGTTACATGGCCGAACAAAATTTCTAATAAATAAATAACCCTACGTTTATCTGAAACACTATCAACCAACCAGTTCAAGTACCAAAGGCAAGCAAAATCAAAGCAACATGAACTTTGTCATTTTAAATGAAATGTCACCCAGCATGAAAAGAGCAACATTCCCCGCATCGGGTCCTACTGTTGTGCGTGTCCTAAAATGACAAAACAACATCAAGCTAAAATAAAGGGTCAAAATCCACTTCATTGAGATAGGAAAAAGTACCAATCACAGAATACCAAAAAGAAAATGAAGAATGAAAGTACAAAACTTTTAACTCTTTTTCCACATTTGCCAATGGGTATCACATTAAAATCATAACTATGAATGTTTGACAGTTTAAACAGAAAACCAGTCAAATGGAGAAAGGGGGCAACTCACCCCATAATTAGATTAGATGAGTTACAACATTAATTTCCGCTGGACTTTAAGAAAACAGAAAAAATAATTTTTCATAGAAAAGAAATGAGTAAGAAAGAAATGTTTTTCCCCAACTTCGGAACATGCCTCCATTTAGGGGATCTCTCAGAATCTGAAGTCAGGATCCACATCCATTGCCCAAGTAAATTTTGCCAGCAGCGATTTGTTGAATATCTGAGCATTTCACAACATGAGGTACGCATAAGTGATTTAATGAGAATTAGGAAGGCATAGAACCAATCAAGCATCTAATGTAGTAAGAAAGCACCCAAAGGGCCTCTTGGACCTCCTGCTCCCCCATAGTGTTATGTATTCTAGTCTATTAACTTCTAATAATTGATGACACAACAAAATATTAATAACTTATTGTATACAAGGGAAGAAGCCAGCACCTTTTCAATAGGAACCTCATGCCGTTTGCACCAGGCAACTGTAATCCTGGGGTCAAGATAGTTTATCTTGGACGTGCCCAATGCCACAGTTTTTAAATCCTCCTTTGTCTTCATATCACGTTGCATTTTCTCAATTTTCGCCTTGGTTTGAGATATCTTTTTCTCTAGCCTGGAGAATACATAAACCAAAATCATACATCACATCTAATCATGCAATGGTTAAGGATGATGAGAAAGAGATATTACGCTTCAGGAGTTAAGTTCTTTTTTCTCTTTCCATCTGAACTCTTTGAAGGGGGCTTTCCTTTCCTTGCCCTGTCCAAATCCGTTTTTAGCTCCTTCAGAACAGCCTACAGGCAAACATTAAGCCAGCCAGATCCAATTATATGTTCATGAGCCACAAGGCAATTCTACTGTAAAATTCAAGCATATCAACCAAGAAATTCACCCACTACCAGGTTCATATATTTCAAATATTCTCACTACCTGCAGTTCATCAATCTTTTCAGTTAACTTTGACATTTGTGCAGTGTGAGATTTTGAAACACTACGTTGATGATTACAAATGATAGCAACCTGTTATGGAAAAGACGAGTCAATACAACTTAATCATGAACAATTAAAATACATAAATGCAATATCATTCGTGTAATAAAGCAATCATTGAGTCAATTTACCTGTTTATTTGCATGCTGATAAACAACAATCTTTTCTGCAACATCTCCATCTTTAGTTTCCTTATTCAACTGTTGTCACATAATTCCAGGAAAATTAAATATAAATCTATAGTATATAATTCAACACAAGAAATCATCATAAATACATATGCCAATAATATTGCTTGACTTCGGGTATGTCTATAGCACAAGGGACATTAAAGAATTTCTCGGGTGCATAAAAATTTCAAGAGGTGTGTGTTTTTGTATCAGTGCAGAGCTATTAGACTGTATATGGTTTTGTACTTTGTGTACAATCGTTTTTATATGACCCTGGACATATAAATAGGTAATCCAACAGTACAAAAATGAGTGAGCTTTCCAAAGATAAAGAAGATAGTATAAGACTCCAATTTGAAAATAGATCTTGTTGGAAATTTCAAATTTTAGTGAAAATAAAATTGCTTTCTAAGAACACACTTGCTTAACCTGAAAAAATAGGGTAGAGGGGAAGGCCAATTTCAATGTTAAGCATACAATTGTTAACAAAATATACTGATGCTACATTAAAGCACAGAACATAACAGAACATGGCATTTGAAAAGCAGTTTTTACCATATCATCCAATGTGATAGATGCGTTGAATGTACGGAAGACCTTTGCTGTTAGGCCGGGCATGAGTTCCTTCAGATGAGCATTTAATTTATTTGTATCGAGCTTGTCAAAAAGATCATCACCAGGGCGCTTATCTGAAAATTACGCAAAGAAATATATATATTTAACAGCTTCCATCTCATACTAGAAACATATAAAAAATAAGAACCAGTTTCCCACCTTTTTGGAACTTCAAAATTGCATCGTAAACAGGAAGCTCAACCTCAACTGTATTCTCGTACCTGATTGAATCTTTACCAAGGAAGTTAAACTGCAATTAAACAAAAAGGAAATATGGTCACTAATAAGTATAAATAGAATGGAAGCTGCCATCATTAAAACAATTTAAGAGAGGGATTGTGAAACTTAGAAAACCCCCGAAGGACCTATATTCATCAACCCCAACCAAAAAATACCTTCAGCTTGTTGGGAGCTTCTCTTGTCACATTCTCCACTTTTAATGTGCAACAACCAACAGTATCAGCTTCATCATCATCCTGAGGAAAATCACACGTGAAAAAAATAAATTTGACAGGTACAAAACAAAGTAATCATCTGACTTTTGGTGAAGAGGAAAATTTGCGGTTAGCACAAATGAGACTGGAAAAGTACACATACAGACATTATACCTTTTCATTGCCGGCCCTCAGAGCTAGTTTATCAATAAGATAAGTAGCAACAGCTATTTGCTGCTTTGTAATATCTTTATTCTTAAAATCTTTTGTGTATGCAGCCCTAATGTTCCCTATATAATCCTGCACCAAGAAATTCAGAACTAAAGTAATTAAATAGGTTCTTTTAAATGTCATCCAAATTCCAAAAAGATAACATGAAAGTGGAATTCATAAAATCTAGCAATGCATGAAAGCACCTTCAACATCCTAGCTTTCTCATACTTTTCCTTGTCGCTTTGGCCCTTCAAGGAACTACTAGCTGCCAGAAACACATATTTGAATAACTTTGGATTGATTGGGTCATTCCAAAAGGCTAACCATGTAACTGTATTGTCATGTCTTATCTCCTTCCACCTGGCAAGGTTACAAAACTCAGATGATTCAAATAAACGAGAAAAAAAGAAGAAGCCAAAAGTCCATTTTTTTTCTCCCACAAAATTGGTAGAGTCATACTTTTCACCAGGAATAGGACATTCAGGAATTGGGGCATCCTTTCCAATGTTAATTGTGATATCACTTGGATGAATGCGTCTTTTCAATTTTCCCATCTGATAAAATTAGTTGTAGTCAGTTAGTAAAAGTTACAAGCTGTAGAAACGGGTCAAAATTCTGAAGACACAGCCACTATATTTGAATCAAACCATTAATTCTGAAAATATACACATATCTAGCTCCAGTAACAAGTACTATAACAACCTTAGGATGCTCTCCACGGCCTCGGAACAATCCCGGTGGTTCAACTCTGAAATTTCCAACCTAAAAACAAGATTTAATAGGAATTAGTCATACGTTAAATTTTTCTAATGAATAGCATTATGAAGATATATTTAAAAATTGAAAGCTTGGATAAACGTCATAAAATTAAAAAGGCAAAATAAATAAATAAATTCATCAGGATATAACAACTCCCTCCCCTTAAAGCATCCATTTTCTGAACACTAAAGAGCAAAAACACAATTATATTGAAAGATTAACGCCACAAACACAATGGTATCACGTTGCATTTTCTCAATTTTTGCATTGGTTTCTAATGTGCCATTGACTTAATACTATGGCTAAAGTTAAAATTATATTTATAGGTAAAATTAAAGGCTAAATTGCAAGTTACACCTTTCAACTTGAGGCTATGTGCAGCTGAGACCTTATGTTTAAAAATATGCTACTAACCCCTTGAAATTCAAATTTTGCACACAGAACCCCTGAGTCAAGTAAACCACTAAAAAAAAATTTACATGAAAGGGGTTAAATCCAGCACATGGCCTAAAGTTCCTTAAGTTGAACGGTGTAAGGTGCAAGTTACCCAAAATTAAATGAATAATAGACACTGATCCACATTAAAGTGGTAACAGGATGATTGTTGGTGCTCCACTGGTCTGCACTAATAACTTCACATAGCAATCCAGCACCAAGTGAGGATAGAGATATAAAGTGCAAGTGAACATCCAAATTTGATAACACAATCTCCTAAGAACCTCAAAATAGAGGCCAAGTCAAGAGAAGGTAATGCACTACTTCTCCCCTCACAAAATATAATGGCCTGATTACAGGTCATAAAGTCTCTAGAAAATATAAGAAAGAAATCCAAACAAATTTGAGAAATAAAAAGAGAGAGAACCCAGGTTAAACCTTCTCTTTAACACCATCAACAACAGCCCACATGTATTTCTCTTCTTGTTTTGCTTTGTCCTCCTTCAAGGCCTTCTTCTCCTGCACAAAGAGAAGACAGTGTCAACACTTAATAATTAAAGAAATGACTTATAAACTCTCAGGTTAACTCAATAGTCCATACAAACTTGGCACAATTCACAAACATACATACATGTAGATGCACTTGTGTATAGATATACAAACATACATCACCTAATCCCAGATCCATAAAAATAAAATTGGGAGAAAGGGAAAAAAGAAAAAAGAAGAAAGGGGGGGGGGGAGTCTCACAAGGAAGTGTAAAATTTACCAGGAACATTATAAATTGACATAGATTCTTCTCTGCTGCCTTTCGAAAGTTGTTAACAAATCAACAAACTCATGTATCTTACATGATCAAAGACATGGAGTACTCTATTATTAGGAAGTTACAGAAGTATAACAGCTAAAGTCAAAATTATATCTCATAACAACAAATCTCTGCATGCATATATCAGAAGCAAACTGAAAATCCTAAAAGCAAAAATAATGCTTTGATATATCAAATTCAATTTTTGTCAAATGAAAATATATATACCCAGTTAGCAACTTACCTCTGAAGTCATTTGTTTCTTCTTCTCCTTTTCACTTTGGCACCAGTCATAAATTGGGGTAAAGTCACAATCTTTCAAATTCTGAATTACATGATTCTTTCCTAGCAACTTACGCCAGTCATTCCAGAAATTTTCCTTGAACCTATCTTTCTGCATGTAATCTGTATCTCTCATGACTGCATACATTGTAGCAACCTGCAAAATATATTTGAGTTCATAGTACTATCAGGTACTCCAAGGAAAGAGACTTCATAACTTGAGAAACAGTTAGATAAACATACTAAATGACCAAATTCACCAAAAACAGGAACAAGAGCAAACAGTCACTCAAATCATAAGAGCACAGTTTTCAGATATAAAATCCCACCTCTTCTTGCTCAGGAGTCAAATCAACTGGTTTCCCCTTATACAGCATCTTTACCCCATGGGGCTGGTAAGAAGGAGGGAAAATGACACCATTGTGAACCAAAGTAGTCCATTTTTTCTGCCCATCACCAGAGCTAGGAAGAAGTTTTGTAGATTTGGAATATTCTGAACCACCACCTGATTTTTTTAACTTCTTGTTCTTGGCCTGTTTCTTAAAAGATGGGGAACCAGCCTTATTAATTTTAGTAACCTTTGTCACCTTTTTTATGGAAGATGATTTATCAGCTGATGTGGTGGCCGACTTCTTCATTCTCTGGGAAATAGGAACATCGTCGTCGTCATCATCCTCTACCTTTGGCTGACATTTTGCAGACACTTGCTTAGGTTTTATCGATGTGGCTGGATCTGATATCTTTGACTTCTTCACCAAAGAGTTCATGGAGTTACTGTTATCTATTGGTCTCTTAAGTGGCAGTGTAGATGGCCTTTCTGGTTTATTACTTGCACCGGAACCATTTTGCCGCTCTTTCTGAACCTTTGAAATAGGCTTCTTCTGATCAGAATCATCATAGTTACTGCTAGACGTTCCCAAGTTAGAATTCCGGAGTAACTTAGCTGACAAAGGGATATTATCATCATCATCAGAATCATCGGAAGATTTCTTGACAACTGCAGGGGTTGCTTTGTTATGATGGTTAACGTTCATCTTCAACCTAGCACTCAGTGGTTTATTATCCTCCTCATCCTCTGAATCTTCACTATAATTTTTAGCAGAATCTTTGATCAATTTGGTTTCCTTCTTAACATTAATGGACACTTTCTGCTCCAAACGAGGCTTTGGTTTATCTCCTAGAGAAGGAGATTTTGAATTTGCCACAGGCAACTTAACAGAAGAGGAGTTGACAAGTGAATTTGATGGTTTTGAGATACCTACAGGAGATCTCAAGGGTGAAGCCTTAGTAGATGGAACAGTATTACTCTTCTGTGTGCTGGAGCTAGAAGGTTGGCCATTTGAAGAAGGCACACCAGAATTCTGTCTATATGAATATCCATCTTGAATGTGAGAAGTTGACTTCCTTACTTCTGGATGCAATTGGTTTTTCTTAGACGATGTGTACCGTTTTATAGTTAATGGCCCATCATCATCATCATCAAAGTCATTGGGCAAAATTGGTTTATCAGAAGCCTCAACAGCCATTATTCAACTATGGAAAGTGTTGGCATGTACATCACATGTAATTCTGCGGAAAAACAACAAGTTTACATTAATAAAGTTATAGAAAAATTATCAAGTACTATGTTTACATTCCAAAGCAAACTTGAGATGACAACCAAGAAAATATCATTTATACAGCACTATAGGGCAGTCAGTAGGTTTCAAATCGAAAAGAAAGCAAAACAACCTCATCCAATCTACAGGTAATGAATATAACATAGGCAGTGCATCAAAAAAAAAATATATATATATATATATATATTATTCAAATCACGCTGCTAACTAATGTTAGACCTGTGTACTGAGGATATAGCATATGTTGTCCCCCTTAAACAAGAAGAACCCCCCAATCATCCATACTTGCCCTTACATACCGAGTGACGAGAAAACAAAAATACCACGTTATCATAAGCCTAACGCAAAACAAATCAATAATGCCACAACCTAAAAACCTAATACATTAGGGGCAATTTCAGGCTTTTTAATTACGGGGGAAGAAAAAAATCTCCGATGTTTATAGTCAGGAAGATGAAGAACAATGAAACACTTATTAGACCGCTAGCACCAATGGAAAACTCATGAATTCATACCACCAAGCTCTCAAAAGCATATGCTCTGAAATAACTAAGTATAAGCAAACAAAGCTTAAATTTACATAACGAAATATCAATTGCAGCAAAGAAAATAATATGTTAAAAATACACCGCCACAAAAAAAAAAAAAAGAGTCACATGTAAGACATCTTAATCTTAAATAAATGATAGCCACCAACAGCTTGTCTAATGTCAATGGAATTTCGCCTCCCCAAAATAAATAAATAAATAATTAATTAATTAATTAATTAATTTAAATAAAAATCTCGTGAGTGCGCAAAGCTTATGGTACGAGAAGAGGTTAAAAAGAAGAAGGAATAAGTGCATGCAAAAGGGGGGAAAAGGGAGAAGGGGGGGGGAATGCAGATAAAAAAGAAGATCGACGACATCTTAACAGAAAAAAATTGATGCTGGGAGCAATTGGATGTAAGTGCAGAAAAATGATTATTAATAATTAAAAGAGAAGGCAATGAAATAGAAGATGGATTGAGTACCATACCCAGAAAGAGAGAGAGAAAAGAGATGTGAATGGCTGTGGCAGTGACGAGTGAATAGACAGGGATAGGGCGATGGAGGAGAAGAGAAGAGAAGAGAAGAGAACGCAAGTGCGAAGCGAAGGTGAGGTGAGGTGAGGTAAGGTAGCTGACAGATACAACAATAGAGAGAGACAGAGAAAGAAAGAGAGAGAGAGAGGAAGGAGCGAGTTAGGGCGAGTCGAGTCGAGTCGAGTCGAGGGGGGCGAACTCAGGAATTTGGGAACTTAAGATACGAAGAAACAGGTGTCAGGTTGAGCGTCCGGCGACTTTGGTCAGCTAACGTTTGGTTTTTGTACTCATTCTTCCCTTCCCCCATATGCCTATCTACTCCCCCCCGAATATCCAATCACCCTTCCCAATTCAATGGGCCTAAGCCCATATTTCTACTCCGCCCAATCCAACCTTCGTCGTCCTCATAATAATCTGGCCCATGAAAACTAGAACGCGTTTCATTGGGTCAATTAACTAATCTGACACAACCCACCGCTAACTCAGTGGCTTGATTTGGAGTTGTAGATTTTTGGTTTTTGGGTCTGAATTTGAATTGGAATATTGGGTTACCATTTTTTATAGTTTGACTGGGCTGTCTCAGACATGATCATTGGACTTTACCATGTCAGTGTCAATTTCTTAATATTCTAACCCATCGAATTTTACCCAAACTAGTAAGCCCATTTTCTATTAATCTAATATCCAATGGTGTCAATTTAGGAATTAGGATTCTACCATGTCCAGATAAATAAATAATGGAATTAGCATTTCACCATGTTTCATTAAGCTTATCCTTTTCATTTGGAGTGAAAGTTCCCACCTTATTTTTGTTGGATTTAATTTGTTAGCACTGAAAGTGTAAAACGTTGTCTTCTAATTAAATCTTCCCATTTTTATGATATTTGGACTAGTGGGTACGAGAATCAAACATATTTGAAAATATAGCAGTATATAATTAAATGATAGTATAAAATTTTTTTTTACTGTTGATATATTAAAATTAAACTCATTTTTGTTTGCATTCATTTTTATTTTTCTCTTTAATTTTATGCAGTACCTTAACGCTT
Organism: Pterocarpus macrocarpus; assembly: GCA_031439585.1. Lineage (NCBI taxonomy): Eukaryota > Viridiplantae > Streptophyta > Magnoliopsida > Fabales > Fabaceae > Pterocarpus > Pterocarpus macrocarpus. Next base: position 71,131,337 of record CM062522.1, read on the forward strand.
AAACCTTACAAATGTTATCTTACTCCACAGTATGAAAATTTCTTATAAAAGGCTTTTTGTGAAAAACACAATTTGAATGTAAAGGTTGTCTCACTAGAATTTCAGCATTTGCCGAGCATAGTGAAATTTGACTTGAGGTCGTTGCAAGACAATCATGTTTTAAACAAGTGAAAATTACTAACTCTAGAATAGTATTTCACCAAATATTACATTGAGAGGACAACCGCACTACTCGGCAGGACTCCGATGGAAATATTATCTCGTTATGAGAGTATGTGAAAAACGTAATGTCAAGAACAAGTAAACCACCTAGCCACAGAGCTACGTATATATGAATCTTTTACTCTAGCGAAACAGCGGCATACGTAGCATTGCAAGAGTAATTAGAAAGCGATAAATGATACTAGAGTAAAATTGTGCGCAACTATTGAACACAGACGGCACCAGCGAATCCTGGAGTCTTGTAATTCTTTTTTAAAAAAGAAAAATTCTAAAAAAAAATCGAGTCTTCACAAAGTTATGTATTTATGAATCTTTTACTCAAACGGCGGCATATATCACCATAATTCATAATAGAAATCAAAAAGTGATGGATGATATTAGAATAAGCCTGAAGGCACGAGCCAGGCCACTTGCAGTCTCTAAACAAATGATTGGAAAAATGAAAAAAATATTCAAAATATTTAATACTACGATCACCATTCACTAAATACCAAGTATTATGGTCATAATTTCCCCCTATAACACACGAGATATTAAAGCAGAAATAAGAAAGAAAAAAAAACATCCCTCCCCCAGCTTGTCTAAAAAAACTCAGCCACTTGACCCAAGAACAAAAACCCGTTGTCAATTTTAGGTACAGTCTATCTACTTAATTCATTAAATCATAGTCATCCAACTTGTCATTGTACTGCAGCACCTTTCTCTTTATCTTGGATGAATCCACCCATGTAATAAAGTCTTCCATATTTCTGGTTACATGGAAAGCTGGGTCTGTAATTGTCTCTGGCCCAACTCGTATATGCCCCTGCTCAATGTATGTCACAGCTTCTTTTAGGTGCTCGGCAAATTTTAGTCTCACCAAAACAGTTGCAAGCCTACGCCTGCACAATATAGAATTTTTGGAGTAAAATAGGGCAATATGATGCAAAGGAAGGAACTCAATATATTTCCAGTTACCAAAAGAATTTTACTCATTTTTTTTGTCTCTAGCTGCATATATAAACATGACTAGAATCCAAATGAAGGAGCCCTCACTGGCACAACGAAATTAGGAATATGAATCTTAGACAGTTTATCAACTTAATATTCAATGAAGAGTGTCAAGCGGTATACTAGATGTCATATCTTTTGGCAGAGCGCCGGAATACATGAAACATATCAATGCAAGGAAACTTGGAAGAAATTTTTTTCTCATTTTCTTGTTTTTTCTATTTGTATGGTTGACGGGCTTATTCAACTGCAATATTCAGTTCTCAGCCCATTCACTTGGTTGACACCCAGTGGCCACCGGGGAATGTAGGAGAAAATCAAATACTTATTAGGCTGTTGGGAAGATATAATTATATAAGAGTAACCAAGTTAGAGCTGCAACTTCATATTTTCCATTAAATGACTGACTTGGATGAGTAAGCAAGACAGGAAAAAATTTTAATCGAGCAACAGTTAAGATGAAACATGTATACCAAGAAACAAGTTATAGCAATACACAATTATTTTTCCTTTTTCTTTTCACGACTTTCTGCTGAGCTTCGGATTGCAACGGCTATATATGCCAATAGATGACAACATGTTTGCTCCAAGTTCTTTAACTAGAATTGTGTTAAAAAGTTAAATTATCATTTGCTTCTTCTTTCTCTTGCTAATTGCTATATATTCATCTGGACATCATGATGTGCAAACACATAGTCAACGATTGAATTTTTATTTAAAGAAATAAATGCAGCAGCAAAGTATTCTTCTTACCTACAGAAGGATGAGACAGTTAAACGTTCACATAGTGTGATGCTTTGCCTGGTTGGAATCACACCCATGTTGTAACTGTTATCCATACAAGAGAGAAAGGAGTTAAAAAAAAAAAAGAAACAGATATGTGAAGGTATATAATAGCATTCCAGCTTTAAAAGAAGAAGAAACAGATCAAGACGATTTTTCTATTTGAATCTGTCAGGCTAACTTATTCTTCTTGAATTGGAGTAAGATCTATTCAAATAATTAATCAAACTTGTAAGTTATATACGAAACCGATGTCATCAAGAGAATACCAAATGAACCAAAGGGCCATTTGAATCAGTTCACCAATTTTTATAATATTTCATCTCATAGTTTGTTTATAATTTGCATCTTTATTTGCAACTGAGTTTAGTAACCCAAATTCATGCCACCTAAACTAATCCAAATCAAATGAAATAGCAAAACCATGAACATATTTTGAAGAGTCTTAGAACAAAGTTGAAGTAGAAATTATTTCAAAAGAAACAATAGAAAATAGAGTCTGATTTACATCACCAAGCATGATATCAACATAAAACAGCTGATATAATTACAAAACAAGATAGTCAAGACAACTCATATGTTTAAACTTTGAACTCCAACAAAGCTAAAGGAGATTAATCATATGTTTAAAAATTTCTGAGTAAGAGTTCACTTACAGCTTTTCCAAGAGCTTATCAGTCATGTCAATGCGAAAAGGGTCCTTTGGGTCCAATTGCTTCAATATATTTACCAACTTCTGAACCATCCCGCATATACTCTGATATCTATTCATATTTTCAAGCATTGCGTAAAATGTGTTAGCTAATAGCCAAGCTAATAAAACAAAGGGAATCAGAAAAATATAAAATACGATGAATTATCGATAACAGTGTATACTTTTTGTAATCATCACGTCCAGTGAGATGGTAGCGCTGCATAACGAGGTTCTCCCTGTGACGTCCTTCTCTCTTCCATTCCAAGAAGTTTAACTTCTTCAAAAGCTTCTTCTCGTGAAACTTCAGCTTCCTCATTGTTTTTTCACACTGTCATCGCAAATCAATAATAGATTCACAGTCACCAAATAAAGCACAAAAAAAAAAAAAAAAAAACACTATCCAGTGAATTACAAATATATATTAGTAAATAAATGAATTCATATATTCTCCACAATAACTGGGTTTAAGCACAAAAACAAAGAATTAACCGAAAACTAGAAATAACGCCAAAAAAAAAAAAAGTATCCAAATCAACCCCAAAATCGGTTACAAAGCAAACATCAATTCAGTGGGTGGGACTTACCAACGACCAACGGTGGCTGAGTGAGGCCTGAGGGTGACTACCTGACACTCCCAAACTACTACGCCAAAAAACGCAGCTAGGGTATTGGATTATCTTTATACCAAATTTTTAAAAGAAAATATGAACAAAACTGCCTTTGGCGTCGTGGGCTGGGCCAGCCAGGCAGAGTCTCAGGCTTAAGGGCCGGGCCGGTATGCAGTTATACTAGTAACCCAATTCTCCGTACTATACAAAAAAAAAAAATTGTTATATCTAATTCTTAAAAATTATTTGTCTATTTTTTAATAATAAATTATTGATTCGTGTAAATTATCCTCAAATGCGTTTATCAATTCTCTAAGTTGTGTGTTAGTTCATACCAATATAATTTTTCCTCTAGGAGCAGTGTCACGTTTTGCTGACTATAATAGTTCATACGCAAGGCAATGCAGCTAACAATTTTTTTTTTCCTTTTTCTTTTATAGTGGTTAAAATGCATCTTAATTTTAATACTACTGTTTCTTGCATGGATATTTTAAGAAATATTACTTATATTGTATTTTAAATATATCGCTAATATTTTGCTTTTACTTATACACATATTGTAAACTTATAAATATTCAAAATAAAACTCTATTTTAATTTGTTACAAGATTTCATTTATTTTTTCTTTCATTATGAGTTTTACATTTAAATAAGTGTGACCAAGATTTTCTTAACCCCCAAAATAGAGAGAGAGAGAGAGAAGAAATGGTATAAAAAAAGGAACTTGCTGTTCAAACGATGGAATAGCATAAGAAATTAATTCACCCAAAATAAACTCAGAATTAGTATATCTGAGTAGGTTTGCCCAAAAAAAACAAGGACAATTTAGTACAATAAAAAATTGGCTCATAAATAAGAATAATTAAGATATTAAAAAAAAAAAAGGCAACTATATTTAATTGAAAGACTGAATAAACAACTAAGAGGAATTTCCAATGCAGTCCTATATCACATCTTCCATTTGAAATCCCTTGAAACTTTTATTTAGTTACAACATCATCATTCTCAATCCTCAAATGAAAGAAGAGCGGTATTAATTATGATTCACCGTACTATCTATTATATGATTAAAAACTCAGTAGCGTGTATACTGTAGCTGCTGTGTGACTGTGTCCATCAAGCATAACTATTTCAGCAAAGAGGACCGGTTGGCTGAATAATTTGAACTTCAATGCAGCATCCCAAACTTTCACTTCATGATCCAGACACCAAGTCACGCATGGAAGCCAAAGGTGAACTGTAACCATGCACCACAGTGTCTCTCCAGAAAGTCATTCCTATCAAAAGGGGAAACAATATCAGTTTTCCAGTGCATTGGGGGGGAAAAAGATTCTACAAATTTGTAGATAGTATTTGATAACCTCCTATTACATAAAATAGTTATAGAATGATTGAGAATATATGTATATATATATTCTCAATCATTCTATAACTATTTTATGTAATAGGATGTTATCAAATACTATCTACAAATTTGTATATATATATATATATATATATATATATATATATATATATATATATATATAATTAACAGCTCTTAGGCTATTTATTTATCATCACATAAAAACAATTATTTAAAAATAAAATAAAATTACTTTATAATAACTATAGAATCACAATTTTGTATAATGTACGTGGCTACAATTATATATATATATATATATATAATTAACAGCTCTTAGGCTATTTATTTATCATCACACAAAAACAATTATTTAAAAATAAAATAAAATTACTTTATAATAACTGTAGAATCACAATTTTGTATAATGTACGTGGCTACAATTCCAACAGAATACCTATTCTATAGTCCTTTTTTTTTTTTCCAACAATACAGTTGCAAAAGACATGGCAAAAAAGCGAGTTATGCATCATCAACAGTGAAGCGAAACTAATTCATTATCACATAATAATTGGAGAAAGGGGGATACTGTACATCAACCTAGGAGGACATGAGTCAAATGACACAACACAACCTGGACATGGCAACAAATATGTGTGTGTGACTGTGTTTCAGTTCAGTGTGTCAAGTAGAGCCAAGATAGTAACCTATCCATGAAACCAAACCGACAGTTGCTGCCAAGAAGAATTCCTTGCTAATAATGTTTAAACTGTAATGAAGAAGAAAGCGCAATAATATTAGCTTACAGCTGATTTTAATTGTTGCTGAAGAAAGCACCTGAATGCAAATGCAGGTGAAAACTGAACTAAGACTAGCTTACAAGTGTAGGCATGCGATATTCCCATATCCATAAAAAAGCGTAGCCCATGCTGAACCAGTGAACCTACAACCACAGTTCATTTAACCAATGAAGAGTCAACTTTATATGCAGAAAGCAGCTTCGCAAATTGCAACAAACACGGCATTTAAGAATGGAAGCAAGAATAATGCAAAAGGCATAGATTGAAGCATAACAAACTGTAAGGTGGGTATGTCACTGACATGCAATAAATAAATTTCTACTATAGTGATTGGAGGCAGAGCAAACAAAAATGTTATTCATTATTAAAAAAGATATTCAAACTTGGAATTAGAACGCCATGCATCAAGAAGCCACTTTTCATACTAGTATGAAAAATAGCAACCTGTATCTATCATTTTACAGAATGAACAATGCGATGATGTGCTAGAGTCAAGGGCTAAACAATAATATTGCTCTCAAGTCTCAAATATCATGTCTGACAGAAGATTTGGTGTTTCCATAATTTACAACTAATAGAGCATACAAGCCTGGCCAAAAAAGAGAACTACCACATGAAATCACGAATGAAGAGTGCACGTGGGAGCATAAGTCCATTTCCAATCATAGCAAGCAACATAGAAAATGCAGACAAGCCTTTCACGTTCTCGGGATTGAGATAATTAGTCCACTAGAGAAGAAGAAAAAGTCAAAAAGGTCATGACAAAAAACGGATAGGAAATAAAAGATGAATCACGCTGCCCTTGAGGCCAGAAAAATCTCTCATATATAGCGTTTACCATTTGAGAAACTGGCATCCACATGAAGAGTAGTGTTGCTGTCCATCCAGATATTCCTCCAACAAATTTGACACCTTTCTCAGAAAGTTTCCCACTTCTCGACTGCAAATCTTAAAAACAATAATTTAAAACGACAATGATCGTAAAAACCTATTGCCCTGGTTAAATCCATCAGACTAAATCTAGAAACAAGACCTCAAATTCAATTTTTTTTGTTTCAGTTCACAGATAACATGACATTTAAATGCAACAATTAGAAAATCCCATTTTGTGAAAACCCTGTTTTGCACGAGTCGCTGAAATAAGTGCATACAAGATAACTCATGAAATATGTTGAGTTCTATGTCGAACTAATAAGAGTGCAACAGTATGACTATGAATGACAGCATCAGTACAAGATGGCTAATGAGAAGCAGTTTCTTCAGGAAAATAAATAAATTTCATTTTGAGGTACATCAATCGCGACAAACAAAGATAATTTATTTATTTATTTTTGACTTATTCGCAATAATTTCAAGATAGCTACACAAAATAATGTTCACAAGGTATTGGGGCACAAGGTAGTACTCGCGGTGGTACATGACCATCTTAGGCATACTCATGCAACCTGGACTATGTTAAGAGTAAGACATAATCAAAGATAATCCAAAGGAAATAAGAAGATTACCATGGTTACAGCCAAGACAGCTATCACAAATGCAACTGCCCCCGGTAAGATGCTGTTAGGTATATATGGGACAAATGTAGACCACATTATCTGTATCCAGATTGTAAATTAGACAATGGGATATAAGCAGCAAAAGATATAACAAACTGCGTATCTGTCATTGTGTGACCATGCATGCAAAAGGACATGATACAAACAAACATAAGCAAGTGCAAGTGATTTCGTGTGCTTCGGTGGGTACTTAATAATATGAATATAAATTGATAGAATGTTCTAATTCTACTAATTCGAGGGGGGAAAAGGAAAGCATTACTTGGGGAAGCACAGATAAACCCCCAATCGTAATAAAATCTTCCCAAATGCAAAAGATTCCAGCATTTAGTAAACCAAAGTAATTCATGAAATTCAGGAAAAGACCAGACACCACAACAACTGAAGTCGCGAAAAAGTATGGCAAAGGCATAGCTTCTGCCAATGCCAGCTGAGCAAGGACCACAAATGTTGAAACTACACCCAATGTCTGCACTACCATTGCTCCCTTTTCTCTCTTCTTGGCAAAGTACGAAAGTAGTGACAGGTTTCCAAGCAAACTAGTAAGCATTCCCTGCATTGACATCCATGTCATTACCCACCTTAGGTTATAAGAGCAATGTCACATAGAGGTAATCAAATGAAGTACAGGAACAAAGAACAACTGAATCTATACATTTTGAAACTTTACTATTCTGTAGCATAAATTTGAAAAAATAGTTAACACGTCATTACTTCAGCCAAGTGAACTGGATTTTGTTTTTTTTTTTTGATCTTTAAGTTATTTACTATCGTGACTAAAAGGCCCTCTCAACAATTACCTTCTCTATGATCTAAACCTAGGTCCTCTGCCTGAGAGTGGAGTTACCACTGCACCCAACCTTAGTTGGTAGATTTACACAAGCTTTTGAAACAACTCACATTTCAATGAAGTAAAAATTCTACATGAAATAATTACATTCATTTCTAAAGTTCAAAAATGCACTCAGACGTAAACAAAATGCCTTACTAGCCATGGGACAGCCATGAGAGCAGTTTTATTTCCTGCCATAAGATTTCGAGAATTGAGTAAAATCTGTGGCATTTGCAGCAACAGAAATGGAAGATTGGCAGCTCCAGAGAACTTTGCTGTAAGAGAATCCCATTGCTCATAGCTTTCATTTCTCCCAACGTTAACTGATCCCTTCAAATAATGCACGAAGTTAATCCCAAAGAGAGACACACACCACTAATATAACCAATACAGCGAAATTTTTGTTATCACACAAAAACCAATATGATTTGATAAACCATAATAAATTACAAAAGGGATAAATTTTTATCCATGTCTTCAACAATCACATAGCCCCATTACACAAAATTCCAAAATTTCCATTATAGGAAATAATGATAAGGTGCCACTGAATTCAAGCAATGAGTACCAAAAAAGTACTAAAAGCGGGGTGCAAGTGGTACCTTGTGATGTGAATTGGGGCCATTGGAATCAAGAGCATTGATAGCTAAATTGGGTCTTCGTCGAGGGAAAGCAAAGAGCTTGTACTGTGTGGAGGCAGAAGCAGAAACATTGAGGAGAAAAAAGAGATTTTGATGTGGGCGTGGGAAAGAAGAAGAGAAAACCAACGGGGGATATTTGAATTGTACGAGGTTGTTGCGGTTTTGATGTTGACTTTGGCGGTGTTGGAGATGAAGGGGTGACTTAACAGTAGCATAAGGTGGAGGAGGAGACACAACACAAGACTTAGCCATAACCATATAAGTGGTATTATTATTGTAGGCGTTGATGATAACTTGAATTGCTTCTTGCAGCTGCTAAGTGTTGCATTCAACAAGTGTAGTTATTCACTTGTTCTGATTTGAAGAGAAGAGAACGAGACAGCAACTTTGAGAAGAGGGAGTAGAGGCTGGAGTTTGCAGCGAGGAACGTGAAGTGTGCGTTGGGTTCGGAGGGAGAGTGGGGATTGGACGGTGGCAGATATGCGTATCTCGAAGACTATACACGCGGATTCACGCTTGATATTTATTTGCTTCCTTAACTGCATCTACACTTCGACATCTATGTTACTGTGATGCATCATCCTGCACCGTGAGATGCACGGCGAAAATTTTTTAACTCAACATGGTTATTATGAATTTCTTTGCTTTTTTGGGGCACACTGATCATGCACTTCTAAGTTGTAATCATTTCAGAACAGTAAAGAAATGAAAGTGGGATTTTCTGGATCAATGTGGAACTATTTATTTTTACTGTGTTTTTAAAAGCAAACATATCTCCATGTCTTACTCCTTACGATGAACTCTTATCAATACAAAAATTAGAGTTTCAACCAACACATGGTTGGTTAAAGCACTTTGATACTTGCTTTCCTTAAATAAAAAGACTAATATTGAAAGAGTTTTGCCCTGACAGTGGGTGGGTAGATTGGCTAATCTGTCCGTGTCTCTAGAGTTTGTTTTGCATGTGTGAGATAGGTCACACTTAGAGTGAGGCATGATTCTTGTTGATGGTCTTTCTGGTATTTCCTGATTGATGTCTATTGTTGTTTAGAGGCTATGGCCCCTCACAAAAAAATAAAATAAAAATAGGCAGCAGCCTCATTATCCTGGAATAGAAAGTTGAGATCCATAGATTGTATCCCTCAACATACTGGCAAAAACAGAATCATTACAACAGACAATTTTTTTATGGGGTTTACAAATCTTCAATGTTCCCTTATATCGCCTCTTTCATCTATTTTGAATCAGGAAGTCAAATTTTCTAGGTACACACTTCCCTTCTGTATATATACATTTTTAACATGCCTCTCTATGATGAGTCTAGTCTAATGTTTCAATAGCATGGCCTCCATCCCTCTCTTCCTCGCGGCATGTTTTAGTTTCTCCAATGCAACAAGCCCAACTTGTCTTACTCTTTCTCTTGACAACCCTATCCTGCGGAAAGAACACAACAAGTCACAAATAGAATTTTAACTTGCTTCAAACATCGGACATAACTTTGTGCAGTTAGTGTGACTCTTATGAAGCTTCATTTCAGCTCAACATATAGTAGGTGACATGAAATTGAGAATAAAACCAGGAAACTCCATTAAATGCACCAACATGTCAAGAGCAATGAGTGAGTTACAAACTATTATGCTATACATGTATCACATATGAAAATGTATGGTTGCAAAATTTTAATTGACTGCGACAGCTGAGAAAAGAAGTAATTGGATACCATGGTTGAAACTCACCGTTTACTAATGTCCTCCCATGTAAGACATTCTCTATCCAATCCATAATAAAGGCGAACGATTTCTCTCTCTCTTTCCACAAGGGTCAAATTAAGGAGTTTATTCACTTCATCCTGCAAACATTTACAAGTGGTATTAAACCTTATGGAAGTCTAGAACGTGAATAATGCAATAAGGAATTCGCGATAGAACATGAAAATACAAAAGATCAACGACTATGCAAGCTTATCTGCTTAAACAAGTTTAACTTCAGCATTCAAAAAATTCGGCCCTTCTAGGGGGGAAGAACCCTGTTCTGGTACCAGCAGTTGTTTTGATGAAAAGCATACTTAGTATAATACATTGCGGTTTCTAGAGTAACACATTTATAAAACAATGTTAATTTACTATGCTTATATATCATCCTGATGTTATTATTATACTATCTACTGTGAAAATTATGGAGATATTTTGTGAATGCCTTAAAGGATCAACATTCAGAACATTAAAGGATAATGGTCATTCAAACAATATCCTCTGCTTTGGTTTGTTAACAATGAAATGCCTATGCATCACAATGAAACTTTTTCCTACATACCTTTAGTGCCCACTCATCTACTCTACTCCATGGGATGTTCTCATGGCGATTATCTGCGATATACTGGAAGAAAATGGAAAATGAATAAGATGGTTGATAATCTCGGGAAAGGTCAAAGCAGTTCCAATGATCTTCCTCGATGGACAACTAGAACAAATTAACACTTACACTATGATGAGTTTCTCCTGGAAGACCATTCAAAGATGGAAATGCCTCCCTATCAAGCGAGAAAATTTTACTCATTGCCTGCAATATGCATGTACATGGTAAACAAAGGAATGATAGGATGTTAAATTACATAAATGAGGATCATGTAACTCTCAATGATTTTTTACCTCAGTAGCATTTCTGACTTTCTTTTGAGACATATTAAGGCTTTTTGCTATCCTCTGCAAAACAAGGGAACAGTTCAGGCATGTCTATTGATATTTTAGAGTTCTAAAATATTTTATATAGAAGGTAATTGCCATATTTTTCTATTTTTAGCTGACTTACTTCAATAGTTGGAGTAAAGCCTCTTTCTTCCAGTTTAAACTTTGCATTGCGGATTAAAGATAATCTCTCATGTATATGAGTGGGCAGTCTTAGTGTTCTTGAGTTTTCAACTAAAGCTCTTGAAACACCCTGTCAGCAGAAAAAACGTAATTCATGTTTGTTAGACCAATTTGAGCTGTAAAATACCCTTGCACTGATTTCTTAGAACACAATTTTATAGGATCAAAACTAATGAAAATGTAAAAGATGAATTCTCTATACCTAAACATTGGTTACTTCAATAAACATAGCAGCTTAGGAGTCAAACGGAGCAACTGATTAATCACACTCATATGCAGATATTATGGCTGAAAGAAGGACTGCCAGAGATTTAATGCCGATTGTAAATATATGCTATGTAATATTAAGGTTTACAGAAATTATGAGAAAAATGAAAGCATTGGACAGAAATTATTTTCATGGAAATATTTTCTAATATGCCATCCTTATTTTCATTGATTTTAAAAGCACAATTTTAGAAAATGAATAAATGATAATGGTAAAGATGTCTGATAATCAACCATACAAAAAGCATGTCAGAACCAACAGCTATAAAAAAAGCATGTGTGAAAAAATCTCATATGGAGGCAAGCTCACCTGACGTATCCACCAATAAACATAAGTTGAAATCTTAAACCCCTTTGAAGAATCAAACTTCTCAATCCCACGGAGAAGTCCAATCAAACCACCCTACACAGAAAATATGATGAGTCATTCACAACAGAGGAGGCAAAAAATCTAACTAGATATGAAGATAGAGGTTCCATAAAATTCACCTGAACAAGGTCAGCCATTTCAGCACCCATATTATCATATCTTTGAGCAATAGACAGAACTAAGCGAACATTGCTCATAGCCAACTTTTCTCTTGCCAAAGTGCACTCTATCATTTTTGCTCGTAGTTCAGCTCGAGAAATCTTCAGTGAAGTTGCCAGTTGATCATCAGAGGGTTCACATCCTAGTCTTTCCTTCAGTCTGAAGCTCACATAACAAAATTATTTGTTAAAATTTCCTCAAAGGATGCTATATAAGGTAAAAATTTGAATTAGTCCATGTTACACTGCTTATATTCTGTTATAAGTGGGCGATGCATACTTAATGATTTATGAAACCTTTTCTTCATCCTTTTGGAATTCTCTTAGTAGCACTATGCTGTTGAAAGTTAACAACAATGTGAAGGAAATATCTGAAAAGAAATTTGAATTCATTGTCCATGTTCCACCAGTAAAAAAGATTTTAGGCTCTATTATATGCATAAACTTATCATGAAAATTAAGACTCTGGCACTGACTTAAGAGTTTTAAACAGTAAACTTGTTATGAAATATGAGACTTGAAATTATAGCCACACAGGTATAGAAGGAAAGCATATCTTGCCAAAGAGGCTGAATCCTATCTTTATCTATGCTACCACTGATTGCTCTCATTGCTCATTCAGATTGTAGGATTTAAATAAAAGAATGATCATTCAGGTTTAAAACTTAAGCAATAAACCTTCCTTTTGAGTGGTTCACAGATTATTTAACTTGCCACACTCTTTGGAAGAAGAAATCAATAACTTTTACAATTGCACAGGTATGGAAGCTGACAGGCAAACTACAAAATAAAATATTCTTCATCATTTTAGTGGATCGTAGGATCCAAGAAACATGCAACTACCTGGATTTATGCTCCTCTAAGGAAAGTCCAGCTTTTATTTTCTCTGATAGGTTTACAACTTCAGCATGAGAGAGCAATTGCTCACTCACCACTCCTTTCACATAGCCCTTCAAACGATTTTGAAGCAGCTCCGGACTGATGACAGACCTCAGCTGCATAGCAGCACAAGGTTGCAGCATCGCGCCAGTTTTACCAGAGGTCTTCCTCTTGGTATTGATTCTTCTTTGCCTTGCAGACACCCCAGAACAAGTCACTGCCACTTTCCTGCGGCTTTTTTCACTTCTCGAATGCTCGGTTAGCACTTCCCTCTCAAAAGAAAGGTTCCACTGCTTTTCCAGCATTGACTTCTGCAGCAAAAGAAGAGCCTCCACAGAATAACCCATTTCAGAGCTTTCCACCTCTAAGTCACTGGAATTGAATCCTTGAAACCACGGATCTGAAGTGGCGGCAGCAGCATCAACATGTTCCTTAAGAGCCTTGATGGACTGGTTCTGGCGGTTGGATGTTGGAAAAGTTGGGGTGTAGTTCGATGATGACTTCTTAGCAATTATAACAGATTTTGTTGGAGCAATCTGATAGTGTGTGGATCCAAAATCACTGCCAAAGGAAAGCTTTTCTGTAACATCAGAGTAATGGTAAGATGAACTCAAAAGCCTCTTTCCTCCACTGAGTCCAATAACTGCTGCAGTAGCCATTGTATAAGCCTTCCTATCCACTATGTATGATTACCATCAAACTTTCCTATTATAGCAACGATTCTTAACCTGTCAATTGCAATAACTGCTTTCAGAAACTTCCCAAATTGTTACTAACCATCTGATTAACCATAGAATAACAAAATATTAATATCAAAAAATTATTCAGGATTTCCTTCATAAGAAAGATTAATAATACAGTGAATATGCTATTTTTTTTTCTGACTATATACCTCATGACAACAACAATACAAGCTTGCAGTATATAAAACTGGAAATGCTCACATAAAAATCAATAACATAAACGAATTGGGGTTCAGCCAAAGTTTCAATTTTCAATGGAAATATGAGAAGATGCAAAAAAAAGAAAATGGCGCATGGTATGTCTGTGAATGAAGTACCTGAATAAATTGCAAAAAATTTGCAATTTAGACAATGCTGATAGCTCCAAAACGTATGGCTTAGCAATATAGAATCATAGAATCAGCTGCAGCTGCTCACTGGAAGAGACTTCACTCACAAAACTGTTGGTGTGGAAGGAAATAACGTTGGTGCCATATTAGATTTTTCTCTTTTTTGTTTCCTCCTTTTATTTATTATTATTATTATTATTATTATTATTCATCATATATAAAATTAGTTCTGTAGAAAGAAAGCAAGGGAACAGAAAAGAGAAAATAAATGAAGAAAACAGAAATTTGGGAAAAAAAATTGAAAAGATAAAGATATGGAAGGGGGAGACATCATTGGCTGGTACAGATATTGGGACCAGCCTTGAGTGGTCTACGATGCTTTGTTTTCACTGTTCTCTTCATTCCACGTTCGCCCTTTCTTTTTCTAATTTTCGTAACACATTTTTTTAATATAACTCTATGTGCTAACTCATAGATTTTTTTTTTTCCGGTTACTGGACAGAAAGTAATCACTTATATCTTGTTTTAGATACGGGTCTCGACTGTTCTTCTACGTAGTTCATTTAAATTTAAATTTGTTTAATCATAAATCATATATGATTTAATAAAAATAACGGCCCAAAAAATGACATGTAATAAAAAAAAATAGGAATTCTTGTATGTCTCTTTTGTTGGGCGTTGTATTCTTCTGATGACAAATGGAAAAACATGGGCCTTTTATTTCCTTCGACCATAACACTTACACTTGGCAGCCCAAGACATGTGACATTCGTTTCTACACTTTGATGGTGGAGTTGGACTACAAAATTGCAGGCTCTGCACTGGGTTTTCATGTTTGGGTGCAATGCAATGGGCTTTTCTGTTAGTACTCTTCGGTCTTGTAGGGACAGGCCTAGGGTAAAAATGAATCAATGGGCTACCCAAACTTCTGAAGGACTTAAGCCCGCTCTGGCTGAACTAGGCCCCCAATTTCAGGACCATGGTATTTTAATATTATTTTTTTCGCCGTTTTAATTCAAAAAAAAAAAAACAATGAAGTCGATAATATATTGAGATAAATGTTTCTCTTATATTGTTAACAAAAAGTTCTTAAAAAAATTAAATATAATTTGATTAAAAAATGATGTATAGGTATCGTTTTCTTTTATTCTTTTAAGCCCTAGCTTACAAATGATTTTAATTAGTGTTTTAAGATTAGTAAATTTATACTTTTTATTTTTTACAAACATTAAATAAAATTTTATTGTTATAGATGTTTTTAAAATATAATGTAATAGTATAATCTGTTCATTTTTATTTATTTATTTCGCATTGTTGACTTCATTTTAAGAAAAACACTCATTATCTTCTTTAGATAAAAAAATTAAATATAAATAGTATAATTATATAAAAAAGAACAGTGAGAGAAAATACAAAGTAATTTTGTATTATAATACTTACCAAAAAAAAAAAAATTATGCTGGTATCCATGTGGAGATGATGCAATTTTGTGGGATTATTAATTTCTTAGTGGTTCCCTGCAGAACTTCAGATTAGGAAACGAAATTGGATTGAAATTCAATGAGTAAATAAACTAATAGTACCCTTGATTAAAATATACACTAATCATATCATTAACTTTTGCTTTAGTGGTTAGAGCGATGTATTAATGTCGTGGGTGTGCCTCAACCCCCCCCCCCTCCTCTTCTCTTCTTCCTCCTCTCTTTCCTCTCTCCTCCTTTCTTTCTTTGACGTGATGGTCACGTTGTTAATCACGCCTATACTATCTTATTCATCGTACTCACCAAAGTTACCAACTTTCCCAACACCTTAGTGGTTTACATTTTTAACAGGTTATTATATTTGCCTCATTCAACGACTCACAAATTATTGCATATCTAATACATGGTTGAAAATTGTCGGCACCAAATTAACTAATGTTACCTTGGGTCACAGTCATCAATCGAAAATCACTAACCGCATGGTTATTGACTCTGAGTCACCCCACCAGTCAGCTGTAAAAATAAATAAATCAAGGAGTGAATAAAATACTTAACTGACAATACAATACAATAATGAAGCTGTCCCTATGAATAAGAATGATAGAAAACTCCTTCCATTACGTCTTTGATATTGAAATAATGTAACATTATTGTCATTGCTCTCAATTTCATTGCTTGAATTATTGGCAGCCATAAGTAACACTTATCATTTCGGAAGACACGCCGTATTTGTTTGGATTTGAATACTACCAAGTTCAGAAGCACCCTTTCTATGGATAACATTCATCCATAACTGTCTGTCACCCTCATCTTCATAATGCCATTTTTCTTCACCCCTTCTTAAATAATTTTCGCAACATGAACAAATAAAGCTGATTTTCGGTGTGATATACTAGCACTAATGGATTGAATATTTTCAGAATTATTTTAGTTTTAACCCCGAACATTGGTTTAGTGAAACAATAACTGAATGAAAAAATACAAGGTCACTTTAATCTCAGACATATTAGTGGAGTGACAAAATCATGATACTATAGCTTTAAATATTCATATAAAAATCTCCAGCAAAATACGACATCCGAATCTGATTCACCCCCTCTTGGTGGACCACTTAAGCATTTCACGATCTGGGGGTCCAAGCATTTCACATTGGTTAACAAAAAGGGCTCATTTGTGGACCATTTTCCCTTCGTCCCCACACCTCTAAAGCAACGGTTCACTACAAAATATGAATAATGTTCGCAAATCTCAAATCATTTTTTGCACCATGAACTTTATTTCTGAATTTGTAGGATAAAACATTTCAAATCAATCTCGTATACAATCCAAATATTTTGTGCATATCAATCAATTGTACCCTTTGTTTTTTATAAGAGCTGTGCATCATATTTTGTCAAAAGTCAAGTGAACTGGCATGTCACGCCCCAAACATAGGTCGTGATCGGTGTACAGGTCAATCTGACTTACTTAACCTGGTAAGCCTAATGACAAAATTCTTTCCATATAATTTAGTAACTTAATTATCGGGGGCTGCCAAAAATTCGGTAAAATCTCCTCTAAAAATTGAATAACCCAAATATCATATAAACCTGTTTTATATCAAACATAACAGCTAAAAGCAACAGCCAAAATATTTTTAAAGTAATAGTCATAGGGATCTAAAGATCTACTATACTAAAGAGTCATATACACATTATGGCTATATACATCATCCAAAAGCAACTGATCCTATGTCGTAAAGCTGCAAAATACTAGAGTCAACAAAATAGGACCCTCTTCTATGGTAAAGGCCTATCAAAAGAAATATCCTGAATAGAACAACAAATCCCAAGAACCTGCTACTCAACACCCTGTGAATCTAAAGAGAAGGAAATGAAATAAGGTGAATCATACAAATTTAGTGAGGGCATATAAACAAAGTTTTGATATGGCTTATAAAACTAAATCACGCATTTAACTTTTAAAGTAAAAGAAAATAACTTAACAATCATACATTCATCAAAGAAATTGATTGAGGCAATAGTTTGTCAATTCTATATTTTCCAAATATTTTCCATAAATAGAACCTTGTCCACATCCTTCATTTAAAATAAAACTCATAAACAAAAACTCAATAATTCTCAATATATTATCTTAATTAACTTCATAAATAGATCTTGTCAAAATAGAATCAAATCTTTCATCAAATCAAATACTCCATGAGGGTTATACAAGAAGAACTTTTTTTTTGTAGGGAATAATCTCAACCCATCTATCCATAAATGTGAGTTCATCTCAAGCTGGGGGCTCACCCCGTTTGATACTATTTCATCTAAATATACTATATGCATATAGGTTGTTATATCTCTTCACTAACTGTGAACGGTACCACTATATCTTTTCGCTAGTGGTGAATGGCATTCTAACTGAGAATCCATCACGAATTTTCTCAAAATAAACTTGTTATAAAATAAAATACTCAAATTCAATAAATCAGCCTCTATAAAATCTAATTCTTGCAAGAAATAAACTTCTGTAATTTGTTATAAATAAGTCAGAACATAAAGAGGAACAACATCATGTGGTGTTAAAATAATCACAAGAGGATACTCAAAATATTAAATCAGTTATTAATATTCAAAATTTTAATTATCATTTTAGAAAGAGAAGTCAATTAGCTAAAATGATTTTCCAATTCAATTAATAGCATAGCATAAAATTATTAGCTTTAACAGGTTAGTTTCTCTTATGAAAATATATTTAAAATTATTGCCACTAAGTAAATAACCACTCACAATAAAAAGGAATCAACTAAGCTGCTCCCCAATAGCTCTGGAAGGAGTAACTGGCACCATATCAGGAGGATCTGATCAACACAAACAATTTTGACAAACTTAGATGATTCATTTGAAGATAATCTAACAATTGGTGACTTTATTGAGTAAAAACCCCAAATACTACTCATTTATTATTTTATTACTATTCACTAACAAGAAAAAAACCTCTAAAACTTACTCATAAAAGAAATGTTTGAAATTAGGAGCTCACCTCAAACTTTAAGAATTAGTGAATATCAAGCTCTATAATAAATAAAAGAAAAAGGAGATCCGATGGTAACAACAAGAAGAAGGAAAAAAACAAAGAAAGAAGAGAAGAAAAAAATAGAGACAAAGAAGGAAGAAGAAAGAAGCAACTCGAACAGAGGAAAAGGAAAAAGGGTAAATGATGATCCGGTGGATTTATTTCACCTTTCTTTAATCTTATCTCTCTCCTTTTTTTTTTTTTTTTCCAACTGAACCTTCTAAAAGAATAAAATGCCTCCATCCTTCTATATTTTTTTCTTTCCCTTGTTTTATCGTGGCACCACATGACATTTCACACAAAACTACTAGTCCGTAACTAACTACTTGTATCATATTTGGTTATCCATTTTTAAAATTCCAAATTATGGTTTGGGCAAAAACTAATCTCTAATAGCTTTTGTACAAACCATGGTCTTAAAGTTTCAGAAAGAAATTCAATCATGCTATTGACCTGTAGGTAGAAGGGAAAATTGCAAGCTGTTAAGATAGAAATAATGCTTCTATACAGATACTGAAAATGAGAATTGCTATTCCAATCATTGTGCTTGAACCATTATTTGAGAAGTCCGTGCAACAAGCTCTGAATTAAAGTACAACCTCAAAAAATAAAATGAAAATAGTACAATTGTAATATGAACTTTTGAAGACACCCTGTTGAAATCTTCAATGGAGAGTTAAAGATTGCGCAGATTGCAAAGGCTTCTGATGACTGCAACAACATAAGATCCCAAGCCAGAATTTTGGCAAGAGGAAGGCATGCTTATCTAAGTACTTGACAAATTGATAGTGTTAGTTCATGATGAAATTGCCAAATCAGTAGACCTGTTATCTTCTGATATCAGTATTGCATGAAAAGCCAAGCACTAAGCATAACGTGCAAAGGCCAAGTAATATTCCTCCAACTCAGATAGAAATCAAATTGAGGGGCACGGAGCTTATCTTTACATTGGTGGAACTATAAAGCCAATGAAAAAGGGCTACCGACATCAATTTGTAAACACACGTTGACATTATTCATTCTTGACCTCCAAACAATGTGGTTGATTTCCATATTCAAAAAATACAAGCAGTTCTTGACAAGCTCATGTTTAAGGACAATACTATAATCCATACTAGAATGAGCAATGGGGTATATCACACAATGTATATACAGATAACATCTGAACCTGCCCCCCAATATCATGAAGAAGGTTAAACCTTAAAAGATCCTCTCCACTTTAACCATTGATGGGCATGTTCCACTGTAATTTAATGACCTGAAGCCGTGAATGAGATTTCACAGGCACTCTCAGAATTGACACACAACCAAATGGTACTACTGTAACTCCTTGAGTTCTTACACGTCGAGTGAACATTCCGGTGCTCTATTAGACCTTGATTCTTCAATCTTTGTGGCCACCTCTGTCACTACAAGCCTAGTCAAAAGCAGCCCTGCAATTAAAGCTGCTACCATCAACATTGTGAAAACTGCACTCCAGCTCTTGGCAGATATGTAACCTGTTAATAAAGGTCCTATAGCAGCCCCAATCGAGCCTGTTCCATCGATGATTGCCGTGACAGTTGCCAGAGCTCGAGAGTTTCCCCGCAATGACTTATGTGTTCCCAGGTCAGCTGAAACTGCAGTTGTTATGAGAGCATAAGGCCCGTTCACAAACATGCCAGTGATGAACATCAATGCTGCATTTACAATCAAGGACACATGCCCGTAACTTCGATAGAAGAAGAGAGCAGGAATTGCACAGTACATGAAGCTAGCTGCTGTTATGGCTCTAGCATCTAAGTGATCAGAAATGTGGCCAGCTAGAATTCCTCCCAGCACCCCTCCAACATCAAACAAAGTGGAAAGGGTTCCTGATGTCTCACTGGATAGATATTTGCCATCAATTGCTGCAAGAAAAAAGAACATAAATGAGAAACTCTAGAAATATGGAGTTATATGAAAAGAGTGATTATTTGCTACAATTGTAAAATGTAAATGTCATGCAGATTAAACTTAAAGATACATTTATAACATCAAGAAGAAAGTTTAAGTACCTGTGTGGCTAACATAGAATGGGAGCCAATAAAGAAATGTATATGCAACCAATTTGGCGAAAAACAGACAAAGTGCGAAAGGAGCAACCCCAGGAATTTTCCAAGCCTCTATGAACCCAACAGCTTCTTCCTCAGCCGGAGCCTCTGGCATTAACAGAGGCTCAGTCACTTCTTCATCTCCATTTTTCTTGGGTGAACTACATTCATCTTCCTCTCTAATAGCTCCCACAGACTCCGGCCCAACCGGCAATATAAGGAAAACCATCAAACCAACGAAAGCAATCATAAGTCCTGGCACAACAAAGGACCAACCCCATCCATAACTCAACATAGCAGAAGCAATCAAGGAACCTGCTATGTTCCCAACAGATGTGTGAGCATTCCATATTCCCATGATCAGCCCTCTCTTGCTCTTTCCAAACCAGTTTCCGACAACAGCAACTACCGATGGCCATCCAGTGGATTGAAACAATCCGGCAATCATTTGAACTACTAAGAAATAGTAGAAGTTATGAATGTTTCCCCAATAACCTACACCAAATAGTGAAGTGAACAAACCAGTTCCCAGCATGCCCACTGTTAAAAAAATCCTCAAATTACACCGATCACCCAAATGTCCAGAAAAGTACATCCCAAAAGCATAAACTGAAAGAAAAGCAACATCCAATTCACCGAGAAGGGATGTCCCATCTGATTCATTAAATGGAGCCCAACCATTACCAAGATTCGAAGAAAGTCTGTTTCGTCCACTAGGCACAGTGAAATTGGTCAGCCTCAATGGGAAACTCAAGCCTAATTCTGATGATTGGGGATCAAGGACACTCTTAACAATACTTGTCGTTTTTCGGGAGGCATGGTAACTAGCATAGGCCAAAAATGTTACAATCAGAACAATAGCTTGGTGGGTTTTGAAGGAAACAGGGCCTCCTTTCAAGTGTTCTAGGGCCCTAATTCCAAGGAGCTTACTGCAACTTCTCTGAGGCGACAGTTCAGGCGCTGAACCCATGTATTATATCTCAATTGAGCTGCAACAAAGAGGAGAATCTTAAGCTTCCCCTTACAGAATAAAACTGCAAAGAAAAAAGATGAATAAATACGCAAGAGTATGCTATTTTTGTCTTAACAAACATTAGATTCAGTTGATCCGTGACAATCCAATCACAGCATAAAACATTAATAGCCACTACTACCATTAGATATTAAGCACAAGCACATCCATTAGTTTAACGAGTTCATATACCATAATTAAAACAAAGTTTTTTTTTTGTCTTTTTTTTTTTTCTGTTAGTAGGATAAAAGGATCCCAATCCCCAGGAATCTATAAACAACTTCTCGTGATAATATCATGTATTTTCCTTATGTCAACGAATAAAAGCATAACTGGGAAATTCAGCACGCAATTAAATAGACCAAAATCAAGAGAGTTGAAGATTCAATTTCAGGAAAAAAAGCTAGAGTTGCATTTGACTCAAAGAGAATAAATTAAGAAACTAAACATATAATCCATCTAAAAAGGTAATAAAATTTAGAAAAACGGTGATGCCGAAACCAGATGTAAGTAACGAACCTCCAATAGGGTAGTTCGAAAACAGAATCCAGTGATAAAACAGCTGTTTAGATTTCCTTCGTAAAGATTAAGCCACACCAAGCAAAACAAAAAGTTCAGAGAGGGGAAAAAAAAAAAAACCCATTGACCCAATTCCTTATCTTATCAGTGGCCACTCCAAGATAGAATGAATTTCCCACCTCCAAAACACACGAAAATCAAAGTTAGACGCAACCCAGAATTCGAATATTGTCAAACAAACTTGCAAGTTCAGTGAAAAAAATGCCTTTTTATCAGATCAAGAAAAGATAAAATATTAGAATATCGTACCCTTCGGACGCAAGCAAAGTGGAGCTGACCAAGTTGGCTTCGGTGCAACTTCTGGGCTTGACGTTTTTGAACAAAGTTCAGACTCCAACACTTTGTGTTGTGTGTCCGTGTGTTTGTTTATGGCAGCTGTTGTTTTAACGAAGGAAAGAGCGCTTTTGAGAATTCAGAGGCAAACGTGTGAATGAATTGAATGGTACTTATCATTGACGCTAATGTTATTTTATTAACTATGAAATGTCCGTTTTGCTCCTCAGTTAACACCACTTGCCGTAGAGATAAAGTGTTTTCATTTAATTACGAGGATGCCATCAGTGCTCATGAATTGACGAATACGCCCTCCTTTTATTAGATGCCATAGTTACTACTAGGTCACATCTTTCTATTCTATCTATTCAGTGTACGTGTAACGGTAGGTCTCTTCATTGATAAAAAATATCTTCTCGAATCTTGCTGGTGCATTGGACAGAGAAGAAATAAACTAAAAATTAAATATTTTCTATAATGTTTACCTATTTTTTTCAACTTATTGTATAACTATTTTAAAGAATATTTGGCAGAATATTTTAATACAATTAAATAAAAAAATTATTCACAAAAAAATGTTAAACAATATTATCTCAATTTAGCATTAAATTTATAAAACAAAAAGTAATACCATTATCTCATTTTAATATTATATTTTATTATTTATTTAATTTTTACGACTCATACGATAATAAATCATACTTTTATCATGTTTATCTTTAAATGTTCAAATAAATATTGTTATTATGATAATTTAAAAATAATATATTATTATTAGAGTAATGATAGGTAAATGCATAAAATCGTAATGCATATGAAAAAGTAAAGAAAATAATAAAAATATGTAATGATAGATTTTATATGATCATTATTAATTTTATTTATTTATTTTTATCCAGAACAGTGTAATACTAATAAATTTGGTATATATATATATATACAAAACTTACTAGTACAAATAATATAATGCTGGTAAGTTAAATTGAACAAAATAATAATAATCATATAAGATCTATTATTTAAATATTTTTATTATTTTTCTTATTTTTTCATATGCATATCATATGTATCACAATTTTATACGTTAACCAAATATTATTCTTACCATTAAGTCAAACAATCTCTCTTATATATTAGTACATATTATTTTTTATTAATTCTTTTTATCGATTTGATTTGGTGTAATAACATATATCCAATCATATAATACTATATTAATGAACATATTTCACTCACACTTATTTTAAAAGTCTTGCATTTGATATGATTTGATTATATAATAATATAAAATTATTTTATAATGATAATACATTAAAATTAATACTTTATTTCATTTTTTTTTTCATAAAAATACATAACTTCTGTATTAAAGTATAGGTCTCAAGTATAGCTACTTTTTATATACATGGATAGAGGGCGTAGAACTCAACGACGCATTTTTTTTTTCAACATTTTATAGTTCGCTGAAAATGAAACATACACTAAAATAGATTAAACATTGCTACAAGTTATGGTCCCGTTTTTGGAAACAATTGGATCAACATGATAGATCTTCCTATCGCCTTA
Source organism: Pterocarpus macrocarpus (assembly GCA_031439585.1). Lineage (NCBI taxonomy): Eukaryota > Viridiplantae > Streptophyta > Magnoliopsida > Fabales > Fabaceae > Pterocarpus > Pterocarpus macrocarpus. The sequence continues at coordinate 71,155,464 of CM062522.1, forward strand.
CGCTTTCACATGATATTGAAATATAGACATTGATGCAGCCTTAATTCAATACGTCACATGAATTTAATTCAACATTCTCCTCTGTAATCCAATAAAACACTTGTCACTGTTGCTCTTACTCTTTGTTTGCCAGCAGCATTGGGTGTTGAGTTGAGACGACTTCGCGTGTAAAATACTAAGAATTACGTTCCCGCGTTATTTTCTACAAGCCCAAAGCAACTTGTAGGCTTCGTGTAAGCAACTCATTCGCGTTATTATTTATTTTCAATGAAATGGCTTCACAGCTCATAATTCAAACTTGTTAGGGTATGCGTAGTTTAATTTTAAAAAATTATTTTTGAAAAAAAACTTTTTAAAAGAATTATTTGTAAAGAGATTATTTTTAAAAGAATAATTTTTATTTAATTTAAATATATTAAAAATAAATTTAAGAGAATAATTTTTATTTAGATAGGATAAAATAAAATTATTTTTTATTATTAATATGAGAATAATAATAAATTTTTTTAAAAGATATTTTTTTAGAATGAAAAATAATTTAAAAAATATTTCATCTAAAAAATTTTTTAAAATTTTAAAAAGTCTTATAAAAAAAAATCTATACATATCTAATTATAATTATTATTATATATTTTTATTCTCATACTAATAAAAAAAAATTTAATTTTTAAAAAAATATAACCAAACAGGTTATTAGCGTGCGAGTCTAAATATTATACATTCCTCGGACTGGACTTGGTGACGTCGCTGCATTCTACCTGTAGACTGTAGTTGCCGTGAAAGCAATTTCATAAATTTTGGGGTTTCGAGCATTATAAAAAAACAATATATAGCTCACCCTCTACAAAGTAGCACTTACATCATCGTCAAGACTAATGCACAACAATAATCCTAGGATTAGGATCCGAATACGAGTGATGATCTTCAAGTCAACTAATTGGATAACGACTAAACAAGTTCGACATTATTAGAAACAAATTTTAAAATCCACTTTTAATTGTACCTAGAGCCTTCTTTTTCATGATTAGCCAGTTCAATAAGAAGTATATTATTATGACATAAAAAATCTAGGCTCCGTGATCCTTATCCTTATACATAACTAGTATTGCACGGGTCAAAAAGCATTACTTCAATTTAAAAAATTAAAAATAAATGCAATTAAGTTGTAAGATAAAGTAAATAATTTAATTTTAATACAAAATAATAAATTATTATTTAAATATAAAATTGATACATATCATCATATCAAATGAACTGATTATGAAAATATAATATAGAATTCAATAAAAAAAGTACAAATCAAATAACTAAAGTCTCCATTACTTCGCACCCGTTTGAAATCTTCAACTTCTCGCACTACACTATATCATATAAGTATAAATTAGTAAAAATAACTATATATAATGTTCAATTATGAACTAAAAAATTAAAATTAAAAATTAAAATTAACAATCATTAACAGATAAAAGTATTTTGGAATAAAAAATAAAAGTAAATTAAAATTTATTACCTCAACTTCAAATACTCTGAAATATCTTTTAACAAGCTACATTTCTTATTTTATTGCATGAATTTTTATTATCATCTAATATTAAAATCTTCGGCCCACCCATGGATTTGACGTTTGAAATAGCGATATAAAATTATCTGTGAGTGAATACATGTTTCGGTTAAAACAATCCACCAGACGACAATAATTGCCTTTGACTCTTATTAATAGTCATAGCAAAGTAAACTGTAATCGAAAATTATCTTCTTTAAAATCTCAAAGGAATTTTAGGATCAGATGGAATTATATTCATTTGAAAAATATAAAGCTTATTACTAATATAATTTCCTGTAACAACGATTTTTCCTATGATGTTATTTGTCAATTATTGAATAATTAATTGCACAATCTTAAAGTATGATGGATATTTCTTAGAAGAATAATTGAAACTCTTTTTTTATGATACTAATTTGTGATTTGGTATTATAGAACACTTAGATTTCATTTAAGAATAGAAGAAAGAGAGCATTATGATATATTTTTCTTTTTTGGTGATTAGAGCAGACTCATAATTCATGGTAATACACAATGGCTATTTATCACAACAAATATTTAGTGTCTTTTTATTTAATTTGATGTGATTTAGCGGTCTTTTAAAAAATTATTTAAAACAAAACAAAATAAATAATCAAACCAAATGATACAATACACAAAATACAAATATAACCATTAATACATAGATTTGAATAAATGAAAAACAAATAAATTATATCAATTTCATTTGTTTGATTCCTTTATCATAATTTGCACTAAATAAAAAATACGTAATCGAGTAAAAGTATTTTTTTTAAAAAAAAAGGCACATTCAATTTATTTGCTCGCTCCTTTCTAATTGAAAACATATTTAATTTATTTTCTTAATTAGAAATTATTTTAAAAATTAAAATATATAGAATTTATCAAGTTTTGACACATGTAAAATTTCCATGTAATAATGATCTTTATTTTATAAGTAGTATAGATAAAAGAAGAAACATGCAAGGGACTGTCTTAACGAGTTAAAAAGTGTGTTTTCATATTTTCACAGGTAAATTAATATTAGAAACGAATATTCTCCTTAAAAAAATACGATCACAATATAATTTTTCTTGATAAATGCACGATATGAAAACTTAAATTTGATTGTAAAAATTGATATATAAAATATCACTAAAGCACAAAAAGATCAAGCCATTTAGAATTGGGCGCGTTATGTGGTGCACCAGATTAACTATGGTGCACCACACACTAGATATTACCCACATTCGTGGTTAAATGTATTGTTGGGTGTGGCTAAACCGATTTGGAAGGACGACTGCACCCGCATCCGTTCTTTCCACCAGACCCACCTCTGTTCACGCCTAGTCCACACCATCTCCGGTGCGGTCCACCTTCAAGCCCTGCGGACATCGCCAAAACCAACGACGACGACGACAATAACATCAACTTCTTTCAAATCCACTTTCAAAATACCATAAGTAAACAACAACAACAACAACAACAACAACAAAAAAAGCAAATGTCTCAGAATAAACAAACCTTATCAAATCGTTGATTCTTGAAAACTTTTAAGCACCCAGCCTTGAATTCTGATAAGAAGTCCATTTCCACGTTCGCCAGCACCGCCATCACTCGCCGACCAAACGTCGCAGCTCGGCGACCAAGCAAGGAACCAAGCTCCTAAGCGCCGAGTCGATCGCTTGCTGAAGCACGACTGAAGCTGCTGTCGTCCCAGTGCTGGCGTTTGGATTCAAAGCTTCGTCGATCGTGGCGGCAAGGCACCGTGGTGGCTTGCGCATTCGCGTCTTACTTCTTGAACAGTGCCTCCGATGACGGCTTCGCGAACGACAAGAAAAACAGGGGCACAGAGGTAGAGGAGGGCGTTGAGGAGGAAGTGGGGTTTGGCGAGACTGAGCAGGCCAGCGACGAGGGCGGTGGCGTGAAGCTGGGTAGCGAGGTGTAGGAGGATGGGAAGCAAGATTGTCCTAAGCTCTACAGTGCACCCTTCTTTTTTTTTTAATTGGTGTGTGATGCATCATAATTAATATGGAACACCATAAAACTCGCCTTAGAATTGATTTAATGGTAAGAAAATTGGAAAGTATATGCAAGAATAAAGAGACAATTTGACATTGCAAGTTGCGAAACAGCTCACATTAAAGAGACAGAGAACAAAAACGTGCGGCCCAAAGAACCCACCGTCCTTTATTACTCGATACAGCGGGAAAAATCCGCTAATTAAATACTTTCCACGAACTGCGGGCTGTAATACCTGAAGGGCGTTTTGGTGAAATCGAACACAATTCATGGAGGGCATGACATTGTAAATCCAGAGCAACAAGCAGGGCGTAATCGTCATGCGATGGCAGCCCTGTCCCACTTGAAATGAGAAAAGAGTATATTCGAATATCCGATTGGCATTATTCCTCGCGTGAAGCGGATATCCGCCGGAGGAAAACACGGGCCCCACTCGTCCTACGTGGACGCTTTGTGATATGACGTGGCAAAACTAGTGGCATTGGACACCACCTAGCACATTAGGATGCCGCGTGTCATCCCTCTAAATATTTGTTTTTTTTCAAACTTATTTTAAATTTTCGTGTTTTTTTTGGTGGATTTTAGGCGTTATCTAAATTTTTGTTTGCTTGCTTCGTTTTGTTCTGACACTCATTATGGATTACGAGTTAGATAGAGAGTGTATTTGTTTCAATTTGAAAAAAAAAATTATGATATTTAAATTTTACATATAATTAAAAAATAATGTTTTAAAATTTTATTTATTTTTAAAAAATTATTTAAATATATAAAAATTAATTTTTTAACAAAAAAATACTTTTTTTTATCAAAAACATTCACAAACAAACACACCTAAAGCCCATGCCCAAATTGTTTCGATGTTTTTTCTTATATAAACTATTGGTATACACGGAAAAAAAAATGAACTGAACCAAGCTGTGAGGAAAATTGGGAGAGTTTGGTTTGTGGATAAGATTAGTTAGACACTAATGTACTTTTATATTTTTGCACAATTAAACATGTTTTAGTATTATTATTTGATTTGATGACCATGTGATGCATTTTGTTAAATCTAAGATAATATAAAATAAGAAGTCTCAGCCCGTGAATTGGAATTATAAATGAGGAAAAATATACGCACCACCCGTATAATACGTAAGGTTATACACAAATATTTTAAGGGGAAAAATTTTCCAACTAAGTCCGCACGTATTTGAAGTTCTTAAACAATACTCGGTGTAATGACTAGTCACACATTTTTTTCCCCTTTCTTTTCTGATGTTACACTGAAGATATAACTTCAAGCATATGACTCAGTAATAAATCATTTGGTGAAAATTAAACTTTTTTAATATTATCATCGAACTTATATTCAATGAATTAGGTTAGTGTCATGATCCAAACTCGAATTCCTTCAGTGTTGATGACTACTTTAGTGTAATAATTACTAACCGAGTATGAGTTAGTAATAGATGATTCGGTGAAAATTAAACTTTTTAATATTATCATCACATTTATATTCAAAGAATTAGGTTAGTGTCATGATACAAACTTGAATTCCTTTAGAGTTGATGACTCCTTTAGTGTAGTATGTAACACATGGGAGGCCATCTTTGAAAAAAAAAAATTTAAATGAAGTTGCTTATGAACTCAAAGAAATACTTAGACAGTTGGGGAAGATACACGAAGAATACTTTTGAGAACATAATTTGGTAGATAGATCAAAATTCAAGTAAAATAAAAAACACAATATGTACCTTATTTATTTATTTGAAAATATCTTAAGTCTCAATTTGTGCATATGACGGTTTGTACATTAGAATTCATGTTTTGAATTTATGAGAAACTATGTGGGAGAAGACCGCTCATGCTTATGTGACTAATTAGTAATTAATCAGGACATAGCCATGACACTATGATAATATTACTTTTAAAGTTCAAGAAGCCGTTTGCATAAGGTGATTAATAAGGCATATTGCATCCGGAAAAATGTCAGATTTGTTTGGGTGTTGGAGAGGTGGAATAATTTTGGTTCTTCCATGTAGTTAATTATCTTATTTGTAAATTAACTATAAGGACATTATTAATTGAATTAATTTGTCAAAGTTACTCTAACTATAGAGATAATATGTCACAACTTGATCAAAATTTTTAAATCCAAGTAGCCACTTGCACTGTTTAAAAGAGGGGCGGAAACATGCTAATTCCGTGAGCTGGTTCTATAAATTAACTCAATTTTTCATTACTAAAAAGTGAAAGTACAAATATGCGGTCGATTATGGGCTTTTTTATCTTTTTAAGATTATTTTTTAAAATATTTTTTTTATTATAGGAAAATCAATTCAAGTTAAATCGATTTTATTATTGGACAAATTCAAAACTAGGGAGCGAGTTTGAAGTTAGGGAGTGAAAAAAGTAGAGAACTCGATGCAAGTTGGATCGAATTCAATACTATTCGTGTGAATAGTATTGAATCCGAACACAACAAAAGAAATGAAGCAATTCAAAAAAATAAAATGAAGAAATCAAAATATGATCTTTACATGATAATCACACTCTTTCACCCACAAACACCAAGCTTCAGTGATTCACTTATCTAGCTTTTGAAGCCATGGTAAAGGGTGGAGGAAGTTGTCCTAATAACAACAAAGTGAAAAAGGTGATAACTTTGCTAAAAGGGTCACATTTAGGGTTGAGAATGTTTTATCATTGAACAAATTTGGTGTAGAATTTAAGTTATATAAAATATTTTTTGTTCTTGTTACTGGGAAATTATTGGAAGGAGAAGAATATGGGAATTCTCTTATCTGAATCATCATTGTGTTGGGTGATTTGTGGTGGTGGGGAAGATGTGAGAGGAGAAGAAGAGGAAAGGTGGGGTGGTTTGGGTTGACGTAGTGACAGTCAGCGGTAGCGCGGCCTTCGGTGAGTGGCCTATGGGCAGTGATGGGTGATGGTGGTGGTGGCTACGGATGCTAGGGGAAGGAGAGGCCATGATGAGCAGTAGGAATGAAAACAGGCCAAGCCTGAGCCTAACTTGTTACCTGTCAAAGACTTTTATTTTAGACTTGACCTGACCTATTTGGGAGGCCTGACTTAACCTAAAACTTGTTATCAAAGCCTGTTAAATATTTTAAAAAAGAAAAGAACTCCTAATAGGCCATTAGGCTTGAGCCTTCATGTAGGCCTAAATAGGCCCAGGCTTTTAAACACACACTAAATAGGCCTTAAACAAGTACTACATAAAGTAATAAATCAATTTCAAATTAAATAACCAAAATGGAAAATAACAAATAAAAGCAACAACATACACATAAACTATGAATATTCCTATATTACTTGATAGCAGTTTTATCAAACAGATAGTTTATTAAACCTTGCTCAAAGGCTCAGCTTTCTTAACCAACTCATGTATATACCCTACAATAGAACACTTCCTATTTGAATCATCATCACCATCAAAATAATCAAATTTCACTAGTTTATGAATAGCACCATCAGCATCACACTCCTTTCAAAACAATTCCACGTATATGAGGCATTAAAGAATCAAAAAATATGATAGATGTTGAAGCACAAACATATGTGTTCTTATTGGTTACGACATAAGTAATTAGAGATCCAAACCCACCATCATATCTACTCAAATGTTGCGTGTGCTGATTTTAACATGTTGGCTAAGATATATAAATTTGCCCATTGCCATTTATTGCTTCTGGAGCTATATATTATGATCAAGTTGGAAATTAAAACACACAAATTCAATATTCTAATTGACATAATTTTTTACCTATAGCCAATTGCTTCATTACCTCAAAAGCACAAATGGATTGAGCAGGCCAATGACAAACCAAGAATCCCATAGTAAACAAAACATTAATTTATTCAAACAATTGAACAAAAGCACAAATTCATTACTCTAAAGCACGAATTGAACAAATCGAGGAATGAATTAAAGCTATATATATATATATATATATATCTTTAGTGTTTACCTAAATGGAACACCACTAACCTTTAGGAAGCAAACTCCACCGGCCACGGCGATCAATCCAGCGAGCCCTTGCTGGAGAACACGAAGTAAAAGGTGCTGGTGGCGAACGAAATCCAATGACTGTGACCAAACTTCACCAGTGACTTCGCTGCCTTTGACGGTGCTCCAAACATCAATCTCTTTCATCGTCACTCCATGCATAGTGACTTTGACATCGACGACCCATTCCGTGCTGCGTGGTAGATGGCATTCAGAGAGAGTATGAAAATTGGACAGCAGGGTCGCAATGTGGAGGTGGATGCCAAGGCGGCTGACTGGCGTTTTAAGGTGGGCAACAACGTTCTGAGGTTAAGGACAAACAGAAAGGCTGTAAGGGTTTCTTTTTTTGAGTCTTTGAGTATGGTTTTCACGAATATGTTCTGACCTAAGTGATGATTTGTTAATTTTTTTGAAAAATAAGTAATTTATAAATATATTAAATATGCATTACTAAGTACAATGAGATAACTTGGTTCAATGGCATTAGTTAGTAATGATAGTTGTTTAAAGGACTAGTTCAAATCCTGGCGGAGGCCATTTAAGTTTTTGGATAATAATTATATATAAATAAGTCGGCCTAATAAGGTTAACAGTTTCGCAAGTAATCCAGGCCTGAAGAAAGGTCTGAGCTTGACTTGTTGGCCTCTTTCCATCCTTAGTAACTGGAAGTGGGGTTTGGGGTAATGGAGGAAGAGAGAAAACAAGAAAATTTATGATATATCAGATCTAATAGGTTCTACCTGTACATCAATATATCTTCACCATTTGATGACATGGTATATCATGCATCATAAATAATTCAGTGCATAGCAAAATGACCCTTGGTTTTATAGTGTTGAAATCGATTTGACGTAGATTGATTTCAACACTATTTGATTTTTTGTGTTAAATTCGATCTAAGAACACAATATTTGTTAAAAATTTGTCTCGGATGAATTGTCAACCGCATTTTATTGTGTCTTTCTTTATACATTTTCTGCTATCTATCCCTTCTTTTAGATTCTCAAGGTCTAATCTTTAATAAAGTTGTCCTTTCAAATTCTTTATTTTGTTGCAACATAAGAGCTCAAAAATTGATGAATTGGGGGCAATAAAAGTCGTAGACTAAAATGGTTACTACTGTAGTTCACTTTGTTTCTCAATTGGTTGTTGTCATTTGTTAAAGTTTGATGGGCTTTTCATTTTTAGCTTTTTTTTTAACAAGGATATTTTTTAGATCGATTTCAACCCAAAAAACCAAATAATGTTGAAATCGATTTAACGTAGATTGATTTCAACACTATTTGGTTTTATTTTGTCGAAATCGGTCTAAGTTAGATTGATTTCTATAAGAATTTGTGTAATAATGAAATCAATTCAGCCTAAATTAATTTTTTTATAATACTAAAAAAAAGACATTTTGAAAAATAATCTTCAAAGAAGGGATATGAGTAAACAATATTTTTTTAAAGAGTCAATATACACTTTGGTCCCTGAAAAAAATCGAGTTATAACAAATTCGTCCCTTAAAAAAATTTACCAACACATTAGTCCTCCAATTTAGAAAAGTTATAGATAAATGATAAGGGGACGTATTTTTGCGACTCACTCTGCAACACATACAGCCTTATATGTGAGTGGATTGGAGGAATAATCAACAAAATGACAAAAATTGTATAAACATAATATATGAGGTAAAATAGTGAGATGGCAAATGAATGAAAAGTAAAAAATTTGAAACCCAAAAAAGCAACTCAAATGTCGCGCCAAAGCTTTGCTTCAAACCCCCAACTTCTGCGGCAACCCCCCTCACTTCCACCTCCCATTTTCGTCCACCCCAGCCACCTAACCACCAATGCCTTGCTCAAGAATTACTTTCCCTTCTACAAGAAGAGAATTTCTTCATCCTATAGTTATTATTCATCCCACGCTAATGAATATTGATCAGGGGCCATCTAAATGAACAATCTAACATATTACTAAATCTTATTCTTTGTTAACTTGGACTTTTGATGATTTTATAGGATGTTGGTAAATTCCCTTGAAAACGCTGGTAAATTTTAGTCAAACGCTAGTAAATATAATCAAAACGCTAGTAAGTTTCTATTCTTGATATTTTCATTCTTTTATTTTTTTCCTTTCAAAATTTTGTAACGAATATTGACTAGGGGGCACCTAAATGAATAATCTAACATATCGCTAAATGTTATTCTTCATTAACTTGGATTTAATAATTTCATAGGACGCTAGTAAAATCCCTTGAAAAAGTTGGTAAATTTTAGCCAAACACTCGTAAATATAATCAAAATGCTGGTAAGTTTCTATTCTTTGATATTTTCATTCTTTTAGTTTTTGCCTTTTCAAATTTTATAACAAATATTGACCAAGGGGCACCTAAATGAACAATCTAACATATCATTAAATTTTATTCTTCATTAACTTGGATTTTTGATGATTTCATAGGACGATAGTAAATTCCCTCGAAAACTCTGGTAAATTTTAGCCAAATGCTGGTAAATATAATCAAAATGTTGGTAAGTTTCTATTCCTTGATATTTTCATTCTTTTATTTTTTTCCTTTCCAAATTTTGTAACAAATATTGACTAGGGGCACCTAAATGAACAATCTAACATATCAGTAAATCTTATTCTTCATTAACTTGAACTTTTGATGATTTCATAGAATGCTGGTAAATTCCCTTGAACATACTAGTAAATTTTATCCAAACGCCGGTAAATATAATAAAAATGCTAGTAAGTTTCTATTCCTTGATATTTTCATTCTTTTATTCTTTTCCTTTCCAAATTTTGTAACAAATATTAGCCAGAGGCACCTAAATAAACAATCTGACATATTACTAAATCTTATTCTTCATTAACTTGGACTTTTGATGATTTCATAGGACGCTAGTAAATTCCCTTGAAAACGCTGGTAAATATAATCAAAACGCTGGTAAGTTTCTATTCCTTGATATTTTCATTCTTTTATTTTTTTTCCTTTCCAAATTTTGTAACAAATATTGACCAAGGGGCACCTAAATGAATAATCTAATATATCACTAAATCTTATTCTTTATTAACTTGGACTCTTGATGATTTCATAGAATGCTGGTAAATTCCCTTGAAAATGCTGGTAAATTTTAGCCAAATGCTGGTAAATATAATCAAAACACTGGTAAATTTCTATTCCTTGATATTTTCATTCTTTTATTTTTTTTTCTTTTCAAATTTCATAACAAAAATTGATCAGAGGCACCTAAATGAACAATCTAATATATCACTAAATTTTATTCTTCATTAACTTGGACTTTTGATGATTTCATAGGATGCTGGTAAATTTCCTTGAAAACGTTGGTAAATTTTAGCTAAACACTGGTAAATATAAGCAAATCGCTGGTAAGTTTCTATTCCTTGATATTTTCATTCTTTTTTTTTTCCTTTCCAAATTTTATAACGAATATTGACTAGAGGCACGTAAATGAATAAATTTATCACATCACTTAGCATACAACCAAAATTTGAACAAAGAAAATGTATTACTATCAAATCTGCAACTCAAAAACCAACTGCAAATGTATATCTATTAATCATTATACTTGTTTACAAAACAAAAGTTTCATTCTCCCATTCCATCAAACACAATATGTTCCAGACAACCCAAAAATCTAATATTTTAACAAGGCCAGGGAATTTATTTACCACCTTAGCCAAGAGCAAAACTCTAATATTTTAACACAACAGTCAATTCAAAAAATTAACCACACTAGTAAGCTATGAACATGTGTGAGATCTAAATTGTTGGCATGGATCTCCAGTTGTAGGAATGGTTCCTCTGAAGTCCCTTAGGACTCGAGATCTGTTCCTATCAATCAGTAAATCTGAGTAGGAAAAATCTTGTGCTACATGGATGAAATGGTATAATCAATAAAAGTAAGCCACCAAAATTAAAAAGTGACATCATTGTTTACATGCCTATATACATGGGTTAGCATCCTGATTAAAGGCTTCAAGTAGTGACAATAATCCACCGAGTTGCAGGTTGCCCAAATCTGCATCCAAACAATTATCTTCTACATTGGGCACTGCAACATTTTAATTTAGATCTACACCCCTCAATTGTTCTCATCAATAAAGAACAACAACAATAAAAATTAATAATTATTTTTAAGCCCCACGGATTACATTATATGAGTTTTCTAGCAACTTGCAAAACATGTTAGGCTTCTACAATAGACAAAAAATTTTGATAATCTAAAACATCACCACCATCAAATTATCAGGTCATTTTGTAATTCAAATTAACCCTCAATCCCTAAATTAAACCTCAAAACCCGTTCCAATTGCAACAACACTCATTTCTCCAGGATTTCAAGGTACTCCATGGTTGCAAGTGTTCCTCATAACACATTTCTTGTGGTAATTGGTAACAAATAAAATATGAATACCTTTTTATTGCCTAAGATTGAAAAGGAAGTAAATAAAAAAGACATAGTGATATGGTAATCTAGTTTTCATTTAGAACTGGTTACCCCTTTAAAAGATCATCTTCTTCAATAACTAACATTCATTTACCAGTGTCTTATGAAACCTTCAAAATCTATTTTTATGAAGAATAAGATTTAGTGATATGTCAAATTCAGTATTTCACTGAATCTTATTCTTCATAAAATCAGGTTTAAAGACGCTGGTAAATTTTTTGGAAATGCTGGTAAGTTTTAGCAAAACATTGATAAGTTTTAACAATATGCTGGTAACTTTCTTTTCATACTAGAGAAACTTACTAGCATATTATTAAAACTTATCAGCGTTTGCAAGATTTTACAAGGGTCTTATGAGACCTTCAAAATCAATATTTATAAATAATATTTAGTGATATGCTAAATTTATTGATTAATGGCACCTAAATGAATAAATTTAGCATATCTCTAAATCTTATTCCTCATAAAATTAGGTTTTAAAGAGTTTCTAAGATATTGGTAAATTCTTTACAATCATTGGTAAGTTTTGGCACTATGCTGGGAAGTTTTAGCAAAATGCTGATAAGTTTCTCTAGTTTGCTATTTTTATATATTTTTTTTCTCCTTGTAAAATTTTGTAATAATTATTGACTATGGATACCTAAATAAGTAAATTTAACATATCACTAAATCTTATTCTTCATAAAATCAAGTTTTTAAGATATCAAGATATGCTGGTAAATTCTTAGGAAATGCTGGTAAGTTTTAGCAAAATATTGGTAACTATATACAATATGCTAGTAACTTTATCTAGTATGAAAAGAATGTTATCAACATATTTTATATATTTACCAGTATTTTGCCATAACTTACCAGTGTTTCCAAAGAATTTATCAACATATTATCAAATCTTTAAAATCTGATTTTATGGTCTAAATGTCATGAGATGCAGAGATGGGTTCCAATTCATGAAATATACTACGCTTTAATGATTTCTTTTTCTACTTAACATTGCAAGCCTAAACTTATAGAAACATAACCTCAAACACCTACACTACAATATTAAAACAAAAAACTTGCTAGTCATCATAACTCTAACACCTTCATTTACAAAACCGCCCAAAAAATAAAATTCAGATTCAAAAGCCAATATAAAGTTGAACATAGACAATGAGTTATAGACAAAGAGAGAGGGTGTTATGATTATACCTCAGACACAGGAATGGAGACTCTCTTGTTCATCAATGAGAGAAAAATACTGATGGAGTGAGATAAGTAGCTACTGACAGACAGTGAAGAAGTAAGAGGTCATAGAAGGGGGATAAGTAGCTACTGCTTTGGCTGATTTTGGAGAGGATGTTGGGGGAGTTGAACACGGGAGATGGACATGGGAGGGGGGCAGAAGCTGGAAGGGGGTTTGGTTGCTTTTTTGGGTTTCAAATTTTTTACTTTTTCATTTATTTACCATCCCACTATTTCACCTAATCATTCCCCCAGTCCACTCACACATAAGGCCGTATGCATCGTAGGATGAATCGCAAAAATGCATCCCCGTATCATTTTTCAAAGTTATAACATATTGATCCTTCCGTTAAGTTACATTTGTTAACTACTAACAGAGTCGATGACCTTGCCTCTTAAATATCACATCGTATCTCCGACGTGCAAGGGCTCAAAGCACACCGATTTAACAAGTAAGTTCAACAACCCATTAACACACAAAGATAAGAACCTAACCTCCCAAAGACCTTCGCTCGCCTCCCAAGCTCGTTATAGCTATAGGCCTAAAACCATCCATATCCATAGCAGCAGAAGATCATGTTCGACAATTTTAAACCCTTTCCATTACCTGGAATCATGAGTACAGAAGGGTGCAAGTAAAGTGTGACTCGAGATGTGTTTTACATCTTATTCAGTTCTACAAGGGTAACACTCATCCATCTTTTTACGTTGCTCAACACATTCGCAATTTATTGCAGAGAGAAATAAGGGTCGCGAAGGCAATCGGGTCAACAATGGGGCGCTTGCCATGAGTCATGATAAATTCTACGTCACATAAGAGTATAGATTTTTGTACTTAAAATGAGAAATGGATTTAAGAAATGGTGATGTGATGTTTGAATAGTAAATGTGTTATGTAATAATTCTGCTTGTAATTTTATACAATTCAATTTGCTAATAATTAAGTGTAATGCTATATAGAGCACATGTTGCATGTCTAAACATCCATCTTTCTTCATTTTCGTCTCGGAATTTAAGCATTACTGCAGCAATTTTTTTGACAAATATCATTGAAAAGTATAGTGCAAGCCGCTTACCGACTACCAATTCAAAAACATAAATAAAGGGCTGCTTCAACAACCCAGGATCTATCCCTCACCACGAGATTTTTTTTTCACATATAATGAATATGGTGCTTTCATTCTCTCTTGTTCTTGTATTATTCTTCATTGATGAAGATGAAGTCACGTTCAAGCCTTGATCCAATAGATTAAAACTTCTATTTTAGAATTTTTGGCTGCTCCTTCTTTCCTTTTCCATGCTTAAATGATTGTTTGAAGACAAATATCCTATTTTAATATCCCTCGTTAATATGCTGGTTACTAATTTAGTCCTTCATAAATCAAAATGTTTATTCTCTTAGAAATGTGTGTTTGTATGAAAATGTTTTACTATGTATTTATTCATTGTTCCACTTGTAGTAGATAAAAGGAAACTTAAAAAAAAGTCCGTTAGTGCTTATAAGTTGTTAGCCCTGTTTCTTTTTCTACCTCAAAAGACATGGCTGCCACAAACCTTTCAATATTTAAAATGGGGAAAACTTCACTTTTAATGTGTTAATCCCAAATTAGGTTTAGCGTGTTACAACGTTGTCTGCATAACACTATGTGTAATGCACATCATGTTCATTTTCTTATGCCCAAAACTTTGGATAATTAATCAATAAAAAATAATGATACATGCCAAATGCCCAAATTGTCTTTATCATAATTCAACTTTTGAAAAGGCATAAAAATATAAGTAAAACAGTTAATACTTAGCAGAAATTACTATCAAAACAGAGCCTTATAACGGGCTCCTCCATTTCATTACATCCTTAACCAGCGGATTTTGTTACAAAAGTCCAAATCTCGAACGCTTAAACGTAACAACACCACCCATATGATCCGAAACGCTTACAAAACAAAAAGTCTCTACAAAGCTTATTCTGTTATTTTTACTACTCAACCTTGACACTGAACACGTCGCTCCTCTCTTCCTCCATCATTTTAGGCACAACGACCTTAAGTACACCATTCTTCATCTCAGCTTTGATCTGATCAATCTTGTAAAGCTTCTCAGGCAAGTCGATCCTCCCGGTGTACCTACGCGCACTCTCTTCGTCGTCACCTTCTTTGGCACCTTCACCTTTTATGGTCAGAGTGTTCTGCTCCACAGATACCTTCACATCCTCCTTGCCCAGCCCAGGCATGTCCACGCGCAGAAGCAGCGCGTCCTCCGTCTCCCTCGCATCCCAACCACGACGAACTCCAGCTCCCATTCCGCGCGACGCAGAGAGGAGCGGATTCTCCATGAATTGATCCATCAGATTCAGAACCTGGCTCAGGCTCCTAGAAGGAGAAAACGGATCAAACACATCTGCACCGAAAAAAAATGGGCTCAGAAATCAACTCAATCACGATTAATTGAAGTAATACCGTAAGCAAAAACTGTTATAACAAACTCTAAGTAATTGAGTGTTGGTTTGTTATGGTTGTTCGAATGATTGCACATAGATATCTTGATTTGAGTTCAGTAGAATTACGATTCAATTTTCCACATTCACAACATTGTTATGTCATGAACCATGAAGTGGTTAGCTTTTGAAAGCGACAACAACTACCTGAGAGGAAATCGTCGCGGCGCGGAGGGCGAGAGAGAGGACGATCGGCGTCGAGGCTGCGTTCGTCGGCGGAGGCGTCGTCGTAGGGGCGCATGGCGGCGTTGGTGTTGAAGGAGCGGGAAGCGGAGGAGGCAGCGGCGGGGCGGAAGAGGGACCTGGAGAGGAGGGGAGAGGAGAGGAAGCGCTTCACTGCAAGAGACAACGCCATTGGAATTGAGAGTTGAGCGAAGGCTAAAGCTTGCGGAAGAGAATAGCTTGGGTTGAGGTCAGGAAGAATGAGCGTGCAACTGCGGGAACTGGGAATGGAAGGAGACAGTGGGCGATATTTGAGGGAAGGAGTAGAAGGTGCTAGAAATGAGTCTAGAAGGTTCCAGAGCAGACGGATATTCGGCTGGCAACGGTTTCTTGAAGGTCGCAGGCTTGGGGCGCAAGCTAATCGGTATGTTATCGGTGATTCAGTGTCACTGCACGTGGTTAGTCTCGACATTTGCCAAATGTAATTGGGCCTTTTTTGTTGAAAAAGAACATTTTGGTTTACTGGGCCTTCTTTCCGCGTTTAAGAATTTGGATAGGAGACCCAAAAACCAAAAAAGAATTAGCATGGCAATTTTGGTTGAAATTTTATTCGTCTACAAGCATATCTCAAACAACGGCTAAACTTCTGACAAAAAAATTAAAAAAACAAGGCCGAAACTTTGGGTGTTTTTGGTTTTTTATTTTTTGGGAATGGATTTTAATGTACATACCTCTAATTTTGATCAGAAAGGTGTAATTGTGTTTTAACTCATTTTAGTATGTTTAACAAAAAAATTTTGTTACATTTTAATATATTTTTTATTCTTAAACTATAATTTAAGTAGAAATTAAAAAAAATTACTTTTTCTCTGGACCAAAACATAGTTTATAAATTGTAAACCAAACCCATCCATATAAGTGGTTTACACTTTCAATTTCAACGTCTAAATTCATTACTTATACCATATTTTTACATGGCTAAGTATTTTTTTCAAAAAAAATTGTATAATATAATAAAAAATATTAAATAATTTTTGTCCTTGTTGTTTCAATTTTTAAAATATTATTGTACAAATTATTACCAAATTACAAATGTAGAAAGGATAGCACTACTAGCAGTAATAATTACTTGAGTGAGTGGTGACCAGACAGAACGGTGCGTTTCATTTTATTGAATTTTGAGACAAGGACTCAATGAATTAAAATATTATACTTTAGCCCTTGATTATTTGATTTTCCCTCGGAGCTCAATCTTCCATCTTACACATAACCTCCATACAATGTTCATGGATCTGGCATTTCGATAAGCGAACACAGTGAGTGAACTCGTTCTTCTTGCAGAGCCAGGATGATGCTGGACTTGGGTCCGTTCTCGAGCGAGAACTTCGACCCGAAGAAGTGGATCAACGCGGCATGCCAGAGCCGGCACCCGCAGGAGCCTCTGGACAAGCACCTGGTGGACCTCGAAATGAAGCTCCAGATGGTCTCCGAGGAGATCGCCGCCTCCCTCGAGGAGCAGAGCGCCGCCGCCCTCCTCCGCGTCCCCCGCGCCACCCGCGACGTCATCCGCCTCCGCGACGACGCCGTTTCCCTCCGCTCCGCCGTTTCCGGCATCCTCCAGAAGCTCAAGAAGGTACCGCCGAATCAGAATCATGATTCTATGATAATTGCGATTCGTTGTGCGTAAATTTGAGATCAGATTGGGAATTTCATATTTGTCTTGTTCTGAACTCAGAAATGTGCAATCGTGTTGTGCTGAAGGATGAATCGTTTATTATAGTCAATGCGTAGTGGTTTTTTTGGATGTGTTTTTTTATTTCTTTTTGTGCCAAATTATGGATCTTTGAACTTGATGACTTACGACGAATTATGCGCCGTAACATTAGCGTTGAGATCTAGCTGGTTGCAAGGTTGTGATGAATTGGTTATGTCAGTGCATTAAGACTCGCACCTTCAGTTTTTCTCATCCTCAATTTTATTTTTTGCCTTATAGGCAGAGGGATCATCAGCTGAATCTATAGCAGCCCTTGCTAAAGTCGACATTGTCAAGCAGAGGATGGAAGCTGCTTATGAGACGTTGCAGGTAGAAATTGTTAATTTTTATATTTGTAAGTTGTAAGTTCATATTGATGTAGCTCAATGAGAATATGAGGCAAACTATCTTCTACTGCATTTTAATGACAGGATGCTGCTGGATTAACTCAATTGAGTTCGACTGTGGAGGATGTATTTGCTAGTGGTGATCTCCCTCGTGCTGCTGAAACTCTGGCTAACATGAGGCATTGCTTGTCTGCTGTTGGGGAGGTACTGATTTCCCCTTTTGGTTATTTGTGAAGTGCGTGAGGATTGATTTTTATCAGATGTTTTTTATGTGGGGTTGTTATGACCTACCATCACTCCCTATGTATAGGTTGCTGAATTTGCCAACATAAGAAAGCAACTTGAAGTCCTGGAGGATAGGCTAGACACGATGGTGCAGCCCCGTCTTACAGATGCATTATCGAATCACAAGGTTATTATTAATTTTATTTTGTGAAACCATGCTCTTATGCCTTATCATTTGCAGTTACTCCCTTATCTTAGCTCTTATTGTTGTCGTTCAGGTTGATGCTGCTCAAGATTTGCGGGGAATTCTAATTAGAATTGGAAGGTTTAAGTCTTTAGAATCACAATACAGAAAGGTTCACCTAAAACCGATAAAGCAGCTCTGGGAAGATTTTGACTCAAAAGAATGGGCTAACAAGTCTGCAAATGAGAAGAATGAAATGGAGAGGATATCAAGTGGTGGTGATTTCCAGTCTGCTTCACCTGCAATATCATTCTCCACTTGGTTGCCAAGCTTTTATGATGAGCTACTACTTTATCTTGAACAAGAATGGAAATGGTATAATTTATAGTGATAGTTTTTACTGTTGAACAAATAATTGATTGCAATCCTACTAATAATATTACATACTTTTGTGTTCGCATCTATGAGTTACATGTTAATTTTGGCCATATAATTTTTAAGTTCTTCCAAGCAAAGTGATTTAGATTACCAATAAAACTGTACTCAAACCTTGGTGCTATTGGATTTTCATTCTCCATGTCAGCCTACTTAAAAAATCAGCAAGCATAAAATGATACTAACTAAATTTGCAAATCTCTGCAGTGTCACTAAAGCACACCATTTGAGCTGTTGCTTGCAGGTGTATGATTGCTTTTCCAGA
Organism: Pterocarpus macrocarpus; assembly: GCA_031439585.1. Lineage (NCBI taxonomy): Eukaryota > Viridiplantae > Streptophyta > Magnoliopsida > Fabales > Fabaceae > Pterocarpus > Pterocarpus macrocarpus. The sequence continues at coordinate 71,174,584 of CM062522.1, forward strand.
AGATTACAAAACTCTTGTCCCAAGGCTACTAAGCGAGACTATGATGGCTATAGGTTCCAGTTTCATATCTCATATCAACATTGCCATTGGAGATGCTGTTCCAGAAACAAAAGCACTGGCTAAAGGTTGTTCTTAGATGTTTTAAATAGTTTCCTGTTGGAGAAAAATGGTAGAACTCCATAAGATACTGATATTTTAGCTCATGAATCTTTGCAGGCTTATTGGATATTTTATCTGGAGATATGCAAAAGGGTATTAAGATTCAGACAAAGCATCTAGATGCTTTGATAGAATTACACAACATGACGGGCACATTTGCAAGGAATATTCAACACTTATTTTCTGATTCTGATGTCCGGGTTTTAATGGATGTGCTGAAAGCTGTGTACTTGCCATATGAATCATTTAAACAGAGGTAAAACTTATTTGTAAAAGCATAATTGAAAATTTTGATAAATTATGGATGAATTTGGTGGGATCATGGGAAAGAATACTAATTTCACATCTCTCAAATTTCTTTCTCAAAATTAGAAAAACAAAAGAGGCATAGAAAGATAAATGTTAATGAACAGTGGGGCTTCCTGGCTGATCTCTTGGTTTGTCATACACATAAAATCCTTTTCCAATTCTTTGGGATAGCCATATTTTTAATTACTCTGACTATCATTATATATTGGGCATATCTTACAGGTATGGACAAATGGAGCGTGCCATCCTTTCCTCAGAGATCGCAGGAGTAGACTTAAGAGGAGCCGTTATTCGAGGGGTGGGAGCCCAAGGAGTTGAACTCAGTGAAACAGTTCGCAGGATGGAGGAGTCTATCCCCCAAGTTATTATACTTCTTGAAGCAGCTGTAGAGAGATGCATCAACTTCACTGGAGGTTCTGAGGCAGATGAGCTAATTCTTGCCCTTGATGACATAATGTTGCAATACATTTCCTCTCTGCAAGAAACTCTCAAGTCACTAAGAACTGTTTGTGGTGTGGATTATGGTAGTGATGGCACTCTGAAGAAGGAGATGGAGAAGAAGGATGGAAACCAAAATGCTCGGAGAGTTGATTTGATCTCAAATGAAGAGGAATGGTCCATAGTCCAAGGGGCATTGCAGATCCTGACAGTTGCGGATAGTTTGACAAGCAGGTCTTCTGTCTTTGAAGCATCTTTGAGAGCTACTCTTGCTAGATTGAGCACAAGTCTATCTTTTTCAGTATTTGGTTCAAGTTTAGACCAAAACCAGGCTATAAAAAGTAGTAATGAAGATGGGGAGCCATCTTTTGGTGGAAGGGCTGCCTTAGATATGGCAGCTGTAAGACTGGTTGATGTGCCTGAGAAGGCCAGGAAACTCTTTAACCTTTTGAATCAGGTATATATAAGATTAGCTTTATTGCAATCTCCCCTTTTTTTTTTGGGGGGGGGGGGGAGGGAGTTTTCTTCTTTTTTTTTTTTTGTTTTCTTAATATGTTTTGGTTTAGAAATAGATACAAAGGATAGGGGATTGAAGTTAAATGTTGAGAATGGGGGAAGCCTTAAAATAATGCCTATTTCCACACCCAAGCCTTTTAACACACTCTTTTCCAGTCTACCTTTCTTCCCCCTTGCGGTGTGCTGGAATGTGGTGATGATTTAACTTGCCCTATTTCCCCCCCAGAATGCTAATTATTGACATTGGTAAATACATAATTTGAGAAAATCAAATCAGCAGGAGTCCCAAGTAAGGTTAGATGATGTTCATGTGAAATAGGTGTCTCCGCCCAGGCTTGTTAATCTCTGTCCGCTCTGTTCTGTGCAGAGGTTCTGCCCCTCCCTCTCTATGCTTCTACGTTAATTTGTCTGATAAAGGAGGTGAAGAGAAGCATTTATTCTTCATATAATTTAATTTGAAAGTTAGATGCTTTTCCTGCAAAAAGGAATAGAAATAGAAAACAGATCAACAGAAAAGGAAAAAGAAAATTAACATAGAAAATTAACATTTTCTTTCATTGGACTTCTTTGTTGCAATCTACGAATGTTTAGTGCAAAGTTAAACCACAACAAAAAATGCTATGCCTGTGATTTTCAAACTTGATTGACCCCCCATTTTTTGGCGAAAGATAGAAACCAATGAACGTGGTTTCATTTCTGAATTCATCTGTTTTTAGACCAAAAGGTTGTGTTGGTATTCCTTTTGCTATGTGCTTACATACTTTATCTTGTCATTTTGGATGTATTTCTTTTTGTCTTGTTCTCTGGCATCAGATAAAATATCTCGCTGTTTTGTTTTTTTTGGCAGTCTAAAGATCCCCGATTCCATGCACTTCCCCTTGCATCTCAAAGAGTTGCAGCATTTGCAGACACAGTGAATGAACTCGTATATGACGTCCTCATATCTAAAGTACGGCAACGCCTCAGTGATGTGTCCCGGTTGCCAATTTGGTCATCAGTAGAGGAGCAAAGTGCTTTCCATCTTCCTACCTTCAGTGCATATCCACAGCCATATGTGACCGGTGTTGGTGAATATCTTCTTACTTTACCCCAGCAGTTGGAGCCACTTGCTGAGGGAATCTCTAGCAGTGAAAATAATGATGAAGCTCAATTCTTTGCAACTGAATGGATGTTCAAGGTAACTCATACTATCAAGGAAATTCAATAGTTAGACAGAATCAATTTTCCTTTTTGTCTGATATTGCAGCCATCGAGTGACACTTCTTCCCACAATTTGATTTGGATGCTTCAGCTTGAAGCTAATATTCTTAATTGACACAGTATCAACTCGGTTTCTGCCTAGATATACAAGTCTGAGCTCAAAATTGGGCATTCGTGATACTGCACTAGCTTAGAACATTTGTCTGTTGCACAAAAAACTTCACTTTTCTAACACTGCAGTTGAAAATATTCCCAAAAGTAAGAAAGATACGACTAGCTTTTTAAGTTTCCCACTTGGCCATCCCAAACAACATAGGTAGATGGATGCAATGATAAATTCTATGCGACAATAAATTTTGGCTAGTGCACGAAAGATGGATTATTTGAAATTATTGCGACTGTCATGTCGTTCTTAGGCTATTAATCTTTCTTCTGTCTGTACATATTAGGTTGCGGAGGGTGCAACAGCACTTTACATAGAGCAATTGCGTGGGATTCAGTACATTTCAGATCGTGGAGCACAGCAGCTCTCAGTTGATATCGAGTATCTCAGTAATGTGCTTTCCGCTTTGTCAATGCCAATCCCTCCAGTTTTGGCTACATTCCAAAGTTGTCTTTCCGCTTCAAGAGACCAGTTAAAAGATCTTCTGAAGACAGATTCAGGAAACCAACTAGATATGCCAACAGCAAACCTTGTGTGTAAGATGCGGCGACTGAATTTTGATTCATAAATGTTCCTCACAAACCTCAAGCTATTGAGATCTTGCACCCTCTCCCCTTCAGACATGTTTTTCGGTTTGCAGAGGACATTCTTTTACTCCGGCAATACCTATTGGCAGTTTTTGTTTAGGGTGAACATAGCTACTTGCATGTGGAATTTGTAACTAGTTATAAAAGGCTTACAATCTGCATGATATAGTATATGGGAGAAAAGATTCATCTGTCAACAAATAATGTATATTATTGTTTGTTTTCTAACACGTTTGTGCTTGATGCTAATCTACGAGGATGTAGCTCATTTTCATCCCATTGTTGCTTGTTTTATTATGGGAAGACGTATATCTTCGATCAAATGTTATGACAAAATATCTTTTGTTAACTAATTCAATTCTGAACGAAATTAAAATGCTACTGATAAGCATTGAAAAGCCCAATCTTTTTATTTTACTGTAGACAACGTTTTTAAATCCGCAGTCACCACTTATTTCTTTCCTTTTTGTTCCCTGAAGATATTTTAGCCAGAAATTACATGACACTTAATTTAAGTTATTAAACAAAATAATGTTTTTATTTGCATCTCTGTTTATTGAGTTGTTCATTTTTCTTTTTCAATCCGCATAGCACTGTTTTCTTTATCATTTGGGAAAACGAAGAAATTTAAGCGACAGAAGAAAACAGAAAATAATCCTTCGTTTTGTAGTAACATATATGATAGTGCATTGGAAATGGACAATCATTATAAGATCCATAGAACTCTTGTATTAGCAAAGTCTGTTGTTGTCGACACATAACTTATTCGAAGCACATTTCATCGAGTCTTCAAGCCAATTCTCAAAGAATATTCTTAAAAACTTTCATTTGTACATATTTATGTGCTGTCAAATCGTTTCACGGCTTGCACTTATTACCTGAGAGTAACAGCTTAAACACGAGAGAAAAGTCCCGAGAACAGGGAAGAAAAGGATATCAAGCAAAGCTGGTATTGCTCCAAAATCGCTCGTTTTATTAGCTTGAATGTTACAATCCTTAAGACTGAATGTAGCACAGTATGCATGACAACTCATAAGGGTTTGACTACCACTGGCATATCAAATTTAGACATTATTTTCTGATTTTTCTCCAGATAAGCTTAATTTTCGTTTTGCCCCGATTCTTCCGACAAGAGACGTCTGTGCGAAGTTTATTTTCCTGCACATATCACACGCCCAGAAACAATCGAGCCATTAAGGATCACAAGAACATTTATGCTCCTGAACACTAAATTATAAACTCTTATCCAGATATGAGAGCCATTTACCTCCATGGACCCAGACAATAACAGGTAGGACGTTTGATCACAAAAGGAGGCATCATGCATCCCACTTCACTGATAGTTTTTCATGCAAATGGCAATATTTCTGCTATAGAATCACTTAGCAAAGACACCCCCCCCCCCCAAAAAAAAAAGAAAAAAAAAAGTTTCCTGTATTAGCCGGTCCTTCGAATGTTCAACTCAAACAGCACTCTGTAAGTCAAGCATTTCTTTTTTATGTGTTTATAATATCTAGTATTTTTAATGACGATATAGGTCACCACCCTAATTGATTCCAAACCAGATCCCAATTAGTCAAAATAGCTGGTTACTTATACAACAACAACAATTAAGTCTTTTTCTGCTGAGTCAGATTCGCTACATGAATCAAACAATGTCATTGTTTCTTATGGTAAATCATCATGTTTGTAAACTACTTACTTATGAGTGGACCAGATGATCTTATTTTCCCCATATGTACATAGGCCAAGTATAGTGAAGGTTAGCAATTTGCAGCCCTAGCCTAACTCTATGTGGCGTATTTTCTTTATCTATTTATATAATTCGAGTCTAAAAGATTTAAAATTAATTTACTTAAAGTAAATAAATGTTTTAAAATGATTTAAGTGAACACTAAAAAGAAAAAACCTAACAATGTTAGCAAAAATTGATTTTGATATTTTCGAACTTGCAGATCAGACCCTTGTGTCAAGCTCGGCTAAAAATCAAGCCAAGTTGGGCTAAAATCAGTTTTTGCTTCAATTTTATCAACATAGCCCACCAATTTTGTCAGGATATTAGTGCTGGTCTATCAGACTAGCCCTATTTTGACACCCATACCAATGTGAAACTCAAAACTACAATGACATCAGGAGTTTAGAGAATAAAGAGTTAGTTCTCCATTCAGTATGTCATCATGTCAGATGATATCATACAACAAATATATTATGAATATGAGACCATGGATTTGGGAGGTTAGTAAGAACAGATTCGGTATGTTTACCCATATCTTCTAAACTGGTGCCTTTGAAATGTAGCTCAATGTCAAATGCATGTCAGAATAAGCAGCATTTTTAAACCCTGTGCTGGTTTATATCAACTTAAGAAGCAAAGTGGTGAAACAAAAAAAAGAAAAGTGGAAACCAAACAACATTTCTACTATGAACAAATATCATATTCGTCTAGGGCATAAGATTCACAGGTTACCTCAAAATAAGAGAAAACCATCCCCCTTGGCAGCAATGACAATCATGCATGTAATTTTGTGTCTGACATCTTAAATTGATCAAATGATTTCTAGAAAAAACAAGTAACGAAAGACTAGACACACTGTTTCAGCGATGAATCATGCAAAACAGATTGTAAGAAAAGTCACAACAGTAAAATACCTACCTCAACCCTTTTCTCCATTAATAATATTGATGGAAGGGAGACTGTATAGTCTCAACAAAGCTCTGACATGGGAAAAAAATAAATTCACCCTTGATGATGAGAAAGCTCAAGACTCCAAAACACATATTTATCTAAGTCTTGGGATATTAAGGTCTACCTCTTTTAAATTCAAATTCCGACATCTATCAAGAAATTCCACAAATTTGAGAAACTGGATTTCAGGAGGGCCTTCTGTAGCTATGCCTAACAGGGGAGCGTGACCTGCTCCGATCACGGTACCTGTCTCTGCCTCCATTTCTTCCATTCCTTAACCTAGAATCCATGCCCCTTCCCCCATCTCGATTACCTCTAACATCCTGTTCCCGAGACCTTTCACGATCTGAGTCTCTATCTCTGTACCTATCCCGCTCTCTATCTCGATCTTTATCACGATGCCTGTCCCTATCACTTGAATCACTTCGCTGTCTTCTGTCATAATCCTTCTCCCTCTGTTTCCTTCGCTCTTCTGCCTCTTTTTCCCGAGCTAATCTTTCTTTTTCAATAGCCTTCTCTTTAGCAGCCTGAAATATGATATCAATGTATATCAAAAACATTTTATGAATTTTAATGCGAACATATTAGTACAGGAGAACAAAATTCACCTTGTACTCATTTATGAAGTCGCGAACCATGCCATAACCAACATGCTGCTTCCCTGTAATATGGGACTGAGTCCTTTCTACAGCATCATTTGCCACAAGAAAAGAACCACATATCTCACAGAGTGCCATCTTCTTCTCCTGAGCAAGCATCAACACCTTATCATTTTGAGGTTGTGTTAAGGCTGTCTTCTCAGCATTAAGTGTCTCCACCTGTAACAGACAGTTAAAAACAATGTGAACCTTAAACTGAAAGTTGTTTGGATCGTCCAAAGATAAATCTTTATAAGTTTGTATCTGTAATTGAGGCCACAGAAGCTTAATAAATTTATCAATAGCAAATGCATGGGAAGAAAGGTGTTGCATCATCTTCAGCACCTTTCTCATAAGAGCTTCAGCTTCATCAACCTTCCCAGCTTCACCAAGAGATTCAACCTGCTCCAGAAGATTCTTTATTTTCTCCTCCAGCACAGATAGCTGATCAGACTTTTCAGCTGTCAGTGGAGGCGGTGGTGCTGGCTCCACCTCTTGAGCAAGACGTTCTCTCCCACGTCTTACTCTTCTATCCAAGTCCATTACCTGTGATTATAACAAGAAAAATGATTCATCAAAATACAGAAAAGAATAAATTCCTTTAGTGTTGGCAAAAATGTAGGTAGCCTACCAATTTCTCACAAAACTGAGCAAGTTCAGCTTCAAATTTGGGTACATATGCATCATGTCTTGGGGACTTCTCAAAGCTGAAGTGAGTCAAGTCAACAATGTTTGACAGTCAGAAACACAATAACTTTCTTACAGACTTATTTGGGAATAATTGCAGTAAGAGAATTCATACAGCCCACCATTAGAAATCTCATATTGTCCTTTAACAAAACACAAAATCGTATATGAATAAATCTAATTGTTCACCTTTCTTTCAACTTTTGATCATGTATTCTCGGGCAAGGTCCTGCAGCAGTTTAATGCAAAAAAATAAATAAATATTTAGATGATTAATAACTGTAAAGAAGATCCATAAAGAAAGGGTCGCCCAGTGCATGAGGCTCCCACCTGATGGGGTCTAGGGAGGATGCATGCAGCCTTCCCCCGCAAGCGGAGAGGCTAATTCCAAGATTTGAATCCGTGACCTTCAAGTCACAAGGCAGCAATCTTACCTATGCTCTAAGGCTCACCCTCTTGTAAAGAAGATCCATATGGTTGCAAATTCAATAAATATATCAAGAACCTTCCTCCAAACAAATTTCTTATAAATTAGCTAACTAACCTCCGTTAAAGCTAATGAAGACGCAAAACAGAACACTACAAAATCAAGTCATTACTTCTTTACTTTTATTAGTTAGAATTTCGTTTACATGTGCCCTTAGGACAGCAGATGTTAAGAAATAAAAATATAAACTATTAAATGAAAAGTAAAAGCTAATATTGTGAAAATATACAAAAAAGTATTCATTTCTTCTTTAACTAAATAGCCTGATTTAATGCAGTGTAATAAAAGCTTTCCTTTTTAATGCACTGCTCATAGTAGTCAATCACGGATAGCGGCGTGTAGCGGCCGACCCCAAAATCGCTATAGCGGGATAGCGGATAGCGTTCCGGCCGCTATTTGATAAAAAATATATAATTATTATACAACTTATATAACACATATAAATGTTCAAAAATAAAAAATCATCTACAATTAAACTCATTCACATCAATGATGAAAAATTATAATCCATTCCATTGTCTAAAAACATGCAATCACTATTAATTCAATGCATAAACATCAAATCCTAAGAGCAGCAAAACAAAAAAACACAACACTATCAAATAGCACGAGGGCAGCAAAATATAAAAGAGTAAAAGACAACACCAAATCTAATGCATAAACAACAAATTGGTAAAACATTTGAAGCTTATTGTGATTGAGATGATGATGCTGCCATGGTTAAAATTTTAAATTAAATAAATAAATAAATTTTATAATTATATAAGCAATCATAGTTCATAATAGTGAATAAAAAAATACCCAAACAAACGGAAGAGACATTGAAAAGATGAGTGGCAGCGGGCCGTTGGGAAAAAAAAAAGAAGAGTAAAAATCAGAAAAAGAAAAGGGCCAAAAAAAAAAAAACCAAAGAGGATAAAAATAAACTATAAAGATGACAAAGGAGAGATGAAGAAAGGAAATAGAGAAGAGAGGGAGGAGTATGGCCGCCGAGTCCAAGTCGCCGGAACTGGTCGCCACCATCGGAGGCTTGCCGCCGGACACTGGTCTCCGAAAGTTGGAGCAGCGAGAGCAAGAAGAAAGGATGGGTCAAAGATCTCGAACAGGAGGAAGCAGGATGAAGAACAGTAGAATATTGAGGGCAACATAGGGTTCTTCACGGCTGCGACTAAAAGTGGCTGCGAAACTGCGATTGGAGCCGTGAACTGGCGCGATTCGCGGCCGCAATAGCCACACCTGCAAAACGCGACACGACCGCCGTCCTTGTCGCGGCCACCCTCCGCAACGCGACACGATGGCGCGACAGCGCCGCTATAGCGCACGATTGACTACTATACTGCTAGATCATGTGCGAAGAAGTTTAATGAACGAATCTTATGAATGACTTGACCTAGAAATAATTGAAGATAAAAAGTGGGTTCGGCGCTGCTTATGGATACATGGGTAGGATGGTTTTTTACAGCACAGCAATATTGCGTGTGAATAAGTTTAACGAACAAATCTTATAAATGACATGGACCATTAAAAATTTAGGAGGAAAAATTGGTCCAGCGCTACATATGGATACATGGGTAAGATGGTTTTTTACAGTACAGCAATACTGTGTGCAAAGAAGTTTAGCGAATGAATCTGAAGAATGACATGGCCCAGTAATAATCAAGGTAAAAAAATGGGTTCAGTGCTACATATGGATACATGAGTAGGATGGATTTTACAGAAGTGTGGAAAGAAGTTTAAGAAACGAATCTTTCGAATGATGTGGCCCAATCATATTTGAAGAGAAAAAAATGGGTTCAGTGCTACATATGTATACATGAGTGTGAAGATTTTTAACATATGTATACATGAGTGGGATCATTTTTACAGCACAGCAATATCTCGTGCAAAGAAGTTTAACGAAAGAATCTTATGAATGATGTGGCCCAATAATATTCGAGGGTAAGAAAAAAATGGGTTCAGACCTACATATGGATAGATGCTCAGGATGGTTTTTCACAGCATCGAATATCATGTGTGAAGAAGCTTATTGAACAAATCTTACAAATAATGCCTTGGCCCAGTTATAATTCAGGAGATATAATGGATTTCAGCACTGCATACGGATACATGGGTAGGATGGTTAAAAAATCACAATCACATACAAAGTGTAGCCTTTTCTCTGCGGTTCGTTATGAATCCAAATTCATACGAAACAGCATTTTTTTTTTTATAATTTTATTCTTTATCCTTTGCCCACAGGTTAACCTAACAAAATCGTTAACTTTTTATTTAGAAGAGGGCAACAATCTATTACTGTAAATAACAATTTATAGCTGAATTGACATGACATGGAACTCAAATTTCATCATTTGTTATAGAATTGATTAGTTAAGGTAAGTCCTCTCACTTCTAAGCAAGCAAGTGCATAATCAAAATGAAACTAACCGAGATCACTGCGCGTGTTGACAAAGAGATCGTGAGGGCAAAACCGCACCATGTAGAATCCACACACTTCCTTATCGTCCCAGGCCACTTCCTTATAACCCTTCCTCTCTTCCTCCGTCAAGTTGCGAGCTTTTTTCACACAGAAGAAAAACACACAACAAATTCATCAACTTTGAAGCTTCAAATTTCGAATTTTTTTTATCAGTTTACGGTAAAAAAAAAAAAAAAAAAAAAGAAAGTAAATGTTGGGGAATGAGAGAGTGAGAGAGTTACCTGCACCCATGAGTTCGTCGAGAAGAGCTCTCTGAGCGTCCATGGCTAAGAGATGAGTGAGAAGTTGGTGATGGGAAACCCTAATTCCTCTCCCAAATGAAGGACGGCTCTCTCTGGATTAGCTGAGAAAGATTGGGAATTTTTGTGTGTCTAGACTCTAGGGTCGGCAAAACAGCGATGACGTGAAGACAAGTTAAAGAACAAAGACTCATGAGTACGTAATATTTACTGTCATTTATTTTCGTCAATACTAATACAGTATTTTTATGATTAAATTCAAATACAAATTCAAATTAATTTTAATACAAATATCATTATCTAATTTTATGTTATTATATATGAACCTTTAAAATGATAATAATAATAATAATAAAATTAAATACTTTTACTGATATTATAATATATAAATATATAATAAAATAATTATGTAAAAAATTCTACACAAAAAGTTATCAAAATTAAATTTAAATCAATAACAAAAACTAATTTAAAAAGTAGTTTTATGTTTGGCACAAAAACTAAATTTTAAGTATTTATTCTTCAAAATCTTATTTAAAAAAAATTAAGATTAAGATAAAAATCTTGTTAAAAGAATCTATGAAAGAATTATCTTATATCATATGTTTCTTTTTTGATATCATAATATATTATCTTTGATCTATTTAAAAGTAGGCTTCTTAAAAGAATTTACATTTTATTTTTTTGGTCACACAACCAGAGACGGGAGGGGGTTCGAAGTATTTTCCTTATGCGGTTATACCACTGTACCACAGGCTCGTCTGCAATTTACATATTTTTTATGACCATATTTTTATTTGCCACCTTCTTTTTTTTTTTTTGATTTGTGGTGTCTCTTTTTCTTTTTTTTTTTGGGTATGAGTTGGTTTTGGAATTTCCAAGAGTGGGTTGGACTGGCAACGGGATGGAAGGAGTTTGGATACAAAGCTTAAGCTTTAGGGCCTTGGGCCCAGTTAGTGTACCCCTAAAAGGAGCTTAAGCTCAAGACAATAACTAATAATCGGCAATTCATGACCAGAAAAAAAAAGAGAGACAAAAACATAATAATAATAATAAGAGTTTTAGCTTATGCTTTGCCTGGATTTCACCCTTTTTTGGTCGACAATTATGGGAGATTTTTTTTTTTCAAATTTCCAATAAAAGAAATATATCCCCTCACAAAAACAAAGCAACACTTTGATCAACAGCCGTACAAACTACTGCTTAAGTATAGATTAAATTTGCCTCAAATAGACAAATACAATAAGAAAATCCTATAGTCTTAATAGAGATAATAAAAATTATTCAAGTTATGTGTCCTATGAATTAACTATGACAAGCGTGGCAGGAGTACGACCTCAGAAAAAGAGAGAAATTATGCAATAGTTTATGGATTCAGGGACAGATAGCATCATCCTCAATTCCTTACAAAAGCTTATGCAACAGATTAGACTTGAGGATACAATATTTGAAGCTCTTACTCCATTCTAGACATTTTCCTCTTTGCTACAAGAAATGAATCCTAGATTCACACGCACGAAGAAGCAGATAACAACAAAACCAAGTGTCTTTATTCTTTAAATATGCACAAAATTCCAATGACACAAAAAAAATGAATGGTGGCATGAACTAAAACAAAGTCTAACCACAAGCTTCTCTTATCCAAAAAAACCAGCTTCTGTGACTCTAGTTTAAACATTTCTAAATACTGTCTAGTTTGAACAAACAAAAACAATGAGCTATAGGCTCACACCACCAACCTCAAGATCACAGCCACAGCCATATTGCTCCTCCACCATTCCCTCCAAGCATGAATGACACAGTAGACAAACTTGTCATTTTCCTAGCAAAGAGAGATGGCATTGACAAGCTCGTGAAGACCTTCCAATATGTATCCAAGCTTGTAAACTGGCATGTGGAAGCCAAAGACCCTGACATGGCCAAGAGGTTCAAGCAGTGGGAAGTGGCCTCAGGCCTAAGCAGAAAAGCCTTCAGAACTGGGAGGTTTCTAACTGGATTCAATGCTCTAAGGAGAAATCCAGGTTCTACACACACTCTAAGGTTACTGGCAGTGCTTGCTAATGCAGGTGAGATGGTCTATTTCTTCTTTGACCACTTTCTTTGGTTGTCAAGGATTGGAACCTTAGATGCAAACTTAGCAAAGAAGATGAGCTTCATATCAGCATTTGGTGAGTCAGTGGGGTACATATTCTTCATCATAGCTGATTTCATTTTGATGAGTGAAGGGTTGAAGGCAGAGAGGAAGCTGAGAAGAAGCTCCAAGGAGAAATCAGAAGAAGAAGTAAAGAAAGAAAAGAAAGAGATTCAGAAGATAAGGGGTGACAGAATAATGAGGCTAATGGCGGTGGCAGCTAATGTTGCTGATTTGATCATAGGATTGGCAGAAATTGAGCCAAACCCGTTCTGCAGCCACACTGTCACACTTGGTATTAGTGGCTTGGTTTCTGCTTGGGCTGGTTGGTATAGAAATTGGCCCTCATAAACCAAATTCCAACACCACACTGTAATTTTCTATATCTGAATAAATATTTAATTTTCTCGCTTGCTATTAACTCTTACGTTATTATTTTATTTTATTTTATTTTATTTATTTTTTTAAATAATCATCTTCAAATTCATATACATAAGATGCAGTTTTTTCCTAGTAGCCAGAGATACAACACGCAGAGACGCCATTTATTTACTTAGATACAGTTCATGGACGTAAGAAGATGCAGAGGAAAGTACTCACTCACTACTGAAATCACTGAGACATAGTAAGTAGCAACGGCAAACAATTTGCAAGTTTCTCGCTATCACTTAGCAATACGGTACGACTAATACAGAGAGTTTGATCGATAAGATTATGTTAAAAGACCGCGGTTATACCCTAATCTCAAGCCGACTAAACTGGTACACCGAATTCTATCTCTAATAGCTGTAGGTGAAACTATTAATGCTACGAAGGGGGAAAAAATAGTTAAAATTGTTTGAATTGTTAGATGAAATAAAGTGATATGATCTGATTATTTATTTTAATATCAATAATTGTGTTACAGTATCCAATTAACTAAATTTTGATTAAAATTTCTACTCTCTAGTATTTTTGTTTTTTTAATTAACTATTATAATCTTAAAATAATATTCTACCAAGTTTAATGAAAATAAATAAATATAATTTGTTATGATTTTCTTACCATAATTATTTTAACATTCAAATCAAAAAATAATGAATAAAGATCAACACGTCAAAAAATAAATAAATAAATAAAGATCAACTGATCAACAAAATAATGAATATTTAACAATTCATTAATTTACTAATTAAAAACAGTAATTATGCTATTTTTGACAAAATATTTTCTACGAAACCCATTATGAAATCTTGTCAACCATTGATACGGCAATGTAAAACTGCAAGTCATACAGGTTTCTCTTGTATCTTGTGAAGAAGGGAAAAAAAAATCCTTGTATTCAAAATTATCCATTGCCGAAAAGGCTAAGGTTATTTACCAAAAAAATAACTAAATAAATGTAAAAGACTAAAAAACCACAATTACCTTGTTTACTGGGGACAAAGAAACGTACACGCCGGTTAAGTCAAAGCCACTGTCTGGAAGAAGCTGGTTCCTTTCTTTCGTTGCAGTTTCCTCAAAATTTCCGAGCACGACATTCATCGCAGGTGGCCCCTCCATCCCTGAGATCTAGCTTACTTTTCTTTCTTTCTTTCTTTCTTTTTCTTATTTATTTTTCTTTCATCTTCTCACCATCCAAACAGAATGTTTTCCATTGACTCACTGTTAATTTTCTTTTGATCATTTTATTTTTTTTTTGAATTTTTTTCTGGGGTTTTGGTTTTGGTTTTGGTGAGGTTAGATAGATGGAGGAAAGGAAGCCATCGAGTTATGTGAAGCTGACCAAAGATCAGGTGCCTCTCGAAGATATCACTCCCGGTGAACTCAATCAGCCTATTGAGGTTCCTCAGGTTAGATTTCAAATTCCTTCTTCTCCCTTTGAATCAATCGTTTCTTCCACGTATATTATATTACATTCGCTTTTTTTTATTTTTGGGTTTATGTTATTTTCGTCCCGGGGGGGGGGGTAATTGTGTGGATCAAGTTTTAAATTGCGGTTGCGGTCATGGTTTCTTTGGAATATGCAGCTGATGCAGCTGCAATTGCTGCCGCAACTATGTTGCGGACCGCAATTTAAAACCATTGGTAGATGCATAAATTTATATGAAGGAAACCTTGTTGGTGTGTTTCTGGTGGCAATCTGAACCTAATTCTGCAGTTATTGTAAGTGAAAATTGGAAAGGGCAACAGAATGGTCAAATGGTGTTTCCATTTCCAATTGGCACAGATGGGTACATCAGCTTTCTCTTTTAATTCAACAACAGCTTGACCTTGAGGCTTGAAATTTAATTTGATTAATTTTACCCCACAAAAAAGAAAAGAAAAGAAAATGATTCTGAGAATGTGAATGTGGGTAGGGTTTAACACATGTGGACTGTGAACGTGCTTACTAATGTGCAATAATTTTTTAAAGTTAACTTAGAGGAATTAGTTATCCTGTTTCTGTAAATTTTAAAAAGTCACTTGATTCATATGAATTCTTGAGTTAAAGCAACATGAAATTGGTAACAACTTGTGCAGGTATTGCTTTGGGGGTTTGAGTGTGTTTTAATATAAGTAGATACATATTTGCTTATGGCTTTTGGTACCGTGCAGTTGGCTGTTCGCAAGTGCCCTGAATGTAGGCAGCCGCTACCTGAAAGCTATGCACCTCCTGCAGATGAACCTTGGATGACTGGGATCTTTGGATGTGCTGAAGACAGGGAAAGTTGTAAGTTAATGCATGACTAATTGTACTAAGAATCTGGGTGGTGGCAATGATCTACTTTAGATTAGTCAGCTGAGATTTAGGACTGATGGTCATCATGTTAATAGCCTCTAAATTGTAATTTTCTTGTTAGTGTAATTGTTTCCAATTCATATGTTTTAAACTCAGCCCATATAAGGGTAGAATGCAGATCCATGGATTCATTGAATACTAACTAGTTGGCAGAGACTAAATTACAGAGCGAGAATCAGTATCACATAAAAATTAACTGAACATTTCCTTTGATCAATTATGGTCAGGCCATGCCTTACACTTCAATATAAAGGATTGATATGTATGACTATGGTAGCAGTTTGTACTTTGCAGTGAAATTTGCTTCCTATTTATGTTCTTTCCGTCTTCATTGCAGGCTTGACAGGACTGTTTTGTCCTTGTGTATTATTTGGGCGCAATGTAGAAAACTTGAGGGAAGACACTCCCTGGACAGGGCCATGCATTTGTCATGCCATTTTTATTGAGGGTGGCATTTCTCTGGCAATAGCAACTGTGGCTGCAAATACCGTAATTCCTGGTATTGACGCGGGGACAGTATTTCTCATTTGTGAGGGTTTATTTTTTACATGGTGGATGTGTGGCATTTACACTGGTCAAGTTCGGCAAACCTTACAGAAGAAGTATCACTTGAAGGTAAATCTTTCTCACTTATGGACATGTAGTCCAAATCAAAGCTGGACTGGTATATATCAAATATTCCTCTACTAAGAAATATGGCTTCTGCATTTTGCTTGCTTCAGATTAGTAATGTAGAATTGGTTGCATGTTAAAAATCGTCTCCTTCTAAAGGATTCTGTTCTGTTACAAATCCTACCTGTATTTTCATTTTAAGCAAATCAAAACTATAAATGCATATTTTGAACTATTTATTGGAAACTGGAAAGGACATAAAGATGGGCTTGCTGGTCTACAATTACGTATCTAGCTATGAACACCAGAGACTTTTGGTGTTGTCATCTCCTTTTCAATGCTATTGTTGTGTTGTTTGTTATCTTTTACTCTTCTCTGGTGGTAAAAATTTGGCAAGGTGACGAATTTCATAGGGGGCTCAATTTCCGTCTATGGCATAATTTGTTGTGGTTCCAAGCAGGATACTTTCACATCATGATTTCTTTGATTCTTTACTCTGATTTTTGTGCATAAACCTTCTTTAAGGTTTGCTTGCTTACATATTTTCCATGGCTGCAGAACTCTCCTTGTAATGCATGTTGTGTGCACTGCTGCTTGCACTGGTGTGCCTTGTGCCAGGAGCACAGGGAGATGAAAGGACGGCTCTCAGACAATATTTTCTCAGAAATGACCGTTGTGAACCCTCCTCCTGTTCAAGAAATGACTTCCTCTACTGATCACAAGGAAAATCCCGAAACATCTTCAGCTAACAACAGCGAGCATACTCATTTAGAAATGCAGCCAATATAGGGTATACCATTGTTAACAGTGACCAAAGAAAAAATAGCATGGCTTTTGGAATTCTTTTGATGGAGAATTTTTCTCTTAAACATTCGGCTTGAGTTCTCCTGTTGTCTTTTACAGGTTTCTTTAAAGTGAGTTTGTCTCTAAAGTGAGAAAGTGATAGATATCCACGCGAAGATCAATAAAATGCATTGTAATTATAATATACTAAACAATCTAAGGATGGATATTGCTTCACTTTTTCGCTATATAGACAAGCTCCTTTTAGATGAGTATTTTTCCTAATCGGATATACACAAGTCATGTATGGTTTAGAGAGCCAAATTATACCGAATCTGTTTTGCGGCTTCAAACATCGAACTATGTTGTCTAAGTGTATATCCTCTATTTTTGTCTTTCTTTCACGTTTATTTTTCACCATTTATTTTCTAGCTGCCAAGATTAGATACAAGCAGATGTTAAGTTCATAAATTTAATAAAAATGTTAACACCTCTATCCAATCGTTCTGGAGGCAATGGTGTAGGCTTTGTCAGCTCTTACGAAATATACAAGAGTAATGAACCAGCTTAGTAGCAAATGTCGGAATTAACCGGTGGAATAGAATGATATCTATGAATACGGTGGTGAAGGAGACCTTAGACATTACCATGTTGGTCCATTAATAGTTCATGCAGTGCAGGGTCTATGAAAGATCAAATTGTTGATGGTTAAAGTCGAGAATATTGGTAGGCAGTTCTCATATCCAACTCGATCCAGTCTAAAGCGTTAATTACTCCAAGTTGAGCTTTTTAGAGTTTGTTTAGTTTAAAAAAAAAAAAATTTAGAGGAATTATTTTTAAAAGAATGATTTTTGTTTAAATAGAATAAAATAAAATTATTTTTGGTTGTTGTTGTAAGAGTAATTGTAAGATTTTTTTTTAAAAGGTATTTTTTTATAATGAAAAATAATTTTAAAGATATTTTTTCTAAAAAGTCTTTTAAAATTTTAAAAAATCTTTTAAAAAATTTTTTACCTACTTAAATATATTAATTATTATATATATATTTTTTATTTTAATAAAAAGCACTATAGACGCTCCAAAAAAATGACCAAACGGCGTAGTGTTCTTTGAGCCGGGTTGGTCATAC
The DNA here is from genome assembly GCA_031439585.1 of Pterocarpus macrocarpus. Classification (NCBI taxonomy): domain Eukaryota; kingdom Viridiplantae; phylum Streptophyta; class Magnoliopsida; order Fabales; family Fabaceae; genus Pterocarpus; species Pterocarpus macrocarpus. The sequence continues at coordinate 71,192,586 of CM062522.1, forward strand.
GTAAACCTTTTGACCCAGCTTGATCTTGCAAAACACTTTTAAGAGATGTAATTTTTTATTGTTTACAATTAATGATAAATTACAAATATTTTTACTTAAATCAGTAGATCATATATAATTATAAGATTTTTATAAGATTTTTTAAAATATATAAATTATAGTTTTATTTCTAAAATCTTATAATGTAATTACGTATAACTTAATTGATATCGTATCAAAACTAAATTGTGTAAAAATATATTATTCAGTTTATTTTTTCAAAAAAGAAGGTGTTTGACCAATTATTTCAATTTTTTATATCTATGTCCTTTAATTATAAAGCTTAAACTTACATACAAAATAATACACTAATCATCAGTTTGGAAAATGGATGGAACTGTTGACTAGACTGCTTTGATTATCGGCTTCTCTTTTGGGGCTGCTGAATATTTTATGTTTGCCCTTTGTATTGTACTTATCCATATCCAATGTTTATTTAACATATAGATTTCTTATCTTACCGAAATTTCATTATTTTAAGGAATTAATCCAAGTCCACCCAATGTAAGCCAATTGATTTCTAGTCCCTTTCAATCTTGTGTATTTAAAAGTAATAATAAAACTAAATCATGAGGTTACATTGTTTTAGTTCGTGTCATCATATCCTCAGGATTCCATGGCTAAAGCAGTTTACTCAGGCGTTGACTGTGCCAACATGGATCACAGTGGCACCGGCAGCCACTCTATGTCAGAGCTAAGCATGTCCAATGATTCTGCGGTGGCGAAATCACACATGTTTCGTGGGAAAACTCAACATATGGAAGACATACTTTATGGCAAGGAAGACCATGAAGAAATCAATGATGACTTCATGTATAAGGAGGATGTGGTGGAGTCCATGAGAAGGGAAAGAGACATCAAAGCCTTAAAGAAGAGGCAGCAGAAAAAGTTTTGGAACTTCTTTGAATGCTTCGAGTTTTTGAGGCTTCTGGGTGGGGCGGTTTGTATCAAGTTCTGACTTCATGAGGTTCTTAATGTTTGAAGTCATATTCTTTTATCTCCTTGAATTTTGTTTTTTAATTTAATCAATTTTTTATGCATTTTATAAGGGATGATTAGACAAGACTGATGATGGAAAATTTTGATTTGCAATCTAGATATAGATAGATCAAATGCTGTGATTTTGTTTCAACAACAATTTTGTTCCGCGTAGCATACAATTGCTTTAATTTAGCCAAATTAATATATTTAGTTCTCAAGTTAATCAACTTTCATTGTAATGTTCTGGGGTATCTTGTGTCTAATTAAAGAGATAGGACGAGGACGAATTGAAGAGGACAACGAAGAAAATTTTGATATCATCGATTTTATTGTTCTTCATCATCACATCCTGGGTCTTTATACCTCATCGTGCCAAGAATCTTTGTCTTAACAAATCTCGGTCCTGCAGTCTGCATATACTGCTAGTTTGCTTGCTACTGATTTGCTAAATGCCATTTGCTAATAATAATATTATGAATTATTGTGGTTGCGGGTCAACTTATGGTTAGCATAATTTTTCTATTTGAGATGTGATAACTTAATGATGACATTTCATTGGAAATTCTGCTTGGTGGCTGTGATGGGGGTGCCAGATGGAATTTTTTGTCGTTAAGCTTTAGATAATGACTGCTGGGCTGATATTTAAGTAATTTAAGATATTAAAAAATAACAATTCATTTGTTATTTAGCGCGACTGCAAAAAATTTGGCACAATTATTATGTGAACAATTTAAGCTGTTTCAGGTAGTGTTATTATTTAACAGTTTGTGGACACGTGTAAGAAATATGTGATATATAATGTTAGCAACAATATTTTCATGTCAGATTATCTTTATTAGAGCATGAATCTATATTTATCTATTTATTCTAAATAATCACATTTCAGTTATTATCAAAATATTAATGTAATTCACATAAAAGTTAAGCCACTAAAAATGATCTAGTGGTGAGAGATTTGGATAGTTTGTATGAAATTCTAGGTTCAAATCTCATTATCGGTGATGTGTCAAAAAAATTAAATAAAAATAAAATAATAAAACAATTATATCCTCACTTAAACTTTTTTCTTTTTTTTTTTTCTTTTTAAATGATTGAAAAGAATTCTTTATATAATTGGATAAACAAATTTTAAAGCTAAAAACTATTATTTTCATTTAAGGATACAAAATAAAAGAATACATGAATTGACAAATATGTCAATACACTACTATTAAATAAATAATATGAGTAATATTATTTGTATATTAAAAATAAGTATCAAGAATAAACATTATAGATAGACACAAAACATTGGAATATGTGATAAGTGGAGGTAAGTTTTTGTGTCTTTTTCTAATTGCATTTTTTATTACAAATAACATTATTCAAACAATATTAATTCGAACTATGATAACAATAAAACTACATGGACCATTCTGGCTTGTGTCTCTTCCAGTGCCACGAAAAGAAATCCACAGCATTGAAAGAGCCACTACTACTCCTTAAGAATCAGCTCCTATCCCCGCAGGTTGCTCAGTGAATGCTCAAGTGCAATCATTTTCGAAGACTGCTGACTCATAACACTACTTGTAGAAGGGTTTTGAGACAAAACAATCTCGTATTCATCATCATATGGTTCCATTCCTTCATCCAAAAGTTGCCAAACCAAGCCCCCAGCAAATGTTCCTCCATTTTGTGCCAACTTATAGATGCTAGAATATACAGCATTCATGAATGAATCCCTTGCACCAATCGTATACCCCGGGTCTTTCTTCGACTTGCCGAATTCAGTAAAAATCAATGGTTTCTTCAAGGTTGCTCTTGAGTCTTCCCAGTGACTTGTCATCCACTTCTGCATGAATGCCATTTGCACGGTATCATTTTGTGCTGCTAGCCTGTTTTAGGTACGATTAATTATTTAGGACGTCAGTAATGCTACACATTTATTAAAAGAAATTAGAATTTTTTACAGAAAATAATGGTGATTATTAAATAGAATGAAATCATACTACTCACTTACTCATTTGAGAAGTAATTTGTAATCACATTATTTTAACAACTAAATTCGGATAAAATTCAAACTCTATAACGTTTTTCTTAGGATACATATGCAATTAACCAATAATGAGAAGCAGAATCGGCTAGTGGTACCCGATTTTACTTACCAATTATCAGGATATGCATGGATTGTTGCGAAGTCGATTTCTTTGATGAGGTTGTTGCTAATAAAATCTGTACCAACTTGGAAGCCAGGGCTGTACTGCTTCCTATCTGGGATGGAGTCTCCATAGAATCCTTCCATGCCAACCTCCAATAAGTGTTGGTTGTCAATGGATTTCACGTAGGAAGCCATTTCCTGAACCCATGCCTATGAGAACAAAACATGCATGAACGGTTGGATCTTACAGATTATCAATATTACAATACCTCAAGTTGTAGTTACACCAAACATAACACATAAAAAATGGATATTAAGAGTAAACGCTATAAGAAGAGAAAGACACAAGACATTTGAAAATGATAAATGGAGCCAAAGCTATGTGTCTTGATATTTACTCTTGATATTTACTTCTAGTAAACAAGCAATAAATTAGAGTTTCAACATATATACATTTATGGTCTTGCCAGAGTAATCAACTTGGTTGCGTGGTTCATTAATTAATTCCCAAGCCATGATGGTTGGTTCATGCATGTAAGCCGTTCTAGTGATTGTGTTGATCCTTGTAAGCACCCTTTTGACATGGTTTTTGTAGTAACCCTTTATTACAGGATTTGTGTAAAAATCATCATCGTTGTTAACACTAATCCCAGAACTCCTAGCCCACTGGACATACTGAGGTCTTCCTCCAAAATCCTTGTAATTGTTGACCAAGCTCAAAATCAAACGCACTCCATAATTTTTCGCTTCTGCTACCACAAAATCCAATGCCTGGCAATAGCAAGAAGAAGTCAGGAACGATTTTTTCTATTATCTTGCGCAACAATAAAATCTACAAGTTTTTACTCAAAATGCATGCATGCGTACACGTGACAATTTATAGCTAGAATCATATTAATTACCTTTCCATTAACCCATGACCCAAATCAACTATTCATCCCATAAGTCTTAAATGTGGGATTCAACATTAATCATAACTATATTGTTACAATTAGCAAGCATTAAATGATTTATTATAAGTAAAGCTTATGTGTCACTTAAATCTAATCCACATGAATTATGGAATATTATATTATATGGAACAAAATTAATTAAAGGACTAAACCTGGAACACTTGCTCATTGTAGAGACCAGGAGATATTTGTAGAGATTGATTGCCGCCATCACTAAATGCCCATGTACGACACACAGTTAGACCAACAGCTGAAGCCTCACGGAATACATTGGCAACCTTATATCTTTGGTTTGGATCAGCAGCTACATTCATCATCCAGTAAGAGTTAAAGCCATTGAACAGAAAGGGAGAGCCATTTAGAGCAAATTCCGTGCCCTTGGTTTGGACAAATCCTAATACAGGTGCGGTATTACGAAGAAACCTAGCTTCACTACTAACTAGGGTTGAAATGAGAAGGACACCAAGAAGGGCCATAACACAAGTGAGGTTCCTAATGCAAGCCATTTTTGCAAAGTTGAGTTATGTTCTTGAATAACAGAGCAGGAGTGGAGTAGAGTGGATATTGGGTATGAAGAATTTGTGCTAAGCTTGCTCGGCATTTATAGAAGTGAATTGAGATATGGAGACAATAGAATTCAACAGTAGATGCCAAAAATATAACAATATTAAAATTGAAAAGGCAAAGCATTTTCATTAAGGTATGTGTTAGTTGCAGGGGATATGGACAGAGTAAAATACGTTACGAAATCTAGCTAATGCTCCTGAAGGTCTTGATTATAAAATAACGAAAGGTTGATCGATATTGGTGGCATGGTGGCATGGCAGAGAGGACTTCGGAATGCATGTAGGTCGGGTTTTTTTCTGTGCGTATGTGGCGTAACTACCCTGAAGTAGGGTGCATTTATAATTCGAGTATTTTTCTCACACTATACCTTTAATTTAAGAGAAAAAATTGTCATTTGTACGTCAAATTTAGACGTCTTCTAAAATATATATGAGTGGAGATAAAAAATAAATTTGAAAAAAAATTAAAAAAAGTTCTAAATGTTAAAAAATGACAGTATTCTCTATGTAATGTCCAACAAAAATGTACTAATAACAGCCTTCAAATTTGGAAAAAAAAAATGACAGCATTTTTTTGATTTACAAATTTTATAATATTGAGTTATATTATCTATACTAAAATTTTTTTGGTTCCTGCACCAATTCTATCCAATAGTGGATGTTGTGTGTGCTTTACACACCCAATTCAATGATGGACTAGAGTAAATTCGGTGTAAAAATCCAAAATTTTTAATACAAATAATATTTTTCTATAATATATCCTATATTAATATTCAATTAAAGTGTTTAAATAATACGTCTTTTTTTACGCTTCTCGTAATTTGTTCTTTCAGCTGATTGGTGTGTTACTTTCTTTAAACGTTTGTGTCTTTTTATTTTATATAAATAAGACAAAAACATTCGAAGCATAGTACTACAATCAATTTAGTACTGAATTATGAAATCGGTGCCGCTTTAAAATATATATATATATATAATTTAATTGAGATGTATCGATAATTTAAAATTTTTTTATATTATTATTTAATTAAAATCTTTAATTTATATGACCATTTAAATAGTGTGTAATTATATTAAAAATTTTTGTTAATGTGATAATATGTGATTGAATATCTATATAAAAAATTTTATATTAATAATATATTCAAATTAAATCCTATATATATTACCCATAATATTATTTTATATTCATAATAAATTTTGTTCCGTAATGGTAATTGAGTTCAGTTTTATTTTATGAGATATTGTCGCCGTGAAAGCAATCAATTATTTATTTAAAATCAAGTATGAAGCTGCTATTTTATTGTAATTTCCGAATCCTTTTCATTGTCGTATCTGTCATGTAAAGAAGCATTTTTATTTGAATTTAATTTAAATATATTGATAGTATAAAATAGTTTTATATTGTTAATCAATAGAAATGGTAAAAAATATCAACTCACACAAATAATTACCCATTATAATGAGGGATCTATCATAATTTCTCACTTCCCTCTATTTCTATTGATTGACAGTATAATTTATACTGTCAGTATATACTAATTAAACTCTTTTTATTTTAAAATTTTCTTTTTAATGTTTTTGACAACTTCTGTAGTTGCGTAACATGTACTCTTTCGGCCAAATTAAAAGAAAACAAAAATTCTTAAAATCTTCCAAGTTGAACTTGTAACTAACTCTCTTTTGTCTTCTTCCGCCATCCCCACCTTTCATTAAATAAAGGACAGGTGCTAGGTGGCTCGAATTTATTGCCTGAACGTACCTGCTTGAAACATGTGGTAATTAAGGAAAAAATCGAAAAATTATGGATGGATTTATAGAAAGAAAAATTATGATCATATAACTTGTAATCCCTTATAAGATGTCACATATCTTAGTCGAGAATTTCCATTTATCGTAAGTTTTGTGGTTGGTATCATTCTCCTAACTCAAGTTTGCAATTTGTATCTTTAGGCCACAAATTATTCTGCAAAACTATCACATAATTACTACTTCAAAAGGTAGAACCCGTTTCGCTTAAAAAATCTGGAACAACTTTAAGCGATGCCATGAGAGAAGCGTCGTTAAGTGAAGGCAAGAATATGAACGTTACGAAGATCAATAGTATTGAGAAATTTCATAAATCAATAGAGAGGGAAACCAAAAATAATGTTCAGTAAGTGTCAAGGCTTGAGAATGTCAAGATGATCGTATTTCCTTGCTAGACAAACTTTATATTTGCCATGTTCGATCCCCTTTCTCTTACGTGAAGGGAAGTTTAACATAAAACGAAGAGAAGAACATGAGATAGAATTCTGAACCTGCATACATCACGTTATAACTGAACTGTTCTGGCCCCATTTGTCAGTGATCAAGAGAAAAACGTCTCTTCTCTGGACTCTTGATTATATTGTCTACAAAGAAATGCTTGGATTTTTTTTTTTTTTTCAAATGGTGTGCTCGAAGCAGTTAATCACATTGTGGTTGTGGCTGCAAATATTGCTTTACAATCCTCAATTATAATTTGATTTTGCTTAAATCAGCACAGCAGGGAATCCGACATTCTAGAAAAGGCTACTTCAGGGTTATCTTTCATTGGTTTTTTTTCTCCAATATGCCTATCTTTTCTACGTATTATTGATCTGAGATCTGTATGCCATGAACATTAGAGATATGAAAAAAAAACAAAAAACAAAAAGCCCCTTGAAACTTGGTTTTTATATTGTCATGAAAACAATATTCCAAATAATATTCTTATGAGTTTAATTTAGGTGTACTAATAGTATAAAATTTTTTCATACTATCATTTAATCAAAATTTTTCATTTATATGACCATTAATAATAAGTGATTATGTCAAAAAATTTTTGTTGATGTGACAATTTATGATTGGATATTTGTATAAAAATTTTTTACATTGATAGTGCATTCAAATTAAATCCTATCCTTATAAGCTAAAATTTCAATTTAAAAAAGGAAACCTTAAAAGCCTCATGCCCTCATCCACTACATTTTTAAACAAACAAAATAATATAACGTGGGCTATCTTTTGCTTGTTGCCTAAATGATGACAATGGTAACATGTTTTTATGAATATTGTCAAATTATATATATATATATATATATATATATAATTTAATTTAAATATACTGACAGTGTAAAACAGTTTTATACTGTCAACCAATAGAAATAATAGAAAGTACCAACTCATACAAATAATTATGTATTATAATGAGGGATCCACCATGATTTCTCACTTTTTCCTATTTCTATTAGTTGACAGTATAAAACTATTTTACATTGTCAGTGCACTGACAGTATAAAATAATTTTACACTATTAATCAATAAAAATAGGGAAGAGTAAAAAATTATGGTGGGTTCCTTACTATAATGGGTAGTTATTTGTATGAGTTGGCACTTTCTACTATTTCTATTAACTGACAGTGAGTATATTTAAATTAAATTCTTTATTTTTTAATTTTCCGGTCAAATAATTTAAATATTTATTTTATTATTCCCTTTGTTCATTGCAAGGTCGAAGCCCAAAAGAAAACTAAATAGTGGACCTAATTTAAATATTTAGTTTACCCAATAACAGTGCAAGGCCCAGCTCAGCCCAAGCTAACTTATTGGGCTAATAACAGTAACGCTTGGCCTGCATATATATCGGACCAAGTCCGATCCATTTCCAGTGAAAACAGTTGGTGTAAACGCCAAGTCGTTTTTCAACTTTCCATTGTATGAAATGATATTCCCGGGAACGCATGTTTGTGGTGTTGTCACAGAGAGAGTTAACAGTTAAACTGAATGCAAAACCTCGTCAATGGCGCTTAAAACCCTATCCACTTTCCTCACTCCTCTCCCTCTCCCAAACCCCAAGTCCCGATGCCTCATCCTCTTCCAATTCCCAAAATTACGTTCTCCAAAAGCGCGTCTGTCTGCGGAACCCGACGGCACCGGCGCCGCCGCTCCGTCGCCGGGCGACAGGTTCCTCGAACGCTACCACGCAATCGAGGCTGCGAAGCTCATCGTCAAGGAGGACAAAAAGAACAAGAACAAGAAGAACAAAGAGAAGCTTCTGAAAGCTTCGAAAAACGTAGCTTCTTGCTACGGTTGCGGCGCTCCGTTGCAAACTTCCGATGCGGAAGCACCTGGCTACGTGGATCTCGAAACCTATGAGCTGAAGAAGAAGCATCGCCAGCTCAGAACCGTTCTCTGCGGGCGGTGCCGGCTTTTGTCGCACGGGAAGATGATAACTGCTGTTGGCGGCCATGGAGGTTACACTGGTGGTAAATTGTTTGTTACGGCTGAAGAGCTGAGAGAGAAGCTGTCTCATTTGCGTCACGAGAAAGCTTTGATTGTGAAATTGGTAAAACTATGCAATTAAAACGTTTTCTTTGATTGTCGAAATTGGATAAAAAAAGTTATGTTAAGAAATGTTCAGCAATTATGTGTAGAGTGTGGAGTTAGGAATTTTATTTGAGCATCCTGGTATTCTTTTGCAGTTATTTTTAGCTCAGTTATGTTCAATTTTTTGTTGTAAGAAAGAATTTTCAATTAGTTTATGGATGGATTCTTAGTGGAATTTCTGATTGGTAACTCTTCAAAGTAATGTTCAGTTTATTTTATAGGAAGTAGGGGCTCTAGCTTATAATAAAATGTGCTATTACTAGAGAACATTATAAATTGTCTGGATGGATAATATTGCACGAGATATTTTTTTCGCAGCTGGATGGCTGATCATTTGTAAACACTTGTTTTATACTTGTATGCAATATGCATTTAAAGTGCTGTACTCATGTTGCAAGTTGTACTTGGAAACTTTTTGGTAGAAAAATCTAAATTAACTTAGGATGCTAAGATTTTGATTGAAAAACTCGGGCTATCCGAACAATTAATGGTAAAACTATGCTCAGGTATTCAAACTACGTAGAGGATTTAACTGATTCTGCAGTAGTTAAAATACCTTTTGTTTGTTCAAATTAATGAAAATGAATGGCTTAAAAGAACAAAGCTTCTTTGTCTAATTTGTGGAAGCAATTACTTCTAGGTTGATATTGTTGACTTCAATGGCAGCTTTTTGTCCCGTGTGCGTGATCTTGCTGGTGCTAATCCTATAATATTGGTGGTGACTAAGGTAATAATATGCATGCAGCTTGTTATTGTAGATGATGTTTTTCTTTTTTGGTGGATATATGATAGGATTTTGAATTCATAGGTATATGGTCTTCACATTTAGCAGTATGTTTTCTTTGTAGATTGATCTCCTTCCAAGAGATACTGATCTTAATTGTGTTGGGGATTGGGTTGTAGAGGCCACCACAAGAAAGAAGCTGAAGTAAGTTTCATGTACAAATACATGTTCTTTGTAATAAATTGATTATTAACTCTGAATTTACTATTTTGTGGCATTTTGTCAATTATATGTTATGTCATTACATGAATTCAGTAAAGGTTAAGAATGAGAAAACATTTGCATACATTCGGTGTTAAGTGTTGCTTGAGAATGAATCCAATTCTTATATTTTTGTTGGATGAAAATATGCAATCGGCTAAATCTCTAAGAAGAAACTTATTCGAAAAGCAACATCCCAAATATTACCAATGTTCAGACGATTTAGGCTAAGGGGGGTACTTTGCTCCTTAGCAAATGAACTCCTCAAACGGCTCACGGGAGCAAGCCTTTGAGCAAGATCGGTCAACGAAGAATTGAATAGAAACTTGGACTTCTATTAATCAACCATGAGTTCATACAAAGACTTGAAGATGAACAATGAAACTAAAGAAATAACATAAAGCTAAAAGAAAAACTAACAAAGAGATAAAAGTTGATAGTTAAAATGACATGATGTGTGTTTGATATGTCTCTCCCTCCTTTCTCTGCGCTTGAATCTTTTATAGCCTTCCTAAAATCTCGCCACTTCCTCCTTTCATGCGCATAGTGGTCTTCAGCTGAGCTTTCATTTACCCATGTTCTTTCAGTAGTGGTAACCGTTGCTTTTCACCATCAATCCCCAACTACCTTCACCAACGCTTGGCCCTATTCTCTTGCTCCAGTCCAATTCTCCTTTTCAGCTGATGCCTTTCTCTAAGCATTATTCACCTTGTCTTGGCTGATGATACTTATAATTTCGTTAGGCCCAATTCCATTTTTCTTCTAGGCCCAACATCTCATCATCTGCTAGCCCATAATCATTTTTTGGCGCCAACAATTTTATTTTGTTTTGCAGAAGAACTATGGACAATTTTATAACCTGAGCTGAAAAATTTAACTTATCGTATGCTGATATTCTTTGCAGTGTTCTCAGTGTCCATCTGACCAGTTCAAAATCATTGGTTGGAATAACTGGAGTGATATCAGAAATCCAGAAAGAGAAGAAGGTTCTATTCTCCATCATAGCTTACCCTTTTCTTCCTCAGCTAACTACATTTCTTAATGAAACCAAGACATTCTTTTGGGAAACTTCTTGATGCATTGCCATTTATTTTTACATCTAAGATGGGGTAAACTATGTTATCCATATTTATAATGGTGTTGGATCTAGTACTGCTAAATTTTATGAGTCATGTTGATCATAATGTGGTTGCCGTTTGGAATGTTTTCTGTAAATTGAACTTGTCATATGTCATAGGTTGTTACAGTTATCATATATCCTTGAAGTAGGAAACTTATGTTCCAGTTCTCATTGTTAATTTGTTCCTGCTCTTGTTAAAATCATTAAAAAGTTTAACAGCAATAGTAATGGTAATGGTGGTTTATTATATTTAAATAGTATATAATGATGAAAAGTTAGATTGAGTGGGAGAAAAAAAAAGCTTCTTTGTTATCTGTATTCTCCACTCCTTAAAACATGTGATACACAAATGAATTATAAAGATCAAATGTCATGGTCACTTGGGCTTGAGTAGTCTTGAATTGGTCATTTATACTTTATGGATTTATGACTTTTTCTTATTTTTCCCTCTACTCAAATTATATTTATTTTCATTTGTGCAGGGAAGAGATGTATACATTCTGGTAAGTTTCTGCACTGGAAGTTTCATACACTGGAGCAGGTTATGAATTATGATTGAACCATGAGCTGATGTTCCTGCATTGATGTTTTTACTTAGTTGTCCATGGAATTTCTGAGTGTTATACATTTGTATTTGATGCAAATAATAGAAGGATCCATATATTAAATTGTACTGATTCATTATTTTGTGTACTAGTCTAAATTTCGGTTCTCACTTTTGGACGATTGGCTTTATTATCTCATTTATTATACAAACCTTACACTTTCTGAGTTATTTTTTATTTTTAAACTTTTCTTCCTTTGGTCCTTAAACTCCTAGTAGTCACCAGTTGAGCCAAGAACTGAAGTGACTAAAACTTTTATTTTACAGGGTTCAGCTAATGTTGGGAAATCTGCTTTCATTAATGCTTTACTGAGTAAGTCTGTTATATATCCATACTTCCTACATATTAGGATTAAGCTTATTCATTTTCTAAATGAGAAATTCAGTTCTTTATGTCAAGCTATGATTGAACAACACTAATGATTTATTGTGTTCATTATATTGAATTCTTTTGTTCTCTTTGTACATCTTGTTTAGATGGATTTCCATTATTTACAAGCCTAAACAGAAATTCACATTAGTTTTTGCCTTAGATACTGAAACTTGCCAGCTTTAGTTTTGTTGACTTGTTTTACAGATTAATCACCTTGTATATCAGATAAAACAGTGTAGGTTTCCTTTGGCTTTCTGCTGTGACATGTAGTTATTTATTGTCCAAATGGAACTCTGCTGAAATAGATCTCGAGAGATGATAGAATCCAGCGATTCCTGCCTTAGGTAGTTTGGTTGAGTGAGGACTGAGGAGAAGAACTTTAGAAGCTCTAGTAAGAAGAGTAGATTAGATGGAGAGTAGCTCAATCGGTTGAGGTAGAAGGAGACCAAGAAAGACTAGATGAAACCATTAAAATGGACTTAGATTTTAATGGCTTAACTATATATATTGTTTATGATAGGACACAATAACGTCGTTTGATGAATGTAACCGACTCCACTTAGTGGGAAAAGGCCTAGATGTTGTTATCGTCCCTCTAAATTATCTCTTGTTTGTCCTATCATTTTGGCAATTTCAAAATTTTCAGGTACGTGGTTTTCCATGTTGACTTTTTAGTATTTGATGTCAGAAACAATGGCAATAAATGATCCAGTAGCTGCATATGCACAAAAATACAAACCAATACAGTCTGCAGTTCCTGGAACTACCCTAGGGCCAATTCCAATTAATGCTTTCCTAGGAGGAGGGGTATGTCATTCTGATTTATATATTATAGGCTAAACAGCTGTTTAATCCTTTTGTTTTAATTATTATTATTATTATTATTTGGTAACTCATGCAGAAACTGTATGACACTCCTGGAGTTCATCTCCACCATAGGCAAACTGCGGTTGTTCATTCTGAAGATCTTCCCTCCCTTGCTCCTCAAAGCCGACTGAGGGGCCGATCTTTCCCAGTATGTTCAGTTCATGATTGTTTAAGGCATCATACATTATAAGTAATGCTAACTTCATCCTCATTGTAACTGCTAGAGTTCTCAAGTACGCTCAGACAATGTAGAAGAAGGCGGTTCCAAAGTAAATGGCTTGGATGCATTTTCGATATTTTGGGGTGGTCTTGTCAGAATTGATGTCTTGAAGGTTTCAATATTTTTATTTCACATCATAGGGAGATTTATTTATGATTTTACTCCCTTTTCCTCTTCTAATAATGTCATCAGTCCATTTTCAGGTTCTCCCAGAAACATGTTTGACATTTTATGGGCCCAAGAGCCTACCGATTCATGTCGTACGCACAGAGAAAGCAGATGAATTTTATAAGGTATTGGCCGTTATTCAATCTGTTCAGAGAAACCCAGAGACTAAGCTATACGTTGTTGCCTAAATTTGGCCTATGTCAACAAAAATTGGGATCTGTACCACTTGTAAATTTAAGGATCTTTCCAACTCAAACCTGAATGAGGGCTTTGCTTCATGTCTCAGAAAGAACTTGGAGTTCTGCTGACCCCACCGAGTGGAAAAGAAAAGGCGGAGAACTGGAGAGGACTTGAATCGGAACGTAAATTGCAAATAAAATTTGAAGATGTGGGAAGGTATCACTCTGAGTTAGTTCTCTTGCTATTTTTACGCGTAAAAAGTTTTATTTGGCATTAAATCAAAGCTCATTCTAGTGTTTACTGTTGAGTCATTTCAGCCCAAAAAAATGCTACTACTTATGAATAAAATTGATAAATTTGAGATGTCTTGTTTTTCTTTTGGGGCAGGCCAGCTTGTGATGTAGCTATATCAGGTCTAGGATGGTTTACTGTTGATCCAATTAGTAGGTCACACAAAATCTCAGAACCAAAACCGACAGAAACTGCTGGGGATTTGCTTTTGGCGGTGCACGTCCCCAAGCCTGTCGAGATTTTTGTGAGGCCACCATTACCAGTTGGAAAGGCTGGAGCAGAGTGGTACCAGTATCGAGAATTAACAGAAAAAGAGGAGGCAATGAGACCAAAATGGTACTTTTGAATTCTGCATACTCTGTGAGTTTTCCCCCCGTTTTTGTGTATTTTATTTTTTTTTCTTTTGAATCTTAGACCTTTACCCGAATCCCCACCCAACCCACTTTTCATGTGTTATTGTCATGTGATATTCAAATTGTACAAATAATGAAATCATTCCAATAGAGATAAATTTAAAGATAGCAAATAAGTGATAACAACATTGTATTTCTTTATGGTAGAATCTGGAATGTTGAGATTATTTGCAATCGAGGATGGATACTATAACACGCACAGCTTCAGCACTATTAATGTTTTTGATACAAAGGTAACAATGAGATTGGTACCTATGACATGCAAATGATTCAAGCCGATCACTATTGCCCAGTCTTTAGTGGCTTAGATTGTCCATTAATTTAAGATGCAATTTGTATATGACAATTCCTAATAAAATAAAACATTCTTTAGTAATTAAAGGTTCATACTAACATCACGTGGACCTCCCTAACAAATTCATGAACCAGTGGTGCAAAATTGATCGGGCTGGAAGGGATGGCCAATTATGGTATCGGCAATCTATTTGGTTTGCTAAGTTGGTTCCGATAGCTCACAGGAAAGCAGGGAAAAGTAAATTGATACGGTGTGTTTGGATTGGCGGTGGGGGAAGTTAGAATTGATTTTGGGATATCAAAATTGATTATAACTATTTTTTGTGATATTTAATTTTTCACTTCTAGAATCAATTCTTATTTTTAGAATTAATTTTGGAAGAAATAAAATTTTATTTTATATCATAATTATTTTTAAAAAAATTATTAAATATAAATAATTTTATTTTAAAATTAATTTTAACAAAATCAATTATAAGAAAATCAATTCTTTCTAGGATTAATTCTACAATCACGCGCATGTAAAGTGGTTAAGTTGGTCTCCTTTTCGAGATTTAGTGGGAGACCTAAGACACGTGTGAGAGTCGCCATGTGGGACATGACTCACACTCACAATAGACAGATGGTGGCATCAGTGTCAAATGGGAAATGGTTGATCAGAGTCCCTCCTCAGGACTTTGTAATCTACTCCCTTTTTTTTTTGACGTGCAAGACTTTGTATCTACTTGCTATTTTTACTAGGAGTGATGTAATATTTTGGAAGTATATAAAAATGTCTTCCTTCAATGCCAAACGAAGCTCCTGATACATCTCAAAACAAAACGTGAAGCTTCACATAAATTTTGGGCCTGTCCTGGTCCAATGTATATGTGTTTCCGCAAATAGAGAGTAATTAACAGTCGGACCCAAAAATAAATAAATAAATGAAGAGGGGGAGAGTGTAATTAATACGGCAGTTAACAGCACGAAGAGAAAATGTGCCCGGTAAAAAACAGTCACGATGGTTGACGGTTATAGTTAGTTTTTGTTTCGAAATGCAAATTGCAAACCTACCTCTCTGGAAACGTTATGTCTAATATATGCTTTCGAAACCACGTCCACGTCCAACTGCTTATTTATAAAGGGAACTTGTTCCTTCTTAACTGCGTTGTTGTTGTTGTTGTTGTTGTCTCTTAGACCCCGGCTGCACTGTCTGCTGCATGCACAATGGCTACATCCTCTATCACTTCCCGCTTTCATGAATCCCTCACTCGAAATGCACTTCGCTCCTATCTCGCCGAGTTTATTTCCACTTTCTTCTATGTCCTTGTCGTTGTTGGCTCCGCAATGTCCTCACGTCAGTACTCTTTCCATATTTTCTGAATTCTTAAGTTACTATTTTTTATCGTTACAAAGATGATCCATGCATGCACGAGTTTGTTCTTGTTTTTCAACGTGAAATTTTTGTATGATCATAACCATCAAAAGGTTTAAAAAACTTAAGGTATAACATGAATTTCTAAAGCCATTATTTGCAGTTTCTTTTCGTTTTCTTTTTAATTTTTTATTTTGTGCTCTTGCATGAAAAGGATTTCAGATAACTTTAAGTTGCGAGTTTTGTGTTGGACAGCATTTTTTTCTATAGTTGAGCATGCAGTTCCCTTTCGTAGGTCATTGGTTGATTGCTAGTAACTATGGATATCAATGCAACGCAGGGTTGGTTCTTGTTTTTAATGCGAAACTGTTATACACAATCATAACTTCTAGGGAAAACGGGGGGTTGAAATTAACTTATGGGGTGGGTTTTACGTAACGTACCAAATCAGATAATTTTGAAGTTGCAAAATTTCACTAGCTAAATTATTTTCTGCTGTTTTCATTTGCCATTTAATTTCATTAGTTGTTATTTCATTCGACCCCTTTATATAGTTGTAAGAATGAGAATAAGAAACATGTGTGTGTCTTTCTTGTATCTTATCTAGTTATCTTCTTACATATAGAGGGATTAAAAATTTTCTGCACATGACACTAAAAATGTTTTCTAATTATAACTTGAAATTTCGCATATAAAACCTCCATCTGAAAGGGTTCATATTTCAACAAGAAGTTCATGTAATGGAAGAATGGAAGAACTTCATGACTTAGAACCCATAATTCCCTTTATTGATGGCGCAGTTTCATTTTTCAAAAAAATAAAATAAAATGTAACATTCATATAACTAAAAGAGTGCATCATCTTGGCCTTAAAGAGATTTTTGCTCTGATTAATTGGTGTTCAACAAATGACAGGGAAATTGATGCCTGATGCTGCGCTGAACCCGACCAGTTTGATTGTGGTTGCCATTGCAAATGCTTTTGCCTTGTCCTCTGTCCTGTATATCGCATGGGACATCTCCGGCGGACATGTCAATCCGGCTGTGACCTTTGCAATGGCAGTAGGAGGCCACGTTAGTGTACCAACTGCTCTCTTTTACTGGGTTGCTCAGCTTATAGCCTCTGTTATGGCTTGCCTTGTCCTCAGGGTTATTGTTGTTGGAATGGTATTGTCCCTTTCATTTCCAATCCTCCTTTATCACTAACCACTCCTCCTAGTGTTATCTTCAATCTTTCTAAAATAGGAAATAATCCTTACCAAAACGGTATGTGTTTTTTATGCTCATTGAAAAGATGAAATTCAGTCAAGTTGGGCAGATGAGGAAGTCCTTTGAGTTGTTTTCCTTGTTCACATTAACGTTATATATATATATATATTTTGGGGGGTATCAAAATCATGTAACTAGAATTTTGCCAGAAATCATAATGATAGTCGGATAAAATATAACAATAGGACTTACTTTTTCATCTAATGGTCATCAATCATGCTGCATCATTCTTTCTTTCCGGCAAAAGATTTCTATCCATTTTCAGTGTTATTCACTTTCTTCCTTTTGATGTTTATTTCAGCATGTACCAACATACAATATTGCAGAAGAGATGACAGGGTTTGGAGCATCCGTATTAGAGGGTCTCCTGACATTTGTTTTGGTATACACTGTGTATGCTGCAAGGGACCCTAGGCGTGGTCCATTGAGTTCCACAGGAACACTTGCAGTTGGATTAATAGCTGGTGCAAATGTATTAGCCGCAGGTCCATTCTCTGGCGGGTCAATGAACCCTGCATGTGCTTTTGCTTCGGCTGCCATTGGTGGCAGTTTCAGGAACCAAGCAGTTTATTGGGTTGGACCCTTGCTTGGTGCTGCAGTAGCCGGCCTTCTTTATGACAACGTGGTGTTTCCTTCAAGGGCTGCAGATTCAATTAGAGGAGTCTCTGATGGAGTTGGGGTGTAATTTTATGCAATTTAATTGTAGCATTAAACAGTTTTAAGTTGTGGTTGTAAATATTTACATGACCTTAGTGGCTAAACACCTAGTATGTAATTTATCATTGTGTTAGAAGTGGCGTGGAAAATTCTGACATTAACTAGTATAATTGAAGGGCGACAAATTAACAATTCTGTCTTATTGCTGATTCCGTTCGACTCAGTTTTGCTTTGTAACCTGTCCTTTACTGATCATAATCTAGTTTACAAAGTTTATTATTTATACTTCCAAATCTGCATACGATTACATAAAAATTTGTCATTTACCTTTACGAATTTCTCACACTTTCTATACTTATGTGGTTTACTCACTGTACAACACATACATTACTCGATAGCGTACTTGAACTTGATGGAGAAAATATGTTACATCAAAAGAAAGACCAACCTATAATGACATGACGTAATTATTCAACTTTACCGCTTCATTTTATCCAAAAATTATATTTTTGGACAAAGATTCTGGCTACCTTATTGTCACTGTCCAGGCATTGCTGAACATTAAAACACACAAAGCAGAGAAGTCACTTGCTGGCAGTAAAACATCTAAGGATGAGAGACAGTGACATTGTACTCCACCACGAAATGTTCCTTTGTGGAAATAGTCCAAAGGCTCTTAGCAACAGCATAGCCACGTGCAAAGCGGAACACACCGGTCCCTCCAACAATCGGCATCTCCCTAACAGTGTCCTCCACAGGGTTCCTCCCGAGCATGCTGAGTGTGCTCCCTTTGTACTCCCCTTCAGTGAATACAAAGTTGATGAGCATCACCATGCCACGATCATGTATAGAAGCCAAACCAAACGACCCTTGCGCTCTTCCAACTTCCTTTGAACTCAGCTCTGGCCCTTCAGTCAAAGCATTGTCCATCATGAAAGTGGTTCCTAAACTATTCGGAGAGTTAACTGGGGGGTCAATGATCTGCACCACGGTGGGGTTGTTACCTTGCAAGATGTCATGGTAGAAGAAGTGGAGATGGGTGAGTTTCTCGGTGTGTTGTTGGTTTGAGGTTAACACTATGTGGGATTGTTCTGAGAACACTGCATGGGTGGTGGTGAAGTGAGCAGAGATGAGAACCACACAGAAGAGAAACGAGGATGTAAGAGGACAAGCCATTGTAGCATGTGGAATACGTTGGAGTGTGAAGTGCTCTACTTGTCAATTTATAGTGTTTGTTGGATTTGGATTTTTTTGAATTTTATATTGCCTCACGGTATTCACGAGTCGAGGGATCGACGTCATCGATTAATTTGGAGAATTTTCAGGAGGGTGGATAAAGGACGTGGCTACATTGCAGTCACACTCTTTTTTATCATTTCTTTCGTTTTAATTTATTCTGATATATTAATTTAAAAATATATTAAATTATACAAATTAATAAATAAATTAAAATGGACGAAGTATTTATTTTTTCTTTGGTGGTACACGTGCGCGAAAATTACGAAAAAAAATTTAAAAATTAATGCCTTGCAGGCTCGTATAAAGGATAGACAGACAGGGGCCATTCTCTCTCTGGTGAAGCGAAACTTTTGTAGTTCACTGTGAAGTCCTCATATAAAGATCCTATCCTAGTCCTAGTAACTTAAGGACTACTATGGTCCTTGCAGCCTTTATAATTTTCACTCATGAACTTTTTTGTTTTTTATGTTTTTTCCTTCCTTTTCCTCCCCTATCACCCTCTCCCTCATCGATCGTCAGTGACAGTTTTGGGAGTGTTTCCTCCACTCCAACGGTGAGCCCCAACTTACTTCGACATCCCCCAAGATTCCGATGCCGGCTTGACGAGGTGTGCGTGAGGTGCACATAGAGGGGTGGACGGAGGCAGCGGCGATGTTCTGGTGCTGGCATGACGTGGTGCGCGTTGTGGACGGAGACATGTGGTGCACACCGCCTCCTGAACCATTATCTGCCACGAGCCTGCAACTCTTGTCCTTGCGCTGCCACAAGTCCAAGGTTCGTCTTGCCGGCTGAATCTTCGACCACCAACCCGCTAGCCCTCTCTGCCATGACTCACCCACATCTCAGCCGGCCGAATCTCCACCAAACCGTCCCTGCAATGCCACTCTTTACACCATGGACACAGAGAAGCTTTCTCTTCATACTTTACAAAACCAAATCCCTAAACGGTGTTTTTTTTAACTCATGGGTGAATTAAGTTGTGATTAATTTTGAAGTTATCATTTCAACGTCATTTCCTTTGAAGGAGCAAAAATAAATTTCTAATTTAGATTTTTTCATTTTTCTCCTTTCAAACCATTATAATGATTTTCTTTTCCAATATGTAAAGTTATTCTGACATACAATTCATCTATAACCCAATCTCCGAATCCATTTCAGGTCGAAACCATTTCTTCTAGAATTTTTATGTATAGTGAGTGTGTTGCAGTGGAGCAAGAAGGGAGGGAAGAAGGAAAGATTTAGTGACCACTATGGTCACTAAATTATTATATCCTACGATAAAACTTTCCAACTTACGGTTATTTGCACTACTCCAAAATACAACAATGACCGTACCTCAAATAACTACATGTGTCATCTACTTTTTTGTCACAACACAAAACTTCATAGTGAAGAGGATATTTTAAGCTTCATCAGAAAATGCACCGACAGATAGATACTGACGAGCGTGTCAGTGTGCCAAGTCTGCTACAAACAATCAATCAACCAAAAGTAAACTTTTGCGTATTGCTTGCTAATTTTTTTTATTATTTAATTTCGATATGAGTATTTAATGTATAATTATGTCATTAAACTTATTTTTTTAATATGTAATCATTAAATTTATTTGATTTTTATTATAATTACCTAAAAATTTATATAAAACATAAAATTTAATTAGTTATAATATAAAATATTTTACATTACCATTTTAATAAAATTATTTTCTTTTTATATATTTGTATGTTAACTTTAGTGTGTGTGAGATAATTTCTTGAATATGTATTTATGTGTTAGGTTTAGGGCACAAGAAGAAAAAAGATGCAAAGTTTGTTAAATCTTGAGGATCAAAAAGCACCAAGTTTCTTGTGGAGGAGTGTTAGGAACCCACACATTAGTAGAGTGCATAGAAGAAAGGGCAAATAAGGAAATAGACTTAGAGAGAATTAGAGAGTAGTGGGAGTGCACATTTGTAACCAACTCTGCTGAGTTAGCATAGGAAGTGAGGTGAGAGTCTATATGTATGAGAAGGTGGTGTATGAAAAAGGTAGGCTAGAATTGTAACTAGATTCTTAGGAGAGACTGAGCCTCTCTAATGCTCAGGAACTTCCTTTTCAATTTTATATTGGCTTTGTTTTTTCTTCTTCTTCTTCAAATGACCCACACTAGTTCATCTTGAATGTGTTAATAATACATTCAGTTTCTTTTGGTTCCTATTTGTGGTCTCTATCAATTAGCATCAGCACCTCATTCTTGGGGGTTGTGGGGGCCTATTATTGAAGCTACCATGGAAGCTAGGATAAAGAATTTGGAGAGAAAAATGGATGAGGTCGAGCGACTATTGAGAGCACAATACCATACTCAAACCAGAGGGCAATTTCCACCACAAAAGCCTCAAAGGATTGAGATGGAGGATTAGGATAGGGGAATTAGGAGAACAAATGAGCAATGTTCTCCTCCTTGTTTTGAGGATGGATCTTCCAGGCATAAAGAAGGATTCTCTTAGAGGAGTAGGTCACCTGACTCTTCTCGGAATAGTGGGCACCCACGATGTCTTAATAGAGGACAAAGACGAGCAACCGTCAACAATGGTGGCTATCAAATCATGCGAGCTACAATGCAGGAATCATTGTGCAACAAAGAAGACCATGTGAGGAAGGAAAGGAGAGGAGAACCTTGGGGCTATATTCGACCACTGCAGAATCCACTAGATGTAGAAGCGAGTACAATAGCTGTTGAGACATCCGTGGCAAATGTGTGGGTGAAGATAGAGATTAACAAGAAGCTTGAAGCTAAGGATATCGTAGAGGAGAAGGGCGATAAAGTGGATGATATGTCCACTGTGGGTGAGCAAGCAAAGAAACACCCCACCGGGAATAAAGAAGGCAGGGTTGCGTGATGACCAATTAGGACCCAACCATTGCCAGATCAAAGGTCAGCCATGGAGGTGGATGGGATGTGTGTCCAGCCACTACCACCAAACCCACCCAAATCATGAGATTCTGAAAAAAGGATGGTGGACATTGGAACTTCCACAACGGAGTTAGCATTGGCGACAACAGCAAAGCAACATTCATCTAGTTGCAGCGCTGTGAGCAAAGAGGAGAAGGAAGAAAAGGTGGGTAGGTTTCAGAAGTTAGATTCAACTTATGGCATCATGGGCCAACCTAAGTTTGTGGGGAAAGGAATATAGGGTCTCATAATGGAGACCGTGTTAAGAAGTTATTGGGCCAAGCCTAATTCAAAGAAGAGAAGAATTGGGATGCTTTTAAAAGGAGCTATGTCTTGCAATTAATGGGTCAAGTCAAAAGTTTGAAAATGTTTCAATCCCTTACTTTCTTGCTAGATGCCTACCCAATTGCATTGCTGGTGAGTTTCATTCTACTATTGTTATGTGTCAAAATGTTGTATCAGGGAGTGGGGAAAACTTCTCAACCTAGGAGCATCTTGGTATGAGTATCTTGGGGTCCCTCAGCTGAGAATCACTAGTTCAGCCTCTTTTCATGGGCTGATGCAATCTTTCTTTGGAAGTCTAAGGAAAAGTAAATACACAAGGTTGATCATCTTCCAAGAAGGAATTAATTGACAATCTCAGAGTTCTAAGGTTTGCAAATCTAGTCCTTGAGGCACTCTGGAGCTGTGCTTACATGCATAATATTCAGGACATTTTCATTTCTATGATTCCAAAGAAATTTAATAAGCAGGGAGACTTCATAGGTAAATTAATTGGCTCTATAGTTGTTTATCAATTTTGTCACTATTCTAATGAAGAATTTGGAGAATACCCCAAGCATTTCATTGATATCAATGGTGATCAGGGTGCTGGTGACTGGAATCAGATGTTCAATTGCCTAATGGCATAACTGAATTATTGCCTCTTTTGTCAGATATTTTTGTTTTTGTTGGGCGTTTAGCTTGTTATCTAGATCTTATTACTAGTAATGACATTGAGGTTTATGGATCACTAATGGAAAAGGCAATTTCACATTAGGGGGTTCAACTTGGGATGAGCTTTGAGGCTGTGAGATCAAAATCATTAATTATTCATGTCTTTCCCTTCAGTATAGATAAAAATGCAGGTGGAATGACAATACAGACAACTGACTCTGAAATCCATAACGATTAGAAGGGCGCTACTGAGATTATCCTAGATTGTTGTATCTGGCTAAAGACTTTGGCCCCACGAACCAACTAGAAATTGAGCCCTTGCTATTATGGACCATATGAAATGATTGAGAAGGTGAGACCTGCTGCTTATAAATCGCTGCTACCAAAAGAGTCTTTAGTCCAACTGCTATTTCATGTTTCATTATGGAAGGAAGGGAAAATAGGGGAAGTCAAGGAAGTAACGTTTACATATGATGAAGCCTCTATTCATTAACAGGAAATTGTTTTTAATCCTAATGTCCTTATTGCATTCAAATTGATTAGGAGCCCAATGGAAATAGCAGCTAGTGAAGATAATGTGAAGAAAGTTAATCTATACCTTAGTGAAGTTGTGCTTCCCAAGTTTATACAAGACTTATGCACCTCAGAAGTCTCACTAATAAATACCCAGACAATAACAGAAATATTTTGTACTTATGCAATCAATTCTTGCTCTACTAACAAGAAGGATGAAAATGAAGCCACCAGTGATTCTAGTATTCTACTATTGTTTTCCCAATAATTCTTGCAAGGTGCATATCATAGTTAAATGCAGAAAGGTCCTGGGGGTTCACTATCTATCTACTGGGAAAGGTCTACAATTTCTGGTTGAGGGACTTGGATCAGCTCCTTGGGGCTCGGGAGGAGATTACAACTCTACAAGCCTATTTTCTTCCTTATTTTTCAAGATTTGAGACCCAAGGGGATCTTCAGCAATATTGTATTGGTTTTTTGTATCATCACCTTGAGGGCAAGGTGATTCTTTGGAGAGGGAGTATTGTTAGGAACCCACATATTAGTAGAGTGCATAGAAAAAAGCGCAATTGAGGAAATAGACTTAAGAGAGAATTAGGGAGTAGTGGGAGTGCGCATTTGTAACCAACTCTGCTGAGTTGGCATAGGGAGTGAGGTGAGAGACTATATGTATAAGAGGGGGTGTGTGGAGAAAATTGGGACTGAATTCTTGGGAGAGACTAAGCCTCTCTAATGTTCCCTTTTCAATTTCATGCTGGCTTTGTATCTTCTTTTCTCCCTCAAATGATCCACATTGGTTTATCTTGAGAGTATTAATAATACACTCAGTTTCTTTTATTTTTTTGGTTCCTATTTGTGGTCCCTATCAAGGAGAAAGTACCACTGTAAATTAGTGAATGAATTGAGGTAACGCTGGAAGGTTCAATTCTAGTACTTGGTATTGGAAAAGCAACTACAGCGAGAGTTACCCAATCCAAGCAACCAGAAATTGTTAATATATCTCAAAGTTGACTATTGTTTCAAAGTTATTGCAAACAGTCCACTGTTGAAACTACGTTAAAGTTAGTTACGTAGTTGAACACGAAAGTGAAATCTCATGTGTTGATGCTTGGTGGTAGTTTATATATGATTACACTAAACATCGCTTTCATCTTTGTTATATGGCTCCTTTCTTCACCCTTTTGCCTCATTTCCCCCTCCGTTCATTGCAAAACTGTCGCTAGAAATAGAAGCAGAACAAAAGTCTGCTGAGCTAGTTGTCAATTACCTACCTACACAACCGTAGTGTAGAAAACACGAAATTATTTCATCACTGGTTTTTTCAGGCATAAATATTGAGAATTTGAGATAAGTTTTAATACAATGTAAATGGAAAGTATTTTACACGGTCAACTAATCACATAGTATCATATGTATAACTTTCGAGATATTTATTAAAAAATTTAAACACTTTTAGATTCGGTAACATAATAATACATGATTGGATATTGTGTAAGAAAATTTTACACAAATCAAATCCATAGATGTTTGTCTTAACGGCTAATCCTGAATAAGTGATATATATTTACAGAACTTAATAACTTAGCTCTTTCCCTTAATTTCTCCAAGGAGAGCACTGAGGAAAAAACTTTCCTCGGTTCACATATCTTACATTCTCACAAGTGGCAACCGTGCCACCATTGCCACCATGTTCTGGTTCTAGAATCACATCCTGCAGGTAGATTTCTCTGCAAGGGACGGTTCGGCTGCAGTCAAATTTGATAGCCACTTGTGAGGCACTCGTTCCTCTGATGTTTTGGTATAACACATTGCTTAATTGCACGGCTGAGTTCTGCCACATGAACAAAAGATGGTTATGATTATCATAAATTTAAGTGCACTATAAGGAGAAAATAGGTTGCTCTATTCGATGGTGGTAAAGAGGTTGAGAATTTGGTCACCTCCTCGTGGCATGGCTTATCTTGATCGCAGTAGTTTTGATCTATGATTATGGGATTAGTCACATTTTGCATCACTATGTTCAAAAACTTGATGTTTCTTGCATAACCAGAACCTCCCTGTGTTAAGATAGAATCAAAATATATGAGAAATATGTAAAACTTTGAACATTATTTTATAGAAAAATTTTAAGAGTTTAATGGCATTATGCGTAAAGCAACTTTCCGTGGTAACTATCATGCTATTCCACCAAAAGCAAATGAAATATGGTTTTGTAGTTTTAATTAGTTAGGAGGAGAGACACAATGGAAAGTCATACTACAATTTTCAAGAGAGAAAAAAATAATAAAATAAATTGCTGTTGACTTGTGGTGGAGAAGATTAGGGATTGGTGGATTGTGTAAACTTGCCAAAAATGTTAGTTAAAGTATTGAATATCCGCTTTGGCCAATTAAAAGTAATAACTAGTTAGATAAAACATGTCACAGGCATGTTAGCTCAAAGGTGGTCAAGAAGACAAGGACCAACAAAGTGGAGATCTGTCAACCTTTGGTGCACTATTTCTTCATGTTCCAATTCATGTATTTATTGGTCAACTTCCCCATGTTTGTCTTATCAAATTTGCGCCTAAACTTTGGTAATTTGTGTTACCCTAGAGTATAAGTTTAACCAATCTATCCTAAAAGGCCGTTGAACCTAGGCAAAGCCAGAAACTAAATTAGAATGGAAAAGTTGAAATTCCTCTTTTGGCAAGTTCTAGTCTGAACATCAATTAGTCCATAGTATTTCAACTGTTTCAAATGTTGTAGAGCGCCTAACCGCTAAAATTTCAAAATCTCAAGACCAACTCTTACCTGCCAAGTCTTAATTCTCACTCCATTGCCTGTACCTGTTAAGGTGGCTCTGTTCACTACCACATTGGAGACTTCAGCTTCTGAGTTATCAGCTCCTAAGCTTCCAATGCTGCAAAACATTACCATATCAGCAATTTAACCTTAAACTTTTATCTAAACAAAAAACTTAGAGCTATAATATGGCATAGTATATTCATAAAACCTGATTCCATGTCCAGGTCCACAAGTGATATCTGTAGCTCTAACATTTTGGGACCCACTTACTATTGAAATACAGTCATCACCTTCAATAAAACAAAGTGGCCAAAAATTAGAACGTTTTTCTAAAACCCAATTGAACTTATTTCTTTTTGCACATTTTTATTGTGATATTCATGGCTTTTACCTGTCCCAATAACGCTGTTGCTTATGAGAATATTTTGTGTTTCTGCTACATGAATTCCATCAGTGTTGGGGCTGTACCCTGGTGCTCTGACCACAAGATTGGAAACAATAACATTGAAGCAACTCTTAAAGGTCACGTGCATTTGCTGTGCATCCTTGAACCTCAGGTTTGCTACGTTCAAATTTTTGCATTGGTAGAAAGTCACAGCCTATACAACAAATTTTCCATGAAAGTAAAAGTCAGTTAGGAAAATAGAGCAACCTGCATATACTGGTAAAACTTTGTGGTATACATGAAGAATATGAACTTACAGTTGGTGCATCTTTGCATGGCTGTGAATCAATGAATAGAGGGGAAAGACATGAAGGTCAGTATTCAAATTACAATAACAAAAAGTAAAAATAATAATAACAATACTAATAAAAGTAATATTATTTATATATCAAAAGTAGAGAAACATGTAGTATTAGTCTCATTTACCATTATCAAAATATTTTGTCTTTTTCTACTATATTTACTCTTGATGTGTACTTTCGATATACAAATAATATTCCTCAAAAAAAAATGAAAATTGGAAGAAAAGACAAGTTGGCTTACAAGGTTTTCATTAGTTTTGCATGAATTTTGCCACCATTTTTTACCATTGCCATTGAAAGTGCCACCACCATCAACTCTGAAATTGGTGACACTATCAAACACAATCCAGTGTTGTCTATCATCTTCGTATGCTGACATTTCAGGCCATGCCTTGATTGTTCCGTAGATCTAACATCATGAATAAGGAAAACATAACAATTACAATGAATTGCTCGTGATTATGGAAGGTAAAATTAGATAGTATCTCACTAAGCATTACATGGGAACATGTATCTCACCATAAAGGCAGTATTGGGTTGGCATGGACCTGAAAATGTTATTGGCTTAAGAGTATAGGTCCTTTCAGGTACAACAAGGGTAGCCCCTCCAGAACATGCTTCATTCCATGCCTTCTCAAATGCCTGAAGGAGCAAAAATAATTAAATAAATGTTACGTTGCAAGAAAAGGTTAATCAGTGAAATGACATAAAATGAGTCCCTCTTGGTTGATATGTCAAACCTGTGTATCATCTCTTCCATCAGCTTTGGCTCCAAAGTCATCAACATTAACTGTTCCACTATGCTTTGAAGAACGAGGGGTGGCTCTATTAGCCCTCATCATTAGACCAAAGTGTCCATGTTTTGTCTTGATCAACCTCCCATCACGCACGGAGTAGCGTTCAGCATTTGTTTGATCAAGTGGTTCCTCTATGTAAGAGCTAAAACATAAGCCTAATGAAGCAAGGATGATGAAAAATGAGGTAATTGGCCTTAGTGGAGACATTTTGATTTTTTTTTTTTTTTTTTGAAGAAAAGAACAAACTGAATGAAGCACAAAAGTTGCAAGGCTGATGGAGAGGTTTGTGGTAAGTGCCAAATGAGGGAGCTAGTGCTACATATTTATACAAAAATTAGAGATGCTTTTCTATTTAGAAGGAAGTGCACTTAGAGAATGTTTTTCAATGATTCTGAGGCATGGACAAGGATGCTAGAGACTAAGACAAACCATTTAGTGGGCTGGTAGGTATCATTGTTATTTATTATTCTAAATCAAAGTGAAGAAAATCAATTTTGGGTTAGTTATTTTCCGGTACCTTTGTGCTTGTACACCAACAATAATTCATAAAACTTAAAAGCATTGCTCAGGTACTATAGCATTAATCATCTCTCTAGTTGAAATTTTTCAGAGAAAATTGTAATCACCGGTCAATTAGTTGAAACAATTTTCCCATGGTGCATTAGGTCAGCACATGCAATCACTTCTTCAATGTTGATTTATTCAATTTTGAAAAATGTATGAAATTGGTAGGCATCCACTCAGTGTAAGTTGAAAACTTTCCCTAACAAATAACGAACAACGACCTCCTAATCCATTTTTTTCCGGGGTCTTTGACTTCGTATAAATCTAATTCTCTCTCTTTTCTTCTTCGTATAATTAAAATGCAATAATCTAAACTCAAAAGGCATAATTAGTTAAGTCATTTGAAGCATAGCAGTCTCTTTGCATGTGCTTTATGGTTGAAAAGAGAAGCAACAAGAAATAGCTATGACCGCAAAACTTGCCGTGATGTACTACGCGTATAGGGTATGGGGCTGTTTGTTACTTCCCAATCAATCGTCTCTTACAAGAAGCTACTACGTTACGCCCTCTTACCTCAAAATAACCATCATTGGCCCTTGTTTTGAAGCACTAGTTTTTTCTTGCTATTAGACGTAATTAACGACTCCCAATAGGATGACACATAGTTGGGGAATTACGTAATAACTTGGCAAGTTTTTCTTATGTTTTACACCTGCCCTTCATATTAGTTCACAAGTTAGGTTGATTTGGTTCCAAATTTGGTACATTAGCAGTCCAATTCAAACCGAGGTTTACCCAGAGTGCACCCCATAGATCAATAAATAATGCAGTCGTTTGCTATGAAAGATATAAACTTATAAGTGAGGCTGGGAAAACATGGAAAGATGTGGGGGTTTATATGTAAAGAATGTTTAAAATATTCATGTTGTCTATGAGAGTTTCGTTAGTGGGTATTTGGGTAAGGTAGACTTCACAATCTGTTGCGGAAAAACCAAAGAATCCGTTTCGATAATTGACTTGGACAAGTGAAATATAATTGTTTTTTTTTTTGTCAATAAATATAATTATATTGGAATTTATAGTTGTAGTCTTTTTCTCATCGATATATGATAATAGTAGTCTACATATCCGATGTGGCGTGCAACAAATGAGTGGACTATATTATTAAAATGACTTGGTTCAGCCTAATTTTTATTGGGCCTGTAAAATACAGGTGTTACCAAAAATCTTTAAAATCAACATATGGCCTGCAATCAGATTGGGCTAACATAACTATGACCAATCCTCGCTTCAAGTTGGTCTAGTAATATTCAGACCAAAAACAAAAAATTTGGTCTAGTAATATGACCCAAAGTCTATAATGTTATGTTGACCAAAAAAGTCCTATTATGTTATTAATTAATATGCCTGGGCCATCATATATTTGGGCCGAACTCATTTTGTATTTAGCATTTTAATCATGTAAAGGTTGTTAGTGAGAAAAATATATATATTCGTAGGGTGGAATTCTCCAATACCCACAAAAAATAATAACAACAATAATAATAATAAGAGGGTGTAGTAAACTTCTCATGGTATCATTCAAAAGAGATCAGCTTAATACTGAAATATGCTAATTGCCATCACACAATTGTTAAGAATGCTAATTGCTGAATAGAAAACAATCAATATCAACAATAGTTGGAAACAACCTTTCCAACTACTCTATTTAATGCTCCTTCAATGTAAATTTACAAGAAAAGCATACACAATCCTTCACACAAAATCCTACATACATGACAGAATCCCCCTTTTTCCCCTTCTATCTTATTATTCGAGCTTGTAAAATCCTTAATACAAAACTGACAATAACACCAGCAATGACAAGGATCTCAACTGTTTTAAAACGGCAGCGTGCACACACCATCACATTATTTGCAACTATGTCATTCCACTGCCGAAACTAAATTGTGGCATAATACTATAATAGTGAGGAACTTCACATTTTGCTCTTACCCATAATTCTGTATTTCCACACTATTATTCTATAACATTCACACATCATTATCTGGTACAAAGTCCAGTTGTGCAGCATTGTTGTTGTTACTGTATCATGAAGAATCCTTACTTCATATATTCCGGCATAAATATCTTCTAAAACCTCCAGGCTGATACAGAAAATAGAGGCTTATCATTCCAGCAGATAAGCAAACATTTGTTCTTTCGAATGATCTTATATCCATGTCCATAACTATGCAACTGCTTAGAGGCATGCAACATCCCATCAAAGCTGATAGGTACACCCCCAAACCCAGCCAATTCAAGCCTTGGGATCCATGTGTTAAGCTTCTCATGCCTCTCCTTTCTCTGAGCTCCCTCACATGCAATAATGTTCCTTATTTGCTCCCCAAGCAGCATCCTCTCCAATAGGATCCTCTCCGCTAGTGTATTGGAAATGGTAGATTCCAAGCAATCAAACAGTGAAGCATAAAAATACAATGCTTTGTCAACCCTGTCAGTTAAAGTAGGCCCATTAACATTTGATTCTTGCTCAGTGATCACCATCACTCTAGGTTGCAGGTTCCAAAGGCCATATAGAAAGCACTCCATCTTAGGTGAAGGGCATAGAGAAGGAGGTGACAATGCTGAATCAGGACTTGCATTGAACTTCTGTTTCCCAAGCACCTCTTCTAAAGTCTGTTGCCGAAGCATTGATGCTGAAGATCGGTTGACCATTGGAATTGGATCATCAATAGCCAAAAGAGAGTGCAATTGAAGCACAATGCTAATTGCAAGAGGCTCTCCTTTCTGTAAAGGCAACTTTTCAAGGTCCAAATTCTCCAAGGTGCTCACAATAGTATTGAATTCCAATGGGAAATTCAGCTTCTCAGCTTCTATTCTCAAATGTAATTTCATTTGGTCTAAGACCTCTTGCTTTGCATGTATGCATGTAATCTTCAGATATGGTGGCCTAGT
Source organism: Pterocarpus macrocarpus (assembly GCA_031439585.1). Taxonomy (NCBI): domain Eukaryota; kingdom Viridiplantae; phylum Streptophyta; class Magnoliopsida; order Fabales; family Fabaceae; genus Pterocarpus; species Pterocarpus macrocarpus. The sequence goes on from CM062522.1 coordinate 71,223,852, forward strand.
TGAGCTTGAACGCTCTTTTAAATTTTGCATAAGGAGAATCCATTGAGTAGCATCATGAGAAGAACTGAGATCAAGGATATGGATGCCTTCTAACCCTTGCATGGCTTCAATAATGGCCTGATTTGTGATCGCGTATGACATCCTTAGGAAAGGATAAAATTCAAAGAACAACTTCTTAACAAGGAGTTCTTCTGAAGTTGAGAATGGTTTTGACAGAACATCACATGCACCATGAAAGTTTTTATTGATCACTTGGTAAGATAGTGCCTTGCTGAAATAGGTGGCCACCCTTTGCATTGAATCACCATCGGGGGAAGCAAGGTGACAAATACGAGATAGAAAATTGTCAGCATTCATGATGCTGCCAGATTCAATATACTTAGCACATGCTTTAAGAAGATTCGCAAGGAGTAAGCCCCTCCTCTCCCAAGGCATCTCTTTCAGCCAATGGTAAGGTGAACCTAATCATATAGGAGATATAACCGAATCAGGAAAAGAATCATATAATATAAGCGTGTATAAAAGAAAATGATAGTTTCTGTTGCATAGATATAAATCTAATACCTTATATTTAGACATACTTATAATAAAATTAGTAGGATTCAGAAGCGATAAAATTTATCTTAAATAAAGCTGATAAAACAAATTTTATTGTGAACGTAATTAAATATGAAATGTTAAATTTGTATCTATAAAAAAATTTATCTAAATTTACCTGAGTCCATAAATTGGCCTTGATCGGGTGACAGACCATGCACATGTAAACCTGCAACCTCTCAACCTCTCAACTTCCCTCACAGAATTTTAAATCCAAATGAAAACGTAAACAAAAAAATCTTTGAGGACTCAATGCCATTAAGAGATTGCAAAGCTCCATAGGGATTATGGTGTTGGGTTTTTATAGGGGACGATGCCGCAAATCAGGTTAAAATTACGTTCTAGTCATGAACGATGACTAACCGGAATTGTTTTCTCCCAACGAAGTTCTGTGGTCGCTGGCTAAACTAAGAATCTTAGCTCAATTCAATCCCAATCCAACAATGTAGTACAAACGAAATAATGTCTTGCTTGCTGCTTAGTGCATGATGTGTGACGGGCATTAATTGTTACGACACAATCTTAGATGCCGCCAAAACAGTTTTGGATTCATGTAAGGCAATACACTTCAGGTACAAGGAGAAGGTGACAACAAAGACATTTGTTTACAAGGGAGAATGATACATAGTCTGCCGTATTCCTCGGTCTATGGAGGCGGAGAAAGCCAAACGTGCATAGAACATCTTATGTCGATTAATATTAAATAAAGAACTAATTAAAGAAGTACCTGGAATATTTTTTAGCATCCTCTTTAAGAAAGAATATACTTCTTGTCCTTGGTTATCTAATCAAACACAGGCATCATAGTTATGTCAGATATGTGAATTTCCTTAGGAGTTTCGGCCACCATGATGCCCGTTACAGTTTCAGTTTAAATTTGTTAATGTATTAGTATAAAATTTTGGACAGAAACACACTGAGCAAATAAGATACGGCCTCATCTATTTATATTATATTAGTTCTGAAACTCTAGTTGTGGCACACTACGAAATTAATATTTATATACTTTATAATATTGTCATAATAGCTTTTTATTAAAAGTATTATCTTCTTATATAATCTCTTTAATCTTATAAAGTCACGTCTTCTCATGGCAAACTAGACTAGAACGAACTAAATTATATCAGACTGAACCAAACCAAACTAGATCGGACCAAACCAAGTCAAACCGGACTAAACCAAACTAGACCAAATCGTATCGAACCAAACTGGTCAGACTAGACCAAATCAAACCAACCCAGACCGGATCGAACCAAACTGAATTGGATTGGACCGAATCGAACCAAACCAAAACCAAACCGAACCGAATCAGACTAGATCAGATCGAATCAAACTCAATTGGACTAACCCAGACCGGATCGAACCAAATAGAACCGAATCGCACCGAATCAAACTAGATCAGACCGCACCAAACTTAGACCAAATCAAACCGAACTAAATCAGATCAAACTAGACCAGACCGAGCCAAACTAGACTAGATTAGATTGAACCAAAATAGATCGGACTAGACCAGACAGAACCAAACCGGTCAGACCGAACTAAACCAAACCAGCCTAGATTGGATTGAACCAAAACGAACCAAACCAAATGAAACCAGACCGAACTGAAACAAATCAAACCGAACCAGTATGAAAAATCAAATTGAACCAAACCGAACTAAACTGGCCAAGCTGAGCCAAATTGGATCGAACTGGACCAAATTGAACCAGGCCAAACCAAAACCATATCAGACCCAAAAAAAAAAAAACACTTAGGCTCATTTTTTTACATTCTTATTATCTTATTTTTAAATCAAATTTCATACTCTAATTAAAGAACTAAAGTGCAAGTTATGGTATTAACACTTCATTTATCCCCATCTTATAATATTGCCACATCATCCTATTATATAAGTTGTTACTTAACCATGCCAATCTCCAATTCCCATTATTTAATCATGACAAGATGCATTAAGCTACCAATATTAAAATAATTAATTATATATACTTTAAATTAATTATATACCATCAACTCCTTGCTCAAAAATATTCAAATTAACATTTTCAAAATTCTAATTTCTATTAAACATTTATTTTTTAAATATTATAAAAATAATATTTTACAAAAATATCAACCTCCTACTAATAGTTAATCAATTATTTAACATTTTTTTAAACTTTATTATCCTTTTAATTGCCTCACAACCAAATATAAAAGAAATAAGTTTATAGAATATCACGAATAAATAAAATGCAAGTTTTAGCGACTCTTCATTTATATCTTATCTCGTAATATTGTCATGTCATTTTATTATACAAAATGTCATTTAACTATGCCAACATTTAGCGTCCTACTACTTAATTATGGCAAGATGCACTAAGCCACCAATATTAACACAGTTAATTATATATACTTTAAATTAATTATATACCTTTAACTCCTTACTCAAAATTATTCAAAGTTAATATTTTCTAAATTTTAATTTCTAATGATTCCTCAATAAACAAAAAAATATATACTACAATTACATATTTATTTTAAATATTAAAAATAATTTTACAAAAATATCAACATTCTACCAACCGTTAATCAACTATTTAACATTTTTCTTTTAACTTTATTATCTTTTTAATGGTCTCACTATCAAATAAGACAAAAATAAGCCTATAAAACATCATGAATCAGTAAAATTACAACCCTAAATAAATAAAAAATATCACATAAATTAACATTGACATACCATCAATATTATAAAATTTTTGTCATCGCACACTTATATTCCAAATAAAGATGAACATTCACAATTTGAAGGAACTACACCATCATAAAAACTTTTGTTCTAAACAGCATCTTCGAACTTTAACCACTCTTTGTTATTTCAAAATGATAACGTCAAAGAAAAACAAATAGAAAGCATATAATTACTTTCATATAAAGTAAATAAATCTTTACCTCTTAACATTTATTTCTACCACAATTCAGGAACCACTTTCATCGACATTAATATTATCAGATGAGGAGTCCTTATCTATACAAATGTCAAAAAAAAAGTATCACAAGCAAATATAAGGCACAACATCTTTATATGAAAAGGGTATTTATATAAGAAAAAGAAAGGTATAAATGGAAATAAAATATACATAATTTAATCTTAAATAAAGAGTAAAAACAAAGATGGTGTAAAAAAGAAGAACTCATTTGAATATTATATATTTATATAGTTTCATTATGTTTAAAATAACTATAACTGATGAATACTTTTATTTTACTTATATTACCAAATTATCACCTAATACTAAATAAAGAATGTTTTCCTTCCATTACATAGTTATTCAATTTCAAATCATTAAGACAAAATCTAATAAATTATTTTTATATTAGTCTAATTAATATCACTTATCTCTCTTTTTTTATCAAGAAGCATATTCATTTCATTTTCAAAAAAAAAAGAAGAAGCATATTCCCTTTGGTGTTCGTGCAATGTCCAGGTCTAAATCTAGTTGTAGTTATTATTGAGACCACATCATTCGTTAGAGTCAAAATATTTTACATTATTAACAAATAAATATAAAACTATTAAACATAAAGTATTGAAAATGAATCTTCTTAATTAAAAATCTTATATAACATTGTCATATGTTGATTTTTATTATTGATTAAGAAGGTAGAATCAATTCTACAATCCACAAAAATATCTAATTAATGATAAAAATTAGCACATAATAAAATCATACGAAATTTTCAATAGTGATCCATTCTCATAAAATATTTGTTATTATAGCTTAGCAAACCCGCCTAACTCTTTCGGAAGTATGACAGTACAAAGTCCTTGATTCTATCTTTTGCCAAAACAAACTTTCGATACGGTTCTTGATATTGTAATTAACATTAGTGAAAGAAACCCTACTTCAGTTTTCATTTCTTTTCCGGGTTTTAAACTCCTTAAACAAGTATCCAAGAAAATTGAAGTTATTAGTTACAGGGACAGAAATAAAATTTTATTAGAATTACCACGTACCTATGGAAAAATATCCTACATAATTAAAGATTTTTATGTATTCTCATGCATGGTATTACTATATTAATGTTAGCAAAAAAAAAAAAAAAATACACATGCAGAAAGTATGAATACATTTTTAGATTGAATTAACAATTATATAATCAAACTTTCAGCTTAAAAAAATTATATCACAAAAATAAGATCTAGACCACATGAAATTATTGCTGAGTATAATTAAGTAATCCTCGCAAATGCATAGGAGAGAAGATTTCTTCACCATATGATCAATGAGGTTGCATACCACAAAGTATTAGTTTGCTAAATTGACTTTGCAATCTCGTAGTAGTGTGCCACTCATCCACTAGCTTGACAGAAAAATTCTCCGACTGCATTTATTTCTGTCTTCCCATAGTGAGAATTCCAAAACTCAATACAAATTCATAAATTTGACTGACACCATGACCTTTACTTTATACCTCGTATATATCTAGTGCACCTTTCCTCCCTTCTTCCCAATTGGCTCCAGAAGCAGTCAAAGTTTACGTAGTTTGGAGTCGTCTTCAAGGCTTGCAGTTTTACATAGAGGAAGCTTGATCTGAAGCATTCTACTTTTTCTATATAGCCATGAAAAAAGATATCCAGACAAATTATTTTGAGAGATAAGTTAACCTTTTCACCTAAACTTCAATTCCTACGTATGGGCCCAAAACAATGCTAAACTGGAGAAGATTACAAGGGCTAAGATATTGTTGCTTTCCTGTTTAGACACGATGACTTTCTAGAATATACATTTGTTACGCAGAAAACAAAAGCAAGAAGGACCTGCACACGAGAGTTGTCCAGGAAGTAAGACACTCCTTCCTCCACATTTCATCTAAACCATTCATGTGTTTTTTTTTTAATATATATCTGTTCTTTCTACTTTTTTGCATCTAATAGTTAAAATTTGCTTGGAAGAAGAAAAAGTACTTTCTCCATGAGTATATGAGTTTTTTTGGATAAGCTTTTAAAATAAGAACTATTTTTTTCTTAATTTCTTTTAGTAGAGCTTTAATTTTTTAAAAAAGTTATTTTGCATTTGGACAGACATATGAGAAGTATTTTTAACTTATAAATTTATTTGGATATAAAAGAATAAAAGTACTTTTTTATGGCCAAATTACAAAAAAAACGTTCAAAAAGAGGAAAATGAAGTAAGGTTTAATGGTTTAATAAGAGATAAGAAAGGAATGATATGTATTGTAATTTTAATTAAAAATAAATGATACTTTTGAAAAATAATTTTATTAAAAACTATTCCTGCATCTGCTTTTTTTAAAAGCTAAGTATTCCTAATTTTTTAAAAAAATGATAAATTAACTTTTTTTAATTGAAGCACTTTTTTTAAAAATTACATCCAAACACCTATAAAAACTTATAAAAGTATTTTAAAAAAAAAAGTATTTTTTTCTTGAAAAAAGCCAATTCAAGCGGGCTCTATATTTTCCTGCACACAAGCAACACAAGATGATTAGAATTTGAGTACAGATTTATGATTGGATAATTAACCTTGGAAATCAAGTAGGGTTATGGGTAGGGCTGGAAGTGAGTCAAGTTAGCTTATGAGTTATTTTCTGATTTGCTTTATTAATAACTTGATAAATTAAGCTCATGAGCCGAACTTGAGCTAAGGATTTGATGTTATTTATTAAATAAATCAAGCTTAAACTTTGTTATGTTTGACTCAATAGCTCATGAGCTAACTCGATAATACATATATTTTATCACTATAATAAAATATATTTATAAACATAAATTATATTGAAAATAGATTATGTATTTATAATAAAAAAATCTAATTTATATCTAAATAAGTCAACTTATTAGCTGGCTTGAATTCAATGAGCTTTTAATAAGCCTAGCTTGAGCTTTAAAATCAAGCTTATTTGTTATTGGGCCGAGCTTGAGTTATGCCAAGTTCAAGTTCGGTTCAGCTCACTTCTAGCCATAATTATGGAGAATAGCTAGTTCTATAATGCACCAGTTTAAATATGATGCACCACACACTATTTATCAAAAAGGCGGTGTACTATGTTCTGCTTCCACTCTCCATCACAGCACTGTGGCTTCCTCTATACTTTCCGAGGAGCAACATCCTCATTCTCCATCGGACCTCTCTAAAGCTTAGGAAAATTCAAATCTATCCAAACCAAACTTGTTGTATGTGTGGATCTTCGACACCACCCTCCACGACAACAAGCAATCCTCTAGCACCTCCATGATCTCTGAGAAATTGGAAATTCGCGCCATCTCGCCATCGACATCATCAAGGTCGGCTTCCCCACTGCTTCAAACGACGATTTTGAAGCCATCAAGATGATCACCAAAAAGGTTAGCAACACTATTAACATCGATGGCTACGTCCCTGCCATCCACGACCTATCAAGATGCAACAACAAGCCAAGGATCCACACCTTCATCGCTACTGCCCGATATTGATGAACAACATAGTGGCGGTGGCATGGCAGTGACATAATTCGAGGTCATGCGGTAGAATGTGTTTGCGTCTGGTGAATCGAGGTGGTGAGCAAAAGTAGATGTCGGTGATGATGACGACAACTCAATTTGTGGTGGGGAAGAGAGGTTGGTGGGGTGGGGAACTAGGGAAGGGAGAAGACACCAGTGACAACTTGTGTTGGGTGATTGGTGGGGTGGGGAAAGGAGGCTGCTAAGGTAGTATTGTTGGGTTGTGGGTGCAGTGCTTCACCACGTGTTTAACCACACTCTAAAATATATTTACTCGCATTTAGAAATGTGGCTAAATGATAAAATTAAACAACTCATTCTCTATATTCTAGTCAAACTCAAATGATATGTGGTATATCATATTTAAATTAATACATCACAGAATTGATTATTGGGAAATGACAAAAATAAAAAATAAAAAGTAGGGTCTCGATGTTTCGCTCTGTCTTTGCGCTCTTTCCTTGTTTTGGTACACTGTACTCTTCCATCCTTAATCACTAGACAATATATTCGAACCGCAAAACAAGGAAATACAAATTACAAACTCTTTTCTTATTTTTGAAATTTGATTGATTGGTAATATAAAATATTTTTATAATAATAATATATTTAAATTAATATAAGTCATTGGGAATGGATTGATAATAAATAATATATATAAAATTATAAATTTAAATTTTATTATTATCTATTACTATTTTTTTTCTTTTTTGACATGACTGGTGTATTAAATTAATGTCAAAGTCAGTTTGTGATGTTCACGTACTTATTTTGGGCTCGATCCCTCCCAGTTAGGACTCGTCCCAATTCTTGGCATTGCTCCAATGGAGCGTAGCGTCCGTCCCATTTTAGTCCCACTTTGTGGGCCCATCTGACAAAATGGGATTGGAGTTGTCCCGCGCTAGAGATGCTCTAAAAGCCTCCTTGAATTTACCACCAGTACAGCACTTTATTGGACTTCGTTTTCTAAACAGTTCAAATTCTTTTACACTCATGCCATTGGTTTCCGTAAAAGTATAGAGATATTTGTAACAGTAAAATTCGCTCCAAAAGAAAATCTTATTCGAGAATCAAAATGGCTGATCATTGTAATTGTATAAGATTTGAAGATACATAAACTGAAAAAATATTCTATACGTCAATTAATTAAATATTATTATATATATGAATTTTAAAATAATTATTATCATTATCAAATACATATAATAATATATAATTAGATAACTATTTAAAAAAAATTTAGATTCGTATCAAAATTAAAACCTTATTAAATTTTCTAATAATAAAGACCGAGAGAGGTAAGTCCTTAGACGAAAGCACCTGGGCTTGGAAATTGCAAAGATTCTTATCTTACATCAACCCAATTATGGTGGACAGTCCAATAAAGACTTTCATTTCAATCAACGTCCAACTTACAGGTGAAGGAATTAGTGGTTTAGGTTGGGCTTCACGGTTCACAGCTCCACGTTTGAGTTTTTCGGCTACTGCCTCGTACTTTTGATGGAAAAATTACTTTTAAGTTTAATACATGAATTAGGCGAGTTCTAATATATACCTAATTAAATATGGTGCATAATATACCATTTAAAATTTATTGGTGTACTATGGTCCACCACCTAAAATTAGAGGTGAATGCAATTGTAGCCAATAACTTCATTTTAATGGACTTATTCAAATTTATCAAACAATCCTCATCTTTAAAATTCCCCTCCTCTCTCCTTGCCCATTCTTCCATCGCTCACCACCATTCTCCATCTTCTCGTATTCAATCCATGTACACATAGACAAATATCAGTTTTAGAAAAACCAATTTCTTAATACTCTAACAACACTTGCAAATCTGAAAATAGTTTGGAAGAAATTTCATTTCATATGTGCTTGGCAAAGTTTGGCTTCAAAACATGGGTTTAACCACTTGGCTATTGATCTGGTGGAAGATTTGGCCATGGCTAAGAAGCTAATGCTCGAAGTTTGTTCACACTGTGATTGAGGCTATGCACAAATTTTTTTAACTACTGTTTAGATCTTAGAAAAATAAAGGACACATTCGAAGAAGGAAGCTCCATTTTTTCTTCACCTCTGGCACAACACAATCTATTATAATCTCCATCCCATGAGTTGATTTTTTGACAAAAACATATGCATTTGATGCTGGATTGAAAAATAATCAGTACACAGTTTTATTTCATTTGATGTGGGAGAAAAGTGAAAAACCAAGAACAAATGTTAAGTTTTATGCTTCTGGTACCAATTAAAAATCATTCAAATATGACCTCCAATTTAATTTGGTGAACGAATCAGAGGTGGAGTTCTTATTTGGCAGTAGGCAAACGATTTCAATGTGATCTTGAATCTCCATAATGCTCCAAAACTTTTTCGTGGTACAAGAAATGAGAAATTCATCGTATATTGTATTTATAGGAGATGATAATGATTTGATTGTGACACAAAAGAAATCACTTTGAGGGAATAGGATGTGGTGGATGATGATGGTTGCGATGGGAGGAAGAGAACATTGGTACAAAAAGTGGTGGGGATGAGAATCACAGTAGGGGGATAACACTGAACCGATTACCAATTTTTAATCCCAACCGTCACCTATTAATGTAGCCAAGCAAACAGTTTGAATTCTTTTGGTTCACAGTGCACCTTCAAAATTTTAAATAGTACACCATGCACCATATTTAATCTGGTGCACAGTAGAACTCGCCCATGAATTAAACTCTATTAAATAAAGAGTTTAATTGATATGTACTGACAGTGTGAAATAATTTTACACTATCAACCAATAGAAATAGGGGAAAATAAGAAATTATGATGGGTCCCTCATTATAATGGATGGTTATTTGTATGAGTTGGCACTTTCCACTATTTTTATTAGCTGACAGTGTAAGACTGTTTTACACTGTCAGTGTATTTAAATTAAATTCTTAAATAAATTGTGTTAAATCTTATTCAAACACAAATTTTTTTATTATACTACATAAGATAGTTATGTTTGGGTTGATTTATTTTTTTCTTAGATAAAACCTTTAGTTGTACCCCCCAAAAAAAATAGCCAAACATATCTATTAATATAGTACTCATAAACTTTTCTAAAATAAAGTAAATAAATTTGAATATATAGTAAATATTTATATATTAGAAAATTTTCGAAATTATATATATTTGATTTAAATAATTCATGTTTTCCATGGGATAGAATTACTAGTTTACTCTAATTAACATATTATTTGGGTATATAAGATTATTTGATTCGATAAAACATTATTTACTACTTATTTGAGTATTTCAAATAATTTAATTGTGAATTTGAACCCTTTCTATTAAGGAAGAAAAATATCTTTGAAGAAAGAAACCAAAGGCATGAAAACCTAGATTAAAATCTTTTGTTGCAAGTGCCTGTCTTAATCCCTGGCCCCTATCAAATATTGATATTTGTATTAAATTTTGATTAGTGTTATTTATATAATTTTTTATTATAGACACCCAAATACCCAGAGACAAAATTGGAAAAAAATAATTATGAAAGAAAAAAGAAAAGTGAAAAAGTAAGGAGAGATGAGAGAGATAAATATAAGGTGTCAAAATATATTAATTGATGGGATATACAAAAAATATTTCTCTTAAATTTTACACATAAAAAATTTTAGAAATAGTAACATATGTTACTGCTTTTACACCATTTCTAATTTGAAATCTCTACTTTTTCTTAACCACCCTCTCCATAACATCTTCCTCCTTCCCGTCAACAAAAATAAGAAAAAACACATCTTCCTCCTTCTGTTTATCTCTTTATCACTACCTATATGTGAGGCTAGTATAAAAGAAAAGAAGCTAGGACAATTAAAAAGGTAGGCGGCTTCTTATATGGGGAATGATGAGTTAGTGACCATGATGATAACTAAATCCTAGCAATCAAAAATTGAATGTATGGTTGAGATTAAAAAATTTTATAATAATTTACATTTATATTTGTGATTTATCTATTTGACCCTCTACCATAAGCACTCCTTCTCCCACCACCCAACACCACTCTTTACCTCCCCTTTCTTTCCAACATCCATCTCTATGCCACCGCCCCCGTCCGCTAGTGACTTCCTCTACTCCTCCTCTCCCACCGACCCGCTCCATTGGTGCCAACCTTCATGATTGTGTTCATGAAGAGCTCATCAGTGTGACATGCCCAATCCAAGAGCATACACCTCTGAACCTGAACTTCTTGATTTCCTCCTTGGTTGTCCCAAAGCCCCAACTTCTTCAACAACCACCTGAGGAAAACAGAAACTTAATAATCCTAAGAACTAGTTGGCTGCTAGGAAAATGAGAGAAAATCAAAATTAGTGGTTCGAAAATAATGACGTGTTTTACCATGGTTGGAAATGAATGAGAATCAATGCTCTATCACACTACCTAACTAGTTTTGATTAGGGGTTTTTTTTTTCATTTTTATATAAATGCTAGATCTGTAATGGGGCTCAAAGCAAACAATGTTTAGGAGGAAGGGGAGAGGCTGAGGTGGTGAGAGCAACGGGATAAGGTTGGACAAGAAATTGTAGCAGTTTGGGGGGAGAGAAGGTGAGAGGGGAAAAAATGATAAGGGCAAAAAAATAATTTATCACTTTTATTCTAATATATTATTAAATGGAATTATCATGGTTCCAAACTAACAATCCCCCATATATAATATTATTTGTACTTATTCTAGGAATTCATTTTGGATTCATAATAAGAGAGAAAGATACAAAGTAATAAATCCACTATTTTCTACTTTTTCAACACTTATCACTATATATTTTTCTCTTTCATTGTGAGTTCCAAATAAGTTCTAAAATGAGTTCAAATAATATTTTTTCAAATACGTGCTACATATGATTGAAGGCAAGCTTAAAAAAACCGTTTTTTTTTTCTGATAAGTAGCAATGCTTAACTCTCCCAATGACATAAAGGAGCTGTACACCATCATAGACAAAGACAAACAGAACAATTACATAAAGACACTATTCATACATCTCTACCTATCAGTATATTGTAACATATCACGTTTATTCCACTAGACTAAACCATGTCATGAAATTAACTACCCCCAGATCCTTAGTGCAGTGAACATTGCACCAATTATGAGCTTATCATGTCACTGATCTATTTATTGTTTCTTCTTCAGAACCAATTTAACTGCAGCTAATTAAACTAATGGAGGAAGATGTTACCAAACGCTACACCTTCTTTTCGATCCCTCTCCATTCTTTGACACTCAGTTTTTTCTAGCCCTTTTTGTTGAATATACGCTCAATTACAACGATGATCAGTAGTTGACAGAGGAAACTGATATGGAGAGAGAGTGGTTAATAAAAAGTAGAGATTTCAAATTACAAGTTTGGTGTAAATGCAGTAAAACATGTTACCATTTTCAAAATTTCTAATATGTAAAATTTAATGCAAATGTCAGTATTTGATTTTTTTTTTTTTTTGGTAGGAGGGGGTAGAGATTGGAACAGACATTTGAGACAGAAGATTTTCATCTTGAAAACTTAGCACGAGTAATGACTTTTGTTGTAATGCGCCTTAAATTTTGTACTAAAATTAAATATAGATATAAATCTGTATATAAATGGAGATAGACATGTGTATAGAATCGAATATAGAATATAGATATTATTATAGATTTGTGAAGCATTCATTTTGGAAGGCTAAGAAATAGGAATAGCTTTTAATTATACATATATTTACATTAGACAAATAAATATCTTCTAATAATAAATATACAAATTAAAAATTAGCTGTTACCAAATATAGATAATCTAATAGCGTGAGATTATAATAAATAGTAATTATAAACTAAACTATTTAGAAGATTCCAATGCATAATTGAGAAGCATTTATATTTAGATCCATTGCCTTTAAAACAATTCGCTTATGTTTTATAAGTTTTAATAAATTTCATATTTAGGAACTCTAATTTAATAGATCCAGTTGCTTTAAAATAATGTATATTTTAATTATATATTATGACCTTTCTTAAGTCGATTCAATCTTAATTGATAAAAATTTTATTTCCTGAGATATTTCAAATTGTTTTTTTATTATTTTATCATATCTTAAACCTAATATATACTTCTACAATATTAAATGTATTTATTTAATATTTAATGTATCTATTGTTTGTTAACTATTTATCAATCATTAAATAAGACATGAAATTCAAATTAAATAAAATGGATATTCTATCCAATAATAAATAAAAATAAACCAATATAAAAAGTCGAGAAAACAAAAAACATTTCCGGCCAGAAAGCGGTCCCTCAAATTAACAGGCACAGTCCTTTTGCCTCCTAATTATTGCTCAATGTTAAAGTCAAATTCTAGAATTCTGTTTAGTACGGAGCGTGAACTCCAACACTAAAGTCTCTAATGTAAACACAAGGCACAATAAGAGCCGATTAACAGGCAACAACATTACAAGCAAAAGGACAAAAGACATTAAAAAAAATAAAAAATAAAAATAAAAAAAGAATGAGAAGGCTGTTACCAGCCATGCATCCCAACATAGCAAAGCTTTGAACCAACAAAACTCACGGCAAAGAAGATAGATTTCATTTTAAATATATAATTTATTTTATTGATATATAAATTTATATTAATAAAAATAAATATATCTCTAAAATAATTCACATAACTTAACATATGTTCAAAAATAATTTGCACAACTAAAATAAAAAAATTTCTAAACAAATTTTTTTCCTGACAATTTATGTTTCCCTTAAGCACCAATCTCCTCGTCCAATTTTTTTTATAAAGCACTTATATTATGTAATTAATTGGCGGTTCCTAAATTATCCCCATGTGCCATAACTGCCTATTATCTTTTTGTTATAAAAGCGTCCCAGTTTTGCCAAATTCTAAGAGTTATCAGAACTATTTGATAGAGTTTGAAACAAAAGGCTTTCCCTTCTTCTTGTTCTTCTTCTTCTTCAATGGAGTCTGACTGGGTTCTCAAATATGTATCCATCTTATTGGTTTTTAGCCTTAGTTCTTCTTCTTCAATCTCTGCAACTCCCACTCCCACACCTTTGGACCATGTGATTGCCAACACTACAGCCCTACACCGCAACTTCACTGCCTTATCAGATTTCAGAATGATAAATAGGCGTGTCTTGGAAGATTGCTCTGCTTCAAGCCCTTATCTTAATGTCAATGTGACCTCAAATTCTAGCTTGTCAGATGATGAGTTCGTCACCGTCACAGTCTCTGGCGTTTCAAACCCTTCCAATGGTGATTGGGTGGCTATGATCTCACCATCAGGTTCAAAGTAAGAATTGAATGATACATGATTATAGTATAGTAAAAAAAAATTTTAAGCGCTCTTAGGATAAAATAAATTTTATGAGTTGTCTCATTCATAATACAATACTTTAGTTTTATGGGTCATTGCGTTTTCTCACTTTTGTTATATTTTCGATGAAATGCTAATTGCTAAAGTGTTCAATTATAAATGGAACAAAGTGTTGCTTTTTTGTCTTTCTATAGTGTAGATGATGGAATTTAAAGTTAAACTTTATCGCTCATAAAGTCATATTCATTTCAATAACAAAAAGTTGGCTTTTGTTGCATGTGCAGTGTTGATACTTGTCTTCACAGCGAGTTATACTACGTACAAACTGGTGATACTGCCAAACTTCCACTGCTCTGCCATTACCCTGTCAAGGTATGTTAATGCACCTGCTTTGAATAATCTTAATATTATAGTTTTATTTTATTTTCCCTTTAAAATTAATTAATGCTGCTGCTCTGCGTTTGGTGTGATCATTTCCTTTCTTCTTCCAAGGATTTTTGAGCGATGTTGTTTATGCAATGTTTTGCATGATAATATAGTTATCTTTTTAAATTCTTGAACAAGATCAACAGCTGGAAAGCAAATAATAATAAATGATGCAACGTTTGTTGATGATAGCATGCCTCATAAATGCCGCACCTGTTTATCTTCTGTTGGGTACAAGGTGCAAAACTTGCTTTTAGGTACTCCATTCAATATTGAATATTGGGTAATGTTACCTTTGAATGATTAATTTGAAAGAGAGATTCATGCATGGTAATTAGAAAAAATTTAGGGGGAAAAAAAAAAGTGTTCAAAGCTTAAGTGTTACTGTACTCGAGCTTTTCAAAGCATTTCCCTTAAATATATGAGCTATTTAGTGATGAGATTAATAGAGAATACATTTTGTTAACGTGAGAATAGATTAATCTTTAGGCAATACTTTTATATATCTCAACTATCAAAAGAAATGCCTAAGAGATAATGTGATAAACAGTGCTGACTACGAATTTCTTACTTAATTGCTTGGCAAATTAATTATTAGTAGGTTTGTCATCCTTTAATTTTATTTTTGGTGCATGTCATCCTTTAATTAAGTTTTCACATACCTTATCGCAAACCCTTTTTTTTTTTGTTTAATTTTAATTATATAATGACTTTCTACGAATTGATGTAATTATTTTTCAATTAATATATGACATTAAGTATGGCCACTTAAAATTTTTTTTATTAGTTTGTCAATTTATTGATGATTTGACACAATGTTACATCAACAATAAGTTGACACAAAAACTTACTGCATCAACCGTTTGAAAATTTTAAAAGTATTGTCTGGTCTAGTACTTGAAGACCCCTGACGTTCTTTAATTAATTTCGAAAACTAGCGCACGGGGAAGCTCGATCTATCGTAGAGGTTGATTACTTGAAAAATTAATAATAAAAGAAAGCAAATGCTGGAATAATAAACCAGTTATTAAAAAGTCAATACTCCGTAGTTTTTAAATTCTAGAAAACTGGCATTAATTGATTATTGTTGTTGCTTCGCGTATAGGTAAAGTAACCACAGAAAGGCGTGTATTTTTCTTTTGAGTTTTAGTTTGACTTGCCCACACCGATAAGCATCCTCCCAGGCTACAACTGCATGTTCATATACACGTTTGATTTTGGCAATCTGGCCCGCCCCTAATCGAATTCTACACCCTCTTTATTTATCTGAAACGTGCAACCATGTCCATGTGCACCACTGTGTTTAGGTGCTGGCTCTTGCTTTTCATCATCATGTGTACATAACTTCGACGCCTTTTTCAAGTTTCAACTCAATCCATACATGCAGTACCATTTTTGCTTCCCCTATTCCATTGTACCTTTATTATCATTTATCACCATCCACCATCAAATCATGTATACATCCTTAATTCTTAGATTCATAACCTGCAGTTTACCTAGTGAATGTGTATAACAACTTGACCCCTTTTAGGTTCTAAGTAATGGTGAAGGGTTGGATTTGAGTATTTTTTAGTAACACACTATCCACATCCACAACATATATTTGTCACCAACACGAGTCATTATTTCGTATTTTCTGTCTGAATCTATTAGCTACCTTGCTTTTCGGATTCAAACTTGCGTCGTGTTTGCATTCATACTTTCAGTGCAGCCACTTCTTTATAACTCGTTAATCTAATTGATAGAAGATATCTGTATACGTAGTGATATCCAGTATTGCCTTTTCCTGTGATCAGCCGCACCAAAATATGAAAAATATTTATATAATCCAAAAATATTATATAATTATATTTTTAAATTAATTATATAAATATATTTTATATAATATAAAATATATTTATATAATTAATCGAAAGAACAATTACATAATCTTTTAAATTATACAAATATTTCTCCCAAAATATTCCCTGATTTGATTTTCAGAAAAATACCTTTTACACATCATTTAGAATCACATCATTCAAGTTGGCACGTCAAAATGAGATAGGGATGTGGACATAAATGTTCTCTTTAAATTCCTACCCAGAAAAAAAAAAATCTTCTCATTAATTCCTGACGTGATGGTATGTTGAGATTTTCACTTACACAGAAGTATGAGCAGCCTTTTCTTCTGCAACGAACTTAATCCACCCGCCATTAACATTTAGAGAAATGGTAAATGTACATCGGTTGTCGCGACATAGTCGCTGACAACCGACGACAACCGATGGATTTAATATAAAAATATTTTTTAAAAAATTAAAAATAAATAAAATTAAATTTTAACGGTTGATGAGGTGATATGTTGATCGACACCTCAATTTTTTGAAGTACAAATAACGGGACTCATTTAATGTGAAAGAATTTCATGTTTTTGTTTGCATAATTTTCCCATGCATCACGTCAAAAAAACAAAAAATTCTCATGCATTGTGTTATTAGCATAGTTTCAAATAACTTTCACGTTTACACATTGTGATATTATTGAAGCTTATAGTACTTATTATCCGCCTCATGCCCATATGATTTTTTTTTTTCTACAACTTTTTTTGGATTATTTTTTTTCCCCACAACTTACGTCATCATACTTGCACACTAGCTGTGAAAGTGTCATTTTCTTTTCGTGTGTGATAAAGGAATGAGAAATATATTACACATCGGGACATTATAGCCAAAAACTAACGTATGTCAAAATTTTGCTCTCCAAGACATTGTCAAAGGGACGTTACGTTCACGCAATGTTTTATTATTATTTGAAAGCTCCAAAATGGTATACTGACATAGAACAATTTTTAGATACTTTTAGAGTAAATAAAATTTATTATTTCATATTATTTAATATTTAATTATATCATTAAAAATACAATTAAAATAAAAAAAATAATTATAAGTTACAAACTATATTCATGAAACATATATAATAAATAAACAATTTCTTTTATGGATTTATTCTGAAAACACACTAAAATTTCTCATAATTGTTATGCTACTATAAACTATTCATTTTATTTATTTATTTATTTATTTATTCATAGTGACTAGTGAGCATGGAATAAAGGCATATTCCTATTCGTAATTATCTGCAAAATTTGTGTGTTTCTAGTTTCTGTGGACAGTAGCATTTTCATGAGCTGGTGGATTTAATGCTTCCACCGAATCAATTTTTGTCCTACAAAATGGAGCCGATCTGTCATTTGCAAACACGTGTGAATTTTGCTCTAGATGAGATCAGGGGACATATTATCTCCTCTATGCCACACTGTCTGCAACAGAGTTCCAGTATAATATGTGTTCCTTTCCTCATTGGTGTGTGTGTGTGCGTGTGTGTGTATATATATTGCCTATGAGTGAAAAGTCCAACAGCAGAAAAAAAAGAAATGGACAATCTTGAAAACTACAAGTCGAATATTTGAGGCCCCATGAAGTGGAATCCTTAGAAAATGTAAGCAACATAAATGATTAATCCGATGAATAAGATAAATCTTGACTGAATCAATTTAATTTATTCAGTTCGGTTTATCAGGTTAATTGGGTTTGATCCGATTAGAACTGATCAATATTCGGTTCGGATATCGAATTAGGAGATTTACTATCCGTTACCCAATCCAACCTGACACTATATATATATATATTAAAAAAGAAAACACACTAATACATGTTATATTATACATGATTACAGACTTATTTCCCTCTCCCATTAATATTACATACGTTATAGACTTATTTTATAACACAAGTTATGTTATATTGTTATTTAATATATGAATTTGAGTATGGATAATTTATCTCTTTAATTGTGTTAATGGATGTTAAAGTTGGATAATATTATATTAATATCCCTTGATGGTAATGGATTGGAATGAAAATTGTTTGTTTGTGTTTCTTTTAATTATGTTGATGACAATATTAGAATGATTAAACCTTCTTTTAGATATTAGAATAGAATTTAAAATTTACTTATATGAAAATTTGATGCTTTGTATTTTTTTATTATTTTTATTTTGCTGAAATTGAAAAAAAAAATAAACAAATAATCCAATCACCCAAATCGAACCAACTCGAATTTAATTGGTTCGGATTTATTTTTCCTCCAAATCCGATCCAAACCAATCCGTTTATACCCCTAATGATTAATACTTTGAAGTTTAGGTTCATTAGATGGGGTTTGTATTCGAATAGCTTTGGGAATTGCTTCTCGCCAAAAGAAAAAAACATACGGGCATGGCATCGATTGGCAAAATAAACCAAATCAAGTAGTATATAATAATATATATGACTCTAAACAAAACATATACATACTGACATACGAGTAACAGCATGTTTGGAAGTGCTATTTATAGGGCTAGAATCGATTTACCAAAATCGATTTTGATGAGATTTTATGTTGTTTGATTTTTTTTATTCAAAATCAATTTTTATCTTTAAAATTAATTTTAGAAGAAGTAAAAATTTTTTACTTTCTATTAGAATCACTTTTAGAAGAATTATCAAATATAAATTATTTTACCTTAAAATTAATTCCAATAAAATCAATTCTACTTAAAATTAATCCTACAAAAACAAAACTAAACACATACTAAATAATACTTCCACTTCTGAACTTATTCACAAAGATTCGGTCGGGCAAAATTTTTAGTTATTATTCTGTCATTTTTCTTAAGTAAAATTAAAAGTAGGAGTAGTCATGGATCAAGGACTCGAGTTTTTCTTGAATTGACATTTTAATTAAATAAATTTCTAGACAGTTTCAATATTAATAATCAGATCAAAAATAAGTTTATTTAAAGTTTAAGTAAAATATATAAATTTAAACATTATATTAAATCATAATACTTTAAAAATAAAAACCTTTAAATTTAAAATTTTATAATATATTTTTTAAAAAAATATATTAATATATTAAATAATATCGAGCCGGGTTAGACTTGCAATAAAGGGGAAACTAAAAAAGCTACGCGCCTACCATTTAGCATATTTGGCTTTTCCCGTAGTTGATAGTTTTTGACTTTGGATGGAAGAAGTACTTATGGGGGTGCCTCCTTTTTGTACTCTAGAATAAAAATTCTTGTATAGATAGCAGAATCTATAAAAAAAAGTGAGTGTATCTTAGATTAAATTAGTAAAATATATTTTTATTATAAATATATATAAATATGAGATGTTAAATTTATATTCATGTTACAATCTGTCTCTTGAGGATATATAATATTTGTTTATCAATAAATTCTAGCTTAAAAAAACATTTTAGATCATATTTTATGACACATTTACCAGTAATAAAAATCCATAAAATAGACAGCTTAAAAGGCAAAGACACTGGCAAGAAAGCAAAGACTATTTATATATTCAAGTGAAAATGTTTCATAACATTGCTAATTGCATAACATGGTAATGCAAAAAAAAAAAATAATAATTAAGATTCGTTCACGTGATGATCAAGCATGGACATATCCTATATGTTGTAGTGATGTTATACACTCGGATTTACGTAAATGTAGGCACAATACATGTCAAACGATCCAGATTACCTCAGTTGCAAAAACAAAGAATGCAAGAAATACCAGAATGGGAAATGTGCTATCACAACCTGCAGTGGTTCGATAAAATTCCATGTTATCAACATTAGAAGTGACATTGAGTTTGTGTTCTTCTCTGGTGGGTTCTTGACTCCATGCATTGTGGGAAGGTCCACGCCTGTGAGTTTTGCTAATCCTAAGAGGCCACTCTATGGGCACCTCTCGAGCATAGATTCAACCGGAACATCAGTGAGTAGCAAACTAATTTTCTGCTTTAAATACACTGTTCATTGCTCAATTATTATATTGGCTAATGTGATTAGAAAAAACTAGTCATTTAACAATGATGGGTGCTGCAGATGAGATTGACATGGGTTAGTGGAGACAATCAAACTCAGCAAGTTCAATATGGAAACGGGAAAACAGCTACTTCAGTGATCACTACATTTTCACAAGATGATATGTGCAGTGAGTAATAGCTTTACTTTACATACTCATAAGTATGCATTTCACTTTCCTACATGCCTCTATAAATAATTTAATCTACAGCATGAACATCAACTTCATGATAAAGTATATATGTTGTAAGCTTATACCTTGATTTAGAAGGTGAAATTCTGCTCTCCTTGAACACGGTGAAATAGTAATCTACATTATTATGACAAGGAATATTGACAGAACAGCTGTTATAATCATTTAACAATGATTATTTGTTTCCATATGAAATTGACAGCTTCACTGCTGCCAAGTCCCGCCGTGGATTTCGGATGGCATGACCCAGGATACATCCATTCAGCGGTTATGACAGGACTTAATCCTTCAAGCACCTTCTCCTACAGATATGGAAGGTATGAACTCAATTGAATATATTGTCTATTGAGGTTATAGTTTCAGAAACTATCTGTGTTTCCATGTTAGATGCATTGACAACTGATTTGAAAGTGATTTTATACTGATTCTCTGTCAAAACTTAGAATAGTACGAAAAGAACTTGGCAGGAAGGCTACTTAATGGGATACTAACAATGTATTGCAATACATTGTGATTTTGTTTAATAAATAAGTTGATTTTGCTTGTGCTGATGGTCCAGTGCCTCGGTTGGTTGGAGTGAACAAATCCAGTTTTCAACTCCTCCTGCTGGTGGATCAGATGAGCTCAGGTTCATTGCATATGGTGATATGGGCAAGACTCCTCTTGATGATTCAAAAGAACATTACATTCAGGTAAATTGCCACTTGAACAGAGGTAGCATTTAAAACTCATATGCATGTTTCGGAGTCGGGTTCTATAAATACGAGACAAGGAAAGCAAACCATCTAAGATCAAATAAAATAATAATAAAAACGTAACAATAATAATATCTGAAATTTCTTTTTTATTGAATAATATTCTTCTTTGATTATAATAATATTTTCTCTTTCTAACTTCTCTCTAAAATCAAGAGTAAATATATACTAACTTCAAGAGTAGTATTACCTCCTATTTATTGGTAATACTAAGAGATACAATTATCTTATCCTATTTTAAGTAATTAAGCCTGAGATGTCATGTACTGATTGCTCTTCAATTATTGATTTATGGTTGAACTCAAACCTGGTCCACTTTGTCAGCTGTCCGTGGCGTCTCAGGCTTCCCTCTAGAGCCCCGCCTCTGACGCCCTCTAGTGCCTCCAGCACTCTCTAGTGCTCTCTAGCGCCTCTCCACAACAATGCATATTGAGATAAGCCATTAGGATACGGATAGTGATGTAGACTACTCCATCATTGCATCATCAGCATTCAGCATGTAGTGTACTGATCAGTCCTTGATCTTGCTTTTCATACAGCCAGGAGCTCTTTCAGTTATTAAAGCTATAGCCGATGATGTGAAGTCTGAGAAGGTAAACTCAGTGTTTCACATTGGAGACATAAGCTATGCAACAGGTTTTCTAGCTGAATGGGATTTCTTCCTTCACCTTATCGGCCCAGTAGCTTCCAGGCTTTCTTACATGACGGCAATAGGGAACCATGAGAGGTAATGTCATCCACATAAGTTGATGGCAACTAACAAGTTAAAATTTTATGCATACTATCAAATTTACATACTCATAATTGAATAACTGGCATTGTTGATTTGGTGAAAAATAGAGAAACACATGTTACAGTATCATTACTAGACTTCTTGTTCATACTCAGGGATTATGTAGATTCTGGTTCAGTTTATCCAACTCCTGACTCCGGCGGGGAGTGTGGAGTAGCTTATGAGACATACTTTCCAATGCCAACTGCAGCAAAGGATAAGCCTTGGTACTCTATTGAACAAGCAAGTGTTCATTTCACAGTAATATCAACTGAGCATGACTGGTCAGAAGATTCTGAGCAGGTAACATGAGGGAAGACATAATTTTGTTTATCATATTTATGGTTTAATTGAATAATTATGTAATATATGTAACTTTCCTATTGCAGTATGAATGGATGAAAAAGGACATGGCATCAGTTAATCGACAAAAAACTCCTTGGCTAATCTTCATGGGGTAAGTGAGTTCTGCGCATAAACCATAGGTTTTTTTCAAGTTCACAGCATCATTGGGTATATGATATATCCATTAATCATAATATTTTTACATGCAGACATAGACCAATGTACACCTCCAATCATTTATCTGCTGATCACAATTTCATTGAAGCTGTGGACCCACTGCTAATAGAGAATAAGGTTAGCACATCAACCTCCACAGACCCTTGTTACTAATTTTTCTAGTAGCAATTCATAGCATGATGAAATTGAAACAGGTTGATTTGGTTCTTTTCGGCCATGTGCATAATTATGAGAGAACTTGTTCTGTTTATCAAAACGAATGTAAAGCCATGCCTACAAAAGATGCAAATGGAGTTGACACATATGATCATAGAAATTACAGTGCCCCTGTGCATGCTGTTATTGGCATGGCTGGCTTCACCTTAGACAGCTTTCCAAACAATGTAAGTAATTCTCTCTTCATCATACTTTCTCCTCCCCAATCCTTCAATCTCCCCATCTTTTCTCTTCGTGCAAGAAAATTACGTCACACACATTTATTCATATATACATAACACATCCATATCTTCAGGACTATGCTTATGGTTTTTTCTTCAGCAATGAAATTGTGTGTTTTTGTGTATCAACAGGTTCAGAGCTGGAGCCTGATAAGGATATCTGAGTTTGGTTACTTAAGAGCACATGCTACCAGGAAAGACTTAAACTTAGAGGTTAGTATTTACATGCTAATATTTCAATCTTAGTGACCTGATTTTCTGCCCTTAGAATCACTTCATACTTCAATAATGTTGCTCTTCATTTGGAAGATGCGTGTACTTAAATACAATTATATTGACTATCGTCTACTATACTGCAGTTTGTGACCTCGGATACAAGAGAAGTTAAGGACAGTTTCCACATTACAAAGTGAAAGCTCACTTGAAAAACCCATATATATAGATATTTCAGTCGACAGACTCATATAGATGGAGAGGTGCAAACAAATACACACATATAATATTGAAAGGCAAAGGAGAGCTAAAGAAAGTTGCAGACCAACAACTTCTCACTCTATACTGTATACGAATGTTCTCTCATGTATAATTCTATTTTGAGTTTGAATTCTGGTGGCTTCAACACCCTTATAACTTGTCCAGTTGTAATTGAAGGTTCTGATCAATGATAGTTGCTATTTCGTCATTTGGTCTTTGACTCTTACTTTCTGTCAACATAAGTAAGCCTTTATTTAGAAAAGAAATATCTGAGGATGAATTGAGGACGGCACCCTTGGTACGCAAATGCAACTATTATACAGGGATGTGTGAAATTGTGAAAGAAAAAATGAGGCAAGATTTTTGCAGGTAAACCTCATAGTAGTGCAACATTTCCAATTATATTTTTACAAATAAGTGATATGGAAAATTTGAGGGTCCAGCAAACAAATGCTAACAGATGCACATGATTGCTTTTGGAATGTTTGAAAAAAGGCACATATCCTTGACACGTTGGATGATAAATTTTAGCTGTTGCATTGAATTTTGCCACCAACTTACTACTGGACTAATGCACAGAGTAATTTTATATTCGAACAGGTTATTCCAACCCATGGCAATCTCACTGGCACAAAACCTCGTGTAAAATATAATCTCAATCATGCAAGATGTGTTAGTAGTAATTTTTCACCAAGATGGTTTTCATTCAGTTTTACTAATGGAAGTCACTTCCAATATAGGTAATTTCAATTATCATTGATAAGCTTATGTATAATCAAACACATATACAAGGAGACACCGGTATTATTCCAGCATATAAATAAACATTCATCCCTTAAAACTCCAAGCTGATATAGAAAAAAGAGGTCTATCACCCCAACAGACAAGTGGACAACCATGCCCTTCTTGAATCGTATATTTATATCCATACTTCTGCAACAACTTCTTTGCATGCAACTCCCCATTGTTGCATAAAGGTACCCTCATAAACCCCCACATATCAAGCCTTCGAATCCTGTTCTCGAGTTTCTCATACCTCTCCTTTCTGTCAACTCCCTCACGTGCAATAATGTTACTTTATCTGCTCTCCAAGAAGCATACTCTCAAGCTTTTTCCTCCTCTCTAATGATGTTCTTATAGCAGTAGAGTCCAAGCAGTCAAACAATGCAGTGTAGAGGTGCAATGCTTCATCAACCCTCTCCACTAAATTACATCCATTAACATTAGATTCCTGTTCAAAAATCACCATCAGTTTTGGTTTGATTTTGCACGGATCACTTAGAAAGGTCTCCATCTTAGGTGAAGGATATAAAGGAGGAGGTGACAATGTAGAATTAAGACTTGACATATATGGACTAAACATATCTCTTTCAAGCCACTCAGCAAGAGTGTTTCCGTTCATGTGCACTCCTCTCTGCAGGTTCATAGATACTGCAGGTGAGTTCCTCCCAACCATTTCGTCATCAGTTGCGAGAAGACGATGCAGCTAAAGGACTGAACAGACGGCCGGAGCTTCACCCGTCCGGAGAGGCAAGCTTTCAATATCAACTATGCGAACCATTTTTTCACCTTGCATGGCTTCAACGCTTACCTGATTCGTGATCACGTATGCGCACTTCAAAAAGGGAAACAAATCATAGAAATAGTTTTGAACAAGGATCTCCTCAGAGGCAGATAATGGTTTTGAGGAGTTGAGGGCTTTATATACACCGGGCAGTTGTTTGACTATCCTGAAAGCAAGTGCTTCACCGAAATAAGTGACAGTTCGCTGTGCTGCAGCACCATCACGAGACAAAAGATATGAGAAATGCACTCGAGTGCAATATCTGCATTTTTAAAGCTGTCAGATGCGACATATTTAGCACATTCAAGAAGAAGATTGAATGGATTTGAGCTACTACTGCCCTCCCCTCTCAGCTCCCTGACCCTTTGGTATGGTGAACCTAGTGCAGGACAACTGAATTAGCGCAAGAACAGTAGATATGAAAAGAAAACAAAAGATTATCCTTCTGCTCAAACCACATAAGTTTTGGAACCAAATAAAAATTGATGTGTAATTGTTCTGTTTTCCATCAATATGAAACGATAAATTGGATTTTTTTCATCAATAAAAACAGAAGCGATAAAGTTTATCTTAAATTAAACTGATAAGCCTAGTTTTATTGTGAACATAATTGAATATGAAACGTTCAATTTGCATCTATAAAAGAATTTATCTAAATTTACCTGAGTCCATAAATTGGCCTTGGTCGGGTGACAGACCATGCACATGTACACCAGCAACCTCTCAACTTCCCTCACAGAATTTTAAATCCGATTGAAAATGTAAATAAAAAAATCTTGGAGGACTCAATGCCATTAAGGGATTGCAAAGCTCCATAGGGATTCTGGGGTTGGGTTTTATAGGGGATGATGCAGGAAGTCAGGTTAAAATTACGTTTTATTCATGAACGATGACTAACTGGAATTGTTTTTTTCTCCTAGCGAAGTACTATGGTCGCTGGCTAAACTGAGAATCTTAGCTCAATTCAATCCCAATCCAATAATGTAGTACACACGAAATAATGTCTTGCCTGTGTTGCTTAGTGCATGACATGTGACAGGCATTAATTGTTCCGACACAATCTTAGGTGCCGCCAAAACAGTTTTGGATTCATGTAAGACGATATGCTTCGAGTACAAGGAGAAGGTGACAAAGACATATGTTTACAAGGGAGGATGATACATGTATATATAGTCTGCCGTATTCCTCGGTCTATAGAGGCGGAGAAAGCCAAACGTGCATAGAACATCTTATGTTGATTAATATTAGATAAAGAACTAATTAAAGAAGTACCTGGAATATTTTTTAGCATCCTCTTTAAGAAAGAATATACTTCTTGTCTTTGGTTATCTAATCAAACATAGGTATCATAGTTATCTTAGTGATGTGAATTTCCTTGGTAGTTTCGGCCACCACGATGCCCATTACAATTGAAGTTCAAATTTGTTAATGTATTAGTATAAAATTTTGTACAGAAACACAATGAGCAAATAAGACACGGCCCCATTGTAATTATTATTAAGAACACTTAATTCGCTAGAGTCAAAGTATTTTACATTAATTATTAATGAATAAAAATAAAACTATTAAACATAAAGCATCTGTTATTTTAGCTCAGCAAACCCGCCTAGCTTTTTCAGAAGGATGAAGGTACGAATCCCTTCATTCTATCTTTACCAAGACAAACTTTGGATAAGGTTCATGTTATTGTAATTAACACTAGTGAAAGAAACCGTACGTCCATTTTCATTTCTTTTCCGAGTTTTAAACTCCTTAAGCACTGTAATTTAAGAATCTTAGAAAATTGAAGTTATTAGTTAGAGAGACAGAAATAAAATTTTATCAGAATATCGTACCACGTACCTGTGGAACAATATCAAACATAATTAAGGATTTTTATGTATTCTCATGCATGGTATAACTATATTAATTTAGCAAAAGAAAATAAAAAAGTACACATGCAGAAAATACGAATACATTTTTAGATTGAATTAACAGTTATGTAATCAAACTTCAGCTTAAAAAAAATTATATCGCAAAACTTAAATAAGGTCTAGGCCACATGAACTTATTACTGAGTATATTTAAGCAATCCTCGCAAATGTATAGGAGAGAAGATTTCTTCACCATATGATCAATGAGGTTGCATACCACAAAGTTTTAGTTTGCTAAATTGAATTTGCAATCTTGTAGTAGTGTGCCACTCATCCATTATCTTGACAGAAAAATTCTCCGGCTGCATTTATTTCTGTCTTCCCATAGTGAGAATTCCAAAACTCAATACAAATTCATAAATTTAACTGACACCGTCCATGACCTTTATTTTATACCTCGTATATATCTAGTGCACCTTTCCATCCTTCTTCCCTAGTGGCTCCAGAAGAAGTCAAAGTTTACATAGTTTGGAACCGTCTTCAAGGCTTGCAGTTTTACATAGAGGAAGCTTGATCTGAAGCATTCTACTTTTTCTGTACAGCCATGAAAAAAAGATATCCAGAAAAATCATTTTGAGAGATAAGTTAACCTTCTCACCTAAACTTCAATTCCTACGTATGGGCCCAAAACAATGCTAAACTGGAGAAGATTACATGGGGTAAGATATTGTTGCTTTCCTGTTTAGACATGATGACTTTCTAGAATATACATTTGTTACGCAGAAAACAAAAGCAAGAAGGACCTGCACACAACACAAGCGACAAGATGATCAGAATTTGAGTACAGATTTATAATTGGATAATTAACCTAGGAAATCAAGTTGGGTTATGGGGAATGGCCACAAAAAATAAAAATTAGGGTCTCGGCTGTTTCCCTCTGTCTTTGCACTCTTTCATTGTTTTTTTTTGGTACATTGTACTCTTTCATGGTTAATCACTACACAATATATTCGAACCGCAAAATACTTGTACACAAATTACGCACTTTTTTTTTTTATGAAATTTGATTGATTAGTGTAACATATTTTTTATATTAACAATATAATTAAATTAATATAAGTCATTGAAAATAGGTTGATAATAAATAATATACATAAAGTTATAAATTTAAATTTTATTATTGTTATTGATGTACTAATTTTTTTCTTTTTTTTGACATGACCAGTGAATTAAAATTAATGTCAAAGTCAGTTTGTGCCTCCGTGAATTTATCAGTAGTTCAGCACTTTATTGGACTTCGTCTTCTAAACAGTTCAAATTCTTTCAAACTCATACCATTGGTTTCCGTAAAAGTATGGAGATATTTGGAACAGTAAAATTCGTTCCAAGAGAAAGTGTTATTCGAGAATCAAAATGGCTAATGATTGTTAGGGTTGGCAATAGAGCGGATTGAGATGGGTTTTAGTTCAATTTGAATTTGTTCCTTATCTCATTAAATAAGTATTAATTCATTTTTATCCTATTTGTGGATTTTAACTTTCAAATTTTGAACTCTACATGTAAATAACTCATCATAATCTGTACTCTACATGTCCTTATCCAATATTTTTTTTAAATATTTAAAAAATTATTTTAAAATTTTTTATATGAAAATTATTTTAAAATTTAATGTGTTTCGAATATATTTGATATAAGAGTTAAAAATAAAGTAAAAATTTTTATATATTAGTTTTATATAAATAATTACATATTAAAATTTTTTTATATTTATCTTTACTTTTAATCAAATACAATCCTAAATTAATAGAAATATTTAAAAAAATAATCTTATACATATATAAATTAAATATAGATATAGGGTGCGGGTAGGGTAAGGGCGAGTTTACCTTAAACTCGAACCCGATCCTACCTGCATTCAAATCGCCCCGGTGCCTATCTGCCCCGTTGCAAGGTGGGTTTTAAACCCAGCCAGACTGGATTGGGGCGGGATGAATAACTGTGGGTAAGGTAGTAATTACCATCCCTAATCATAGTAAATATATAAGATTTATTTTATACTGTTAATTAATTAAGTATTATTATATATACGTAATTTTTGAAATAATTATTACAAGAATCAAATATTTATAATAATATAATAATACATAATTACATAATTATTTAAAAATCTTTTAGACTCGTATCAAAATTAAAACTTTATTATCTTTGCTAATAACAAAGACCGAGTCAGGTCTGGAATTGCCGTTCTGCATTTTTCTGACTGCAGAGTGCTGATTCTCAGAGGAAAGGGACTTGGACTTGGAAATTGCAAAGATTCTTATCTGACGTCAACCCGATTATGGTGGACAGTCCAATGAAGACTTTCCCTCCAATCCAAGTCCAATTTACCGGCGAAGCTCGTTATCAGGAATTAGTGGTTTGGGTTGGGGCTTCGCGGTTCACGGCTCCACGTTTGAGTTTTTCGGCAACTAACTCGTACTTTTGAGGGAAAAATTACTTTTAAGTTTAATGCATGAATTAAACCTTATTAAATAAATCGTGTAAAAATCTTATTCAAACACAAATTTTTTATTATACTTTATAAGATAGTTGTTATGTTTAGGTTGATTTATTTTTTTCCTTAAATAAAACCCTTAGTTGTACCCAAAAAAATAAAATAAAATTAGCCAAACATATTTATTAATTTAGTACTCATAAACTTTTCTAAAATAAAGTAAATAAATTTAAATATATAGTAAATATTTATATATAAGGAAAATTTTGAAATTATTAAATTTGATTCAAATAATCCATGTTTTCGATGGGATAGAATTACTAGTTTACTCTGATTAACATATTATTTGGATATATAAGATTATTTGATTCGATAAAACATTTTTTACTACTTATTTGAGTATTTCAAAATATTTAATTTTAAATTTGAACACTTTTTATTAAGGAAGGAAAATATCTTTGAAGAAAGAAACCAAAGGCATGAAAATCTGGATCAAAATCTTCTATTGCTAGTGCCTATCTCAATCCCTCTCCCTTGTCAAATATTGACATTTGCATTAAATTTTACACATAAAAAATTTTAGAAATGGTAACATATCTTATTGCATTTATACTAGTTCTAATTTGAAATCTCTACTTAAAAAAGTATAAAGTAGAGATTTCAAATTACAAGTTTGGTGTAAATGCAATAAAATATATCACCTATAATATCCATTCATATATAGTAAAGATAACAGCATAACTTTACATAGAAAGTTTAAAGTTAAATATTAATATACATGGATACAATATAGAATTTAGGAGTAGGGTAAAATTTTGCTCGTCATAAGCTAAACATTTTTAGGCTAGATTAAGATATTTCAATTTATTTAAGTACAACTCCGGTATATTCCTAGTAGCTAGAGGAGTCTATCTTTCTTTAGAGTATTAAAAATAAAATGAGAAATGAAAATTCTCAGTAGATAATGAGGAGTTCTAAAGTATTTAAACTATAGTGATTCCAGCTATATTTTAGTACAAAAATTCACACAGTTACTGTATCATAATCTCATTACATTACTTTCAAGAAAATCATATTTCATAACATTATGAGAAGTAAATGCTAAAAGAAATATATGCTATGTAATATATAATACAGCAAATGTTAATATGATTATAATATCTTTGCTTTAAATTCTACTTTTCTTTGTCTGTTTATCTCACACATATTCGAAGGTCTTCTCTTTGAGAATTCTCATTCTCTTGTATTGCTCTTAACATTGTGATAATAAGACGAAACTTTTATGCCACACTAACCAAGGCAGGTAATATAAAACGATCTTACATCTTATCTCTTTGCCTTGTTGGCGGTTAGCGACAAATCTTAAATGTTTTGTTTTCAAATTATTCACTTGCCATTATGCATAATTCATAATAAATATATAGATATATAAACTTAGGCAATAAGTACAACTTAAATAAAAAGGCTTAAAAAAAATAAATAATGACTTGAATAATATAAATTCATCACATAATAATTTAAATAATAAAAGATAAAATAAATAAGATAATTAATAACTTGAATAATCCAAATAGATTCATCACATAATAATTAAATAATAAAACATAAAATTATGCAATAAAATAAAATAAAATAAATAGAGTATAGAAGATATAAATTAATTCATAAACTTAAAATAAATGAATTGCATAAGAACTGATATAATATAAGCTTGAGAAAAATAAATAATATAATATCTTAA
Organism: Pterocarpus macrocarpus; assembly: GCA_031439585.1. Lineage (NCBI taxonomy): Eukaryota > Viridiplantae > Streptophyta > Magnoliopsida > Fabales > Fabaceae > Pterocarpus > Pterocarpus macrocarpus. The sequence continues at coordinate 71,255,389 of CM062522.1, forward strand.
TAAAATTTCTCAAAACATGAAATTGCTAATTTTAGATATTAACTTCTAAAGGGTCTGAATTTAAAATCATCATGATTTAATTAGTTTTAAACTTTTTTATCATGGTCCATAAGTCAATTATTGTCATTATGGCTGATTTAGCGTATAGGTCATGTTCTTGTCAAAGTCACTATAAAGTCATAGTAATGTCCGTAAGTCATGAGTTATTATATTGTTCATAAGTGAAGATATAAATTTTCATACAAATATATTGATAATTTAATAACTCAAATTTGTGTATAATAAATTTTACTTATAGTTAGATATAATATTTTACTGTTAATATTGATCCCCTAGAGAAAGTGTTATAAAAATCGAAAACCCAAAATAATGTATTAGTATAATAATAATAATAATATAAAGAAATATTAAATAAATTGACTTGACATGATGAATAAAATAAATAGAAATGATAATGAGCAATAATGTAAATTAACATTAGTAGAAATAATTTGAAACAATAAATAGAATATATGGCAATAATAAATAATAAGGAGCAATAATATAAATAAATAGTAAATAAAATAATTTGGGATTATAAATAAATTACAATGAGAGTAATACCGAGCAAATAAAATAATTTGAAATATAAAATAAAATGTGATAATAAATAATAATTAGTAATAATATAAAATTATATAACTTGCAATGAATAAATATAGCCATATTTTTTTTTATAAATAATTTTATTATCTACTTCAAAATTTTTTATAGGGATAGAAAGAGGTGCACACATTCAATTCTTCTATTAAGTATTCCTCCACTAAATTGATATAATTTTCATTTTTTCTCTATTAAAAAAAAAAATCCTCTCACACCTTCACTTCTACCTAATGGATTTGAATGTGTGGTTTTGCTCGTATTGCGCTGCTTGTATAGCCGTAGGAAATCATTCTTTACTAAGAAGCAATTTAATTTCACTAGTGCCGTGCTTGCACCACAAAGTTGAAACTTTCTTGTCCTTTATTTCTTATCACGTTGTTTTTCTTCTTCTTTATTTCACAAAGTCTGCCACTACGGTTGACGTCAACTTGTTTTTCTTTTTTTTGACTTTGTGAAACTTCTTTTGTTAATTTCTACAAAGTAATAATTATGTTAGTTGCATTTCTTCAAAACACTCGACATATGTGTATAAGTCATAGATAAGAGATAATATAGGAATTAAACTAGAATGAAATAATCTTGTTACAATTGAATTGGTTAGTTAATGTGAGGTATGAAGTAGGTAATACGGCTATAGTTTCTTTAACTTTATTTTCTAATATTAAGTATTAATGAGTGATATTATAAGTTTTGAATTTAATATTATTTCTAAATTAATATTATTCTTGTTTTAAGATTACCATTACTAACATATAGTTTTATTTTAAAGAGTTTATGCCTATAACTTAATTATTTAACTAATTAATTATTGTCACACTATCAACTCAAACAAATCAATTAAAATATTAGTTCGCATAAAATATTTTATGAAAAGATATCACATTACCATTTTTTAAATTTCTAATATATAAATTTAATACAAATGTCAGTATTTGATTTTTTTGGGGGAAGGTGTAGAGATTAGAATAGACATTTGAGACAGAAGATTTTCATCCTAAAAACTTAGTGCTGGTGATGACTTTTGTTGTAATGCGCCTTAAATTTTGTACTAAAATTAAATATAGATTTAAATCTGTACATAAATGGAGATGGACATATGTATAGAATGGAATATAGAATACACATAGTGTTATAGATTTGTTAAGCATTTATTTTGGAAGGCAATAATGAAATAGGATTAGCTTTGAATTATACATATATTTATATTAGGCAAATAAATATCTTCTAATAGTAAATATACAAAAATTAGCTGTTACCAAATATAGATATAATCAATAGCGTTGGATTATAATAAATAGTAATTATAAACTAAACTATTTAGAAGATTCCAATCCATAACTGAGAACTCCCGCATTTATATTTAGATCCATTGCCTCTAACAAATTCCATATTTAGGAACTCTAATTTAATAGATCCAGTTTCTTTAAAATATGTATTTTTTAATTATTTATTATGACCTTTCTTAAGTCGATTCAATCTTAATTGATAAAAATTTTATTTCCTGAGATATTTCAAATTGTTTATTATTATTTTATCATACCTTCAACCTAATATATACTTCTACAAGATTAAATGTATCTATTTTTATTTAATATTTTGTTTATTAACTATTAGGATCACACATGTCGGTATTCAAATGAGTCAATTTTACTTTTATTTATTCGCATCTGCTTATAGAATAGTTTTGTATTTTTCGGTTAAGGTCTTGCATAATTAGATTATACATAGAGAGAGAGTAACTGAGTAAACTGACTTATATTTTTAGTAATTTTCTTTTCAAAAAGAAATTAAGAAAGATTGGAATCTTTGTGTGAAAACGAAGAAAGATGAAAAAATTATATTATTTTTACTAAAGTTTTCTTAATTTTTATATTTATTATTATCTACCATTAGATAAAATATGAGGCTCAAATTAAATAAAATTCATATTTTATCTAATAATAAATAAAAATAAATCGATACAAATATTAAATTTTTTTTATTACAAATAACATTTGAAATTGTCCTCAAATTAGTCGCACAGGCAGAGTTGTTTCGCCTCCCCATTACGGCTCAGCGTTAAAGTCAGATTCCGTAATTCTATTTAGTACTTAGCGTAAACTCCAACACTAAAGTCTCTAATGTAAACGTAAGGCACTATAACAACCGGATGGAAAATGATATTTATATGTATGATTTTTTAGTCTTTATATCAATGCATTTTAATTTATTATTAGATGAAATGTTGATCTTATTTAATTCGAATCTCATATCTTATTTAATAATAAATATAAGTGCATTGACACAAAAATAAAAAAATCATTAATACGAATATTATAAATCAAACCTATTAGTAGGCAACAACATTACAAGCAAAAGGACAAAAGATATTAAAAGATTTAAAAAAAAAAAAAAAGAATGAGATGGATGTTACCGGCCATGCATCCCATCATGGCAAAGCTTTGAACCAACAAAACTCCCGTCAAAGAAGATAGATTTCATTTTAAATATATAATTTATTTTCTTGATATATAAATTTATATTAATGAAAATAAATATATCTCTAAAATAATTCATATAACTTAACATATGTTAAAAAATAATTTGCACAACTAAAATAAAAAAATTTCTAAACAAATTCTTTTCCTGACAATGCATGTTTCCCTTACGTACCATTCTCCTTGTCCAATTTTTTCATAAAGCACTTATATTATGTAATTAATTAGCGGTTCCTGAATTATCCACATGTGCCATAACTGCCAATTATCGTTTTGTTATAAAAAGCGTCCCAGTTTTGCCAAATTCTAAGAGTTATCAGAACTATTTGATAGAGGGAAAGTTTGAAACAAAAGGCTTTCCCTTCTTCTTCTTCTTCTTCAATGGAGTCTAATTGGGTTCTCAAATATGTGTCCATGTTATTGGTTTTTAGCCTTAGTTCTTCTTCAATCTCTGCAACTCCCACTCCCTCACCTTTGGACCAAGTGATTACCAACATTACAGCCCTGCACCGCAACTTCACTGCCTTATCAGATTTCAGAATGATAAATAGGCGTGTCTTGGAAGATTGCTCTGCTTCAAGCCCTTATCTTCAGGTCAATGTGACCTCAAATTCTAGCTTGTCAGATGATGAGTTCGTCACAGTCACAGTCTCTGGCGTTTCAAACCCTTCCAATGGTGATTGGGTGGCTATGATCTCACCTTCAGGTTCAAAGTAAGAATTGAATGATACATGATTATAGTATAGTAATAAAAAATTCTTAAGCGCTCTTAGAATAAAATAAAGTGATGTGTTGTCGTTTCATTCCTGATATAATAGTTTTGTGGGTCATTCTCATTTCTTGTTTTAGTTATTTTTAATAAAATAATGAGGTGTTGAGTCGTAAATGGAACAAAGTGTTGCTTTTTCATTTTTTTCATATAGTATAGGTAACGAAATTTAAAGTTGAACTTTATTGCATTCATAAGTCATATTCATTTCAATAACAAGAAGTTGGCTTTGTTTTGTTGCATGTGCAGTGTTGACACTTGTCTTCACAGCGAGTTATACTATGTACAAACTGGTGATACTGCCAAACTTCCACTACTTTGCCATTACCCTGTCAAGGTACGTTAATGTGTATGCTTTGAATAATCTTAGTATTATAGTTTTATTTTATTTTCCCTTTGAAATTACTTAGTTCTGCTGCTCTACGTTTGGTGCAACCGTTTCCTTTCTTCCAAGGATTTTTGATCGATGTTGTTTATGCAATGTGTCCTGCATAATAATATAGTTATCTTTTTAAATTCTTGAACAAGATCAACAGCTGGAAAACAAATAATAATAAATGGAGCAACGTGAGTTGATGATAGCATGCCTCATAAATGCCGTATCAGTTATCTTCTGTTGGGTACAAGGTGCAAAACTTGCTTCTAGGGACTCCATTTAATATTGAATATTGGGTATTGTTATGAAAAGCTCGGGCGTATAGACATCAGAGTATTTTTACCTTTGAATGATTAATTTGAAACAGAGATTTCATGCATGGTAATTAGAAATTAAAAAAAAAAAAATTAAGTGTTCACAGCTTAAGTGTTACTCTTGCTGGTGGGTTTTCAGTTACTTCAGGTTTTGGAGCTATAATTGTTTCTGGTGTTTTGTCTTTTGTGTTTAGGTTGCTGTTGTGTTTACATTTGGTTAGTTTCCTGGTTATTATGTTTGCTATTTTGTTCTCACTTTGTATTGCTCCTTCCCTGTTTTTGGGTAAGGGAGGCATTTTACTTACTTTGGAAAATACCCTGCTGAAAAAGTATTCTGCCTGTGAGGTTCTGTCCTTCCTTTATTGCCCAGAACTTATCTGAGGTTACACTTTGGAGACAAAGAAGGGTGTTTGTCCAGCAGCAAAGGACATGAAGGGGTGATTGAATATTGATTGTTTTGAGAATATGACAGTTAGTATATTTTTTCAGCAGCGTATTGATGTTGGTCTTCTCTGAGTCTTTAGTTTGGACTTTCTTTTGCTGGTCTTGCTGTGAACTCTTTCTGGTTCCTTCCCTACGGAAGTTGTGAGCATTTTTGCCAATCAATATATATATATATGCTTAAGTGTTACTGTACTCGAGCTTTTCAAAGCATTTCCCTTAAATATATGAGCTAATTAGTAATGAGATTAATTAAGAACACATTTTTTTTTTTTTAACGTGAGAATACATTAATCTTTAGGCAATACTTTTATATATCTCAACTATCAGAAGAAATGCCTAAGAGATAATGTGATGAACAGTACCGATTACGAATTTCTCAATTGTTTGGCAAATTATTAGTCTGTTTGACATCCTATAATTTTTTTTTTAAAAATTTTTGGTGCATGTCTTCCTTTATTATTTTTCATCCACCTTGTAGCCAACCTGTCTTTTTTCTTTTTAATTTTAATTATATAATATTTTTTCCATGAATTGATACAATTATTTTTTAATTAATATATGATATTAAGTATGTTTGTCAATTTATTGATGATTTGGCATAATAGCACATCAACAATAAGTTGACGCAAAAACTTACAGCATCAACTTGAAAATTTCAAAACAATAAAGACCCTCATCGTTCTTTAATTGATTGTGAAAACTAGAGCACGAGGAAGCTCCATTTTAGAGGTTGATTACTTGAAAAATTACTAATAAAAGAGAACAACTAATGCTGGAATCATAAACTAGTTATTAAAAAGTCAATCCTCCGCAGTTTTTTAATTCTAGAAAATTGGCATTAATTGATTATTGTGGTTGCTACGTGTATAGGTAAAGGAACCACAGGAGGGTATGTATTTTTCTTTCTCAAAAGTTTCAGTTTGACGAGCCCACACCGATAACCATCCTCCAGGGCTACAACTGCATGTTCATATACATGCATGTTTGGTGTTTGCTTTTGGCAGTCAGGCCCGCCCCTAATTGAGTTCTGTACCCTCTTTTAATGTCCATGTGCACCACTGTGTTTAGGTGTTGGCTCTTGCTTTTCATCATCATGTGTACATAACTTGGACGCCTTTTTCAAGTTCCAACTCAATCCACACAATACCATTTTTGCTTTGCCTCTTCCATTCTACCTTTTTTATCATTTATCACCACCCACCATCAAATCATGTATACATCATTAATTCTTAGATTCATAACCTGCAGTTTACCTAGTGAATGTGTATAATAACTTGACCCCTTTGAGTATTTTTTTCGTAACATACTATCCATCTACAACATATATTTGTCACCAACACGAGTCATTATTTAGTATTTTCTGTCTGAATCTGTTAGCTACTTTGATTTTCCGATTCAAACTTTCAGTGCAACCCCATCTTTATAGCTAGTTAATCTAATTGATAAAAGATATTTGTAAACGTAGTGATATCCAATATTACCTTTTATTGTGATCAGCCACACCAAAATGTTCACTTGTTTGATTTTCAGAAAAATACTTCCTCTGCTCATTTATAAGTGTTTTTTTAGCAAAATTTTTTTGTCCAAAATTATTTGTTATTTGAGAATATCTATGAAATATTAATTAATATTTTTTATCTTTATTCTTATATTTACCTCAACTAAATTTGGTGACTATAAATAATGAGGAGAGAGAAACTATAATTTAGATAATGTAAGCTAATTTTTATCTATATTTAAGTTAATTTATTAATTTTTTAATCCTTGTGCCAAAATCTTAAAAGATACTTAGAAGTGGACAGTGGGAGTACCTTTGACGCATCATTTTGAGTCACATCATTCAAATTGGCACACCAAAATCAGATAGGGATATGTAAATAAATGTTCTCTTTAAATTCCTACCAGGAAAAAAATTGTTCTCTTTAATTCCTGACGTGATGCTGCGTTGAGATTTTCACTTACACGTTAACAAACGTATGAGCAGCCTTTTATTCAACTTATTGCACTCGCCATTAAAATTTAATGTGATGTTTTTGTTTGCATAATTTTTCCATGCGTTGTGTTATTAGCATATTTTTGAATAACTTTCACATTTATACGTTGTGATATTCTTGAAGCTTATTGTACTTAATTATTATCCGCGTCACGCCCATATGATTTTTTTTCCTACAACTTGCATCATCATACTTGCACACTAGGTGTGAAAGTGTCATTTTCTTTTCGTATATGATAGAGGAATGAGAAAATATAACACCTAGGGACATTAAAGCCAAAAGCGTATGTCGAATTTTGCTCCCTCGAAGACACTGTCAAAGGTGTGTTACGTTCACGCGATGTTTTATTATTATTGAAAGCTCCAAAATGGTACATTGAGATAGAAAATTTTTTAGATGTTTTTAGAGTAAATAAAAATTATTATTTTGTATTATTTAATATTTAATTATATCAATAAAAATATAATTAAAGTAAAAAAAAATTATAAATTACAAATTAAATTCATGAAAATTATATAATGAAGCAACAATTTTTGGTGGATTTATTCTGAAAACACACGAAAGTTTATCAAAATTGCTATGCTCCTATAAGCTTTATTCATTCTATTTATTTATTCATAGTGAGGATGGAACAAAGGCATATTCCTATTCGTAATTATCTGCCAAGATTTTGTATTTCTAATTTCTCAGGACAAGAGCATTTTCATGATCTGGTGGATTTAATGCTTCCACCTAATCAATTTTTTGTCCTACAAAATGGAGCCAATCTGTCATTTGCAGACACGTAGTGGTGAATTTTACTCTAGATGAGATCAGGGGACACTCTATCTCCTTTATGCCACACTATCAGCAACAGAGTTCCAATATAAAATGTGTTCCTTTCCTCTGTTGTTTATCTTTTATATATAATTTTTTCTTATAAGTGAAAAGTCCAAAAGCAGAAAAAAAATGGACAATCTTGAAAACTACAAGTCGAATATTTGAGGCCCCATTTGGATTCCTTACAAAACGTAAGTAACATAAATGATTAATACTTTCAAGTTTAGGTTCATTAGATGGGGTTTGTATTAGAATTTAGAATAGCTTTGGGAATTGCTTCTCGCCAGAGGAATAAAACATACGGGCATTGCATGAATCGGCATAATAAACCAAATCAGGTAGTATATAATTATATATGACATTAAACAAAGCATATACATGGTTACAAACGAGTAAATAATACTTCTATTTTTGAACTAAATGGCAAAGATTCGGTCCGGCAAAATTTTTAGTTATTAATCTGTTACTTTCTTAAGTAAAATTAGAAGTAGGGGCAGTCATGATCAGCACTCAAGTTTTTCTTGACCTGATCTTTTAATTAAATAAATTTTTAAAAAGTTTCAATATTAATAATCAGGTCAAAAGTAAGTTGATTTAAAATTTAAATAAAATGTATAAATTTAAACATTATATTAAATCATAATAATTTAAAAATAAAAGGCTTGAAATTTAAATTGTTCTATAATATATTTTTTTAAAAAATATATCAATATAAAATATCAAAATATTATTAAAATTTTATAATTACTTATTTTAAAATTATAATTTTTTAGTATACAAAATTATAATGTTAAAATATTAAATAATATCGAGCCGGGTTAGGCTTGCAACATCTGGGGGCAAACTTAAAAAGCGGCCTACCATTTAGCACATCTGGCTTTTTCCTGTAGTTGATAGGTTTGGACTTCGGTGAAGAAGTACTTATTATGGAAGTGCCTCCTTTTGATCCCCAGAAGGAAAATTTTTTGCTGGATACAAATTTAAAGATGTTCTTAATTAATAAAGTTTGTGGAGTTTAGAAACAAGTTAATGTATCTAAATATGAGATGTTAAGTTTATATCTATGTTAAGAGAATATGTAATATCTATTTTATCAATGAATTTCATGTCAGCTTAAAAAAACATTTTAGATCATATTACTATGTTTTATGACACATTTACCAATAATAAAAATCCATAAAATAGACAGCTTAAAAGGTTAAAACACTTGCACATTAATGGAGAAAGCAATGACTATTTATTCAAGTGAAAATGTTTCAGAACATTACCAATTCCATAACATGATAATGTAATAAAAAAAAGAAAAAAAGATTTGTTCACGTGATGATCAACCACGGACTTACATGTTGTAGTAATGTTGTGCACTCGGATTTACGTAAATGTAGGCACAATTCATGTCAAACGATCCAGATTACCTCGGTTGCAAAAACAAAGAATGCAAGAAATACCAGAATGGGAAATGTGCTGTCACAACTTGCAATGGTTCAATAAAATTCCACGTTATCAACATTAGAAGTGACATTGAGTTTGTGTTCTTCTCTGGTGGATTCTTGACGCCGTGCATTGTGGGAAGGTCCACGCCTGTGAGTTTTGCTAATCCTAAGGGGCCACTCTATGGACACCTCTCAAGCACAGATTCAACTGGAACATCAGTATGTAGCAAACTACTTTTCTGCTTTAAATATATTGTTCATTGTCCAATTATATATTGGATAATGTGATTGGAAAATACTAATCATTTTTTAAGTGGTTGGTGCTGCAGATGAGATTGACATGGGTTAGTGGAGACAATCAAACTCAGCAAGTTCAATATGGAAATGGGAAAACAGCTACTTCAGTGGTCACTACATTTTCACAAGATGATATGTGCAGTGAGTAATAGCTTTACTTTTGCATACCTATAAGTATCCGTTTCAATATACCCGTCAGTTTGACATATTTGAAAATCAATGCATCTAGATGAGTATCTAGATGAAATGATTTTCAAATATACCACTTTGGTCAAACTGACATGTATATTGAAACAGAGGGAGTATTTCACTTTCCAATATGCTTCTATAAATAATTTAATATGAAATCAACTCAATGGTAAAGTTTATACATATTATATACATATAACTTGATTAGAAGGTGAAATTCTGCTCTCCTTGAACTCGGTGAAGTAGCATTCTACATTATCATGACAAGGAATATTGACAGAACAGCTGTTATAATCATTTACCAATGATTATTTATTTCTATCTGAAATTGACAGCTTCACCGCTGCCAAGTCCTGCCAAGGATTTCGGATGGCATGACCCAGGATACATCCATTCAGTAGTTATGACAGGGCTTAATCCTTCAAGCACCTTCTCCTACAAATATGGAAGGTATGAACTCAATTGAATACATTGAGATTGAGGTTATAATATCAGAAACTATTTGTGCTTCCATGTTATATGCATTAAAAACTGATCCGAAAGTGATTTTATAATGTATACTAATTCTCTGTCATCACATATGAATTGCAAGAATCTGTATTTGTGCACAATGTATTGCAATACATTGTGATTGTGCTCAACAAATATTACTTGTGCTGATGGTCCAGTGACTCGGTTGGTTGGAGTGAAAAAATCCAGTTTTCAACCCCACCTGCTGGAGGATCAGATGAGCTCAGATTCATTGCATTTGGTGATATGGGCAAGACTCCTCTTGATGATTCAAAAGAACACTACATTCAGGTAAATTGCCACTTGAACAAAACTAGCATTTATAATTCAGATGCATATTGAGATAAGCAAATAGGATCGGGGTAGTGATGTTGTAGACTACTCCAACATCATTGCATCATCAGCATGTAGTGTACTGATCAGCTCTTGATCTTGCTTTTCATGCAGCCTGGAGCACTTTCAGTTATTAAAGCTATAGCCGATTATGTAAAGTCTGAGAAGGTAAACTCACTGTTTCACATTGGAGACATAAGTTATGCAACAGGTTTTCTAGCAGAATGGGATTTCTTCCTTCACCTTATCAGCCCGGTGGCTTCCACACTTTCTTATATGACAGCAATAGGGAACCATGAGAGGTATTGTCATCCACATGAAGTTGATGGCAACTAGCAAGTTAAAATTTTATGCATACTATTAAATTTACATGCTCATAATTGAATATATGGCATTGTTGATTTGGTGAAAAATAGAGAAAAACATGTTACAGTATCATTACTAGACTTCTTGTTTATACTCAGGGATTATGTAGATTCTGGTTCAGTATATCCTACTCCTGACTCTGGCGGGGAATGTGGAGTAGCTTATGAGACATACTTTCAAATGCCAACTGCAACAAAGGATAAGCCTTGGTACTCAATTGAACAAGCAAGTGTTCATTTCACAGTAATATCAACTGAGCATGACTGGTCAGAAGATTCTGAGCAGGTAAAATGAGGGAAGGAAATCAAGGAATTATTTTGTTTATTGTATTTATGGTTTAATTGAATAATTATGTAATATATGTAACTTTTCTATTGCAGTATGAATGGATGAAAAAGGACATGGAATCAGTTAATCGACAAAAGACTCCTTGGCTAATCTTCATGGGGTAAGTGAGTTCTGCACATTTTTAAACCATAGGTTTTTCTCCAGTTCACAGCATCATTGGATATATCCATTAATCCTAGTATTTGTACATGCAGACATAGACCAATGTACACATCTAATCATTTATCTGCTGATGACAATTTCATTGAAGCTCTGGAACCACTGCTATTGGAGAATAAGGTTAGTGTTAGAGTATGAAGGAAGCTTATGTGCAGATTTTTAGACAGCAGAACATCTATGGGAGGAGAAAACACTCACAACCATCTTTCATTCATATTTTCATATATATTTATACATACAAAAAGCATTGTTTACTGCTACAAGTCATCAACTACTCACCTAATTTAACCCCTTAAACAAGCATTGCCCATACATCTCAAAAGACTAAACATACCTAACATTTGCTGCTACTGTACTATACTATGACAGCAACCATAATTTTCTACATCAAAATATTTTCGTTGCAGTAAGCTATGTCAGTTTTCAACACTTCTCGTTGACAAGCTTGCTGCAATCTCCACGTTCTTTTCTTGGTTTTGAAAGTTTGATTTTAGGTGAAGCCTTTGCAAGAACATCTACAACTTGGTGCTTGTGAAACATCTCCTACTTCATTGTAGCTTCCCATTTATCAAATTCACCATCTTTTTCATAATTTTCTCTTTCAATCAATCCTGCATTGCATCTGCTATAAACATGCTCAAGTGACTTAGTGCCTTTAACAGCAAGATCATCATTAAAATCAGCTCTATGATCTTCAAATTTCCAAGCATCTTGTCTTACCACTATGCTGTCATTGCTAACAGCTTTTGCCTTCATCTTGTTCCAATTCTTTAGAGGACTATCATCAAACTTACATCTCTTGAGACAACTTTTTCATTCTTCAAATTATTGATCCTATCCCTCTTAGATTCATCCACAGAACATGAAAGAGCTTCTACATTGGTGGGCTTCCAATGAAAACTTCTATTTTTCATCTCAAAAGTCATGAACTCGGAACCATAAGAATCCATAATAGTGCAGTATTTTTCTTTGACAGCAGAACATCTATGGGAGGAGAAAACACTCACTACCACCTTTCATTCATACTTTCATACATATTTAAACATACCTTGTTTACTGCTACAAGTCATCAACTACTCACCTAATTTAACCTCTTAAACAAGCATTGTCCATACATCTCAAAAGACTAAACATACCTAACATTTTCTGCTACTAGACTATACTATGACAGCAACCACAGTTTTCTGATCAAAATATTTTTGTTGCAGTAAGCTATGTCAGTTATCAACAGTTAGCACATCAAGCTCCTTAGACCCTTGTTGCCATTCCTTGTAGTAGCAATTGACTCTATGATGAAAATGAAACAGGTTGATTTGGTTCTTTTTGGCCATGTGCATAATTATGAGAGAACTTGTTCTGTCTATCAAAACGAATGTAAAGCCATGCCTACAGAAGATGCAAATGGAGTTGACACATATGATCATAGAAATTACAGTGCCCCTGTGCATGCTGTTATTGGCATGGCTGGCTTCACCTTAGACAGCTTCCCAAACAATGTAAGTAATTCTCTGACCATCATACTTTCTCCTCCCAATCCTTCAATCTCCCCATCTTTTCTCTTTGTGCAGGAAAATTACGTAACACACATTTATTCATATATACATAGCACATCCATATCTTCAGGACTATGCTTATGGTTTTTTCTTGAGCAATGAAACTGTATGTTTTTGTGTATCAACAGGTTCAGAGCTGGAGCCTGATAAGGATATCTGAGTTTGGTTATTTAAGAGCACATGCTACAAGGAAAGATTTAAACTTAGAGGTTAGTATTTTACGTGCTCATATTTCAATCTTAGTGATCTGATTTTCTGCCCTTAGAATCACTTCATACTTCAATAATGTTTCTTTTCATATGGAAGATGCGTGTACTTAAATACAATTATATTGACTATCGTCTACTATACTGCAGTTTGTGACCTCGGATACAAGAGAAGTTAAGGACAGTTTCCACATATCAAAGTGAAAGCTCACTTAAAAAACCCATATATATATAGATATATAAGTCAACAGACTCATATAGATTGAGAGGTACAGACAAATACACACATATAGGATTGAAAGGCAAAGGAGAGATAAACAAAGTTGCAGACCAACAACTTCTCACTCTATACTGTTTATGAATGTTCTCTCACATAGAGTTCTATTTTGAGTTTGAATTCTGGTGGCTTCGACACCCTTATTACTTGTCCAATTGTAATTGGAGGTTCTGCTTAATGATATTTGGTATTTCCTCATTTGGTCTTTGACTCTATTACTTTCTGTCAACAAAAGTAAGCCTTGTTATTATTTAGAAAAGAAATATCTGAGGATGAATTGAGGACTGCACCCTTGGTACGCAAATGCAACTATTATACAGGGATGTGTGAAATTGTGAAAGAAAAAATGAGGCAAGATTTTGGCAGGTAAACCTTATAGTGGTACAACATTTCCAATTATATTCTTACAAATAAGTGATATGGAAAATTTGAGTGTCCAGCAAACAAATGCTAACAGCTGCACATGATTGCTTTTGGAATGTTTGAAAAAAGGCACTATCCGTGACACGTTGGACGATAAATCTTAGGAGTTGCACCGAATTCTGCCACCAACAGTTACTACTGATCTGGACTAATGCAAAGAGTAATTTTATATTCAAACAGGTTATTCTGACCCGTGCCAATCTCACTGGCACAAAACCTTATGTAAAATTAGTCTCAATCATGCAAGATGTGTTAGTAGTAATTTTTAACCAAGATGGTTTTCATCCAGTTTTACTAATGGAAGTCACTTCCAATATAGGTAATTTCAATTATCATTGACAAACTTACGCACAATCAAGCACATATACAAGGAGACACTGGTATTATTCCAGCATATAAATAAAAATTCATCCCCTAAAACTCCAGGCTGATATAGAGAAAAGGGGTCTATCACCCCAACAGACAAGTAGACAGCCATGCCCTTCTTGAATGGTATATTTATATCCATAGTTCTGCAACACCTTCTTTGCATGCAACTCCCCATTGTTGCTCAAAGGTACCCTCATGAACCCCCACACATCAAGCCTTCGAATCCAGTTCTCCAGTTTCTCATACCTCTCCTTTCTGTCAACTCCCTCACATGCAATAATGTTCTTTATCTGCTCTCCAAGGAGCATACTCTCAAGCTTTTTCCTCTCTAATGGTGTTCTTATAGCAGTAGAGTCCAAGCAGTCAAACAATGCAGTGTAGAAGTGCAATGCTTCATTAACCCTCTCCACTAAATTACATCCATTAACATTAGATTCCTGTTCAGTAATCACCATCAGTTTTGGTTTGAGTTTGCACAGATCACTTAGAAAGGTCTCCATCTTAGGTGAAGGATATAGTGGAGGTGGTGACAATGCAGAATTAGGACTCGACATATATGGACTAAACATATCTCTTTCAAGCCACTCAGCAAAAGTCCTTCGGTTCATGTGCGCTGCTGTCTGCAAATTCATAGATACGGCGGGCGAGTTCCTCCCAACCATTTCATCATCAGTTGCGAGAAGACGATGCAGCTGAAGGACCGAACAGATGGCAAGAGCTTCACCTGTCCGGACAGGCAAGCTTTCAATATCAAGGTCTTCCAATGTGCTAACAACAGGATTGAATTGTAAAGGAAAATCCAATTTCCCAGCTTCAGTGCTCAAAATAGAGCTCATTTGGTCTAAAACCTCCTTCCTTTCATGAATGCCTGTGATCTTTAGATGGGGCGGGCCTTCGTGACGTTTATTCAAAGTGTGCAAAAGGTCTATCCATTGAGCTGGCTTAGAACAATGGAGATCAACTATGTGAACCATTTTTTCACCTTGCATGGCTTCAACGATTGCCTGATTCGTGGTCACGAATGCACACTTCAAAAAGGGAAGCAAATCATAGAAATAGTTTTGAACAAGGATCTCCTCAGAGAGAGATAATGGTTTTGAGGAGTTGAGGGCTTTATATACACCGGGCAGTTGTTTGACTATCCTGAAAGCAAGTGCTTCACTGAAATAAGTGACAGTTCGCTGTGCTGCTGCACCATCACGAGACAAAAGATAAGAAATGCGCTCAAGTTCAATATCTGCATTTTTAAAGCTGCCAGATGCAACATATTTAGCACATCCAAGAAGAAGATTGAACGGATTTGAGCTACTGCTGTCCTCCCCTCTCAGCTCCCTGAGCCTTTGGTATGGTGAACCTAGTGCAGGACAACTGAATTAGCACAAGAACAGCAGATAAACAAAAGATCATCCTTCTGCTCAAACCATATAAGTTTTGGAACCGAATAAAAATTGTTGTGTAATTGTTCTGTTTTTCATCAATCTCACATGATAGAAGAATGGATTTCCCAAGCAGAAGCAAATCTGTACATGATAACAATAACCAGATATCTTGAATATTAGCTTAACTTGCCATTCACTTAAGTTCACCCCCTAATTACTTGTTTTAGATTTATTCAAATGTGTTGTGTATAATGTTTGTGGTGGTAGCAACTGTTGCTGCACTTTCAACTTTTTGCCATAATGAAAATTATTATCTTTAACAAATATAGAAAAACACAAACCCTGTGCGAGCTATTAGATGGCAGACAGTTTGTCACACAGAATTTTTACACACTTCTCACAAACTTTTCTGTGAGGCATTGAATTGAATCCCACTTAATCTTTTTTTGTACAACTCAAAATTTTCACAGTTGTGCAAAAATCATGTCCTTCATAAAGAGACCATGTGATCCATATAAAGGGGTAGATGTAGCCAGAGAGTATTAAGTACCTGAGTCCATAAGGGTACTCTGTAATTGGACAGCTGATCAAGAACACCAGCACCTACTTCAAATTATTAAAGCGCTGTTGGTAACGCCAAAAACGCACAAAAATGCCTCTCACAACAACTAAACCAATGGTAAATGCAAAGCTTTACAGTTTGCAATGTTGGGTTTTTATAGAAGTATAAGTCACACTGAAATTGGAGCTCTTGTCTTGAAGGATTTCCCCACGGCCATAATGGACAGGAGAAGAGGTTGATATTGTTACATTTTAATTCTTGTACTTCAGCTACAGAATTAGTCGTCTCCATATGGATTAGATGAAATTGGTGCTGGCCAAATGGGGAATCATTGACAAATACAAGCATGTCCAAACGGGCTTTGCTTGTTTCTTAGTGACTAATGATGAGCATAGCTAGGAAAATCTTAGGAAGTGCCTCCAAAACTATTATGGGATTCATCATTGATGTGCAAGGCTAAATTGTTGAGATTAAGAATGCCAAATGTTGTAGAACTTTTATATTCAGATTCTTACACAGGAAGTAGTTGTAGTATATTGGGCTCTACGGCAAACAAACAAAACTTATAAATTCTAAGCAGTTTCTTAGGATCTTCACCCATTGTTATAATATAGATAAAATCAATTAGAATTTGTCGAAGTTAGTTAGAAATTAGTTACACATATTAGTCTATATAAACAGGGTTTTCACTTATATTATTCACATCATTAGTGAAATTTACACTTTTATCCTTTTCTCTATTTTCTCAAACTTCTTGGCTCTGCCATTTTTTCAACCCCGGTCCATCGGATTCATATCATGGTGGCTAATAATATGCTTTCGAAGGCCCATAATCATTAATTCTAAATTGAATTGATTCGGTGGCTCTTTATTTTATGGTTGTTTACGAGCCACTTTTGGGTGTATTTATTTATGATTATTTGGGCAAAAAATATTTTTTTTATTAAAAAATTATTTTTCATATATTTGAATAATTTTTTTAAAATAATTAGAATTTCAAAAAATCTATTTTCTATTTTCTAAAAAAATTTAATTTTCAACTTTTATATATATATATAAAATTTAAGTTTCATAATCACCTTTTTAAAATATTCAACCAAACACGCCCAATCAACAATTTTTTTTCCCCTCATCATCAACTTTTTAGTTTACCATTTTTTCCACAGCTAAGATGCAACGAATACACAGAAAACAAAAACAAAGGTTTGGATCCAATTAGTTATGAGCATGCTACAGGAAGAAAACAAACAAACCAAAATTACATCAACGCAGTCTATCTCTCTTATGAAGAATGTGTTCACTAATACCCGACTAAATATTATTTAAAGATGTTTTGATTGAAAGGTAAGTTAAATTCGAGTATGAGTCATACCAAGAATAAAAAACTCTGGTGTGTTGATTAGCAAACCAAGAATTGTGCAAAAAGTAATCCTGTTACAATTTTTGTGGGGTAAGAATTGTAATAACTTTTTTAACCAAAAAAGTATACTTTTGCTTTCTTCAATTCAATTACATTATATATAGAGCTCTATTCATGATACTATACTAATGCAAATGCGTCCGTCTTTGTCACTAGCAAGAAATTAAGAATGGGCGTTATATCTGCATTATTTAAGCTTCGATTGGCCGTTAAACATGAGTTTGTTTATGCGATTGTTTCCTAGCTCTAGTTATGGGCTTAAATGCTCTACATGCAGCCGCTTGTGCCGTTTAATTGTTATACCTCTAAATCAGTAATCAAGTTCGCCATTTATCACGAGGTGAAACTGTTATCGATATATAATTTCTTCTAACAAAATTATATTAAGTGTGAACTTTAATAAAACTATGCTCAAACTATGGAGGGTAAGTTGTGTTTATTAATTGCTTATAAAAACAAAACAGCATGTCTATAAATTTGATGGGATGTTGAGATCTTCAGTCATCAACTTATTGAAATTCAAGTATAGATGGTGAATATCACGTTGTTGGCATTGCTAATTTTATGGATCAGTAATATTATTGCGCATCAAGATTGCAATGCTAAAGCCATTGAACCCATGGTGCCAGCGGTGTATTTTTTTGGTGATTCGGCTATTGATGCTGGAAACAACAACTATCTCAAGACCTCTGCAAAGGCTGATAAGTTCCCTTATGGTGTGGATTTGAACAATCAAACTGGTCGCTTCACCAATGGCAAAACTCTTGCAGACTTCATCGGTATAAGTTTCCTAAAGATGAATAATACTCTCACACTTTTCTCTCTTTTTAATTTTAAAACTTTTTATATTCTTGTAAATAGTGAGTGATTTGAATAGTTTATATGAGGTTTTATATTCAAATCTTATTATCTTTTTAACCAAGGTTGGGGGGTTAGTCCACCGCAATGTAGCGAACAAACTAAAAAAGTATTCTTGTGATATGTGAATAGGTTACAATATTTTTGTGAAATCTCCAAATATATTTTTTGTGTGAACTATTGGTTATATGCAGAAACAACAATAGAGAAATTTGTGTCTAAACTATAGTTTAGAGATTATTCAAATGAGAAATCAAACATACTGTAAATTTCTTACTTTTAACTGAAGTAGAGGTGAATTAGTTAATATGAGTTTGAATACTACTTAACTACAATGCTAAATAATTTTTAAGACAAGTTTTGATTGATTGATCGTTCAGTTTCTCAAGTAATTTATATGCGCGTATAATAAGAAAGCACTTATAATGTTTGCTCAATAGCTAACCGTTTGGGCTTACCAATGGCTCCGGCATATCTGAGTCTTGGCAAGTCTGCAAGACAGCGAACAACTACGGGGATAAATTATGCTTCAGGCGGATGTGGAATTTTGGATACAACCGGACCTGTAAGAAATCCAAGCTTTGTCAAAAAATTTCAGTTACATTCGGATAAAACATTGAGTCTTATTTTGAAGCAATAAATATACTTCCCTGAAAAGTTTGGGGAAATGCATGTACGTAATGTAACATTTTACAAATGCTTAGGCTTATGATCTCCATATCAATAGTTTGTGAATTAAAATGATAGCCCAAAACAAAAAATGGTATATTTTGAAGCTACCTAGGGTCTGTGAGGTTTCTTTTTTGGAATATTGGTGATAATGGAGTTTTAATTTATGAACTTATACAAATTATCTAAATTCCTCGTCATTAGACTATTTATAGTTGCTTTGGTATGTGTAGTTTGTATTTTCTTTTTCTGTTTTTATTTATTATATTTTCTATTTTAAAAATTTTATGAAAAAATAATGAAAATAAAAATTAAAAATTAAAAATTGAAAAATAAGATTTTATTATTTTTACTTTTTTTCAATATTTTTTCACAAAATACTAAAAATAGAAAGTAGAAACCAAACAGAAAATAAAAACAGAAACCAAACTGCCCCTAGCTAACTTGCACATTTTCAAATTTTTTGTTGGAGATGTCAGAGATCTTTACATTTAACTGTTTTATTTGAGCTACATTTGGCTGTGGCCGAGTTTGAAATTTCATTTTACCTAAACTTATGCAGAATTTCATACTCATTAACCCTTTAAAAATGGAAATAAGTCTCAACCGCTAACACTGCAATAAGATTAAGTTTTCTACGCGTTGTTCATGCATGGTATCTTGATTATTAATTGACCCTATTCTATATTTTATAATGCAGACAGGTTGTCTGAGACTACGGAAACAAGTCAAATTTTTTGCATCAACCGTAAAGAACGATCTTCCAAATGCATTACAAAGTACAAAGAGATTGAGAATTCACATTGCCAAATCCATATATTTTCTCGTCATTGGCTCAAATGACTTATTTTGCAAGTTAAGCCCGAAATGGAATGAAACTAAAAATAAACAAGTGTTTTTCGAGTACCTCTTCCAGAACTTGGTTAAACACATTGAGGTCGTTTCTACTTTCTACTCTCTTCTAGGCCTACCAATTATTGAAGATATGCATCATATATATACTTTGTATATAAGTGACTTTTTTTTTTTTTAATGATATTTGGCTGTTAACTCTCTTCCCCAGACACTCTATAATCTTGGAGCTAGAAAGTTTGTGGTCCAGAACATCTACAGAAGCAAGTTTCATTTTCCTAAGAGGTTGAAACAGTTGCAGTCACGTCTCTGCAATTTAACATTCACTCAATTTCATACTGACCCATTAGCTGCCAAAGTCAAGAAAAATGGAAAGAAATATGGTAAGTGAAAATCTTAACAGGATAACTATATATATATTGTTCTTAATAACTGCTTATTATATATTGTGAATTATTAAATAATCCGCGCATATGTGAAATAATGTTCATCAAAATTAAGCTCGTATAACAAAATTTGTGTACCAAATTTAATTCTTGTAAAATAATTACTTTTTAAGGTACAGAAAACTAAGTGTTTATGTGAATTATTATATATCAATATCATAATGATGACCACGTAATGTGAGCAGGATTCAAATACGTAGAAGAACCTTGTTTTATTTCGGGGGTGAAGCCCTTGTGCAAGAAAAGAGAGGAATACTTACATTTTGACGATAAATCTCACGTCACTCAACGAGCACATAAGCTTCTTGCAGATGATTGCTTCAATGGAACAATGACTTGCACCCCATACAACATGGTTGCCTTGGCACAATTTTCCTCAAAGATGTAGCCTTTCCCTTTTTCTTCGTTTTCATTGTTATTCAAAATTGTCTTGAAGCCTTTTTTTTTTTTTTAGGTGTTTTTGTTTTTGGGGGGGGGGGGGGGGGGGAAGGGAAATGAAAACGGAGCAAAATTGATAGGAGTTATACAAATACAAATTCATAGAGTTAATACGTCTACCATACTGCTACCATATGGGACTCACTTGGACACATATAATGTAGAGGCAGGACAAGTGCCCAAGCAATGGTGACACAGAGTACTGCCAATCAGATTTTAGTGAATTTGGTTTTGCTTGTATTAGTGTAATGTTAGTTCCTCGGTTGACAAAAGCTGCTGTGTTTGAAGTATGGGCACTCCTAAGTAGCTATTGTACCCACTGCTCAATACTTTTTGGATACTTATAGATACTTGTTGGTCAAATATTATAATAAGTAAATGTTATTTAGATACAAATCCATTCCAATAAAATATCAAATTTTGCTCGAGCATTATAAAATTTTCAATTATTTTATAATTTAGTTACTTTATTATTTATAATTTTATACTTCATATAATAAATCCTCCCGTATCTTAACTTTTACAAAATTTTTGTATCCCATATGTGTGTTTATACCTAGTATCAATATCTTATCCCATACCTATGCAACATAGATTGTGGTGGAAGGTAAATTTTGGTATTTCTATCTGTAACATTTTCTGGTTACATTCAAATATCATCGGTTTCGTATAGGTGCGTTTAGCTCCTCCATTTTTTCGTCAATCTCACTGGTGCTGTCCTAGAATAGCCACTTGGTACCGTTCTGGTGCTCCTCCATATTGAAGCCACACATTATTTTAAGGTTTTTAAATTTTTTTCGGGTCAGGACACTATTTTAGGGTTTTTAAATCAAAATATGATGGCACACTTATTATTTTAGTTTTTTACTTAATCTATTAATAGAGATCTCTTCAATTTTTAAATTGGGCCATACTCTGGTGAAGATGGATTTTTCCATCTTCATGTGAAGATACGACGTGGTTGCAACAAATTGGTGACATGTGGCAGAGGTGTATTGATGCACTAATCACCTATGATGTATTGTAGTAATATCTAATTTTAAGAAAATTTAAAAATATAATTAAATATATTTTCAAAATTAATTATCATACACTGACAGTATAAAATTATACTGATAATATAAAATAATTTTACATTGTCAGTGTAATCAAAAAATTTTATCAGTGTAATTTTAATTATTATACACTGACAGTATAAAATTACACTGATAATATAAAATAATTTTACATTGTCAGTGTAATCAAAAATTTTTATCAGTATAATTTCACGTAAAATTATACCGGCAATATAAACTAATTTTACACTGTCAGTGTAATCAAAAAATTTTATCAGTATAATTTTAATTATCATATACTGACAATGTAAAATTACATTGGCAGTATAAAATAATTTTATACTGTCAGTGTAATCAAAAAATTTTATCAATGTATTCAGTATAAAATTATTTTATATTGTCAGTGTAATTTTACATTGTCAGTGTATAATAATTAAAATTATACTGATAAAATTTTTTGATTACATAACGATGTAAATTAGTTTATATTGCCAGTATAATTTTACGTGAAATTACACTGATAAAATTTTTTGATTCTAACAATGTAAATTTATTTTATACTGCCAGTGTAATTTTACACTGTCAGTGTATAATAATTAAAATTACACTGATAAAATTTTTTGATTACATTGATAATGTAAAATTATTTTATATTATCAGTATAATTTTATACTATCAATGTATAATAATTAATTTTTAAAATATATTTAATTATATTTTTAAATTTTCTTAAAATTAGATATTACTACAATACATCATAAGTGATTGGTGCATCAATACACCTCTACCACATATCACCAATTTATTACAACCACGTCGTATCTTCACGTGAAGATGGAAAAATCCATCTTCACCAGAGTATGCCCTTTTTAAATTTTGCTAACTGCCTTATTTCTTGTTTGGTAAATTTTGTTCTTTGAGCATTGATTCATTGCTTCATTTGAGATTCGTGTTTGTGATTCTCCATTTGGTTTTGTTTTTGGCTTTTAGTTTGCACTTCGGCTGGGTTACTATAATATGGCATCAATGATTGTTGTTCTAGTAATTGGAATTGTTTGATATTTGATGCATTTGGAAGCTTATAAAATATTGATTTTTGAGGGATTAACGATGATCAATAATAGTAATTCAGTGAGTAAACTCAATTCTTTTTTTTTTTTAACGTGTTTCATTCATGATAATTTCAGTGTGATTCACTCACATGATTGGAATAAAAACCATGATGTTATTGGTATGTTTTGTATATGTAAATACTATTCTACATATATATGCATAGCGGCCCTTCTTTTTTTGAGGGTGTTTTGTATGATGTATCTTTTCCTTTTTCATATATTGGTGGTAATAAAGATTTCATGCCAACTACCTAAATCCATCATCACTAGATCACTCCTAAGGCTTGTTTTATATGATGTATCTAATACAACTCTATATACTCAAAGTAGATGGCAAAGAGGGTAACGCTTCTCTCAACTTCGTCAATGTTAGCCATTAATATGTATAGGTATCATTGGTTTATTTCCACGCTGTTTCTCTATCTGTCTAAGTTTCCGGCTCCTTACCAAAGGGTCAGGGTCAAGGTCAAGGGCCAAGGGTAGAATAGAAAGCGGGTTATATGGGTCACCGTCCTTTTGTTTTTTGTCGGGATATGGGTCACGGTCTATGCTTTTGCTTTTCGCTCCTCCTTTAGTTATGGGCCCTCTCATCCATTTGGGCCAGTGTTCCCTTAATCTTCTTTCAGGCCCACCTGATTGAGTGCACCATATATAAGTTCTGTTAATCTGTCTCGATCAATTGAAAAAAAAGTTCTGTTGATATGTTGTTTCGTCTCTGCTATAACCCTTTTTCTCTTTAATTTCCCATCTAATTGAAATAAGGAATGAATATAATCATTTTAAGATTTTCCCCTAGTCTTTCATTCTTATAGTTTCAACCTTCCAATTCTAGAGCAAGCTTATGAATATGAGAGTGGCATTGGGATGTCTTTTAAGAGCAAATTTAATAACTATTTACCTAGAATTATTAATGCTTTGTCATGTGCCGTATGTAAGCTCCCCCAAGCATGTATTCCTTTATTTAAATTGAAGCCGTTATAAACTGTCAATATTGACAAACAAACAAAAAATACTTTATTCGTAAAACAATAACATGAAATTAAAGATTCCTCTTGTTCCTGACTCATGTAAAAATCTCTCATTGAATGCTGAATCTAGACTAGCATATATTAACAATTTATAACATATATGCATCAACAAATAACATTGTTTCTCATACACATTAACACTAACTGCAATACTAATATATTCTTAAAATATTAGTACTGATAGGTCAATATAAAATATTACTATTGGAATTTTCTTCAAGTCAAAAATACCAAATATTAAAACTTTTGCATACACTTCCTCCATCTATAAGTATATCACTTTAATAAAATTGATATATCGTTAAAATAATGTATTTGGATATAATTTATATACAAATATATTGATTTAAAGATGTATCAATTTTATCAAAGTGACATATTTATGGATGGAGGAAGTACAAGTTACCAAAAAGGCATGGTAATGCTTACCTTTGTTTCTTTGTAGACCATCTAAGTCCAATCCAAATCCAAACTAATTGTGATTCTTAGTCATAACACCGAAATTTACTGACCTTGCCAAAAACACAAACAGGACAAACTCAAGCATTGCTTTCAAATATTTTGTGAACATTACATTAATATTAATTTTGTGAAAGATACTGGTCCCAAGAATAAAAGATACCATTAACAATTTAACATTGCAAAATGTTTTGCTTGATTCTATACTTCACCGACTTGTCGGCATAATCTTCGGAGGCTGATCCAAATAAAGGACTTTTCATATTCTTCACATACATTTTTGTTTTACTTATGTCTGATTTCTTGTTTCTTAAGATCATATTTGATTAGTTCCTAAATAGAATTCATAAACCGTAACATAAAGATATGTTATTTGTATATCAACTTTAGACACTGAGTACAATATCACTTATCACATAAACTTGCAATATATTTATT
Source organism: Pterocarpus macrocarpus (assembly GCA_031439585.1). Taxonomy (NCBI): domain Eukaryota; kingdom Viridiplantae; phylum Streptophyta; class Magnoliopsida; order Fabales; family Fabaceae; genus Pterocarpus; species Pterocarpus macrocarpus. Next base: position 71,280,403 of record CM062522.1, read on the forward strand.
TCATCTTAATATATATGTACCTTAATACTGAATCATACTCAAATTAATATATAGTGTTTATACAATATCTATATAATGAGTTCAAATGACATTTCCCTAATATAAAGGAAACGAGAATACTTGCAACCGACCACCTTCAGTCAGTACTTTTTATATAGGAGCCTGCATTGTCCTATGAATGAAACAATAAAATACTAGCGAAGTTTGCACCTCATTCTTTCTCTCTCTTACATTTAATTCACATTAGTTTAAAGGTAAGAAAACAGAAGTCAAGTTTGTTGTGTTGACGTGATTCATGTGAGCTAACAATAATATACATCCTTGCTTTCTACCAAACCATATTAACTATGTTGCACTTTCTCTAACTTTTCTGACCTTTTTATAAAATAAGTTCAATTTAGTATTTCTCTTCCACCAGGTGGCCTAATCTCAACTGTTCATTAAATTTTAAGCTGATATCCGTAGGTTAAACCAGTGGTTCTGTGCCATATAGCAGAACCTGAGATTTTGTGTTGCTAAAAAGTAGATATTCACATTCTCAAGAATCAAGAAGAATGTCCAAATTCATTGCTCTCATATGGGGCTATATTTTACTTAATTATTCGTGACCCAAATCAGATCAGCTGTTAGTCACTTCCTTTGATCGAAATTTGTTTATTGAGTAATCGGTTACAAGAAATCCAATCAGCTTATACTTCCAACAAATTGAAAGGGTATTGGTCCTCTTGAAACTTTGCACAAGCTTGAGAGGCATTATCAGCGCTAATTAATACAAACCACCCTTATTCTATTTATTAAACCTTTGGTTGCAGAAAATTGCAATATGCTTAAATCGTAAGTACTGAGGAGGCCACGATATTAAGCTATAGCCATTGGAGCTTCCTTCAAGTTACAATGCCTGAAAGATTCTGCAAGTTTAAGTTATCAAAAAGCATGCTTGACCTTTCATGTACTGAGACCTGAGTCCAATCCTGGTCCGAAACAATTCTTCCTAGCTAAAATACCAAAACAGGTCACTAAACCCATCTAATGCACAAAATTAAATATTTTTGCTCCCAATCATGCAGGGATTAAGAAAATTAGCTCAATAATGAAGGAATATTCCTGCAAATGCAGTGCAAGAAATGAACAGATCAGACTCTTTTCAGCAAACCAATTTATATATTTACAATGCTAAATTGCCTGTAACAAAATAACAAAATATTGTTAGATATCTTTATTTTACATCGACTTAAATTCTATGAAGATCAATATACTGATCCCAGAAGTATGTACAAGTTTAAATTATAAGGAAATCTGCTAAATTGTATATCCAGTTTTTTCTATGCTGCAGACAAGATTACAAATTACGGGTTTATTATATTCTTGTTTACTAATTAAGCTTTTGTTATTAGTATTGATTAATATCATGTATACTTTAACTTTTAAGTGGTTACTACTTTATGAAGGTTATTTTGATGATATTCTTTCCTTGTAACTTCTCCCCCATTTCTTGGGAAACACACTGTTCCCTTGTAAAAGACTTAGGTAGCATGATAACTAATAATGATGGAGTAAGCGCTAGAAATGTTTACGTTTTGTTATTTTAATCAAGGAAGGGATGCTTCCAGCCGACCACTTTCAGTCAATAGTTTGTCTATTAATCTTAGTAAAATATAGAGGTCCTGGACAGTCAATAAGAGGAGCCTCCACGTGGTCCTAACATTTAAATTCAATCCTATAAATATGAAAGAAATATCTATATATTAAACAAAAATATTATTTGTATTCAAAGTTGTGATTTATTTTAAGGAATATGTTAACGTATTTCTTAATTATTGGTTGGGAAAAAAAAATAGAATCCACTCCTAATTAATGGTCAAAAAATATTTTAATGAATTTCATAAAATAAATTTCAACCATGCATGTAAATAACATAACGCTTTGGTATCTTTTCTCTCTCTTTCATGTAATTTCTCATGAATTTCTAAGTGAGAATATACCTGGAGTTGGTCATATTGACGAGATTCTTGTGACCTAACAGTAGCAAAACCTGTTCTACCAATCGTATTAACTATCACACACCCATACAACACGCTCCCCCTATCTTGGTTGCACTTCATATTGCTTTTACATTTTATTTCATTTTTAATTTATTTTATCATTTCTCCTGCTGTCAAGTGGACACCAACCAACTGCTCTCACGGGTTTAAACAATAAGCAGAAGCAGAAGCATTCTTCTATGAGGCAAGCAATAATGTTGTAAGATGACGAAGGGATGCGCCATGCCCATGAAAATGACGCTAATCACTCTTAAGCTAGTTATTTTACATTGAAATCAATCATAAATCCGTCTTTAAATTCCCCCAAAAAAATCTGTCTTTAAAACCAAAGTTAGTGCTATAAATTCATTTTGGTTACAAGTATATGAGCTATATTGATTTCAATTTGTTAAATTTTTTATTATTAAAGTGTAAAAAAAATTTGACACTATCAATTAATAGAAATATAAGAAAATATTAAATTATGGTGGATCATTCATCATAATAGATAGTTAACTAATATAATTTAATATTTTTTTATATTTTTAATAATTAACCGTGTAAAATTCTTCCATATTGATAATATATATAAATTAAATATATTAAATTGTTAGAAACTTTTTTTAAAGAATGCCCGTTTATGCAATTTGTAAATCATCGTGTTGTTATGAATTAAAAAAACCATCAATAATTCTCTAAATAGAAATTTCGAACAAACTCAACACTTATCATCATCGAATATTGCTAAAACTGAATTTATATTTTTTAAAAATTATATCAAATATAATAAATAAGTTATACTAAAGAAAACTTAAATTTAATAGCTCGTGAAAATAATTGCTGCTAAGCACGTTCAATAGCGTGCCATGTGCTACTTTCTTTTTATTTTTATACATAATTAAATTTATAAACATTCCCAAATTTGAAATAATAATAATAATAATAATAATAATATACCAACAAAGTATAAGATATCATAATTAATGTGAAAAACTTTACATGTAAAGTGTCAACTCTATTTTCAAAATCAGATCGATTTTAAGGATCTAATAAATTCAAAATCTGATATGCATAGACGATGGGAATCAATTTTCCTCTTGATATTAATGATTATAAAATTTAAAAACAAAAATACACTACCAAGATTTAAAAAAAAAATATTACAAGTTATAGAAACCCATAGCAGATCTTGATTTGGCAACCTCCAAGCAGGGGTAATAATATTTATATATATCTAAAATTTGAATTTAATATTCACCTGCCTCATGAATTTCTCTCCAAGCAGGGTGCTTTTGACCTTTTTCAATTTGAGCATGTGGCAGGGGATAATTGGCTGTAGCAAAAATAACACATAAAATGCCCAACAGCTCAAACATCTAACAACATTACAAAAGGGAAAAGGGATACTGGTCCTTAAAGATACACAAATTGCAAAAATATTACATAAATATGAGCGACAACACAACGCCTCTCGTCATTTGTCAAGGTAGCCGTTGCACCTCCCCCCCTATTCCTACTTCCTAGTCCCACTTCCAATATAGTATTCTACTACTCTTTCCCTCTTTCCGCAACAAGAAGAAGTAACCCCCGTCTCCGCCTTCACTCTGCTTTATCTCCTTTTCCCAGCTCATAGAACTCCTTCTTTAACAACAACCCCTTTTGTGAATCATCAACGAATCCAATGAATTCCCTTCTTCCAAAACCAAAACTTTCAAATCTCCCGAACTCCTCTGTTTCAACAACCGAACTTTCAACTCCAATGGATTCCCCTGTTTCAACAGACCCCATGTTTTCCCCTGTTTCAAAAACCAAACTTTCTTCTGCTCCAACGGATTCCCCTGTTTCAAAAACCAAGCTTTCTAATCCCCTGAACTGCCCTATTTCAAAAGAGCCAACTTTTTCCTCTGTTTCAAAAACCAAGCTTTCTATTACGCCAATGGATTGCCATGTTTCAAAAACCAAACTTTCCACTCCAATTAATTCCCCTGTTTCAACAACAGAGCCAATTTTTTCACCTGTTTCAAAAACCAAGCTTTCTTCTGCTACTCCAATGGATTCCCCTGCTCCAAAAATCAGACTTGCTGCTCCACCACCATTCTCGGCAGCTTCAAGTTCCATCAGCAGTAGTAGCAGCCGCAGCAGTAGCAGCGGTGAAACCGATGAAAGCCCCTTCTCCTCTCAACGTTTCGAGCTCCAACATGCCAAGTATCAGTTACCAATTCCATGCTCACCTTTTTCCGGGTTCAATTCTCATAGATCACTGGCTATTCTTTCAGGCCATGTTGGCTCTGTTTCATGCTTGGCCTTATGTGGTGAATTCATACTAAGTGCATCACAGGGGAAGGACATCATAGTGTGGCAACAACCAGATTTAAGGCTCTTTGCAAAGTTTGGCCAAGGTGATGGCTCCGTTAAGGCCCTTGCAACCGTTGGGAACAAGGTCTTCACTGCTCATCAAGATAGCAGGATCAGGGTTTGGAAGGTTTCAAGGAGCTCAGAGAATGTGTTCAAGCTTGTTGACACATTACCAACAACAAAGGACTATCTGGGGAAGTTCATGAAGCAGAGCAACTATGTCCAAACCAGGAGGCACCACAAGCGTTTGTGGATTGAGCACGCTGATAGCATCTCCTGCTTAACGGTTCACAATGGGTTGATCTATTCTGGGTCTTGGGATAAGACCCTTAAGGTTTGGAGGCTCTCGGATTTGAAGTGTTTGGAGTCAATTAAGGCTCATGATGATGCCATTAATGGGTTGGTAGCTTGTAGAGGGATTGTGTATTCTGCTTCTGCAGATGGGAAAATCAAGGCTTGGGAAAAGGAAGGCAAGGTTAAGAACTCACATTGTTTGAAAGGGGTTTTGGAGGGTCACAAAGATGTTTCATTTAATTCTGTGATTGTTTCTGATGATGGAAAATGGGTCTATGGAGGGGGTTCTGATGGGTTTGTTATGGGGTGGGAGAGTTTTGAGAGTTGTTGGAAGCTGGTTTCTGAGACCAAGGCACATGAAATGGCTGTTTTGTCTATGTGCCTAATGGGGGAGTTTTTGTGCAGTGGATCAGCAGATAAAAGCATTGGTATTTGGAAGAGAAAGGCTTTTGGTAAGCTTTGTAGAGTTGGTGTGATAAGTGGCCATGAAGGGCCAGTGAAGTGTTTGCAAGCCTCATCTAATAGAATTGGTGGAGGGTTTTTGCTGTATAGTGGAAGCCTTGATAGAAGTGTGAGAGTTTGGTGGGTTCCCAGGTATACTGCAGAAGCAGAGGATAATGATAACTCCGCAATACTTAGCAAACAGAATAATAAGTCCATTGTTTCATGTTAGGAACATTTCGTTGGCTGAGTGATGAAGCACAGGATCCCTTTTTTACAGTGTCTGCTGTGCTTTCATTCTTGATTTGTTTTCTCCTGGGGAATTTGTTATAGGTTGCAGAAACAATGAAGAGTTACATCAGACTCACATACACAGCTAAGAGAACACCAAAATTGTAGATTGTATTAGTGTCTTGAAATTGCTGTTTTGCTTTTGCATTTGTTGTTCATTTCATTTTCTTTTCCTGAGAGTTGATTGTAAAATTTTAGGGTGAAATTAGGGGGCTTGATTTATTTTTTCTTAATGTTTTCTTAGTGAAGATATTAGGGGGACATAGCAGAGTGGTGTGGTTATACATTTTTTGTTCTTTTCGTTTCATTTTTGTATTTGTATACAACTGTAACTATGGCTTCAAAGGATTCAATGAATGGGAATAAATTATGTTCTTTTGTTGGTTGCATGATTATGTTGCATCCATTTGTAGCTTAATGGCCATGTAACCTTTTTTTAAAAGTGCTTGCTTAGGACAACAATTATCAATTGGGAGAAGGACTGAATAATTTTTAAGCTAGGCAAATTATAAAGATTACTGTCTCCCAGATATCATATAAGCTCTCCAGCAGCCAAACAAACAAAATAGGCAACCAACCAAACAAGGGAGATTCTCGCGACAAACAGTTCTGTTACATTTGATTTGAGTCAAGGAATCTTGTCCTATGTTATAATATGATGTCTTACTGATATATTTCTGAGTCAATGATATGTAGATCAGCATATTCATTCTGCTTCCTATTATTTTGTCAGTGTATAGGCAAGAGACGAGACAAATGTCACCATATGAGTATTAGCGTGTTTGAACTTTGAAGGGTTGGAGCCAAATAAGGCCAAAAACAAGACGATACCATAGAAAGGCCCTATTCTTTATTATCTCTACAAGGTTCTTAACACATAATGGATATGATTGATTGACAGCGTAAATAGTGCATCAAAATTAATTTCTTATTCTTACATTTTTGAGTTTATAAATCATGAAAATAACTACGTGATATAAGGAAGGATTACCAAAACTTGTGATATTCTTTCATGGAAAACAGCAAGTGGACATAAAAATGGAAAAACAAGGAAGAAATGAAAAAAAAACTAATGGCAATCGCCAATGGAAAACTAGCCATGACACTTGAAATTTAGGTTTCTGATTCTTTGAGAAATATATACATAAATTAGTCAGCATGTTTTCTTTTTGGAATGGTCATATATTACTAGTACATGTTCCTAGATTTAAAACACTCCAGCAATGTTGTTTCTGCAGAAGTTACTGACTTTAATCCTTTGTGTCTAAATTTTAGAATGACTTTTCTTCTTCCTTTCCACCGTCCATTTGGTACAAAGAAACTGAAAGCAGCTAAGTGTGTCTATTTCGATGGACAACAGAAAGTCTTAAGACCAGGGAAGTCATTGCTTTAAATTAAATAGAAAGCCACCATTCAGAATACAGCAAACAGCTCAACCTAATTTCTTTAGCTTGCCTGAAGCAATATGTTGTATGCTGGGTTTGGACCACATTAAAGAACATAAAAAACAGTATGTTCCATTCATGTAGAAGAAGGCACAGCCAAATGTAATAAACTACGTGTATGAGGGGCTGTTTTGTTTCCTACCTTTGTCATTCTTAAGATATTCAAAAGATGCTGCCGTATTACTTGTACCAACCTTTGCTTTTTTGAGAGAGGCAAGAAGAAGAAGAATAATGCGAGTCTGAGAGCCATGTAAAAGAAAATCAAGTGATCATTTGAAGCAACAAGCAGGAAAGAAAAAAAAACCTTGAAAGTAATGCATGTGCGGCCAAATTTGAAGGTAACAATTAAGGTATTTGGAAAAGTAACAATTTTAAATGTTGGTTGGACTAGTCTTTGTTAAACTGCACTTTTGGAATTAAAATAAGATTCCGTGTTCAGTAGAAGAAACACATTGACAATGCCTTTCAACTAGAGCTTCAAAGTGGAAGAATACCAAACACGGAAGCAAGGAAGAAAGGTCACCCAAAAAGCATAGATACAGTAATATATTATAGTCTTAATCGCTACAATTGTGGTTCATGCTATCTAGCTTGGGGAACTAACAACTAACTAATGATCTTTCTTCTATGCATAGGTAAACACCTTGGACGTGGTGGAAAGACGCGTTGGATTTGCTTAAATTTAAATGTCGTTTTTATAAGGACAATTGTGACTTCTGTTAGCATTTATCCTTGGCAAATGAGGAACTTAGGGGGAGTTATACTCCAACGCCTCATTTCACCGCAACAATTGAAGTCTTTGTAAAGGAAGTCGACTGTGGTCTCGATCTTTCTTCTGTACACGTTGCTTGATATTTTCTTTGGTTAAATTATACTGTGGTTCCATGTAATCTCATTTGATTATTAAATAAGTATATAATTGAAAATTTTTAATGGGTTTCTGTATTCTTAATCAAGTCCTTAAAATGGACGGAGGACTCTTTAAACTTCGTTCAAATGCGTTTATAAACATCTTCAGGTCATTTTATGATATGTTATTGTTAAGAGATTATATAAATCGAAATCCAGTTCTTCAATTTTCTGTCAATTTTATCTGTTTTAAGCAATTGAACTTCGGGATTGAAATACTTGGAAGTCTTTGGCTCGAACAAGGCATCGGGGAAAGTTTAAGGGTCTCAAACAGAATGAAACAAGTCAAACCTGAAAGTGTAAATAAGCAGCATTTCTCATAAGCCTACAATAGTGTCATAAATACATGCCCACGTCCTAAACTAGGACTACCAAAACTTTCTCCAGTTCAACATAAGAATAAAAAGAATATTACAACAATTGATCTTTATGACACCTTAGATTGGAACTACCATTCATGGCACCCTAGCAATCTGAGCCCTGACACCACCTCACAAATAAAATCACACATCACATCTTCTTCTCCATGCAATACATTAGTCATTAGTCAACTAGCAATTCTTTTTCTCATGTAAAAACGGGAATAGATATTGACAGAACAATATGTATATGTTCACATCTGCTTGTAGAAAAGGACATATGCCTGATTATGCAGCACCTTATTTGCTCCAATGGCAAAGACAGATGCATCATCAAATCGTAGCCACTGACCATTAGGGTATGAGGCATCAGCAGTGTAGTGCCCCTTTGAAGGGTCCTTTCCATGGTGAGTAATTGTAGCAACTAGTTCATATTTTCGACCCTGCACAACCATAAAAACCAATCAGCCACTACACGCTCTTCCAATTACCATTAAGATTTCAGAGTCCTAATCAAATATATCTTTTGCCTAAACTCTAAACCCTAAATCTTTGTCCTATTTCGCAAAAGTTTTTTTTTAAAAAAAAAAAAGCATCAGAAATTAAGCCATTCATCCATATTCTTGTATTTCTAATTTAGACTTTTCAGAATAAAAGTAAAAGGGGGTAGGAAGTGCTAAAAAGGAGTCTCCCAAAAGGTAATCACCAAATTGATGATGTATTACACATATTATTAAAAAAGGTTCCCCAAAAGTTCTTTTTGAAAAAAATAAAAATAAAATAAAATAAAATAAAAGCAATCTTAAAATTAAATAAAAGAAAGAAGTAATATATTTCTGCTAACTAAATTCCATAAGAAAAAATAGAAGTGGACCATTATAAATAAAGTAGCTGCTTGCATTCTAGAAAAACAGAGAGAGTAGCCATCATGAAACCCAAGGACTTATTTATGTTCAAAGCGAAGGGACTAAAATAAAAAGTATATACATCTACATATTACATTACCTCAGTAGATGTTGAAACAAGCAAGTCCCGACCCAATACCAATTCGAGAGGAAAGTGAACAGGCTTATGCAACTTAGTGCTTCCTTGGCTTCCATAACTAAAACGCATCAGGTGCAATATCATTATTTTTGGAAGTGTCTGTATCTGCACAGATTTTCTTGCAGTCACAACACCAGCCTGAAAAGAAATTTAAAATTGTTAGTATTTTAAGGATTTTGTTAACATGTGCCATAAAATGTTAAGAAATTAAAATAGAAACTATTAAATGAAAAGTAAAAGCATTTAATATATTGATAATCCAAATAGCATTTAATACTTTATCTTTTTTAGTACTCCCTCCGTCCGCTTATAAGTGTATTTTAAGGCTTTTGCACAGGGATTAATGATATATTAAATATACTCAGATTAAGACAAAATATAGATCAATGGGACTAAATTATCCTTCCACTCTCTTGTTAATTGTCGTCATTGAGAAAATGAAAATGAGGGTAAAGCTGGAAAAGGTTAATTAATACTTCCTTAATATACTCAAATGACAGATAATTTGAGACAACTTTATTTTAAAAAGACACTTATAAGTTGACGGAAAGAGTAATTACAAGTTATTGAAAGGAGGTGCTCCTTAATATGTAGCAAGCCTAATATTTTAATAGCAGTCGTAGAAAGCATATTATCAAATATTGAACATGACCTAGTACAAAGGCTAACTTAAGATAGATGGGTCAACCGAGCGATTATATTAATGGCTAAGATGACCATGGAAGGCAACACAGTATCTAGTAGCTACAATAATGTTAACAATATATTATACTAAAATAAAAAGGTCAAACTTAAATACCTTTCCAGTGAGTGCAGTTCGGTACCCTTCAAGAGTTTCTGGCGCAGAAAACTGGCGAAGTGCATCCTCAATGGTGTCGACAGTATCAGGATGAATGTCAAGATGGAGCAAGAGATATGGCTGAACAGTGGCAGAAGCTCTATTCCCTAAATGACAGGGGGAAAATAATAAATGATGGTAATAGCTGTAATGTCTTATTTTATATACTTATTTTTACGTTTCCATTTTCTCTTTCCAGTAGCAATAATTAATATCAACAATGTTGGGAAGGAGGATTGTGGTAAAAAGAAAGTAAAAAGTTCAGAATCACAGCTATATTTCTTCCCTTTAGCTCTCACCAATATATTAATACAGCAGGATGGAACAGAGTTATATTTCTTACCTTTAGCTCTCACCAAACTTCTGAGTTGTCCTCCAAAAATACCACTTAATTCTGATGGAACAAAGCTTTGAGTCCTTGTCACAGCAGATTTATTCTTCGGCCCCACTGTCTCCCATTCGTCATCTTCTGCAGAAGAAACTAGAGATGATTTGCTACCATTAAGACTTGAAGACTGTCCTTCGAGCTTCAGCAATTCAACATGCATTTGGTCCATTACAAAGCTCAGAAATTCCTGAGCATCTTCCTGCCTGAAAGTGACATGTCGACACCAAGTATATCATAAATTTGCAAGCTTATATTACATAATCAATTATCAATTACATCATACTTGGGCATGTGATTGCATTGCACACTTTCAAATTACCAAATTACCAAAATAAACGACCCAGCAAGGACATAGGTCATCATGACATGACCAGGTACATGCCTAATTGTTAGCAAGAATTTGGTTCGACTAAAGAATTGGCTAGGGAAGAATTTGATTTGGAATTTTTCTTTTGGGAGAGGGCATAACCAAAGACAAATAAATAAATAAAAACCAAATCTTCACCAACCTTGGTCTCCCTGACATGGTATTTGGCACATCTGGAGAAAAATTTTTCAGAACACCTTCAAACATAACTGGGCAAAATGGCTTTCCAGTCTCCAAAGCATCTATATCTTTCTTCTTTAATTTTGCTGCGCTTGGCATGTCAAATTGAGTTATAAACTCAGCAAATGCCGTCAATGTGGGATAGCCAACCTATAAATTAGAGAGTAATAAGCATGCAATAATATCAGTTCAACAATTTATTTTTTCATTTTGGTTACAAGAGAAGTTTACTTAGAATACAATGACATAATAATATCAGTTCAGTAATGTATACACCAAACAGCATCTTTTTTATTTCAGCTGTTACATCTTTATACCTTTAATAACATGCAGCTCAAAAGTTAAGCTAAAACACTAAAAAGGCAGTACTAGTATATATGCGGCAGCAGACAAACAAACAAACCTTAGGAATGTTGCGAGTCCTTAACTCCTGCAAAAGCTGAACAAAAGGAGAACAAGACAAGAGAGCCTGCACAGTTGCATTAAGAAAGCATAGATTCCCCGAGTTAATTAGGCCTCGAGGCAGTAGATCTTTAACGTGTGTAACAATATGCCCATTAAGTGCCTCTTTGGATTCTTGATCAGATAATTTTGATGACAAATCATCATCACTGCAAAATTTCCGTACATTATTCAGGCTTTCAGCCTCGGAAGCATCCAGGCTTAAATTTGTAAACTGGTTCGAGGGACCATCCTCATCGAGTAATGAGACAGGATACACACTATCCACTTTAACTTCATTTACACTAACGGTACTTGAAGGACCAATGGGGCAAGTGGTAATGCTGCCATTCTCCTTTATAGTTCCTGAAGCTCCAGGTAAATTATCACTGACACTGTTCACTCCATTGCATTTCTGAGAATCAGCGGGAGGAGCACTATCTGGTGCTTTTGGTGAATTTAGCAGGTTACTTGATTCAACATTAACAACATTCAGAGAACCGAATTGCAGCTGATTCTTCTCCACACGCTTTTCAATCCTAAGTGTACCAGAAGACTGCTTTAGCAGCAATAATCTGGTTTCATCCTCAGTAAAAGACCCAAATAATAGCACCTGCAAAGCACAAATCCATAAACAAAATTAAAGATTTCAACACTAGTAAATTTAAAAATTAAACTTTGAACATAGGCCACTTTGAACAAACTAAAACAAAAGTAGCAAACTAACAACAATCTAACGAAACAAATTAAAAAGGAAAGCAACATGAAACATGAAACACGACACTCTTGTTCCTAGTTTTCCTGTAACTACATAAGATTAGTAACAGTGATACACCAATGAATTATTTCTGCATTCATCACAACCATTATAAACCTCAGTTCAACATTGAGATCAAAAAATAATAATAATAATAATAACAGACTCGAACTAATGGAACATTAAACAATCAAAACAGAAAGTGCATAACATTTTTCATCATCAATGGTATCAAATTAAAAAGAAAAAAAAAACTTTTATCATCAAAAAAAGAACAAAACAACTATTAGAAAACACCCTTCGGTAATTGTTTGCAAAAACAGTCACTTTTTGACGCAATGGAAGTAATTTCCGCCACCACACATATCAATTTCCAATTTTGTTCACAAAGCACTCGTTTCATCTCTCAGAACAACCCAAGGGCACCAAAACCTAAAAATTTAGAACGGATTATAACGAGAAACCCCAACCTTAGAATCACTCATGTTGCTCATGCGATCGAAGTTGCAGACCCAAAAAGGTGTGATTGAATGTTAATTTGGCAGTATACGAAAAAAGAGGAGAAGGGGTTGTGGGTATAAAGAAAGGGAGGTGGAGATCAAAAATTAGGGTTTTTGGAGACCCTGCAGGAACAGAGGAGTTGGTGATTGAAGACATGAAAGGGGAAAAGGCAGAACAGAGGAAGAAGAGAGAGAGCATTTAACAAAGGAACCCTCCTCCCCGATTCAGCCTTCGTTGTTCCACGACGGAGCATCGACAAGCGCACACAACAGAGACAGAGAAAAGGGTTTGGAATTTGATTTTTATTTTGTTTTTCGATGTTTGATGAGACGGTTTTTAGGGTTAGGGTTGCGATTGCGAAAGAGTAACACTGCCTCGCTCTTGTGCTTGCGTTGAGGTGGTGTTAGAGTTTGGGTGAAACTTGACTCCTATCAAATATTTTTTTAAAAATATTTGTTTTTCTTTTCAAGGAATGATGAGGAGGGGGCGCCCTTTTTTTTTGGGATTTAACCTAATTGAACTATATTTGGATTTTACAAGTCAAACATAATATCTTATTGGATTTGACTTTGATATTCTGTTTTTTGTGATACTTCTCACGTCTCCTTATTTACTTATGTTTTATATTATAGAAAAAAAAAATGGCATTTATGATTGAGGCAAAGGTAAGGAAAGGTACTTGGCTCTTAGAGATTTTAGAGCATGGTTCAGCACTTTTCATATTTTTTTTTTGTGGACGATGCCCTTCTCTTCATTAAGACTGCTATTGCTCAGACCAAGGTTGCGAAGGAGGTGCTGCAAAAGTTTTGTGAAGCTTCTTGATTTAAAATCAGCTTTGAAAAATCAAGAATTATTTGCTCTTCTCACGTGCTAAAGAGTAAAAAGGAGAAAATTGCTAGTATCAAAGATATTCAATTTTAGGGAAATATTTGGGCTTTTCTATGATTATGGGGCATGGCAAGGTGGTGTTGGAAAGATGGTTGGGCATAAGTACTTAAAAGGCAAATCTATGTTATCTATATAAGATCGTATTGAATTTTGGTCCAAGTTGATAATTAAATGTATATTGTTGAGATTTCAATGTATAACTCAAATAAAAAGTTGGAAAAAACATTTAAAATTATATTTATGACCTCTGGAAAGATAAGAGTTAAAATTCTTGAGTTGCATTGTCACCCATAATTTAATTTAAATATGATATATGAATCATTTGAATATTCTTGTTATTGGGCCAAACTAATTATCATCAACCTTCCCTTCCCCGCTCCTTCTTTCTACTCTCTCTTCCTTGCCCCACACCCTACACCACCTCTTTCTTACTACTGGGCACAATCTTCTTCTTTAAGCACTATGAAATTTGTCCACCACTCATACAAACAAAAGACCACAACAACAATAACATGACTAATAGTACTAATAATGAAATTATAATAAAAAGGACTAGATGTTTAATCCCACAATGCATTTGAGAAGAACCCCAATAATCCATTGTTCCATACCCACCTCTATCAACTATCGAGTAGCAGAGCATGTATCTTTACCAAAGAAAATCTAACCAAATAAATTTGCACATCATGAATGATCCTGTAAGGAAAAAAAAAAAATCTCTAAACCCAAAGAAAAATTAACAAAAATTGAAAATCACTCCAAGACAACAGTGGCGCCCAACTCCTTTAGCTTCTGCATGATGGGATTGGCCTCCTCCTTGGTGTTGGTGAAACCATTCTTCAAAAGGCAAGGAAACTTTCACCAAGTCCTTCGCTTCCTTCAACCCCAAATCACTGAATACCTTCACCTTGTATTTCTCTCGTGCCATTACTGCTCCTCGTGGTTGCTTGCTGCCGTTGCTCCGCCACTCCATGGTTCGCTGTGAGGGGAAGAGAAGAAGTCGCCCTGGTTCACAATGGTACGCCGCCATTGCTTCCTAGTGCCTAGTGAGGCGCAGGCTATCACCTATCCCTCCTTGTTAGTCGCACCATCATTGCTGGTCAAGGGGTAGTCATTTGTCACTGCACCATCTTGCCATTTTCCAAGAGAAACAGAAAGGAAGGGGCTGTGGCGGCCACTATAGCGACTGACGCCGAGGCGGTGTCCGTTGATAGATTTGAACGTTTAGTGTTGTCTGGCTCAGTTGCTTCTTGGAGTTTGTGCTAATCATAGGCCAGTTTAGCATTTTTTACAACTTTAAAATTATAATAAGACCCTCCATTTCTTTAAGTTTCCCACTATTCACCCAGCACCAAAATGATCCCAAACTCAACACAATCCACCGCAGCCTAGATCATGGTTTTTAATGTAGTTGTAACTAGGCAAGGAAGAAACTAGTATTTGGTATGATTAAGATTGTTAAACGCAAGAGTTTAGGTAAGTTCAAGAAGTCTTAACAAACTTAAATCATAAATTTAACTCGTAGACTCTTAAAAGTTTATATATTTAAAAAATATTACTTAAAAAATATATTTTAGTAATTAAATATAATTAAATAAAATTTTTATGATTAGTATTGAACAATTTTTAATTTTATAACAATATAAATGAAAAAAATTATAAAATATAGCTTAATATATAACTTAATTTTTATATCATACTTTATTTCATATATATATATATTATTTTCTAGTTTAATAAAATATAATTAAATAATAATAAATAGATAAAATTAGTTGAATAAAACCAATAAATAGTACATAAGATAAATAAGTAAATTAAGGCACACCAAAAAATGACCAATATTTTTCATTCAAAGAGCAAAATTAAATATAAATTTAGACTCGTAAACTCATTTATAAAATTGAGAATTTATTGATTTTGTTAAAATTTACTTAAACTCATATGAATTTAATAAAAAGAGAGTTTATGCATGAGTTTAACAACCACGGGAATGATAAATGGCTAGAAAGTTATGTAGTATTATGTACTTTGCACAGATATCATAAGCAGATAAAACGATAAAGGATTATAAATAGTACTTTTCAACTTTATAAACTCCTGTTCCATGGCAAATTAATCATTCTACGGTGAAGATGGATTTTTCCATCTTCACGTGAAGATGTGATGTGGGTGTCACCAATAAGTGATATATGGTAGAGGTGTACTGATATATTAATTATTTATGATGTATTATAATAATATCTAATTTTAAGAAAATTTAAAAATATAATTAAATATATTTTAAAAATTAATTATCATATACTGACAGTATAAAATTATACTGATAATATAAAATAATTTTATATTATTAATATAATAAAAAAATTTTATCAATGTAATTTTAATTATCATACACTGACAATATAAAATTACACTAGCAGTATAAAATAATTTTACATCACATAATCAAAAATTTTATCAGTGTAATTTCACATAAAATTATACTTTTATAAACTAATTTTTACATCGTGTAATCAAAAAATTTTATCAAGATAATTTTAATTATCATACATCGACAATGTAAAATTACACCTTTGTAATATAAAATAATTTTACACTGAATATATTGATAAAATTTTTTGATTACATTGATGTAAAATTATTTTATCTTGTCGATAATTTTACACTGTCAGTGTATGATAATTAAAATTACACTGATAAAATTTTTTGATTACACTGACAGTGTAAAATTATTTTATACTGCCAGTGTAATTTTACACTGTCAGCGTATGATAATTAAAATTATACTGATAAAATTTTTTGATTACACTGATAATATAAAATTATTTTATATTATCAGTATAATTTTATACTATCAGTGTATGATAATTAATTTTTAAAATATATTTAATTATATTTTTAAATTTTCTTAAAATTAGATATTACTACAATACATCATAGGTGATTGATGTATCAATACACCTCTGCCATATGTCACTTATTGGTGATACCCACATCACATCTTCACGTGAAGGTGGAAAAATCCATCTTCACCGTAGCATGACCCGTTTGGGTAGGTATACTACAAAGGAGGGTATAGATGGATTATGGGTTCTCAGGGACAAACGGCCTCAATTGTTTCATGGAGTTGGATTTGGAAGCTTCAGATACCAAAAAAATTTAATTTTTTGTTTAGACGGCTTGCCATTAGGCCATCTCCACAAATGAGGTGAGAAAGCGAAGGCATTTAAGATCTTTGGACTCTTATACCAATTGTCTGAACCATTATGAATTGTTAGTTCATTACTTGAGGGACTGTGCTACAGTTCGGTTATGTGGCTTGTTATGAGTTTTCCAGGATAGTCGAAGTTTCATACGTTAGATGTTCGTGACTGGATTCATAACTTGATTACTGACCTTGCTGGAACTTTTTTTTTTCCTCATGTTAATTTGGTGGGTTTGGAAGGTGAGAAATCCCCAAGTGTTCCAAAACAAGACTATGTGCCCTTTCAACGTGGTGTAGGTGAGTCCTCGTCTGGTCACTAAGTATGAGACTTTGATGTCCAATAAGATATCTTCACCTAGGAAGTCATGGCTTGTTCAATGGAACCCCCATCTTTCGGTGTTTTGAAGTTAAATGTGGATAGAAGTGTCCTCGGAAATCTTGGTTCAGGTTAACAAGTTCTAAGTCATGTAACCAAGTTACCACTAAATTCAAGAGATTAGTCTAATCAAAATATGTAAGTTAGGATTCTGCTACTGATTCATATTGATTAGATTCATGTTTTCCTAAATCATGCAACTTGTGATACAATGTAATTCTCAATTTTTGTTCAACTTGACTTATGAGCAGGCTGAGTACAGTACTAGTTGTGTTACTTATGTTTTATGTTTGATATATTTAGGTATGGTATTTTTTTATTGAATAAATATTTAGCATATGTTTAACTTAATTTATTTTACTTTAAAAATTTTTAGAATTAAAATGTTATAAAAAAAGGTGTTTGGCTAAAAAATTAGTATTAAATAAATGAGTCTAAGCCAGTTTATAATAATCTCATATATCTTATACAAAGTGTAATAAAAATAATTATATTCGCAATTAATTTAGTAATTATATTACATGTTTCTGTTTTTTTTTTTAAATTTCATTTAATATGTTAAATTTTCTGCAGATTCTGCCGTGCATGCCTATGAGATCTTGTGTAATCGAGTTTCTATTTACTGGTAGCAGAATTAGACAAAGGAGTTGTGAAGTGAGAAAGAGTGCTGGCCCTTTGTCTAGCATAGCATGGTAGTTGGAAGTTGAAACTTGACTACATATAGGTCTTGGCGTTTCTGAGCTTAGCCCTTTCTCGTTTGATAATATTTTGTGTGTGTATGTTTTTTGCCCTAAATTTGAATTTTGTTGTAATTTGCTAATCTGTTGAACGAGGTTTCAAGCCTGTAAGAACTCAATAGCATGTTCACCCAAAAGCTGAAAGTAAAATGGTGCTAGTTTAGGGGTTTTAATTTAATTTATTTTATTGCTTGAATAGAAATACTGGTGTATCTTTATCCAGTTTGTGGGTTGCTTTTTAATTTAGAAATTTTATTTTATTGAAATATAAGTCCGAGAAAGTGAAAAACTGTTCACAGTCCTTATTAATGCTGACAATTTGTATAAGTTACTAGGACATTAAGTACTTTGATGATATTCTAATCTGATATTAGTATTTATATAATACTTTGCACATATATTTGTAGCATATTTTTAGATTTTTTTAAGATATTTATTTTTTAAAAAAGTTTTGTTACTTAAAAATTTAAAATAGAAATTTAAATTTTGTCTTTATCAATTTTTTTTTTAATGATATTCTATTTTTCTAAAGAAATCCCAACTCCTTTTTTTTTTTTTTTTATTGTGGGGATCAACAAAGAATCCAAAATCTTAAAAATCCCATGTGGCGATGACTGAAGCCATCATGAAGCAGGCCCTTAAGATATACCAGTCCTTCCCATTGCTCATAGCAGGGCCAAAAGGGAGGTGATCTTATGATCAATGTGGGTAGAAGCAGACAGGGAGGATGTGAGCACTCTTCATGTTACATTGGCTTGAACATGAAACTGGAAGCACAAAGCTCGTGTGAGATGAATTTAATATGGAACCTTATAAAAGGTTTGTAATGTAATAGAGCATCTCAGCGAAATACCAAAAAGGAAAAATAAATGCACTATTTTTGTTTTTATTTTATTTTGTTGCCATACATTATCTTTTTAGTAAGGACCCTGAATCTCTGATATTGGCACACCGTCTCTTTCTGTGTAAATATCACACAATTTTAAGTGCTGCAGAAAATTCACTATGTATGTGTGTGTGTGTGTGTGTGTGTGATGTCTCACGTCATGTATGGGAGGAACTAAATAACCTGTGCAAAAATGAGGATAAGATTTTTTATTCTAGAAAAAAAAGGCACACCAATCATTTCCACTTTTCGAATTTGCTCTCCAATCATATAGTTTGTTTGTTTTGGAAAAGAGCTTTTGAAAAAATTATCTTGGAATTCATATTTTCACATTGGAGACGTGTGGACCAAGCACAATAACCATGTTCATAATAATTTAATGATAACATAGTATTGATTTCAGTTGTCATCAAAAGTAAAACCTTCAAGATTAACATAAATCCATGAACAATGACAGTCCCTTAGAAGTTGCCTTGAATGAAGATTGGATCAAAAGGATTAAAACAGAAAGAATCCATTTTATTTGTTTTCTTTCCCCCTCTTGACTTAAGGCTTAATAGTCACTTCAAAGGTTTGGTACATATCCTAATATTTTCGACTATTGACTTTTGTTTAAGTTAATATTCACTTAAAAGAATGGCGGTTCAGTGCACGAGGCTCTACTTGATGAGCCTTACTTCCACAGGTGAGGTCTATTTCGAGAATTTGAGCCCGTGACATTCAAATTATAAGACTGCTGCTGTGGCTCACCCTCTAATTTAATATTTTACCTAATGACCAACAATATTGTTAATTAGGCAGAAATATGAGGTGTACTTACTACTTAGTTACCAGATTTGGTGGAGGAAATTAAAAAAGAAGGTACCGGATTACAATATATGCATGGCTTAGTTGTGGCTCATGTTATAGCTGAATACTTAAAATAGTAGCTTGCTTTTGGCCATAGTGGAGGCTAGGAATCCCCAGTGGAAACCACTTTTGTCTTTAATTCCAGTACTTCATGTTAAATATTTTTCAAGTTCTGTGCTAAGGAGGCAATTTCATTTTCATTCAGCACTTGTTGTCTGTTACTATATAGTCATCTCTATTGTTGAATTAAAATGTTTTTCCCTAAAACTTGAATTGCACCGTGAGAGAGCTTGTCCTGATAGACAACGCTAACAAAACCAGCTTGATTAGTCTATTTTCCAGTAGACAAACATCTTTATTCATCAACATGAAGAGTCGTTTTTAAATAAACTCCTAGTGTGACAAATTCCACGGTTTTGACTTTCTACTAGCAAACCAGAATCTCTCTCTGTTGCATAAGTCGTTACAACTAGACCAAAAGTTATGGTATATAATAAGGGTGTACTTTTATTCCCTTAAAATTACTCATAACTACATTTAGCATAAAGAAATAGCTATAGACCTAAATATTAAACTGATCCAATCCTAAGAATTTATAAGCGACATTGGTCAAATAAAGTCAACAGTTTCTTTTATTTAAAAGATGGGGTGAGAATGTATCATGACAATTCCTCTTTTTGGGTCCTTTTACAGCTGTTATGACCCAAATCTTCTTTGTTTTCTTCCCCCACATTCTCTACCCTTTGCACATTGGGTGTCTCCGGTGCCCACACTCTTCAATTATGCACTTCCCCACCTCTCCCTACACCTGCCTGCAACTATGTCTCCTAATACTTGTGTGTTACATCGTGACACTACGTTCTGAATAATGATAATCGGACATGTTCACATATTCATATCTGTGTAGTTGATGTGACGGCTCTGCAACACATAGCTACCTGTGCAGGAAGTAAGAACGGTGTAAGTGTATAAATGTACTCTATATAAGTTTCCCATAACGTATAAAAAGACAGCAGACTTAAGGGTGTATATATATATATATATATATATATAACACATCTCTTCTGTGGTATACGTATGGCTAGCAATTACTAACTTGTAGAAAAATAGTAATAGAGCCATCAAAGTATGGCATTCCCTTGTGCCATTTGTCATATATATATATATATATATATATATATGACATGACCCTCTATCAATAAATTGACCAAGAACATAAATGTAGGGTTGTTGCTTGCTTATGTTTTGCTATTTGAAGGTTATATTAGACATCATTGAAGGACAGTGTTGTCATTTCAAACCCAACAGACACATGAACATGCCTGTTACAGTTAAAGTAAAGAGAGATGGTGGAGAAAATGAAAATGAGTGGGAGGACCCATGAAGCCAAGAGGAGAATTGCAGTCTCTCTATTCATTCAAAGGCTCTGTCCTAATGGAAACAAAGTTGGCTCTGGCTATTGTCCTGTGCAATGCTTGGCTCTTGGAGGCCCCACATTTGGGAGAGAGGGAACTCATGATGAGGATTGAGGAAGATGAGAAATGTGCATGATTGCTAGTTGCACCCACATGAAAATCATTTCCACTTAACAAAGTGAGTTTTTTTTGAGTGCTAGGAATTCCTGCTCCTGAAGAGGAAAGAGGGTCTTTGATATCTGTGCACACATTCACTGATGAAATCTAACATCTATCCAAATTTCCAAATTCTTGGTTTTGGTAACTGATATTATAAAGAATATTTGCTAGTTTCAAGGCCATTCCCATCTGAATTTTATGACATCACTGCCATGGTTCCAAAGCACTAAGCTCTCAAACGGTGGCTCTTGTCCTTTCTAACAAAGTTAAGAGAATTCATAAAATGGGTAAGTAATTAACTTGGATCTTACTCCAAATCTGCATAGCATTCTTCAATCTCTTTTTTAATTTCAACTATCTTGACTTGCGTGCATTAATGTTTAATTTACTCTGAAATCAATGTTCTCATTCATGTGCATTTATTTGGCCTTTGTTATGACTACTTGTGCATATAAGAATCCAATTCTGGGACAACTTCTGCAAATTGTTCATTCTTTTTTGGACAAAGTCTAATGTTTGAGTTTGTACAATTCCATTATTTAAATGCCAAGTCGCCAACCAATTGTACTTTTCACTCATCGTGATGTGAAAGGTTTAGATAGCCAAAAACAAAGAGATCATCTCTATAAGAAGAGGAGGCTTATAGGAAATTTTTCAGATCACAGGCATTCAAGTTGACCTATGTGATATTTCTAAAAGGCCATGAAGAAGAGCTGGTTCAACCTGGTGAAGAGGCTCTTTATACGGGACTCACATTCCACACAAGAGAAGGTAAAATTATCTGACCTTATGCAATTTTTAGACCAATTGTTTGAGTGAGATTCATGTTTCTCATGAGACAGAAACTTCTTCTATGCAGAAGGAGAAGAGAAGGAAATGGGTATTTGGAAGGCTAAAGAAGAAGAGGCTGCCTTCAATTGCAGGCCCACCGCCACCAACATCAAAAGAAATAACAACACTGAGTCAAGCAGAGGAAGAACAGAGCAAGCATGCTGTTACTGCTGCTCAGGTTGTCCGGCTCACCGGGGTCCCACAATCTTCCCAGCAATGCAAAGAAAAATCAGAAGAATCTCAAACTGCTAAAACTAGGAATGGTGCTCCTCAATCCACATACCAGTGCCAGAGGGATATCAAAGAATTTGCAGCCATCAAAATTCAAACTGCCTTTAAGGGTTACCTTGTGAGTTTGTCCAAGCTCTTTTTCTTTGGCTTGCATCTCATATTCTCTTTGCATAATCTTTTACCTTTACTACTAAGTTTCTCAATGCTGGATTCAGGTTAATTTGAATAAACACAATATAACTAATAATACTCATTGATGGACAAACTGAAGTTGGAACTAAGTTTTAGAAGCTGAAACTTGTTGTGAAAATCAGCAACTGCTACTTTACAAGATTTCTTGTACCATTTGGTGATTGCTCATATTCAACTCCAAAAAGAGTAAAAGAAATAATGAAATTTGAACAAAGAGAAATTAGTAGCAGGAATTGATAAGTGGAAGACACCACACTCACCTTACTACTTTCTTACTCATTGTGTCTTCTTATTCACTGACTGGTAAGACATTACAGGCTAGGAAGGCTTTGAGAGCATTGAAGGGAATAGTGAAGCTTCAAGCCATCATTCGTGGCAGAGCAGTAAGGCGCCAAGCTATGAGTACTTTGAAGTGCTTGCAATCCATTGTAAGCATCCAGTCGCAGGTCTGTGCAAGGAGGCTCAAAATGGTTGAAGGCAGATGGGATCATTGCACTGAAAATGAAGAGATGCAAGATTCAAAAGACAAGATAATAAGGGTGAGCTAGCACAAGAAGTTACAACATGACATTAGCCCTCTTTCACGTTGCAAACACAAAGATCCACTACCAAAGAAAGCCACAGTTTGCATCGAGTAATATTATTTTTACATCAAAAGTGGATATGAATGGACACCATAGAGAAAAAGACACAAAATATTTGGTAGTGACAGGGCCAAAAGTTCATGTCTTTCTATAGTATCCCCTTTGGCATCCACTTTTGATGTACAAATAATATTATTTTGCTGCATTTTATCATGCAAACTTTATCAATTATATTCTAGCTGTTATCCTTGTACAATCTAGAACTTGAAACATAGTTTTCATATTTTCAGATGGACTCAAATAGTGAGAGAAAGTGGGATGACTGTACCTTATTGAAGGAAGAGGTAGATGCCTCCTGTATGAGCAAGAAAGAAGCACTTCTTAAGAGAGAAAGAATAAAAGAATACTCATTTAACCATAGAGTAAGCTCTGTTATATATTTTTAGCACTTTGTTCTTTTGCACATTGAGCTTCTCAAAACTAATTAACTGAAACCCTTCAGAGGTCAGCCGAATCAGACAGAAGCAAAGTGAATGGAAGATGGAGGTACTGGCTGGAGCAATGGGTGGACACACAGCTTTCTAAAAGCAAAGAGCTTGAAGATTTAGACTCAGTTTTCAGCACACATTCTAGAGCTGGTGAGGAATATGGAGGAAGACAACTTAAGCTAAGAAATATGCATAGACAAAGTCCAGTGGAAGGGTTAGATTCTCCAATACTTGCTTCAAGAAAAACTTTTCCTCATAGGAGGCAGTGTTCAGTGGGAGAAGAACACTCATTTTCAAGCTCTCCTGTGACTCCAGCATACATGGCTGCAACAGAATCAGCAAAAGCAAAAGCAAGATCAACAAGCTCCCCAAGAGTAAGGACAGGGAATTTGGACAATGATAGCTATTCACCATGCAAGAAAAAGCTGTCTGTTGTGTCTTCTATTAACAGTGAGGTGCTTAGTAGTGGTAGAAATGGCAAGTTCAGTGGTAACCAGCAAAGGTCTCCAAGCTTTAAGGGACTTTCAGTGCCTATAAAATCAAGCAGGACTACTATAAAGGATCTCAGCATTAATTCAGACTGCTCACTGCTCAATTGGGATAGACAAAGTTCCTTCAAATGAATCTATAGAGATGCTGATTTGCTTGCATTTAACATAATTCCTTGTAACATGAGAGGGGCTTGAAGTGCGAAAACTGTTTATGTGTGATGTATATGTGATTGGATGTTACTTTGGTTGAGAATTGAACATTAATGGGACAGAAAGTTATTAATTTCTTCATTGATTAGATGATTAGTTCTTTCAAGAATTTCCAGACTCATTTTTCAAGCTATCTTTATATATAATATAGTCCTCAACCTCATCTTATAATTATTTATTTACTAATAGTTGTAAGAATCAGCCTAGCCAGTCGGTTGACCAGAAAAATAGGGTACTCAACTGGTTCGGTTAACTATTTTTTAAAATTTTATTTATGATCTAAACCTTTTCAGAGCAGTTAAACAATTTTTTTCCCGGGGTTCTACTCCAGGATTCAAACTTCAGTGAATTTAATTCTCCTTTATTCCTAGCATTAATTGATGTGCCACTTGTTCTGGTCATAGTTATGAATAGAGCTATCAAACGGACCGGACCGTTTAAGTTTGTAAAATAAATGGCCAAATTTTAGTCCTATTTAAGACCACTCAGCCAATTTATATTGTTCTTATGTTTTAAAAAAATATTTTTGATTAAAAAAGTAATTTGGATTTTAAAAATAAAATAAAAATTCTTATATTTTTATTAAAAAAAGTGATAATATCCTAAATTTGATTATAAAATTATATTTTTATGTTTTAAATTTATACAAATTTACTAAAAAAAAAAAATAATGCAAGTAAATAGTCGTTTAACCCGCATGTTAAATGGGTCGTTATTTTTTAAGCCAACTCACCTATTTTTGGTGAGTAAACGAGTTGATTCGATTGATTTGGCCCATTTTGATAACTTTAGTTGTGATAATCAACCTATCCCAATAGAGGATAAACTTGGTGAATCCAAATTAATTGCATTGAATCAACAACTTACTAACATCTTATTATTTAATGATTAAATATTGTAATTTATTTTAAATTTAAATATATTTTTGGTTCCTATAAAATTAACAAATTTTGATTTTAGTCTTTAAGAAATTATATTTTTTGGGTCTTGATTTAAATATGTCCAAAATTTTGATTTTAATTCCTAATTTTTTTATTTTGTTTTTAATCTCTACTTAAATAAGAAAAGGATGACGTGATTATCCATCATTTATGTTTTCACTTAACAAAGGTAGACTAACAGTAAGGATTAAAATCAAAATATTTCGAAATATGTGGATAAAAAAAAATTTCTTATGAACCAAAACTAAAATTCGCTTGTTTTTGTAAGAGTAAAAAGCATATTTAAGCCTTTATTTTTATTGATTTTAGATGTACCAAAACAATTATAATTTATCATCTTAATTAACGATGCATCAATAATAAGTTGACTTGCGCACCTAAGTTGAATGCACCGTTCATGTAACAATTTGTTCTAAGCCAATTCAAAAAGTTGGATTTTGCTCTTGTAGATTATAAGGAGTCCATTTGGATAAATTTTTGGAAAAAAGGCTTTCTTTTCTCGAATTTTTTTAGTAGAATTTTAATATTTAGAAAAAAATATTTTATATTCGAATAGACTATCTAAGAAGTACTTTTAATTGTAAAAAATACTTATAAATCTATTTGAATATAAAAAAATAAAAGTACTTCTTTTATAGCCAAGTTACAAAAAAAGATATTTAAAAAGAGGAAAGAAAATTAGGATTTGATAAGGGATAAGAAAGAAAAGATATATATTATAATTTTCAATAAAGATAAAGCATATTTTTGGAAGATAATTTTATTAAAAATTATTTCTGCTTTTACTTTTTTTAAAAGCTAGGTATTCCTAACTTTTAAAAAAAATAGTAAATTGACTTTTTTTAATTGAATCACTTTTTTAAAAAATTGTATCTAAGCACATATAAAAACTTATAAAAGTATTTTTTTAAAAAAATAAGTTTTTTTTTTTTGAAAAAGCTAATCCAAACCGACTAAAGGTGTACTTGAGGGTAAAATATATAATCTCCATTTCCGTAAGAAATTAATGGAACAAATTATTCACTCCCCTCAATCAAACTTGTATTTATATCCTATAATATCCTAAGCTATTGATTTTTTAGCAACAGTTGAGATTTTGTACTTTTGCCCTCTAAAGTGCATTTCACGCTTCAATTTAGAGGAGGCAAATCACAAATAGTTAGCTCTCCACACACATACATATAGATGGGGTGTATCAAGTAAGTTGGTTATTTTAATGAGAAATGTGAGATGATAAAATTTTAACCATTAAATTATATATAGATAAGTAAAATTTGAAATTATTTAAAGATAATACAATCACTTAAAAGATTTATATAATTTTATATTTTAACTTTGATTATTCATGTGAAATCTAATTGCTAAGATTTTCTTCTCTTATTTTTATAAAATATACTTTTTTGGTTTGTCAAAAAGGAGAAAACAATAAATCAATAGATATTCAATAATTCTCTTTCTCCTTTTTTTTTTTTTTGGGTCAGACCTTTGTTTATTGTTTGATAGACAACAAGAACAGAACAGGCCCGAAAACAAAAGAAAATAGCCTAGGGCCGTACCAGCTATCGGGCCTTGTTTCGTGGCCCGTAATATATTTGGGTGCGTACAAGTACACAACACAATGCAGACTAAACAAGACCAAAGGAAAAAGAGGACCCAAAAAATGTGGTACACGATACATTGTCTTTGGGTATTCAAGGCACTATAAAGTCAAAAAACAGTCATAGAACCAAAAAAAAAGGGCTGTATAAAATCGTGAGTTTGTACACCAATCAACCATATACTGTTCCATTTTTTTTAAACGTGTAAATATATTATTGTTGCTTTTAAAATCATTTTATTTACCAGATTTATCTATTTGGAAAATTATATAAGACTACTCAAAATCCTCTTAAACTATTGTCATTAGCTTCGGTGTTGAGTAAGTTTTCTTTGGAACAGAATTTCGCCAAGCAACTACAAACTGCTTGGTGAAGCATGAGGCGTAGTTGCATCTGATATCTACCTAATAATGAAAGATATATGGCTATGAATGTTGTACCAGCAGTCTTTTAGGGTGAATTTGTTTCAATTTTTTTAAAAAATAATTTTTTGTTTCAGCATTTAAAAAAATAATTTTAAAATTTAAATTTTATATATAGATAAAAATCTTTTTTAAAAATTATTCTTTTCAGCTTCTATAAAAAAAAATGAAAATAGAGTTATTTGAGATTCTGATTATATTATAAAAAATTGTCCAAATATACAAAAATTAATTTTTTTATTAAAAAAATGATTTTTTTATTAAAAAAATGATTTTTTACTTAAAAAAATCCCAAACAAACACATCTTTAACAAACTATTAGAAAAGAATCAACACATTTCTTATTCTATAGTTTCAAAAGCAAGGAATAATAGCTAATAAAAATGTCATGGTCAAAGCATAAGAATGATATTCGCATTCCTATAGAATGAGATTAGAACAAACATAAACAAATTAAATTAAACACAAAACTTATCTAGAAAAATAGGAAAGTGGGGTTATCAACACACTTTCCATTCTCTAGAAACAAAATAAAAAAGTGAAATGATTGAAGCAAATAATAAATACGCTAGAGTAGTGTGTTATATATATTACTTATAGTTTTGGTAATTAAGTTGAATACGTCCTTATTCGCTGCTAAATGTATATAGTACATGAATCACTGGAAACATGATTCGTTTGACCATTCTTAATAGTTATTACACGTGGAACGGTAAAATTGAGTCGCCTAAACGTTAGTGCTCATGTAAGTCTAGATTATGGAAGTTCCATGTTTTAAAGTTACACGGTTGCGCTAATAATTTGATACGTGAAAGCGAAGGTGTCCACCACTAACTATGGTTGTGAATTGTGACTTTCAAGCATGGCTTCAACTCAGACATTGGTCTTAGACCTAACCAACATATTTCAGAGCTTGTACTTGTACACATAAGGTTCATGTGACGGCCCACAAAAATCATATTGACCGAAAAAAACAATGTATTATACAATATCATATGTGAATTGACTCATGAAGAAATACACTTGACTATTAGGGAGGCTGCCTTTTTAGAGGTCATTCAAAAATATAATAAAGTAATTACATTCTCATTCTGGAGTGTCTTGAAGGAATCTAAGGAATTTATGAACATGTTGAAATTTGACAACGTTAACAAGTCATGACCCTTCTATTATTATTGTTATTCGAAAACGACATCAAGTTTAGACCATTTGTTCAACTTTTCAAATCAGAACAAAATTAGAGTCTAAAAGACGGCATTGATGGATTGGTCCGTCACCACGGTGTTGTTCTAGTATTCAACACCCATTATAGTTGCATAATATACAGACACCCACTTTCTGGTCCTTTATATTATAGCTATTGATGCTTATATACACAAGGAAAATGACCTAGCACACCACTTTCTATAACTATTTTAATCTTTTATTCCAAACAGATAATTTTTAATAATTCCAAATAATCACATGAAAGCATTTTTTAAACGCAAGTATAGGAAGACTAACTCCACCGTACACGATCAAAATGAATATAACGCATCTACAATGATAGATACACCCAAAGTTGGTACTGGTACTTAAGTCACCAAGTGCCTGGCTAGTGCGTTTAGACTACAGAGTTCTTTTGAATATAGTCAGCTTCAGAGAGAACAATGAATTGAAGTTGATAAATTTAAAATAAAGTGTCCCATTATCTTAACATTAAATGGGGATATTAAAATGAGATACTTAAAAAATAATAATAATAAAGTAAGAAAATAAGATTAAGCTTTACAATATGTATATCTATTAATGCCTATGTTACAAATCATGATATTCTTATAATAATATGTCTAACAAATTAGTATTAAAAAAAAAAAAGATTCCCTTAAATAAAACACAATGGGTTTTGGCACCTTTGCAGTAAATCTTCATCATCACTTCTAGCATACTATTTACCATCTTCAGATGTTAATTAATAGACCGATAAAATGAGTTAAACTAGTCGAGATAATCTTTCTATTCTCTAAAAACAGGTAAGATGGACTTAAAAAATAATAATTTATTTTAAATTAGTCTACTTTCAGCCGAATTTATTTAACCCACAAATTAAATATTCTGAAATAGTCATTGCTTTTCCATTCTAATTCATTGTCTTTGTCACTTTCTTTGTTCTTTTTAATTTCAGATCTTTGTGTGTGTATCTTTTTTAAATCTATACTACATGATACTTTATCACAGTAAATATTTATTCAGCTACCATAGAATTAATTTTACACTTATATATAGTTGAACTCATTATTAGTTCTCTTACTTTTGTAGTTTAACAAAGTATTTTTTTATTTTTATTTGAAATTTAAACAAAACAAGTTATATCGTGATAATTATGTGTCTATGTTTTTTATGTGGACCTAGGTTGAAAATTCCATCGCTAGTCATAAAATAAATGGCTTAATAGCTCATTGATTTTTTTTTTTTTAAAAAAAGGGTGTATAGGGACCTCCAGTTTCTTTCCAATATTCGTTCCTTAGGCTACTTTATTTTCTTGGACATATGTCCAACCAGGCTGCTGGGGGCCTCCAATTTCATAGTGAGTTCCACGCATGATATACACATTTTGATGGTCGAGAGGATATGAAAAAAGACATTCATATAAGGGCAGAAAAAGAAACAAAGGAAGAGGGAAAACAACTCATAAAAATTATGATATTTAACTATTGTTAAAAATATATATGAAATAGAAATGCGGAATTTCAAGCTTTGAAATTTCTACGAGCATTAAGGGGCTGCATACGATGTATTCTGAGTTCAAATTCTCAAATTTGATATAGTTTGCTAAATAAAATGCTTATTATTAAGTTAAAAGTTACGTACAGTTGATAAAATGAATGTAGCTTTATTTCTTTATCAGAGTCACATCAAGCATTTATATTTTATTATTAAGTCACAAACTAGCATGTTAAGCACTTAAGCCCACAAATTTTATAGATAAAGTTAACCAAATAAAGTTAAAAAAAAAGATTATATATGATATATGCATGAAAGAAAATAAAATATCTTACATGCCGATGTAAAATATACCACCAATAAATCAAATATATCTCATAATAAATGTTTGCTGTTTGCCACATAACATATAAGGCGGCAGATCTATGCTTTTCAAGCCACAAGTCGACTTTCATCTTCCTCTTTCAGCCATCATCATCCTCCCCTAAACCACCTTTAATTTCTCGATGGAGGCCTTAGTCCCTTATCATTTACATTTATGTGTACTGTTGGAAATAACTCTCCCTTTAAAGTTGGCAAACTTGGTATGCAAATTAAAATAGCATTGTTATGTATTATGTCAAGGTCTATTCCACAGGAACGATGGTCCTTGCTTTATTTGGCACGGAAAGTATGCTAAAAATGACAATTGCATCAATAAGCCTGCAATGACATACGGCCAAGTGGATTATCAAGAAGCCTCACGAAAAGAAAACTAATATAATGTTCAAATGGTTTATGTTAATTATGTGGGATCTTAGCTTTATATATTATGCTAAGATGTCTATGTTATGCATGAAAATAGCCAGCTCGTTGTGATAGGGAAGCCATTGTGCCGAATCGTAATGTGTCATGTGTGGCCTAATGGGGGCCATTTTGATGCGCATAGCATAATTAAGTTGTTAACACTCTCGCGGGTAAAGGTATTACTAACTCGTACAGGTGAAAGGAATATAATGGAGAATACGGGGAGGATGTTACTTTGTGGTCTATTCGAGCTTATATCTTGTGTCTTTGCTGTTGTGATTTTTAAATTGTTTAGATATAATTCTAACTCTATGATATATAAAAATGTTTTATTTTTATTTTTATTTTTGAATAACATGATATAGTTCAAGAAGAGGCAATCCTTTTGTTATTTGCGTATTAAATCCACATATATCATTCATGGGTAACAAAAATGGTCCTAATCTTATTCAAGTATCTTGCGCCTTTACAAAATGAATTAAAGATTTTGTTTTTACCCATTGAATGTAAGTGAAAGAGACTTATAGTTTAGAGAATATCCTTTTTTTTTTTTTAACATATGTTATAGACATTCCCTAATAACATAAATGAAACTTTAACTAATGTATACACAATTACTCGAATGTTTAAATGGGTATCCACAGCAACTGCGTACGTTTAAACAACACTACTGCATATTTTATATGTTGGTGATGATAATGAAGATTAGTCACGATAACAATGGGTAAGTAAGGATTTATCATTTACCTTTGCTCTCTTATGGCTGGGATGAGCCAAAAGGAGATCCATTAAAGTGTAATAAAGTGGGATATGGAAGATGATAAGAATAATTATATATTCTGACTGTTTTGATGATTCTATTTTTATGTCCTACCAACCCCTCCCATACACAATTCTTTAGTTAGTCCCCAAGGCAAGATGACAAGGGTTTGAAAAGCACTCTTATGTGGCAATGCCACATGCACCTATATATCCTTTGCGTTGTTGGGCTCTTATCCCATATGCCACATTATCAGTTGTCTGTGACAAATCTCTGACCATCCTATCAAACTCTCCTACATGAAACTGATGTCGCATTCTTGTCTTATTTTCGATTTAACAAGATTGTGACCATGGAAATTGTAAAAAGATGATTTTCCTCTTCGCCGCCCATTGATTGTTAAACATGACAATTGTTCATTGTTTCATAATCTTCAGATTTTTCACTGCCCAAAAGGGGATTCTGCTCTCCACAATCCAAGCATCAATGGCCACTAGTGGCCCCATGATGGGCCTATCACGATACGTGTTATGGAGTATTCCCACATGATAATTACTCTGCTATAACAATAAGTTTTTTGTCTTGATGTCTTTATTTTTATTTTTTTATTAATGTCTTGATGTCTTTCTTAATATAGTCGGTTGCCCTTCTATAAAGCAAAGTCATCAAAAGGATTAGGTTTTCCACCACCACAAGTGAGGAGACTATGTCAATTGCGTTCACATTTTCACACTAATAATAACAGTGTGCTTAAGTCAAATTCTAACAATCTTAATTTATTATAATGGCAAGCAAAGACGATTTAAAGATTAAATTTTGATTGGAAACATGTGCATGAACATTGAGGTCGCTCTTTATCTTAAACACGCGGTATTTTATTTTATTTTTTCTAATCATGTTGCTTTTCATGTCATGTTTGTGTCATTTTCATACCAATGGACCCTTTAATAGATTCTGTGTATACTTCCTACAAATTAAAATGACTTCCCCAATTCTTCATTAAACACTACCCTACAATAAGGAACGATACCAAACAAGTGTATGCACTATGCAACCCTATTCGTTTAAGTACTTAATTGACTAATGCTATGATAAGAAAGGCTAATATTTCCATTAAATGGTGGACAAGAGAAGACAACCTTGTATGACGTTCACTGTGGTTAAACTGTAGCAGGATGAGAATTGAGCTGCATTTGAAACATAGGTAAGAGCTCAAGATGCGTTTGTATGATCAAGATACCAATAATTTAAATTTGAGAGCCCTTTCTAGTTGACATCATGGTTATCAAAATCGCGAGTTAACTCGTAAAATCGTACAAGTTTACGAGTTTAGGTAACAAAATCGAGTTGACTCACTTACAAACTTATTTCTGATTAAACTCAGGTAAACTCGGATAAACTCGCTCAAACTCGTATAAAATCGCGAGTTTACTCCCGAGTTTAAGAGTTTATAGTCATACCCATGAAAATGAAAAATGACTTCGTTGTGAGGACAAAAATGACATCATTTTGTTCATCCTTCAGCAGCTCATTAGGGCTCGTGTATCTCAATCCCCATTTCGTGAAATGCTTCTGTCCTAAGCCCCTTTGAAACTCTCACTCACTCACTGCTGCTGCACGCTGTTGCATCTTCAAAGGCTCACCCCGCCCACCTCCGCACGCAGCTGCACATTGTTGCACCTTACCGCATGCCGCTGCAAATCTTCCTTCGTAGTGTTCATGGCTTTGTGTTGCTTTGTTCGTGCTGCTATGCTCTATTCATTGCCTTCTTGCACGCCATCTTATTCTTGCTACTTTGTTCACTGCCATTTGTCCTCGAACTATTCAACTTCGTCCTAGGCAACAAGTCTTCATTCACGGGCAAGTGTGTCTCGATTTATGGTGGTTTATTGGTTTCTACTTATGTTATGACTATTGTTAGTTGTGTAGCAAGTCGATTATGCCAATGTGTTAATTTAAATTTTTTGATGTTATATTTTGTATGTGTTATCTTAATTTTAGATGTTGTCTTGTGTTTGATTTATGTGTACTAGTGCCTAGTTGTATTTTTTTGGATTTGCATTTTAGGATGTCTGAAACTATTGGGTCAGTGACAGTGTCCTTAAAATCGAGAGTTGCTATCTTTGAAAGAAAAAATGCTCCTGGAAATAGATCTGATATTGGGTGGAAGCATGGGACTAATGTTCAGGGCATGTCATTATGTGTGCTTTATTATGGAGTTGTAAAAATGATGCTTAATTTTAATGTTGGTATTCTATTTGAATTTTATTTTTATTAGTATCATATATTTTTTTAATATTAGGTAAACTCTTACGAGTTTATGCAGGCTCCACGAGTTTACTTAAACTCTCAAGTTTAATTAGCTTGGTTGACATGGAACTGGGGGAGTGTTGTAGTAGAATAACTCCTTGCAAGTCCACTTCAACAGACTCGAGGATAGTCAGGGCAGAATAGAAAACTGTACCAACACCATCAATTATCATGTTTTTTTCCCTCAAAACATGAGACATGGATTTTGTAACCTACAGGCTATTGGCCATTTGTTAATGTTTCCTATAGAAAACAAGGAGGTTTTCCAGGACCCCATGATCCATTGATGATCAATATAGTCTCAACAGAAGATTAGGAAAGCAATTTTGCCAATCCAATGAAGTGACAAATTGATTTGGCCATTGGACCAAGAAGGGGATAACATGCTACCCTATGAAGCTGCAAAATTTCTCATTGGACTAACAACTGATTGCAGCAATGAAAAGAATAAAGTCACAGCAATACCAATATCATGGTAAAAATACCACCCAGACAATAATAATAATAATACTGAAAAGGAACAAAGTACAGACAAGAGAATCACTCAAAACTTGTCCGAGAGCTTGGTACTATAAGATTTGATACAACAGCAGCAACAGTGAAGTAGTAAAGTAGAGGTCTTTCATTTGTTTGTCTCAAACTGCCACTCCCCATTTCCCCTTTCTTCTTTCTTGGCCAACAAGAAGTGACCCCAGCATAGGGTCCCTACACAAGCCAATCAATGGCCAGAGCCATAGTCCCAATCCAACCAGGCACAACAAATAAATGAAGACATCACGTGTCACATGGACCAACACATACCCCCCCACTAACTTGATCTCTCACTTTGGAATGAATCCACAGCGGTCTTCTAGTCCTTCTCATCCAATCTAATAGCAGGATACGCGATGTTTACCACTCCGACAGCAATGGACTCTTAACACCAAACACCCCCCAACATACGTGTAAGGTAGACACAAGTGAAGGGTGTATCTGTCCATAACAAGTATATGCACTGTGGCAAAAGCAAGGACTCGTTTCTATATTGGGAAAAGCATACTTAAATTGGTTAATGAACGGGAATTTGAAACATGTCTTTCCTTCATGTGTTAAGGTGGAATTGTGGTTACCACTGTTTTGCAAAAGTTGGAGGATTATTGAGATCTCTCTTTGTTGTTTACTTTTCCTCTTCAACTTGGCTTCCCTATGATGGCTTAGGCTTCTTTTAAACAAGCTAGCACAAAAAGGAGAATCCAAAAGGAAAATCCTAAAACTCTTCTTTCCAAGTAGGCAGTCTTCTTACGCATTCTCACATGAGTGAAGAAGGGTTGACTCAGCCACCCCACAAACTCCTTTAAATTCTGCCCCAAGCCTTAATTTCCCTTCACTCCCCCTTCACTTTCTCCCTTTGTTTTGAGCACACCAAGAAACAACAACGCCCACAAGATCAAAGTTTCTTATTCCTTCAACTCAACTACCATCATACCTTCTAATAGAAAAATGAACATTCTGTTCCTCAACAGCTTCATGATCTTGTTCATTACCTGCTTAACCATTAGGCTTAACTTCTGTCGTTCAAGTATCCCTTCTTCTCTAAATGCACTTCCACTTGGAGGCCATTTCAGTTTTGATGACTTTAGCCTTAGCCATGCAGCCAGAGACTTTGGCAACAGGTACCAATATCATCCAATGGCAGTTCTGCATCCTGAATCAGTTTCTGATATTGCTGCCACCATCAAGCATATCTGGCTGATGGGTCCTAGCTCTCAGCTCACTGTTGCAGCAAGAGGCCATGGCCACTCACTCCAGGGCCAGGCACAAGCTCATAGAGGAGTTGTGATCAACATGGAATCCCTCAAGGTCCCAAAAATGCAGGTACATGTAGGAGCTGATTCTTCATATGTGGATGTCTCAGGTGGAGAGTTGTGGATAAACATCCTGCATGAGACTCTCAGATATGGCTTGGCACCAAGATCATGGACAGATTACCTACACCTCACAGTTGGTGGCACACTCTCCAACGCTGGAGTCAGTGGGCAGGCATTTCGGCATGGTCCCCAGATAAGTAATGTTCAGCAGCTGGAGATTGTTACAGGTTTGTAAAACCATCTTGTGAGAACCATATGACAAATGAGAACATGCATGGTTTTAAATTGCCGTGGCGTTGCGATTACTGCAATGATAAAATAATTGCAAGAAAATAGGGCTAATACAGCCGTAATTGCGGGCCACCGCAACAGTAATACTGCGGCCGCAACCGCAATTTGATGGACAAGGGAAAGGAAAATGAATTTTATAATTACTACAACTAATATTGTCTCTTCTGAACTGAATTCATTTGAAACTGAAATTGTAGCTTCCTAAGATTCCTTGTTGATAATGATAACTTGATATTGGCGACATAGCAAAGTCTCGGATTATTGGCTGGAAATAAATTTTCAAATGAAGAAATGTTTTCTCTTTTGATGAATATAAAAGATGGTCAATGAATGACTGCAGGAACAGGGCAGGTAGTAAACTGTTCCAAGGATCAGAATGGGGAACTCTTTCACAGCGTGCTAGGTGGGCTTGGCCAGTTTGGCATTATAACCAGGGCAAGGATTTTACTGGAACCAGCACCAACCATGGTAATGCATCAGTCACTATACCAAAAATATGGTCTACTAATTTTAAGTAGTGTTTGCAGACACGGGTTCTTATCACAGAATATTTCTATTTTTTGGAGCAGGTAAAATGGATTAGAGTGCTATATTCAGATTTCACAGCATTCACAAGAGACCAAGAACAATTAATATCTGCAGAGAATACATTTGGTTACATTGAAGGATTTGTGATAATAAACAGAACTGGTCTGCTAAATAACTGGAGATCATCCTTCAACCCACAAGACCCCATTCAAGCTAGTCAGTTCAAGTCGGATGGAAGAACTCTCTTCTGCCTAGAATTGGCCAAATACTTCAATCCAGAAGATATTGATGGGGTAAATCAGGTGAGGCCAGTAACAGCACAACCTAAAGATTTATTTTATGAAAATGAATATGTAATTAAGTCATTAATACATGTAGTTACAAAATGAAAAGAAAAATCCTTAATAAACTGTCTCTCACTATGTTTCTTTTCTTCTTCTTTTTTTTTTTTTTTTTTCCCTATGCAGGAAGTTGAGAAACATTTGTCTTATTTGCACTATATCCCATCAACACTTTTTCTAACGGAAGTCACATATGTAGATTTCTTAGACAGGGTGCATGTATCCGAGGTCAAGCTGCGCTCAAAAGGCTTGTGGGATGTTCCACACCCATGGCTCAATCTTCTTATCCCCAGAAGCAGGATACACAAGTTTGCAGAAGTGGTCTTTGAGAATATCCTATCAGAAACAAGCAATGGCCCCGTCCTTATCTACCCAGTAAATAAATCAAAGTAATAAATGGTTCACAAAACATTAATTAACTCTATATCAAACTTTCAGCCTTTAATTAACATTCTTGTTTTTTTTTTTTTTTGCGCAGGTGGGACAATAGAACTTCTGTTGTTATTCCAGATGAAGATGTCTTTTACTTAGTGGCATTTCTTACCTCTGCAGTTCCTTCTTCTAATGGAACTGATGGCCTAGAACACATACTAACTCAGAACAAAAGAATTTTAGATGACTGTGAAAGAGCCAATCTTGGAGTGAAGCAGTACTTGCCCCACTACAACACACAGGAAGAATGGCAGGCCCACTTTGGTCCTAAGTGGGAGTCTTTTCTGCAAAGAAAATCTGTTTATGACCCATTGGCTATACTAGCTCCAGGCCAAAGAATATTTCAAAAAGCAATAACCTTCTCATGACCACACAGCCTCCGCATTTTGTCATCATTAATATAATTTGAAAAGGAAAAGTCCCTTATCATGGCATTATGTGAAAAATTGACTACAATGCTGACTGCTGAGTGTAGCGCCAAGACAGCGTGTCCGGCTGAGAGTTGGTCAACATAAGGAGTCAAATATTTTAGACATGAATTACTATGGGGTTTCTAAAGAACTTACAAATATTATCAGTCCTAGAACGACTGTCCATATCAAATTTGTAAACACTTCTTTGGTTATAAATTTATATTTGTTCCAATCACCAAAAATTTATGACAAAACACTATGACGTCGTTTGATCTATTTAGTTAACCCCAATCTAGTAAAACAAGGCTTAGTTATTGACATTGTTTGATCACCATAAAGGAAAAGGCCTATTAAAAGGTTAACATGAAAAAGAAGCAATATGTTACTACTCAAGAGATTCTATCATAGTGTGTAAGAATTAGAGAGGGAATGGTATTCAATGCCTTCTAGATTATTTCTATTACTCACTGAAAATACACATCACCCAGTAAAAGCTGCATCACAACTTAACCACTTCAGAATGCTTTGGCTCACAAAGCTGGCTTCTGGATTCTGGTTTTGACACCACTCACCAGACAAATCACACAAAAGGGACTATAGTTACCACTTCAAATAATAAAGCACAATCTTTCCACGTAGATGAGACCACAATACGTTAGCTCAGTAGACTTGCTGTTGGCTTAAAAGTTGAAACCACTCAACAAAGAGCTACACATATATAATTTTAGTTACAAATAACAAAGCAAAGAACCTACTTTCCATGGAGCAGAAAGTACTTTTGCTCGAGAAAATGTACCGAAAGGTAGACCTACCTTTAATAAGATACGTGCATGAAGAAAGTTGAAGATAAATGAATGTTCATGTGGCCTGTGAAGATGGGTATCCTTTAAACTGCATGAATATTACATTTTTTAGCATGTTGCTTTGACAAATAAACACCATGTATGAAGCTTGAAACAAAAAGAAATAGCTTATAAATGCAAAACATACATTTACCTTTTTGCCACATGTATTTGTTTTGATATCGCCAATTATTGTGGAGGACCAAAGATGAAACACATGAAACATTTTCAGCAAGGAAGCATGAAGCTTGGTGTTATCTCATGTCTCATCTATTTCGTATATATTATACATGCAAGTAAACGTCATCTTAGATAAATCAAATTGATATTCAAATTTTAGTTTTTTTTTTCCCCAAAAAAAAAAAAGTTATGAATTTATCGGTTGCGGAGTAAGTGGCTGCTTGACAAGTTGAAAATTCAATTTGAGGTAATACAACATAGAAGCAGTCATGTTAACATGTAAAAAAATTAACTAGTTTAAAATTGTAGTCGACCTTGACTTTGTTGATTAATATTTGTCAACTGAACAAATTCATTCGCTGAAATATGAAGCTCGCAAGTATCATATCCTAATGGTATTGGGATCAATGTAAAGCATTACAGATTGTAAAGCTTATAATGTGAAAAAAGGTAAATTGATTCGTAATTGAAGTTGTAAGCTACAGTACATAAGTATGAATCGAGTGACTATGAAACAAACAACGGAAGAAGCAATCGCACCAGGGAAAGGAGATAGAGAGAACCGCAACCGCCATTCTTCTTTTTTATCTTGGTGGATCACGGATCATTTTTTTTCTTTTGGACCTCAGATCACGGTCTATACTTTCAGTCTCTATCTCGGACAAGGTTATAGGGTCTGGTAAGCAGCAGCTCGGCCCAACTAATTTATTTTGCTTTAAAAACTTGAAGTCCAAATTCAATTTTAGTTTTTGGGTCGACCTTGGGCCCAAATATAATATAAAAGCCATTTATCTCATTTTTCTTTTCCGTATGGAAAATAGAAAAATAATTTCAATGTCTCAAACACAATTAGTCTTACGATAAGAAATGTCGAATACCCGAGTAAAGACCGGGAAAGTTGTATGGTAGTTTTAAAAATAGCTTTCATGTAGATATTTGATAATTATTAATGGGAATAATATAAAATAAATTTATATAATTAATTAATAAAATTTTAAAAAATTATTATGGTAATTAATTATTTATTATAATAATTATCCATAATAATTTATTATTTTTTTAAAATTTTATTCGCTGACATGATCAATATATGACAATTATCTCATTATTAATTGCATTTTAAATATCTATAAGATTTATATATTTTTTCATAAGTGACTTATTGATTTACTTATTGCATTTTTTTTCATTCATTTTACTCTATAAATTTAATTTAAATATAAATTATAATATAAAATTATTTTATATTATTAATATATATCAATTAAATTCTGAATCGATTAATGTATGCTTAATTTTTTTCTTTTATATATTACTTTTCATCTCTAGAATATGTTTGATTAGGACGTTAAAAAAGGAGAAATTTTTTTTATAGGTGAGCTGCATATAATAACAGTATACCCTTTATGACGAGGACTCGCGAATGTTCGCTACTGTATACACGACAAAGACAACAACAGAACATACACGAAGCAGCAATAACATAACATCGTACCTGTCGCTGCATCAATTTCGAAGGCACACAGTACACTCTCTTCATCTATGCAATAGCAGGCAAGCAAGCAAGCAAGCAAACCCAGTTGAGTTGAGGATAAAAAAAAAAAAAAAAACTCACTTCACTGTCTCACAACTTTAAACTTCACGCCACCGACATTTGTTCGTTGTTCCGCTCTCGATTGTTCTCAATGCTTAATTTCTCGGGGATTGCATTGCTGATTGATTTGTTGCTTCTGAGAGGTCTAATTATCAAACCCAATTGGTAACTCTTCAACATTCTCCCTTCTCTTAGTTCTTTGTTTCTCCAGTGTCATTTGATTGGTGGGGTTTGTTTGTTTCACTTAGAATTTTGATGTTCTAGAGAATTCTAGTTTCTTGGGGTGCAAAATTTGCTTATAAAGGTTCAAGCTTTGATGAGATTTTCCACTAAGATTTGTGGGTATTTGAGATCTTTGCTTTATAATTCTCAGCATTTGTGCTCTAAAAGGTTGGCTTTGTCGGTGCCATTTAGATCCAAGATGAATCACAGTGCAATTTCAAATGGTTCTCTACAACTACAAAATGTAAATGGTGGCAGTTTGGAAGAGAAGCTCGATGAAATTCGTCAGCTTATGGGGAAAGTGGATGGTGATCCCTTGAGAATAGTTGGTGTTGGAGCTGGTGCTTGGGGTAGTGTGTTCACAGCTATGTTGCAGGAAGCTTATGGTTCCCTAAGAGAAAAGGTTCTGATAAGGATATGGAGGAGACCAGGGAGAATGGTTGATAAGGCCACTGCTGAGCACTTGTTTGAGGTGATCAATTCAAGGGAAGATGTGTTGAGGAGGCTGATTAGGAGGTGTGCTTATTTGAAATATGTTGAGGCAAGGTTAGGGGATAGGGTCCTTTATGCTGATGAGATTTTGAAAGATGGGTTTTGCTTGAACATGATTGACACCCCTCTTTGCCCTCTCAAGGTTGTCACAAACTTGCAGGAAGCTTTGTGGGATGCTGACATCGTGATCAATGGCTTGCCATCAACGGAAACCCGCGAGGTGTTTGAAGAGATTAGTGAGTACTGGAAAGAGAGGATCACAATTCCTGTCATTATTTCCTTGGCAAAGGGAGTTGAGGCTGAATTGGGTCCTGAGCCAAGAATAATAACTCCCACTCTTATGATCAATCGAGCAAGTAAGACACGGTTACATTTGTTTCCTTACCTGCTTTATGTAGTGGTCTATGTTGCTTGAATTCTCTGCACTTTTTCTACTTGTATGGATGTTCCCAGTAGCATTTGAATGCATATTTGGTGCTAAGCTAACCCTTTTTTAGTGATTTTATAATATGGTTCTGACCAATCTAAACTTCTTGTTTGTTGTTTTGGTTTCTTTATTGGACTAGTCCTCTTTAGTCACTTAGTCTGCAATTCGAATCTCTAATTCAATTCAACTTTGTTGGCATATTTGTACCAACTAAATGATTTATTTTTTTCATTCCCTTCATCATCTGATATCATGTTCTGCAGCTAGAGTCCCCATTGAGAACATTCTTTATCTTGGAGGACCTAACATTGCCTCAGAAATTTACAACAAGGAATATGCAAATGCTCGGATATGTGGAGCGGGAAAATGGAGGAAACCATTGGCAAAGTTTTTGAGGCAGCCCCACTTTATAGTGTGGGATAATGGTGACCTTGTTACTCATGAAGTTATGGGTGGATTAAAGAATGTATATGCTATTGGAGCCGGTAAGATTTGTTTTATTTAATTTTTTACATTGTACAGAATGGTAAAAATGTAAATAAAATGTATGTGCTTTGATGTCCGGTTCTTTGAATTCTTTGCTGTTGCAGCACAGTAAAAAGCTCTCGAAATGTTTTTGAAACTAGTAATTTGTATTGATGAGTTTCAATTTAACAGGAATGGTAGCTGCTTTGACAAATGAAAGTGCCACTAGCAAATCAGTGTACTTTGCTCATTGTACATCAGAGATGATTTTTATCACTTATCTATTGGCAGAAGAACCAGAGAAACTCGCAGGACCTCTCTTGGCTGATACCTATGTAACCTTGTTGAAAGGTCGTAATGCTTGGTATGGACAAAAGTTGGCCACAGGAGAGTTGAGCCTTGAAATGGGTGACAGCATCAAGGGCAAGGGGATGATTCAGGTATCAGATTTTAGTCATTCAACACACCTGTGGGTGTTGCAGTCTGATTAGAAAGAATAAAGGATAATAACATTCGTTCAAGTTTCTACTTTGCTGCTTATCAGTAATGTTTATTTTGCTTTGAATTTTATAGGGAATCTCCGCAGTTAAAGCATTTTATGAGCTACTTAGTCAGTCCAGCTTAAATGTCCTAAATCCTGAAGAAAACAAACTTGTTGCCCCAGTGGAGCTTTGTCCCATCTTGAAGATGTTATATAGAATACTGATAATGAGGTAATAAACTTTGCTTCCCTACTTTTCTATATATCCTCCCTTACTATTGGATACCTACCCAATTGTGACTACCATTGACACCAATTAATTATGTTTCCAGAATTATGACATGCAATAGTATCATTAATGAAACTGTTAAGGGGTACTGTTCTCCCCTGCAGACAGAAAACTGAATTCACTTATGAAACTAACTTTTTCTATGGTTTGCTGAACTCTAATCTTCAGGGAATCTCCAGTACAGGCCATTCTTCAAGCGTTGCGAGATGAGACCATGAATGATCCTCGTGACCGTATTGAGATTGCCCAAAGCCAGGTGTTTTATAGGCCATCTCTTCTTGCTCAGAAGCCTTAGAATCCTAGATTCATATCGAGTCTGGCAGTTAGTTTTGACATTTGTTGAATGTATATTTCAGTATCTTTGTGCAGCTAAGTAACAATTTCTTCGATCATAAATGACCATCTTTTATGGTTAGAGAGCTGGTGGACTTTTTTTTTTTTTTTAAAATTGAGACAAGCTGTAGAGCAGGCATTTGGTTATATTTAACAAATTATTAATATTACTTTTTCATTAATTTTTCCTTTTATGAATACCTATTCCTTTAACATGTTTATCCCTTTCATCTGGCTATCAACATCACAATGTAAAAAGCAATGAGTAGCTGTGTCCATAATTCTGTAGGACATAATGCACTTGCATGGTGGCTTAGAGCCTTTATACTGAGTGGTGGGGTTGCGAATTTAGAATAAAAGAAATTAAGAAGGATTTACAACTTGCAAGGATGCAGAATAATCCAGGGTCCAGATAGCAAGGGAACTGGAAGGGTTAAAGGGTCAGTCACTTATGTGGGAGCAAATCATAGTTCATGAGAATCTTCTTCATCTCTATCTTGTTTCGAATGAGAATCCCGCAGTGCAAGCAACCTAATACCTGGTATTACTATTCTGCATGTTTGAAGAAGCTTTTGGTACTAAATTTGCTGTATTTGTCTTCTACATGTTCTAATGTTCAAACATTACGAGTTCTTTTTATTTTCTTCTATTTTTTTTTTTGCCCCTTTTGCTTTATTTTATTTTTTCTGGTAGAACTTTTCCTTTTTCTGTTTTGGCCATGAACGAATGTGGCCAAAAACTGGAGGTCTTCTAGTTCTAGGTTAGTGCCTTTAAAAGCAGTTTCTAAGGAATCCATAATTATTCCATATGTCATTTACCAGAGTTTTCAACAACAACCAAAGAGTGGTTAAAATTGCTTTGGAGAAGGAAGTTGTTATATTAATTAAAGACTCAGTGGAGAGATTGCGGGGATGACCATTCGTCTCTGGAAGGCGTTGGGTAACTAGTGCTTAATAGGTAGGAATAATTCAATTCCAGTGCCTCTAGTCTCTAGACGAGTTTCGAATTTGTCTGCAATTGCTGCATGGTCCATGCATAATAATATTTGTTTGGAATGACTTTTGAGGAAAGAAAGTTAAAAAGGAACAAATATATCACTTATTTGGTAATTATTTATGGAGAATAAATTTTTTACATTAAAATTTCACATGACTTGTGTATATTTTTTTACTATTAATTCTTTTGTAGGCACTAAACTTGGTTTTACTTTCTTAGAACCCGTTTGATTATATTATTTAATGGGAAAAAAAAAAACTCATTCCAATATAAAATTTCGCTTCTTGAGACACTTTTTTATGTACCTTCTTCAAATCTTCTATACTAACGTTG
This sequence comes from Pterocarpus macrocarpus, assembly GCA_031439585.1. NCBI lineage: Eukaryota > Viridiplantae > Streptophyta > Magnoliopsida > Fabales > Fabaceae > Pterocarpus > Pterocarpus macrocarpus. The sequence continues at coordinate 71,324,605 of CM062522.1, forward strand.
AGCCTCAAACCAAACACAGACTTAATAATGAAAATATATGATTAGGGTCATGTAAAATTTTTACATTAAATGATTCATTCCAGTATTTGTAAAAATCAATGGTTTCGATCAATGACATATAGAACTTCTATATATTCTTCATTTTTTTTTCCCTTTTTCATGTTATATTTTTTTTATTTCTTTTAAAGAAAAGATATAGAGGATCTTATATTTGTAATGCTGTGCTCTTTCTCTCTCTCTGTATTGTTCCCGCTATATTAGGCAACGTTTGAAAGTTTCTTCATTCGTGTTGCTCTTTTCATTGTTATAACAGTGACAATAAGAATATAGTGTGATTTTGAATTAACCTTACTGAGACTGTGAGAGTGAGTGAGAGTAGGTGAGAATGGAGAAGTACCTCAGAGACAACTTTTACGTGCAGCCGAAGCGGTCCTCCGACGCCGCCCTCCGCCGATGGAGATCTGCCGTCTCCGTCGTGAAGAACCCCCGCCGCCGCTTCCGAATGGTTGCCAATCTCGCCCAACGTGCTAAAGCCGAACAAAAGCGCAAGAAGCTCCAGGTTCATTCCATTACTTATTATCTACCTATATATATATATATATGTGTTCTCTGTTATTTTCATTAATTTCATTATTCAGTTTTGGATCCAATATTATAGTATTCGCTAGCTGAGAGAAAACACATCGCCTCAAAATCTAAATTTCATTCCAATTTCCGGTTTTTATTTTTCTGTTTACTCTTTGTTAAAATAATAATAATGAATAGACGCTGCTGAGAACATTGCTAGCGTGCAAAAGAAGCTAGTTCTTCTCTCATAAATAGTTAATAAGATAATTAAAAAAATGTTTGGTTTTGATTTTGAAGAGTTTAAAATCATAATTTAGGCAAAAGTTTATTTCTTATGTCCTTTATTCAATGTCAAACCATTGTTTTAGAGTTGTGAGAACTACCCTTGTTATTAGTCTTTAACGTGATGTCACCATTGGCAAGGTCTGAGCGAGTTTCTGTTACGCACCAGAACCGTTTGTCTTAACTTTTTACCTTAATTTCATGTCGGTTACCAAATATGTTGATATAGGCGAGTTTTGCTACATGCTCCGATTTAAGAATGGTGGATAATGTTGGTGTGATCTAACTTATAAGAATCAGTACTGCAGCTGAAAGTTTCTGTTCTTTGTCTTTTCCTTCTAGAAGGCTGCTGTTTAGTTGGAAATTGTATGCTTCAACGTTATTCTGCAGGAATTTCAGATAAACCAGTCGTACACAATGTTTTAACATTAGTCGTACTATCCAAGATTATCCATTTATCCTTGCTTTTTTCCTTAAAGTTATTATGCGTGTACGTGTATGTTTATGTTATCCTATGCAACCATGGCCACAGACCACGCATGTTTCATTATATGCTGTACTATGTAAAGCAGCAAAAGATACGAGGTGCTGCACTACTTTCAGTCGTTTTCTTCTTTTCTTGTACTTTGTCCTTTATTCCTTCCGGAATAATTTTTTTAACATAAGTTCTGGAAATACCATTTTTTATATTCAGAGATCATATATTAATAATGGGAGATTTTTTCAGACCATAAGTAGATTTGTCAAAATATATGGTGTTCACAAAACTTATGTACAAATAATGTTGCTCTTCTTTACTAATAATTCTCTCACTAAGACCGATTTAGCAAAATTATAGTTATATTAGTATTAGAGTTTGCAAAATAAGAAAGCAGAAATCATTTTACACCCAATAGGAGTTGCCTAGAATTTTCATACACCCACCGGTCAACTAGAGCAATATAATTATATTTATTCCATTGTGGTTAATTTGTTGAGAGTCATGTCAATTTGTCCTCGACCTAAATCACACGGTGCCGAAGAGTGAAGACGTTAAAAATGTGCACAAAATAATGCCATAGGTAGATATTTAAAAAAGTTATTATCCAATATGGTCAACAATTTAAGTTTTGGAGTTTATTAGTTAATATCTTGTTATCATAACCTTTATGTCCAAACAATTTACAATTTGATCCTGACCTTCATATTCAATATTAGATTGAATGTCAATAAAAGTTTTACTTTGTTATCAGTCACATTTTAGGTTTAAATGTCTTTAACATGCAAAGAGTTGTTAGAGATATTTGCATAGACTATTCATCAACCATCCCTTCAGCTGTTAAAATATTTAAGTTTAATGGTTTCTTGCTAGCAAAATTGCTCCTTTGCTCAATCCGTCGTACTTCTATTTAAGTATTAATATTTGTATTCACAAATTAAGATTTATTATCTGACATACCCTCACAAAAAATTATGAGATTCATCTAAAAAAAAGAAATGTCATACACTTTTATCCAATAGGACTACCTTTTTGAGTGAGTCGGACAGTAAAATATATACAAATATAATTTTTTGCTTCTTTCTTGACGGTCCAATTTAATAAGGGTCTCGTCAATAGTGTGAATAAACTTAAATTGTAGTTCTGTGCTTATTGTCGAGCAAGAAAGTAACATGCATGTGTAATGTCTGTAACTATATATGAAAGCGGTTGTTGAATTGAAAATACATATATCAGCTTGCTGAAGCATAAAGCGTGTAGGATTGGAATTCCACGTGCTAGCTAACTCTTCTAAACGTTGCATGAAAGGCATGTATTATCCGTCGCTTTAACACATTATGCTTATGCTCTAACTATATATTTTGACTAGGAAAAGGTGCGGGTGGCTCTCTATGTGCAAAAAGCAGCGTTGCAGTTTATTAGCGGTATTTTGCATTCAATCGCTTTCACTCACGTTTTTCTCTTGTCACTTACTCCTTCTTCTGTTACATGTCATTTTCATTTCCTTCTCTTACAACAGCTGGGAACCGTGGTGATGATTACATGCCCTCCAAAGAGGCTCAAGAAGCTGGTTTTGGAATTGAGCCCGATGAGCTAGCATCCATTGCTCGATCCCATGACAACAAATCTTTAGAACAAAATGAAGGAGTTGAAGGTTTAGCAAAGCTTCTTTGTGTGTCATTGCAAGAGGGTGTTCATTCACGCGATGTGCCAGACAGACAAAACATCTATGGCTGTAACCTCGTTGCAGAGAAACCTTCCAGAAGTTTCTGGATGTTCGTTTGGGATGCAATGCAAGACTTAACTCTGATGATCCTCATGGTCTGTGCTGTGGTATCGGTAGGTGTTGGAATCTCAACTGAAGGCTGGCCAAAAGGTATGTACGATGGAGTGGGAATCATACTTTGCATTCTCTTAGTGGTCTTTGTCACTTCAGTGAGTGACTATAAACAGTCCTTGCAATTCAAAGATTTGGATAAAGAGAAGAAAAATGTCACCATTCAAGTCACAAGGGATGGTAGAAGACAGAAGGTTTCAATTTATGATCTAGTGGTAGGAGATATAGTCCATCTTTCAATTGGTGACATTGTCCCTGCAGATGGGATATTCATATCAGGTTTCAGCTTGTTGATTGATGAATCAAGTTTATCTGGTGAGAGTGAGGCTGTGAATGCTGACCAACACAAGCCTTTTCTTCTATCTGGGACAACAGTGCAAGATGGTTCTGCAAAGATGCTAGTGACTTCTGTTGGTATGAGAACTGAATGGGGAAGGTTGATGGATACTCTTAACGAAGGAGGGGATGATGAGACACCCCTTCAGGTCAAGCTAAATGGGGTTGCCACCATTATTGGAAAGATTGGCCTTGGTTTTGCACTCCTAACATTCCTGGTTTTGACTGGCAGGTTTTTGATGGAGAAAGTTTCTCACCATGAGATCACTGAATGGTCTCTAAATGATGCATCTAAGCTTCTCAATTTCTTTGCCACCGCTGTCATTATAATAGTTGTGGCAGTTCCTGAGGGGCTTCCTTTGGCAGTGACACTAAGCCTTGCATTTGCAATGAAGAAACTGATGAATGATAAGGCACTTGTGAGGCACCTTTCTGCATGCGAGACTATGGGTTCTGCTGGTTGTATCTGCACGGATAAGACAGGAACTTTGACAACAAATCATATGGTTGTAGACAAAATATGGATTTGTGAACAAACTAAGGCAATAGAAACTAGTGGCAGTGAAAGTGTGTTGAAGAACTTTGTCTCTGAAGAGATATTTGATCTCTTTTTGCAGTCCATATTCCAGAATACTGGCTCAGAAGTTTTCAAAGGGGAAGATGGGAAGAACAAGGTCATGGGAACTCCCACAGAGACGGCATTGCTGGAATTTGGCTTGCTTTTGGGAGGTGATTCTAAGTCTTATAATGAGAAGTATAAGATAATGAAGGTTGAACCTTTCAATTCGGTCAAAAAAAGGATGTCTGTGCTTGTGGCTCTTCCTGATGGCACCATTAACAAGTCTAGAGCATTTTGTAAAGGAGCATCAGAAATAGTTCTGAAGATGTGTGACAAAGTTGTTGATGCAAACGGCAAAATCGTAGATTTGAAGGAAGAGCAAAGAAAGAGCATCACAGAAGTTATCGATGGTTTTGCTTCTGAGGCTCTGAGAACACTCTGCATTGCCTTCAAGGATATTGAAGGTGATAGTATTCCTGATGATAATTACACGTTGGTAGCTATTATTGGGATCAAGGATCCAGTGAGGCCTGGAGTAAAAGAAGCTGTGAAGACTTGTTTAGAAGCTGGAATCACTGTTAGGATGGTAACTGGTGACAACATAAATACTGCCAAAGCAATAGCTAGAGAATGTGGCATCTTGACAGATGGATTGGCTATTGAGGGACCAGAATTCCGGAATAAGACCCAGCAAGAGATGGAGGAGATCATACCAAAAATACAGGTTTTATTACTGTTCCATAGGTGCTTCTTTTAATGTCTAGCAAAAATGATAAGTTCATAAATTGTTAGCTTTATGTGTGTAGGTAATGGCTAGGTCCTTGCCTCTTGACAAGCACACCTTGGTAACCGTTTTGAGGAATGATTTTAACGAAGTTGTGGCAGTAACTGGTGATGGGACCAATGATGCTCCAGCGTTGCATGAGGCTGATATTGGACTAGCTATGGGTATTGCAGGGACAGAGGTTTGTCATAGACACAATCTAGACTATTATATCCTGGATGACTTCCATAGTATACTTTATCATTAATTGATCCATATGACATTATGTGTTATTAATTTTTCTTCTCTACTATTCCAGCTGTTGTTTTCGCACGAAGCTAAAATTTCACTGACCCCACAGCCTAGTGTTTTAAGCATAAAAATACAAAGCAGTAATATGAATTTATATAGTATGCATGCAACACCAGTTAAGTCATTTTATATGCATACTTTATATGTTTCCTAATCAATTCAATTCATTATGCGCCCCATTGTTTGCTAAGCATTGTAAACCTCCATCTTGTGTAGGTTGCAAAAGAGAATGCGGACGTGATTGTAATGGATGACAACTTCACAACCATAGTGAATGTTGCCAGATGGGGCCGTTCTGTCTATATAAATATACAAAAGTTCGTGCAGTTCCAATTAACAGTTAATGTTGTAGCTCTCATGCTAAATTTTGTGTCAGCATGTGTGTCAGGTAATGCATAAGGCTAACTTCTCAAGACAATTTTCCATCACTTTTTAGGTCATAGTTTTGCCTCCTACTCACAATATAAATCCATTTCAGGTTCTGCTCCTCTTACTGCTGTTCAAATGCTTTGGGTGAACATGATCATGGACACACTTGGCGCATTGGCACTGGCCACAGAACCCCCCCATGATGGCCTGATGAAGAGGCCACCAATTGGAAAGAATGCCAAATTCATCACCAGGGTCATGTGGAGGAACATAATTGGTCAGAGCATCTATCAAACTACTGTCCTTTTGCTTCTCAAATTTCGTGGGAAAGAGGTTCTCAAGCTCAGTGGAACTGATGCTACCACTCTTCTGAATACTGTCATATTCAACGCCTTTGTGTTTTGCCAGGTACTAGATTCAGTTAACTTAATTCTGCACTTTTTCCTTCTAGCCTATAGTATGGACCATAGATTTATTTTTCAAAGAACCTATTCATATTCTATTTAAGCTAGTCTCAATTTGTGTGGTAAATGCGTATTAAGCTTTTATAGTATCCATTTTTGTGGTAATACAGTTGTTACTTCATATTTGTTTGCTTGTGTTCATTCATCGTAATTAAGGCACATAAATTACACCAATATGTATACCTTTTCGAAGTTTTGAGAACACTAGAGTGATAACAACTTATGTCATTTAATACACTTCTTCTTTCATGTTGCAAATTAACAGGTATTCAACGAGATAAATAGCCGTGACATGGAGAAGATAAATGTTTTACGAGGCATGTTCAGCAGCTGGATTTTCCTAATGGTCATAGCCTCAACAATATGCTTTCAAGTCATAATAGTTGAATATTTAGGTACATTTGCCCAAACAGTGCCACTAAACCGTGAGTTGTGGTTAATCAGTGTGTTGATTGGTGCTGTGAGTTTACCGATAGCTGTTGTCCTAAAGTGCATTCCTGTTCCGGCGACTTATTACGTCCCTACGCCTCATGATGGTTATGAGCAGCTTCCCAGTGGACCAGATTTGGCATGAACATATGACTGATATTGAGGTTCAATATAAGCTTTCATAATAATTCTTTTATAGATTTTTCTATATCTAATAGAGAAGAGATATCATAAGTTGTCACAGTTAGTTCCATTCATTTTAGACTGTTCCCACCTTTATTTATGTCCTCATTTTCTCTCTGTGTCATTTTGTTGGGTGCAGTATCATTCTTTTGAGTAGGATATATCCCCCTTATCTTGCTGATTTGGGAATATATTTTTAGCTTATACCTGGAACTATAGTCAACCGATTATATTTTCAAGATTATTGTTCGAAGTTAATACTTTAGTTTGGTAGCAAGCATTTACTAGAGCGAAGTTAGGTGGTTAAGTTTGGAGAGTTTCATATCGTCAACCTATTATATGTTGAGGATTATTGTTCGAAGTTAATATATAGTTTATTTGTGAATGAAGGAGTGCATGGCCTTCGATACTGCATCAAAGGTCGAACTTGTTTGGCTGAATTTGAGAATTGAACACTTATCTCTTTCTCAATGTGTCTTCTGTCTCGTCCGCCATTATTTATTTAGCTAATAGCTATGGTTTTAGTGTTTTTTTTTTTTCATTTACTTGATGTCAACAACTGAGTTAATCAACTCACTACTCATTACTACATGATACGTGGAAGTAATTTTTCAGTGTTATTAAGGTGTTAAATCGTGGTAATAACTAATAAGAATTACGCTTAGTTAGTTAAGAAGTTAAATTTTTTTCATTGTTTGATATTACTTTTAAGATTTGATTTGGATTTTATTATAACAACAACGAGGATTTGGTAACTTGAGTTGTATGCAAAAGAATTTACGTTCTTGCAAGGAATTGAATCAAATCGGAAACACTTGGTTGTTTGATTATTATTTATAAATCCAAACAATATGGGGATTCCTCGAGGAGGTCGAAAAAATGCACTCTTAAAGAAGAAACTCAATATCAAAGCACATATCTTTTGCTATAGTATTGTTTTAGAGTATAATTATATTAGTTAATTTAAATTTAAAATAATGTAAAGGGTGGGGCTATTGGCATTTCTTTTTGTCTATCCACACTCCCCATAATTTATCAGTTTTATTTCCTAAACTACCCTCATGCATCTAAATGAATTGATTTTATTAATTAAATTTTAATTGAGTATATTACTATATGTGAATATTCACACTCCCATTTAAATATTAATTACTCACATTTATTTCTTTTAAAACTCTTTCATCTAGTCCGTTGCATCACTCATCCTTTTACATCATTATATCATATTTTTCTTTCTATCACATACACACTTTAATTTATTCATATTTTTATATTTATTCAAAATTCTCATAAAATTATATGTAAATATTTACAACAAAAGTCATATAAAACATAGGTTTTAAGTAAATGTTTAACATTAAAATATCTCAATGAAACTTTAACATTGGTGATTAATAAACAAATATATAATACCATTCATAATACTTTATTTTTTTTTTATATATATTCTTTTGTCTAAAGTAACAATTTCCTGGCTCAAGCTCGTTCAATCTACTTTGGGGGTAAAATCCTTATAGTATTAATTTTTTTCATTCATAAGACTCGAACCTGAGAGTGTTCAAGGCAAACAAGTTGCAAAAAGCATAAATTACGAGGAAATGAATTATAAAAAGTTATGCATACAAACTAGTATGATTACTTGTTCTTAATTTTTATGTAGGCTTATTGGGATTAATTAATATAATAAAAAAACATATTAGCTTTATACGATATGCACTTGTTATTATAAATAGTATTATATAGTTTTTATTAATTATTGGATGTTAAATTTTTACTAAGATATTTTGATGTTAAGTATTTACTTAGAGCTAATATTTTTAGATGATTTTTGTAGTAAATATTTTCATATCATTTAATTTTTTGAAAATTTTGAATAAATATAAAACATTAATAAATTAGAGAGTGAATATGATAGAGAGAATAATTTGATGTGATGGAATAGATGGAAGAGTTATACATGAAGCAGAAGTGAAGAACAAAGAGTTATGAAAAAAAAAAAAAGTGAGAGCAATTGATATTAAATAGGAGTATAAATAGTAATAGTAATGTATTTAATTAAAATTTAATTTTAATAAAATTAGTTCATTTAAGTAAGGGTGGTTTAGGCAATTAAAATTATAAACTAATAATGGGGAGCGTGGACAAACAAAAGGGAGTGCTAATAGCCCCATCCTAATGTAAAACTCACATTAATGACTATTTTATGTGGAACTGCGGACAACTCTAACTAATAATATAGTTTTTCTTTCATAATGGTACTAAATAATTTGTATTTTCCTCCAAATTTTTCTCTTGATTACAACTATCTTCACTTTAATAGTCTTAACTTTCAGGCATCCTGCATTTATATGTATTGTACTAGCACTATTAATTAACAGATCTTTTTTCTCCTTTTTTATCATGAATAAAAAATAAAAGACCTACGATCATTTCTTTTAGCCTTCTATTTCAATATTCCAAAAAAATAGTCTGTGATTTAAAAAAAAAAAAATTCTGTTGTTGTCAATATCATTTTTATTTTCTTCCGGAGCTTGTCTTTCCACGCAAAAGCACCAATGGAGCTAATGAAAATTGGCACAATTGATAAAAATGGAACCCTTTTGACCAACAGTTCTTGGGTTTGATTCCAAAAGAAGAACAACAAATCTTTCTATAATATCTGTTCTAGCAAACTACTAACATGGCACATTGTTCTTTATCCTCAACTATTAAGTCGTGTGCCTAGTGCTGACATGTTTACGTCGAGTGCATGTGCAATATAAACCATGTCTATCCATTTATAACATGCAGAGCCAATATTCTTGCAAAACAATATGCCAACATTATCATGTTATGCACATTGTACAATAGCTTTCACCCTTCACCAATATTATTCCTCATATTTTCAGCACTTCCTTTCCCTTTCAAATAAAATTGTTTTGAATCACCTTCCAATTTAGTGATTTCAATTATTTGATGCATGTTAACTGCATTTTAATGTGAATCCTATCAGATTCTCGCACGAGAACATTTAAGTGAGAGTTCTTGGATGCTTAACTGAAAATCCCATCCTCTAGACACTTTTCTCAATTAATAATTCGTAATTAATAATTACGAGGAGACTTCAGAAAAGGTCACTCCGCTAGAGAATGAAAGAGACAGTGATGTAACTACTTTAATGCAAATTGCAATTGTTTACCTTTAATTATCAAATCACTTTTCAAGGTTACGCATGCCATTCTTCTCTTTCGGAGATTTCAATATACCAAAGTTTTTCTTTTTGTTCGGTTCATATAAAGTCTAATGTTATAGACAGAAAACATGGTTATTAATGATGAAAAAAGATCCAATTGTCATTATCTTCAAAATTAAATATTATATAATAAAGAGGAGTCCACGAAATATGCACTGTATCCCTAATACGCAAATCTAAACAAAAATGTCAAAAACACTATTTCTTTTGACTTCGACATTTAACTCGACTATTCAATTTATCATTATCTAACAGAATATGTAAATTTTTCCTTTATTAATCAAGATGCAGATGCCTAACCATTAACTTACTTCAATTATATGAAAATTGCCGACCCTATTAATCATAATTATGTTATGCTACTCCTTTTTGCAAGACAATCTAGAGTTACAAATCTGAAGACTAGGTGAAGAGAACCAACTTTTGTCTACTTGTGTATGATAATTACGGCGCATGATTATTGCTGAAAATTTTGCCAGTAGCAAAAGAGTCACAAACACTGCATTTGAAATTGCTATCAAGGGGTTACCACCTCTTACCCCACTGACCATGTTTCTAGAATCCTAAGCCACAACAACTATATAAAGGCCATGACGTGTGCAAACATGTCTTCATCAAACCGGGAAGAGGATTATCCTCCATTGATGCACATACAAATTCAGTCCCCAAAAAACACAATCCAGTTCGTGAACTTCCATGAAACCAAACGGGGGATTCACAAAGTCACTACTGGTCACGAGTCACCAGTCACAACCATTGAGAAAATATTGGTCTACATGGCTATATGGTCCTCAATTGAATCAATTTAGTAATCAATCAACTTGTCAAGGCCAGCCAACCAACATAGTGGCTTGTGCTTATCCACTAGGTACCACTCCTGTTTTCAACCCTTTTTTTAACCCCACACTTCATCGAAATCACCTAGGGTTCTTAAAAACTTCATGATAGTATGAAAATAAGGCACAGTAACTCACAAGGGTTGTGTCATATTTTTATGTTAACACAGTCACAAGAGGCCACAGACCCCAAAAGATTCCCAGTAACTGGCCACTTTTGTCATACGTGTGGGCATCTACTCCCACTTTTAGATCTGTGCATGTCCTTTCCTGTCATCAAAGAGGAACTAAAGGCTATAGGATATATATGTGTATATATAGAGAGAGAGAGAGAGAGAAAGTAGCATCACTCACATGGGTAGGTGCTGGTTGGTAGGACCCATACACAACCTGGCATTATATAAATGTTGCATGGCCCACTTGCAGTGTCAGCAACCCCCCATGTGATGGTGTGTGCCTTGTGGACCTCCCTTCTTTCCCCCTCCAATAATGGCAAAAAATTGGACATGCCCCACAGTTTTTTTTTTTTTTTTCACAAATTGCAAGGGAAAAATAATTGCAGGAACAGAGACAAATTTTCCTCTTTAAAAATAAAATAAAATGAAGCACAGGAGACGGGGGAAGTAGCTAGTAAGAGGCAAGAATAAGAGAGACCAATTAGTCTAAAAAACTCACTTTTGATTCTTCCTTTCTAAATCTTTCTTCTCTTTTCTGTCTGGTAATCTAAGGAGGGTTGATAACTGTGTATAACAACTAAGCAGAAGTACAAACATAAACTGCAACACAACAAAGAAAGGTAAATATCTCTCCAGTTTGGACTTTAACCCAGCTAAGATTAACAATTATACATTCCTTTTCCTCCCTCCTGGCCTTCAAACTCAAATTTACCATCATGGGGTGGATCTGAATCAGCCTTGTAGTTATACAACTCCACTTCTCAGGTTTTTACCACTTCATCTGTGCATGCTTTCTCTTGGTTACGCTTCAGCTGTACATAAGACTTTGAAAATATACCTGTAACAGCATGGGACTAAGGGTCTACTACTGCATCCTCCAGGGATAAAGGGAAGGACTAGGAGAAGAAATTACAGTGCCAGGAGTTACTACTACACATTGGACTCTTGATTCCTTTTCTGTGTTATTTTTAAACCTGTGGTTCAGCTACTACAGATAATGAGAGAAAGAAGAAAATGGTACAATAATGCTAACAAAAGAAAGGGGAACACATGCCCCACTTCCTTTACTGAACTGCTTTTTACGTATGCATTTTGTATGGTAGTAAGTAGTATAGTATTGATGATTGATGGTGATGGCCATGGTGGTGGTGATTCTCTACAGATTTGTTGGATGTCTCCAGGGTTTGTTTGGTCATGTTTCTCTTCCTGCAAATATTGGAAAACAAAAAAAGGCCAAACCGACTTCCAAATTTAATAAAACTAAACAACAAAATCAGTGCCAAGTTGAAGGCAATATTGCAAACGAGCTTCATATACAAAGATCCAAAGCCTTTACCTGAAAAACAACTAAATGCCAATCGGTCCACCGGTGCCAGCTAACATCCCAATAGTTCCATGGCCAGAAGAGAACCTAAGTCCAAACCCCAGATATCATCAAAACTCAAAAGTCCAACAAAACTTTTATGGATACTGAAATTCATGGCTATATGGGAAAAAAGGCTTAAATGTGACACCAGTACCTAGGTATTTGGCAGTTAAAGGATTTGAAAGACCCCATGTCCAGAGCAGATGCTGATGGAAGTAGTACATTAGTTCCAAATTTGGAGCTGGCAGATGAAGCTGAGGCTTCTGAATCAATGGCCTCATTAGGTCCATTGGAGAAGGCAGCCATATAATCTCCAGCAGCTTTTGTAGGTGAAGCAAAAGGGCTATCAGGGAGATTATGCTCCAAACTGCATTTATTCACAAACTACTTTAAACACAGAAACCCTTAAAAAGATAATCAAATTTAGGAAAATTGGTAAGAACCTGAATAAATGCACAAAGTTTTTGGCATGGACTAAAAGAGGGAATTTGTTGCAAAAAAAGATGTCTACTATTCTGGTACCCCTTTTAGTTATTCTAAATGAGAATAGGTTTCATACCATTCTTGTAAATCACGGTCTTCAGGACTTGAACTCTGCTTGCCATTGCCATCACTATATCCATTCTCGCCATTGGCTCCAACTTCCTTGCCAATAGAAATGTTGACGGGCTGCTGCTGACCAACAGAAACTGGTGCAGCACAAGTAGCTGCAGCAGAACTTGAACCACTCTCTGGAATCAAATAGTATATAAATATCAACAAAACCATTCCAATTCCCAGAAAGCACCAAGTTCAGTTCAAAAGCAGCTACAATCAACTGCATTTGAAACAGTAGAGAGATATGCATGTGAATGTACCCTCGGGGGCTTCTGTGCTGCTGTGAAAGGAAGGAAGAACGAGGTTTTGGTTGAACATGTTAGGAGAGTGAGTGGGAGAAGGTATTGGACTTCCTGTGGAAAGTGCACGATGGTGCTGCTTCTTGATGTCAAGAAGTTGCAGACCCATCAACCTCCTACTTTGGAGCTCAAGTGCTTGCTCCTCCAACTTCCTCCTCCACAGCATGTCTTGAGTATTGTAGAACATTCTTCCTCCTAAAAAACATAGATGACAAACCCCACATATGTTAAGAAGAGTAGGTTAAAGCACACAATCTTAAAAGACAATATCATGAAAAGGTGAAAGCATTATCTTACCAAGTTGGAGATCATATTGATCTCTAGCATCTAGTCCAGTAGGAGTACCACAAGGCGAAAAATCCCTATCTACCTGTTGCTGCTGCTTCCTGCAAAATCACAACAAACATACATAAGCAAAGTTCAAAGCATTATGTGAGACAGTAACAAAGAAAAAGATAACACGAAAAGACTAGAAGAAAGAGGGGGTGCCTGTACTTGTCTGGGACTTTGCCCTTCTCCTTGTAAGGCTTAACAAGCACTCTAGCATCACACACAAAATGAGGATTTCCTTTGGAGAGAATGAGCTTCACTGTCTCTGGATAAACAAAGGTAACAAACCCAAACATGCGCTTCTGCTGGTATGGGATCCTCACGTCTTGAACTGGGCCATATATGCTTCAAAAAACAAAACCAAAAAAACACAAGTTATTTCTTCTGCCATTTCCAACCTAAGCATATACCCCAAGTTGAAGTTTAAAGCTAAGCAGCAACAACAACAACCTGAAGTAATTTGAAACATCTTCCTCTCTGAAAGTGCTATCTGCTGGGAAGGTCAAGTAGATCTGCCTAGAAGCTGGGTTAACCATTCCAGGACCGTTCAAAGAGAAATCATTCCTTTCAAGCCTGGATCGCCCAAATTTGTGCAAGTCCTCATTCATCATCAAAGCTGCAGCTGCCGCTCTGCGCACATATCATCAAAATATGATTAAAATTATTCCGCTCGAGTTAGATTTTAGATTAGTTAGAGTCCAGCAATTGAAAAAAATGATTATGCAGCTTGACAACTAGCCTACAGTAATCAAGACACATGACTGAATAGTACTACTGTGTACCTTTGAGTATCATTTTGCTGCTGCTGCAAAAGGAAATTCATGCACTTTGGAGAGTATGGGAAAGAAGAAGAGGCCATGAGCTGAGAAGCAGCAGCAAGTCTTTGCTGCTGAGCTGTCTTAGATCTGAGGAGCTCATGGCACTGCTCCATCATCTCAATCTTGCTGGGAGACCCAACCATTGCAGCACCATCAGCATCACCAAGCCCACCATGGAGGAACCTGCAGCTAGTGCCATTCTTGCAGTACCCTCTAGCAAAGTAAAGGCAAGGCTTCCACCCAAACCCAGAATTTGGGTCCTCAGAACCCAAACAAGCATCATTCACTGAGCAACTCCTCCTATGAAGAGAGCCCCCCCATCCATAAGAAGGGAATAGAGTAGGGTCAGCACCACCAGTGGGACTAGAAGCCATGTCTGAGTGAGGGTAGAACAAATCAGGGTTCTTGTGGCCACCAAGAGTTGGAGAACCATCATTCAAGAAGGAAAGCTGTTCCTGAAGCTGGAACTCATCAATTGGATCTGAGCCTCCATTTGCATAGAAGGGTAAGGAAGAAGATGAAGTTGTTGAAGACCCAACAACCAAATTGTTGGGGCTCATCAAGTCCTCAGGGTTTTGAAGCTCAGACATGGCACCCCAAGAAGCTGAACTAGAAGATGGGTTTGGGATAGTAAGGGCAGGTGGAAGGTTGATCCCACCAAGCCTTGAGGAAGTTGAGTTTTGCCTTGAAATGGGAACTGGGTTGCTACTATTGGAAAGAAAAGGTGATGGAGAAGGAGGAGTGGAAGGTGCTGGAGGAGAGTTCGAAGGAAAACCCAAGTCCTTTCTGGCTTTGACAATCACTGAGTGAACTAGGGCTTCCGGTCCAAATGCTAGCCTAATCATCTCCTTCTCACCATGGTCTTGAATCAGAAGCAGACCCATGATTTTTGAAGCATTTTCAGGGTCCAAGCTTTGGATCCTTGAGAACACAATCCTAGTAGCTTCGTAACCATCCATGGATGAGGGAAAAAAAAGGATTGCTACTTTGTTTCACAAGACAAACTGGGAACTCCCCCCTAAAAATCCAATTTTTGTTGTTGAGTCGTGTGTGTGCGCGCGTGTCTCTCTCTCTCCCCTTTTCTCTTTCTTTCTCTCTTTCTATCTCTCTCTATCTGGCCATCTTTCTCACTCCTATTACAAGTAAAGTTTCTTTCTCAACCACACACAAGACCTACCTACCAACTTGAGATGAATGGTGGCACAGTGTGTTTCTTTCTCATATTCCTGCAAAAAAAAAAAAAAAAGCACAAGAGAGGGAAAAGCAAGTTAAAGAAGAAAAGGAGAAGGGAAGAAGTAGGGAAAGTGAAGTGTTAAAAGGAGTATTCTCGTGTGGTTGATTAATAGGAGACTAATAATAATATGGAGGATGCCAAGGGGTTTGTTTACCTTTGATAAAAGGACGAAGGAGAAAAAAGAAGAAAAGAGAGAGGGACATAACATGGTGGTTGAATTTCTCTATAAAGAAGTAATGAGTGCAAAAGTTGCAGAAAAAACAACAAAAGGAGAAACTCACAAACAACAAAACAAGTAACCCTTTTTTTACTTTCCTTTTTCTATTTTTATTTTCTTCCTTCCCTTTCTACACTTACTCGAATAAACTTAAACTCCTTCTAAATCTAAATCTCCCTTCTATTTTTCTTTCCAAATCAAATTTGAAATCTAAGTCTGAGCAGAAGAGTACGGCCTTACCCATGAAAGGATAATAGTATCTCTCTCTCTCTCTCTCTCTCTCTCTCTTGGTCACTCTCTTTGAAGACAGCTTCTCACCCTCAAGCACAATGGCAGTCAACTTACTACAAAAACCAAACCACCGCCTTCTTTATAACCTGGTTGCAGATGCAAGGTGCAGGAGCAGTAGCAGGTGCAGATGCAGATGCAGCAGAACAACCATCAATTGCCCTCACTGCCCCTGCTGTCTATTTTTTATGGACAGTGAACTCAATCAACGGATGGAGCTATTTCTCGCTTGCCCCTTTTATTATCCCTCTCTTCAACTCTCTCGAAGCAAAGATTTTCTTCTCTCACTCGTTCAACTCTCACACTAACCCCCCTATGCCCACTTCCTCTGTGCTAAGTTTGCCATGTAGACCCTTCACTTATTTCATTGTCCTTTGAAACCATGGTAAAAGTAAAGGACATAGGGTGGCAACATTAACAACTAACAAGCGCGAGATATCGTGCGTGTGCCGTTGTCTCCTCGTACTTCAAGAAATATTGTTAGGTGTGTTTAATTAATTTTTGAAAAAAATATTTTTGAAAGAATAATTTTTATTTTATTTAAATATGTTAAAAATAAATTTAAAAAAATATTTTTTATTTGAGGTATAATATCTTTTTAGAATAAAAAATAATTTTAAAAATATTTTTTTTAAAAGATTTTTTCGAATTTTAAAAGTAAATTAAAAAAAAAATTATACATTTAAATATATTAATTATTATACATTTTCTTTCTTATATCAATAAAAAATTTTTAAATTATCATAAAAGTATATTCAAATGAACTATTAGTGGTTTCAAAAACAGAAAAAGGAAAAAACTCTATTTTATTTATAACTTGGTATTTTTAATTTTATGGATTATTATTAGTTTTAATAAATTTTTAGTGGAGTTAGGAAAATAAGAATAGAAATGAATATGTGGAAATTAATTTGCTAATTTAACTTTAATAATTTCCTAATGCAAGAATTAAAAGAGATGTCACTTAACTTACAAACTTGAGTTAAAATGAATGAATCTTTTCATATAAAATTTTGTATGATTTAATTATATGTTAATTTTTATTATTAATTATATTTTTTATAGATTTTGTATTTGGCCCATTTTTTTATTTTTTTTTTCTAATCAAAATTATAAATATCCTTCTATTAAAAATAATTTCACTTGCACTAAATAGATTTTTTATGAGTGACAAAAATTTTCCCTTTCAAATTTTAACTCAGCTGAATATTCAAAACTTTAGTATAAGATCTTTGATTAAATTAACATAACCATCACCAATTGATGTATGTGCTCACAACCGACCTTCCCTATCAATGATAAAAATAAATAGATGATTTAATCATACAAAATATTTAGGTGAGAAAATCTATTCCTAAATTTTTACCTTGATTGTGTTGTAGTGTTGCGTCCTGCGAGGGTGCTTCTATGGATCTATTTGATTTAATTTTTGGGAGAAGATCTTTTAAAAGAAAATCATTTAAAAGAATTACTTTTAAAAGAATAATTTTTATTTAATTTGAATATATCAAAAATAATTTTAGAAGAATAAATTTTATTTAAATAGAATAAAATAAAATTATTTTTTATTATTGATATAAGAATAATAATAAAATCTTTTTTCAAAATATTTTTTTAAAATAAAAAATAATTTCAAAAATACTTATCTTAAAAAAAAAATTAAATTAAATACTATTAATTATTATATAAAATTATCATCTTTCTTATAAAAGATCTTTTAATAAATCCAAAATGCAATCCAACCCGGCACTATATTTGAACGGATCCAGATCCGTGGTTGAAATACAGTACAATATAGAGCACGTTCTCACAGTTCACTCGGCCTTTGCCCCTAATCTCTGACACTCTCCCTATTCACTTTCAATTTTTGGAGCACAGCACAGCGCAGCACAGCACCCTTTACTTCAGTGCCTCACCAGGAGCTTGGTCGTCACGCTCCAACGGAATCTCTCTTGGTGAGGGACCCCCTTTCACCATATCATCAATCACCATTCATTGGAGACTGCACACCACGCCCCTACGGGTTTGCCTTGATTGGGTCATCATGTTTGTTCTCGTTAGGAGGAGTAGTCAATGCTACCCCAATCAAACACTCTGCTCTTCTCTCTCTTTCTTAACATATATATATATATATATTAAACGCATCATTTTGCTACTTGGGTCATGTCCCACAAGTTGTTCTTCGTCTCTCTTTGCTCTCCAAGAGCTCTCTTGACAATTATTCCAAGTATACATAATTTATTTATAGTTGTTGTTGCGATGGTTACGTGATAATATAATGTGTAATTATGTAAGAGAAAGAGAGAAGGTTGTTCTCTTGATGGTATATAATTACAAAAGTTTATAGAGATTTGTATAGAGATAAGGAGAGGGTATGGTTTGCTGCATTTTGCTTTCTCACTTGTCGTTTTTGAGATGCCCCACAAACAAATAAAAATGATGACTCAAATGTCTCTCTCCACCTGATTATTTTTTTATTTTCAAGTCCAGACACCCAACTCGTATCTCGATATATATATATATATATATATATATCAACACCTTTTCATAATTACTCTCATAGTTTAAAATAAAATTCATTATGTCACCACTTATATTACTCATTGTTGACACAATCTATCTATACTTTGATGATATTTTTACCATCTTACTTTTGAGCTCCACTTGTCCAGTATTTTACAGCGAGGGGCTCAAACACTTTTCATCTATCTTTTTCAATTTTAATATAACTAAGTTGATGTGAACAAGAGAGAAAAGGGTGTGAGCAGTTCCCACTGGTTGTGAGTGACACACTCTTGAATAAAGTTAGGCTTTGATGAGGAGAGGGAAATATAAAAGGGGGTAGAGGCACTGTAGAGCTTCCCACATGGGGTGTTTGCACTCATTATTTTTTCTTTGAAGTCATACCTATACTCAATCATGCTGTACATAAGAAGGCCAATCTGACCAATGCAAGTACAGCTAAGCCAATGTACAAATCTATCACCCCGGTTATTTTGGATTCAATACATGTTTATCTCACTCTTGGAAAAAATATCTGAAAGCATTGTAACTTACTGAATATTTTTGTGAAATTTGCGAACTTTTTTTTTTTTTTCATGTTATAATTCAGTGGATTAAATTCAATTACCTACCATGAGGTTTGGATCAAGTTTAATCAGGTACAGTTACTACGTGATTTGAACTTTGTTACTACTTTTACCGTTATTTTACATTTTGTTAACCAAGTTTTGATAGAATGACATGCAGTAAGAGGCACGTGCATATTTTGAACAACATCAATTTTAACGCCGACAGCTTGAACGCTTCAAAACGACATAATTATTGCGCATGTTTATTAAGATTTATTTCTGCTACGAATTTATTATAAAAAAGATTAGGAATACAGTGGCAAAATTCAAACTACAAGATGACATGTTAAAATGGGCAAACAATATGATTCGAAATTAAATTTAAAGTGCAATTAATTGTTGAAAGTAATGGTAGATTCAGAATCACTTATAGGTAATTATGTCTAAGTTTTTAGCATTATCTATATCTGAATTTTGATTGCAAACCTTAGTTTAATAAAATAAAATTATCAATTCAGTTAAAATCATTTATGAGTATTTAACTCTATTTTTAAATAAAAAGATAGATTATACTTACCTCTCCTAATATTCAATATACTTATATTCATACTTCTCTATTAACAAATAATATATTAATCAAAATAAATTAAAAAAATATCAAATATAATTACACTAAATTTCAATAAAAATATATGTAATTTCACCCTAAATAAAAAGATAATTATATATAAACTAGTTTACTTTATGGACTGTCGGGGTTATTTGCGGGACCCGAATCCTCCACACTTATATGTAACGAACAATTCGACCTACTGGGGCCCCCATCAACGTACCCGCCCATCTTGTTTATCGAATCATTAGTTCATCGTTTATCTCACCACTCCTCTGGTTGAGACTGGAAAACCATAGATTCCTTTTTTAATCAAAACTAATTTTATAAGATTAAGTTAATCTAAACTTACTTTGTCGAAATCAAAACACGCCCGTACTCCTATTGAACCAAAATCAAGAGCAAAACTGCTGAGAGGTTGGTTTGATGGTAAAATAATCAATGTCGATGTCTGACGGTCACGCAATTATTATTTATTTGATCATTTCTGTTTTACTTTGCTCTGCATGTGGATGTTGTCAAGCAAATCAATGATTTGACCTCTCACTAATCTATGTGGCAATTAGCTGTGAGAGACTGAACACTTGGCAAATCATTTTTGGTCACCTCTCCAGTTACTGACATGTGGGTTAAATCATTAAGACAAGTAACAGTAAAGTAGGCACTAAATTAAACTCTTAATAATTATCCTTTTGTTGAAAAATGGTAAAGCTATTCAAAAGCTAATTGTGAGCTAAATTTTACGAGAATTTATTTTGCTCTTTTATATTGAGTTGGATCAAATTCAGACAAGAGCCGTCCTGTTACTGCCCCAGGAGAATAGCATATAGACAGCTCATGACTTTCTAGTTTCTACTCAATTTCCGGCAATTTCATCAGACTAAGATACCATTTCATTGCTGAATAGTACCCCGAAAAGGCTTAATTAATAATTATGTTATTCAATAAGACCTAGTTAAAAATATAAATTTAATTTATATATATTTATAGTATAAAATTATTTTATATTATTATTTAATTATATTTTTTATTTGTATAATTTTTAAAATAATAAAAATAAGAGTCATATACATTTATTTATATGGTAACATATAAATAAATAATAATATAAAAATAATACATATAAATTAAACCCTAAAAACATTGAATAGTATCCGCGACAAGAATGATTTATTCACCAAACTGGGGATAATTATTGTTGAGGACAATTTGGTTAGTTCAATGTGTGTTGGTGTTTTGAAAAATTCCATGTGTTTGGACATGTAGAATTGCAGGCTTTTGCAAGGTTTTCTTTTATACCAAGCAACAAGCCATTGGTCATGCCATCTCTTTTTTCTCCAATTAGGTGGGAGTGGATTTGCATGTAAGACTACATATAGAAGGTTATTCCACCACGCTCAAGTCTATCAGGCACTCCCCCTCATAAATATTTGCATGCTTAATTATTTGGATTGACATGATCTTGAGTCATATTTATGTCCTAACACCCTTTTGCTCGAGAATGAAATTCAACCTACCATAGTAGCTAAACTCAATACATGGAAAGAATGAAGTGTTAGCTAGGGATGTACTAATAATGAATCAATGATCTTTCATCATCATGACCTCCCAATCTCGGATAACAAATTGCCAATCTACCAACCTGAGAGAGAGTGTATGGTAATGTAGCCACCTAATTTAATAATTAAAGAAGCACCAATTCCCCCCTCCTGTTTTCCAAAGAAGCAAAGACATCATATTGGGAAACAAAGAACACATCTTGGAGCAAAATGGAGAGGAAATCTTAATTGGCGTAGGATAATTGAGAGATTTTTTATTTTATATTATTGAATTTGCATTAATTCAATTACAGTACTAAAAATATAATTACAGTGAAAATAAATAAATAACCTATATAACTAAAATAATATTATTTAATATTTACATATACGAGAATTTTCTTATTCTGGAAACCACCTTAAAAATCTCTCAACAAAATGTGCATTTGAAAATTTCAAATTACATAGCTACTAATTTTGGTAGACAAAGATGTTGTCTGTCTCTTATAAATCACCTTTTAAGTCAATGTTTATTGGGTTGTTAGCGTTGGTTTCCTGGCAGTGGTGCAAGAATTTAGGCTAATTAAAGCTCAGAACAGAACACACAAACCCACACAGACACATAGCAAGCAGTCTTCGGACTCTTATCAGTTATACCCTATATGAACTATGAAGTGCCTTGCACGCTCCTTTGCACATGAGCTGTCCCCAACTTTGGCCAAATTGTTCTTTTGCTCCCAGTTCCAAATAAAGACACACGTTTCTATTTCTACACATCACACTCCCAATGGCTCCTTGGATGCAAAAATGCATGGGACCACCCCCATATTTGATATTTATGTTGGAGTGGGGACTTTACTAATTGTTTCCGTATTAAAGTCGTGCAATCACAGCCCGAAAATCCGTGCACCTTTTTTTTTTTTTCCCTTTGTTTCTTCTGTGGCTTCTTTTATTTTCTTCCTTTGAATAATGAGTAAAACTTGGTCTAAGCTCATTAATGACTTGCGCAGATTCAAATGTTCCTTTTATTTATTTTTCTTGTTTGCACTCCATTTGATTTTAGGCTGGTATACTATACCTCTCTTTAGCTTAATCCTAAATTGAAGTAAAACGAAATGACGATATATGAGTATATAAGATATCTATGGCTACTTTTTCCAAATGAGTAGGAATCTCTTAACGACAATCTTTACATTTTAGATTTGCAAGTAATTAGTGAGCCCTACTCATATCAATCAGATGCGAAAAGCAATAATACTGCGTGGATTTAAATCATTCACAGCAGATACATGGCAGACAAACTCTCTATTAAACAAATTAGTTAAGAATTTAAAAAGCAAACGTTTATTGCGTAAATTGAAATAGATTACTGCCTGAGAGTTATCGTTACTAATAATAGCAGTGAGAAAAAAATTCTACTTCAAAATTTCCCTTTAGTATCATAAATTAACTAACTAATATTAAATATCTAGATGACTTGCATGTTGATAGGAATAAACAGTTAAGTTGGTTACTATTCGTTACTGAATGGTAGTTATAATTGTTTCTGCTGAGCTGTCATAGAGTTAGTTACATGAGTCATGTACAGACTATATAAGCCACTGTGCTTACTGTAACAATTGAGTTGATTCAATAATATACTTTCAGTTCTTCATTTCTCTGTTTTGTTCTCTTTCTCAACCTTTCATGGCCTGATACCTGGTATCAAAGCCTTCAATCCATGGAGAATCTTGAGATTTTTTCTTCACCTTTCGCTGTCATGAACACACAAGGTTCTGGTATTGTTTTCTCTCCCAAAACCTTCTCCAATCTAATTTCGTTCAAGCTTGATGATGAAAACTACCTCACATGGAGACATCAAGCTCTGGCTTCAATCAAAGCACATAAGCTAAAGCATCATCTGGTTGCGGAGAAGATGCCAAGGCGATTCTGCACTCCAGAAGATGAAGAAGATGACAAAGAATCAGAAGACTTCTTGAATTGGGAACAAGAAGATCAACATCTTGTTTCATGGCTTCTTGCATCAATGACTCCACCTTTTGCAAATCGAATGGTAGGTTGTGATTTCTCCTTTCAAATTTGGGCAAAAGTTGAGAAGCACTTTGCATCTCAAATGAGAGCAAAAGAGGAGCACATTGAGGTTATCCTTGATGGTTTAGGAAGAGAATACGCTGCTTTTATCACTTCTGTAGTTTCTCGATAGGATCCATACACCATTGATGAAATTGAAGCCTTATTGTTAGCACAAGAAGAAAGAATTGAAAGATTTGACAAAGAGGAACTCAGCCTTGTGCAGCAACTCAAACTTCTCTTCAAGATGCCAAAAGAAATGTACAAGAGAATGGAGGAGGTAGACAAAGTGGTGGTGGCCATCGAGGGAGAGGAAGAGGAAGCTCCCGAGGTGGTAGGTTGCATTGGAACAACAACAATAGGCCTCAGTGTCAGGTGTGCAACAAATATAGTCAAACTGCCTGGCAATGCTACCATCGATTTGACCCAAATTATTCAAATCCAAATCATGGTTTCAACCAAAAACCACCACCACCACCACAATCCTTTCACAATCCAAGTGCTTAACCAAGGGCATACTTAGCTACTCTCTCCACTCTTTCTAATTCAGCTTGGTATCCTGACATTGGAGCCACCCATCATCTTACCTTTGAGCAAGATAACCTGCTAACAAGCTCTGAGTTCGAGGGCTTTGATCAGGTGCAAGTTGGAAATGGATAAGGTATGGTGATAAAACACTTAGGGCATTTTGTTCTTGTTTCCAAATCCACACACACACATTTTCATCTTAAACACCTGTTACATGTCCCAGGTATCAAAAAGAATCTTGTTAGTGTCTCTCAATTTGCAAAAGACAATAAAGTGTATTTTGAATTCTATGCTAACCAATGTCTTGTTAAATGCCAGGATTCCAAAGAAATCCTCCTTCGAGGAACAATTAAAGATGGTCTTTACAGCTTTGATATTGTTGCTATTGCTCATTCCTTGTCTGGTTCTAAACCTGTTGCCAATTTGTCACTATGTTCATCTTCTTCCACTGATTCATGCTGTAATTCCCCTGCTGCTTTTCTTTCAAGTTGTAATTCCCCACACACCTTTTATCTTTGGCACCAAAGATTGGGCCATGCTTCAGAAAAAATTGTAAACACTGTTTTGTCAAGTTGTAATATACCAGTCTACAGAAATAAAATGAGTACTATTTGTGCTTCTTGTTATATGGGAAAATCTCATCAACTCCCTCATGTTAGCTCAAGAAATTCCCACACTACACCCCTTCAACTAGTATTTACTGATATTTGGGGTCCTGCACCAATTGTTCCAAAATCTGGCTATAAATACTACATTTTATTCATAGATACATTTAATAGATATACTTGCATATTCTTGCTCAAAAACAAGTTCCAGGCTCTTCAAGCATTTCAGCAATATAAAACGTTCATTGAACTCCAAACAGATTGCAAGATTAAAGCCTTACAATTAGACAATGGTGGTGAGTACCTCTCCTACATGTTCCAGCAGTTTTTATCCCTTCATGGCATTACTCATAGGTTAGCTTGTCCTTACAGCCACCAACAAAATCGGTGTGCTAAAAGGAAACACGGACATATAACTAAAATGGGCTTTGCTATGCTAGCCAATGCTTCTTTACCCCTCACATTTTGGCCTAAAGCCTTTGTCAGTGCCACATATCTCGTAAACAGATTACCCTCCACTCACACACACACAATATGTCACCTTTTGAATTAATTTACCATCAGCAACCTGATTATTCCTTTTTAAAGGTGTTTGGATGTGAGTGTTTCCCTTACCTCAGACCTTTTAACCCTCAGAAACTAAACTTCAAGTCTGAACCCTGCATTTTTCTTGGCTATTCCCCAAACCACAAGGGCTACAAATGCTTGAATAGTTCTGGCAAATTATATATATCTAGAAATGTTGTCTTCAATGAATGTGTATTCCCCTATGCCTTTACCACCAATAATAATTGTGTTTCCTCTTCACCCCCTGATGTAGTCCCTTCCATCCCTTTGATCACCTCAGGGTCACCAACTCTACCACCTCGTGTCTCATCCTTTTCACCACCTCTGAATGCTCAAAATGTTTCTCACTCTACTTTCTCTAATTCTGATATGTTACCTGCTACAAACTCTCCATCAAGTGTTTCTGGTTTGCAACATTTTCCTGATACAGGTTCAGGTTCATCAGATTAGGAACCACCCCCACCTAGGCAAAGGAAGCCCAGACCTGATCCTATTAATACTCATCCCATGCAAACCAGATCCAAAGATGGCATTTTCAAGCCGAAGTCTTATGTGGCAGCCCTCCACCAACTAGCTCTTGATCTTCTACACTAAGAACCAACCAGTGTACAACAGGCTTTGTCTAGTCCTCAATGGAAGTTAGCCATGGATGAAGAGTACCATGCCCTCCTGCAGAATCAAACTTGGTCTCTTGAACCCTTGCCTCCAAATCAATCTGCTATAGGGTGCAGATGGGTGTTCAGGATTAAGAAAACCCTTATAGGTTAGTTCAAAAATGCAAGGCCAGGCTTGTGGCCAAGGGATTCCACCAAAAAGAAGGTTTAGATTATGTTGAGAGTTTTAGTCTTGTTGTGAAACCAGCTACTGTTCGATTGGTTCTTTCATTAGCTCTCTCGAAAGGCTGGAAAGTGAGGCAATTTGACTTCAACAATGTATTTCTAAATGGAGAGCTGACTGAAGAAGTGTTTATGGTACAACCTGAGAGCTATCAATATGCCACTCCTCATCATGTGTGTAGACTCCAAAAGGCTTTGTATGGCCTCAAGCAGGCTCCTAGAGCTTGGTTCTCTAAACTCAGCTCCACTCTCTTATAGTTTGGATTTTCTGCGACAAAATGTGACTCATCCCTCTTCACCAGGTTCACTGCTCACTCAACAACCTTCATTCTTGTCTATGTAGATGATCTCCTTATCACTGGTACTGAAGCAACCTACATTTCCTCTTTCATTTCAAGTCTCAACTCCATCTTTGCCCTCAAAGATCTTGGAGAATGAACTATTTTCTTGGGATTCAGGTTCATCACACAAGTTCTTCTGACCTAGTTCTAACTCAGACCAAATACATATGGGACCTCCTCAAAAAGGCTCGTATGGAGCATGCAAAAAGGGTGCCTACTCCAATGGTGAGTGGTCAAAAGCTCTCCAAATTTGGTGATGTTGTTTTCTCGGATCCCACTTTGTACAGATCCATAGTTGGTGGACTCCAATACACCACCATTACCAGAATTTATGTTGCCTTTGCTATCAACAAAGCAAGTCAGTTTATGCATCAACCTCTTGATATTCATTGGAAGGCTGTAAAACGCATCTTTCGGTACCTTGCAGGCACCGCCACTCATGGATTGAAGTTTCATAAGTCGCATGATTTCAGAATTTTGGCCTTCTATGACTCAGATTGGGGGTTTGATATTGATGACTACAAGTCAACTAGTGGTCACTGTGTTTTCTTTGGCTCCAATTTAATATCCTGGTCTAGTAAAAAGCAATCAATGGTGTCTAGGTCAAGTACTGAAGCTAAGTTTCGAAGCCTAGCTAGTGTCCTGACTGATATTTCCTGGCTGCAATCTCTGCTCATTGAACTTCACGTCACTTGTTCTGCTCCTCCTTCTGTCTTTTGTGATAACCAAGGTGCTGTCCTACTAGCTGCAAATCCAATTCTGCACAACAAGACCAAGCATTTTGAACTCGATCTATACTTCGTGCATGACAAAGTTGCCAACAAAGAGGTCTTTGTCAGTCATGTTCTGGCTCATGAACAAATTGCAGATGTGTTCACTAAGAATGTTCACCCCAGCAATTCTTAACTTTTCAGCCCAAACTCAGAGTTCTCGAAGTCTCCCACACTGAGTTTGCCAGGGGGGTGATAGGAGTAAAGAGTTAAGTTAGTTACTGTTAGTTACTGAATGGTAGTTATAACTGTTTCTGCTGAGCTGTCATAGAATTAGTTACATGAGTCATGTACAGACTATATAAGCCACTATGCTTACTGTAACAATTGAGTTGATTCAATAATATACTTTTAGTTCTTTATTTCTCTGTTTTGTTCTCTCACTCAGTTCTCTCTCTCAGCCTTTCATGGCCTGATGCCTTACACATGTAATCCACAGGTAACTCATTTTTGGGTGACAATTGCACATCTTGAAGACTCGTTCAAAACATCTAGATAATGCAAGCTTCTTCTGTTTGGAATTAATAGGGAAAATCTTAACTCGCAACATTGCATTGAAGTCAAAAATAAAATAATCGTGATGCATACATATGATCGATCTCTTTCCGTTCTGTTAGATTTAAGATGGACGTGACAATGTTTAAGGTGAAGGATCTTACCTATTATTTTGTGGTGCCACATTTAAATCTACACGTAGCTTAGTAATTAAATTAAACCCTAACTTTAGTATATATCCACACACACCCTTTTGAAACATAAAAATAAATAATAAATATATCCAATCTTTTTTCTTTGGTGCGTAAATCTCACCAATCTTCTTAGTACTCTATCATATCATTGTTAGGATTCTTGCCACTTTTGCTTCATTCTGAAAAGTGAAAGCCAGGCATAAAAGCAGCTTTGCTCAAAACCGCACTTTTTTCTTGTCTAAAAGGAACTTATCCAAAAACTCCGTATTCATGTTATTCGCATCTACCTTCTTCCATGTCTTTCCTTCTCGTCGGGTTTAATTACGTACTGTATATAGCTTGCGTTTCTTCTTCTTTAGTGTTTTTCAGGCGTAACTGTATCCCTATAACTATCATATAATATCTCTTGGTGGCATGATTATGGAAACAAGTTCATACTTCTTGAGCAGCTATGTTGATTAAGGCGAATTTTTCTTCAACCTAAATTTTACTTCATAACAAAGTAAAAATTTATTTGGTTTTGGAAAATATTTTATATTTTTATTTTCTGTTTTTAATATTATTACAACAATATTATCTTATGCACATGTTATTTTCTGTTTTCAAGATTTTGTGAATAAAATATTAAAAACATTTTTTTTAGTTTTTTTTACAAAATTTTAAAAGTAGAAAATAAGATAAAAATAAGATAGCATTTTTTATAATTAATATAGAAAACTAGAAATCAAAGTAAAAAATGTCTTTTAAATTAAACAGATCATAAATTTTCTTTTGTAGATCGACAACTTCTGAATCGTCTTCCATTCTATTTGCCACAATTATAAACCTAAAACTAGGAGCATATAGGTCAATGTCAATAATCCTTACATAACATGTGCCTCTAGCCACTGAAGTTGGATTTTCTGCCAAATATGAAATAAATCTTGAAGCAAAAGAAGAAGTTGGGAAAAATTCTTCAAGTTATTTTGATGCTTCCAAATATAGCATTTGGACAAACTAGGTAGCCGATTTGCTTTGGTGTAACAGATAAGACCGAGGTTCTACACACTTTCAAAGTGTGAACCTTATTGTTTATTATATACTGGAAGTTGGAACACTTTAAATATAAATAATTACAAATTGAATTATAAATTATGCAAAAATAATGACAGGAGTATTTTGTACACAAGAGGCAAAGGGATGCATGATCAACAAGTTAAGCAGAAAATTTTCTTTTCCAACGAGTATAACCTTACTTGAATGTTTATATATGCATGGGATCCATGCAGTAACAAACCACATAAATTTAATTGTTGTTTTTTATTATTTTATTTTTGGGGTTTGTAACACGGTTGGTATGCTCATGGAGAAAAAATATATTTATATAAGAGCGTAGAACAACTTCTTGTAAGCCGTTTAATTGTATTTTGCATAAAATGCTTGTTAGCTCTTTAACATAAAAAAAACGGATATTTTCGAATGAAGAATAATAAATTATTTATGAATAAAGAACCATTTTTACATACTAAAAGGACGCTAAGTACAAGCTCATATGCATTAATTAAGGGTCTTAGGAAAAGCTGTAGTTTAATATTTTTCCACTTTATAATTTTAAATCTGATCAAATATTGATTCAGATTCTCTTAATAATAGTATGCATATGCAGACTAATTCATCGTGCGCATTTGTGGTCCCAACTGCGAGGTCTTATCTTTGCTACAATTACAAACTATTGAAAATAAAATAATAGTAATATTCACGTGCTCAATACAAGTTCCAGTAATAATAGGAGGAGGAGGTAGAGCAGTTAAACAATTAAATAAGAAGTTGATTTACTGTGGAAATTTTAGTTTGTGTTGGCACCCTAATGGCGGGGCAAGGTAAGACAATTCATTTGATATTCTAAAACAACAAAGAGTCCAATGCTTAAGAAACAAAACATTGCGTCTTCAGCCAAATATTTGACTTTAAATATATGTACAATTTTATTACACAAAAAAATGAGTATAAACTATTTCGATCTTTTTAATATAATTGAAGTTGTTACCTTACTCTTTTTTTAATGCTTTGTTACCTCTATTAAAATTTGAAATTTTTTTTTATAAGTATATGGATATATGCATATTTTACTCTCATTATTTTATTAAATTTAAAATTACGTTAATTAAAATAAAAATTATGTAAATTTTTTTTGTTATATATATGTATTACTTTTATCTCTATTATTTAAATTTTCTGAATCTATCATTGTTTATTTTTATAGATGGTACATATATTTTGTTAAATACCAATATTTTTTTATAAATTGTAAAATATTTATTAATTATTGCTACTTAAATGTTTAAATACGGACAATAAAAAATCTCACAACCAATCAATACCCAAAGACGAAAGTCTTGCTTGTTTATCAAAGTTGTAGTACTGTACATTGCATAATAATTAGATGATATGCGTTGATGAACTTGATCAGCAATGTGTGGAGGATAGAGGTGGACCTGGTAAATGAGATGCCGTGGGCCGTATATGGTCAAGTGCAATTCATTTTCGAATGAAAACATGCTTTGTCGTTTGTGCCTACAAATAATATCCATTCCAGACACATCAATCAAAAAGGATTTTTAAATATAAACAATTTTTTTCCAAAAAAAATTATTCCCACTTTAGAGTTAAGATGTCTCTTGGTTAAATACTTATAAAAATATGTACAAATAACTCGCTAACAAGGAAATTTAAAAATTAAACCTAAATGATAAAGATGCATAAGCAAAAGTCGATTTAAAAGTCGATCAAGTGACCCAATCATTATTGACTATGAGAAACAATTTATAGACAGAGCAAACGATGACTCAACGAGAATGGGTTTTTCTCTTTTTTGGAAGAGACAAGAAGAATGGGTTTAATTACCTAATTATTTTTCTTCTAATTAAAATATTATAAGTTGGGTTCAGATCATGAGATATTTTATTCTTACTAAATCTGTAATTTTACTATAAACTTTTAGTGGAGTTTTTAATTCATCTCAATTGAAAACAACTTGAGCTATAATTATTTTTATTACGATTAGTAATTCATTGTAACCCTAAAACAAAATAACCTGCTCTCGCCTTAAACTTTTGATTATCAAACAAGGAAAAGAGATACCAACAAGTTGCATGTGCAATGGTTTTATTGACCAATTCCCAGTATACTAAAAAATTGATTATATTTCACTTCAAAATGAAAAGAAATTAATTATATTTATCAAAAACAATTTATTAGATACATTAGTTAACTCGACGCGTTCTTCTTTTGATGTATTTTCTATCAACATCTCTTTTCACCAATTTATTTATTTTTTTATATATTTCTATATATAACATCATATTAGTTTAATTAGACTCGCGTTAAGTATAGATAAAAAGTATTAATTAATTATTTCGTAGTAATAATTATTTGTCTAAAAAATTAAAGGTTCCTCAATAAATACTCTTTGAATATACTTTATCTTTGATGAGATAACTAGGATGGAACCCACTAAAATTTTTCGAGACAAATAAAAAAAATAGAGATTATACCATTAATATTATATAGATCATTCCATCAAATCACCAAAATCTATTATATATTTTATTAGTGGTTTTTTGGGTATTCACTTGATTCGAAGAAATTTAAAACCTTTCATATGTAATTATAGGAAAAGTAAGTGAATCTAAGATTATTTAATTAATAGTAAATGAACATGTGATCATGAATAAATATGTAATTATATTTTCAATTCTTTATTGTGTTAACCGATTGAAATTATGTTAAAATAATTATTGTAGATATCCTAATCTCAGAACAAATAATCTATTTTAAAAAGTAGAAATTATATAACAGACAA
This sequence comes from Pterocarpus macrocarpus, assembly GCA_031439585.1. Lineage (NCBI taxonomy): Eukaryota > Viridiplantae > Streptophyta > Magnoliopsida > Fabales > Fabaceae > Pterocarpus > Pterocarpus macrocarpus. The sequence continues at coordinate 71,356,043 of CM062522.1, forward strand.
CTTAGTTGCTTGCACGTACTATGGCCTATATACCACCGGTACAAAAATAAAAGATAAAGGTAAATGAGGTGGAAATTAGTCAAGTTTCCAATAAGAATTTCATAATAATAGTATTAGTTCCACATATATGTGCAACCCACATAACACATAAAAATAAGTAACCTTTATATGTACAACAATATTAATTTCTTTCATTGATCATACTTCGTATCTAATCATTTTAACCCAGCATTTTTTTTTCTCAGAAATAGCTTTCAAAGTTAGTAGTAATTTGGAAATATAGACATCGAAATCTTGAAATAACAAGCTTCAATGTAAGAAATAGCTCCTATATTGTCTTAGCAGCATTAATGGATTGATACGATAACCATCAAGTATAATTGTATATGTATCAACTCAACTATGAACTACTTATTAATAATATGTCTCTTTTAGATTTAATTGAATATAAAATTAGTATTTATATATAAAAATTTTATATGACTTGATTATATATTAATTTTTATTATTAATTAAATTTTTTTGTAAATCTTATACTTAATTCAACTTTTTTTATCAATAATAAAAATAAATATATAATCAGATTATATAAAATTTCTATATAAGAGAATTGATTTTTAAGCATACTTATTTCATTAAACAAAGCTAGGTGAATTTAAGCCCATCGTAGGATCTGATTTTAATACTCTGAGATCGAAGTCGCTAAAAAGTGTTAAAAAGAAGAAAGAGAAAACAATATTTAAATATGAAACAACTCCCCCAAAAAAAAATGAAGGAGGAGAGGACAAATTTGAAATAAAATGCGCAGGGAAGCTGAAACCCATGTGCCCCTCCGTTCAATGCAATGTTCAGTGTCCACTGCACCTTTTATGGGGTGTATAGTAGATCAATGTTGAGTGTTGACCATCATGGGTCCTATTCTGTGCACACCAATGTCTCCTTAAAGTCTAGTGCCTTTCATTAATGTGACTCTGTGTTGTCGCATTTGTCTTCAAATCTTCTTCATCTTTTTGTTTTGTTCCTTTTATTTTCCCCTTTATGTTATAAACAAATTGTCCAATGCCTTATTTTTTTGTTAATTTTCAATGCTACATGTATACATTTCAAAACCCCGACTAGTAACATCAAATTTCAAAATTTCCCCCTCTTTTTACGTTATATATATGTATTAGAATATTTAAATAGATAGACCACTCATGATGTTCGAAAATTTTGTCTTCTTTTACTTCTCTTTTATATATATTTAGTTACTTCTCTTATTTTGTTAATAGCTTTGTATACGTATCTCATTGACATAATTCTGAATACTTAAGAAAAATCCAAATCATTTTAATAGAAAAAACTTACTTTAGCTCTGGAGATTATAAGGATCGGTAGGCTTGGGGTTTAGAATTTTAGATTGTAATACTTCTGTGATGATCTTTAGAAGTTAATTCTTTTTTTCTTTTTTTTGGTCCCCTTTATTTTTAAAAAGTTCAAATTTGGATTTTTAAATTAAATAAAAGATTAAAATAAAACTAACAACTTAGTTTATGCATTAACCTGTTTGAAAAATGTTACAATTGGGCTCACTAAATTAATATACCATTAGAGGAGTTTTTTTTAGTACATTAGTAACAATGAAATTTAAATCTTTAATATCGTATTATTGAAATTCCTCATTAGACCATTTCTAATAGTTTAGGCATGTTTAATCATAGTAAAAATAAAACAAACGTATACTATTAATTTAAATGAAAATATAAAAACTTATAATCTTCAATTATTGTTAAGGGATTATAATGGGCCGGGCCATTATGCAAATATAATATAAAACCGGATCAGCATATCATCCGTACATATTGTCGACAGCAAAAATACAATATGCAGCGTTACGTGTCTTCAGTTGTAAAAAGTCAGATTGGGCCACCATAGGCTCCCTTTAAATTTAATAAAACAAAACATATTTGGCGCATTCACTTTGATTAGATACATAAAGCTTTCAAATTAGCAAATTTCTTGAAGAACTAGTGGCTTTAGACCTCCTACATCGTTCAGCTTTTCTTTTTCTTTTTTCCCGATAAATGATGATATTTTAGAATAATTTTTATATACCGTTGTCTGTCGTTCATGAATCTTAGTAAATATTGAATCTCAGTAAAGGTAGAATGTCCATGTTCTTGCTTCTCTATCACTTTCCCTTGAATATGTGAAAATGTATAGTCAATAATTTTCTACCTTTAGTGCGATGTATCAAAGTCTGCACTGACTTAAATTTAATATCTGATAAATAAGTTTATGCTATTTATTGTATTTTTTATAAACATTTATAATTAATTTGGATGAAAACAAATTAAAATGAGGCGGACTTAGTGAACAAATAATCTAAAGAGGAAGTCTTCTATTTCGATTTTTTTTTTTTTTTTTACATGCTTCTATTTCGACTGTTGATTATGGCAATTATTCCTTAATAAATAGGTCATTTTCTGCGCTTGACAAAATAAAGTGTCAACTTCACTGTTAACTCATGAAACTGCCAAATGACTTAATATCATTGCCATAAGTTATTAATATCTGCCTAAATTCTTTAACTACAAATCATTATGAGGATAATGATAGCTTCTTGGATGGTCTTATGTCTAATCCAAGTCACCCACTTTTTCTTGTATCTCCAAATAAACTTTACTTTTGACCACAACCACCAATAATTGGTTAAGCTGCTGTAAGTGGGGGAAGAATTTCGTCCCATGATCAATAGGTTAATTTATTTACTCATTTATTTATAATGAATATTCCTTGCGCCGAAATCTCGCCAGATTTATACAATTCTTCACAGATATATCATATAACTCATGATTCTCTTTTGACATAACTTTCAACCCACTGATCATTACTTAAAATCACTTTGAGTTTGACCACCATATTTATTGGACTGCACTGCATATTTATTCTCCACTTTAAGATTTGGGCCTGACGTTCGAGCCCTTTGGGTAAGAGCTCTTGGAAGATTCCCCCTCCTGCTTTATTGAGTCATTTTCCTGGCTAGACATTCTCACAGAAACGAATATATGTTGAGATTCTGAACTTAAATTGCGGCATTAGATACTATATCTAATTTCTAACTTGTACATGAAATTTTTATCTCTCAAATAGTTACTAGATTTTGAATTTGAGTTATGTATCTTGTTTTTAGTACTAAATATATGGTTAGCTGAGTTATAACTAGCGTGTTATAACAAAGTTTGATGTGGTTTATTGTTTAATTTTAATGAACTATTAAAGTAAAATATTTTGTAATGTCATCTAATTTCATGTTATTGCTTCATCTAATAAATTTGACTATGTTAATAATTATATAACATGTTGAACTTTTTAAAGAATATTGAAATACAATATTACATATAACAGTTTAACTTTGATACACTGTCAGTATAAAAAAGTTTTATATTATCATCTAATCATATACTTTTATTTGTAAAATTTTTAAGGTAGCAAGTGATTGAATGAAATATTGATGATTGGATATCTGTGCAAAACTTTTTCATACTGATAATATATCAAAATTAAATTCTAAATATAACTATGAAACTTTATTTTTAAAATTTGTATATGAAAAATTAAATTTAATTATAACCACTATCATGGATAACATTTAAATACAAACTTTTGCTTTCTATTGTGCCATGTATGTTAAAAATAAAAAACAAAAACAAAAACCCCTTTTTTTTTGGGGGGGGGTCATAAACCATTTTCTTGTCTGTAACCTTTGATCCAATTTCATAAAGCACTCTATTGGGCTGAAGTAACACTGGGCCATATTCCTTTATAATCGAAAATAATAGGCCGCAACAAACCAACACAAGTATGGCCCAAAAGATAAGTGGAAAGATTTCTAATCACCACGGGTTGGGTTAGCGTTTAATATAGGTTGAAAGTGAATGGCCTAGGCCTTTACCATCATCCCCTATACCAAAAACAATTAAAGGCATGAAAGCAATATTTAAAAAATTAAACTAGAGACTGTATTGGCAATATTTTAATTGGTTTAATTAGTTAATATATAATTAAACCATTATTAGTCAATACTAACATTATTAATCTATAGTTAAATTCTCAAAATATTAAAAGTAGAGACATAACTAATCCATAATTTTATCTGTTCAATTGGATAATCTGATTTAATTTTTAGGTTGAAGGGGATAATGAGTTTTTCCACAAACTGTACAATGTTTGTGGTAGATTTTTGTAGTAAACTAGCTGCAACAATGGAGTTTTTTATAATGGCTAGCTCCACCATCTATGTGGCCGAAGGCTGAGGGAGGGGGGGACCTGGGGTTGCCATTGTGGCCCTAGCTTAGTCAATTTCTTTTAATCTTTATTCATATATATTGATTTATTAGCTTCCATAGAAAATAAATAGGTTTATTAGCCCCCCAAAAAAAAAGCAAAAATGAAACTTATATATATAAGAGGTGTATCACATGAGAGGAATGATTTATTATAAGAGTAAAATGAGCAAATCTGGATCGTATAACCATATATGGATAGTCAAGATTTAAAGTTATTTAAAGGTTACATGATCATTTAGAAAAATCACATAACTGTATGTTTTAATCGTAACCAATCATATAAGATTCAATGATCAAAATTTACTCCTCTCACTCTTACAATTAACCACCCCTCTCACTTGATCCTCTCCTTATATATATAATTTATAGTAATTATAAATATATATGAGTAGTTTATATTTTTTCAGTTATTTAATATAATATGTTTCTATATAGCAGATATTATTTTGTTTTGTAATACATATTTAATTTGGCCCCCCTCTCACTAAATTTCTGGTTCCACCCCCATTTGTGGCCTTTTTCTATTTTGGGATAGTGAAAAAGGAACTTGTATTAGAGGATAATTGTGGCATTTTCTTCAGGTCTACTACAAAAATGCTCTTGAAACCCAACACCTTTGATTCAACAATTGCTCCCCTCTCTTAAAAATGCTTGGATAAGTTTATTTTGAGTTTAAGATAATTTATAATTAGAAGTCTATTGAGACAACTTTTGAAAAAATGATTATTTCTTAAAATTGAGCAATTACCAAATACGCCTCTAGTATCCTAATTCTAGTTCTCTGTATGTGTTGTGTGCCTCCTTTTTATCTCAAAATTTTTGAACCACTTCTCTCTTGTTGATACTCTTTGCATTAGGATCTAAACATACATCGTCCATCTAGTCTCTCTTTTATATATATATATATATATATATATATATATATATATATATATATATATATATATATATATATATATATATATATATCATAGCTACTCAACTCTCTCAAAGGAAGTAAGGAATAAGTTAAGTAAAACATCACTAAAAACATAACAAACAAACATAGTACTAAAACAAACAATCAAAGCTACTCTAACCAAGACATAAGAAACACCCATGGCTATGTGAGCAAACAAACAAAGCTACTCAAACCCACCTACAAAAAAGGTAACTACACCATAATTTCCTCCCAATGTGCTTTCATAATGCTAAAGCATGCAAAGTTGACCCCTATACCATAGAGATTCATTCCAAGCTTTAAGGTTCTTTGGCTTGACCATAACTCTATCAAAGTCTTCATCATTTGGATTGCATCTACCACCGCAACTGCTTTATTCTAAAAAATTATCACATTCCTAAACTTCCAAATACACCATAGTGCTACAAATAAAATTTTCACCTATCGAGTCCTCCTAAACCTGGGTTACAAAAATAAATATTATAGTAAAAGTCTCATAGTAAGAATGAATTCTCACGGCAAAATTGCACTATATAGATTGAAGAGAATAATATAAAACATACACATCAGCGGTATAGGTTCTAATTAGAAAAATAAATAACAACAAACATATGAGGATAGCATGTCAGAGGATATTCCATAGTAAGAACCTATTGATATAAAACAAAGCATATTTCATATTAAATGACAGTGTGAAAGCATGATAAATTGGTTCTTCATCATTGGTCAGCCATAAGAAATCATTCTCAAGAGAATAATATGGAGTCGCATACAAATCGACAAACACTTTTGCATTAACAGGAGTATTTTTAAATTTTGAAATAATAATTGCATCAAAACAAATCCTACACACTTTGAAAGAAGTTTCAAAGTAACTATTCACAGCTATTTTCAAGTCAACTTTTAAAAAGGAAAGACCGATCAATTAGCACTTCATCGAATTCCGAAGGATGACCTTGAGGATCTCCTTTTTCATCAAGTCCGTGGCAAACCAATCTAGTACTTGTTAATAGTTTATACAAACAACACAAAGATACAATGCAGGGGTCTGTATTGTATAAAAATGGTAAATTAGAGGAAAATGAACATCTAGAAGCAAACATAAGAAATAACTGATAAAACATATTTAAGTAACTTAGTATGAAATTGCCATGTAAATATAAAACAGATCAAATGTAGCTAGTACTCAGTCAAATATTGAGAATATGAGTAAGTAAATAAAATCAATATCAATATAACTTAAAGATGTGAAGCAAAGGTGATTTATGCAATAGAAGTCAGATGAGTGAAAAAATAAGAATAAGACTCACATCCCGAATGCACTTAAGCATGTAAGAATATAAGCACTTAGGTTTTGTTCAACTACTTGACTCAACAATTGAAGTTCAACACAACTAACCTTTTTTCTATAAGAAATGGTAAAGAGCCAAGGCATAACTAGTAGAATATAAGTGTTGATTAAAAGCCATGTAATATTTTTATGTAAATAAATAACAACAAAGGCTTAATCCATGATAAACACATGGGAAGCAAAAAATTTTAAATATATAGTATCTCAAGTAAAAAATCAAGACTATCAACAAACTACCAAGCACCTAATAGTTAAACCTCACAATCACCCCTTCTAATATAACACACCAAAACTATCATCCTATTATCAATTTTACACCACAATTCATTCTCAAAGCATCAAAGTAAAAATTGATTAGTAACACAAACTAATATTGTGTGGAGATTTAGCGTTTCAACTTTTTTTCTTCAATTTGTTTTTGTTGTTATGGTTTGAGTATCATCCTAGCATGTGTGTGATTGAGATTCTAAATTTTGCTTTCCTCTCTTTTAGTTGTTGGCAGGAATTGTTGAATTTGATGCTTATGAAAATTGGGGATTGTAAGTTTAGAATAGATGCTGCTACTGATATGTTAGCTATGTTCTAAATTGCGGACCGTATCATATCATGCTGCCGCAATATTGCTCTTATACGATGTAACGCTTTTATTTGTACTCGAAAAAGATTCTTGCTTTCATTGTGTATCTAGTACTAAAATGAAATGACAAAATTCTATTAGTTTTTGATAGATTGAATTTTTTTATAGAAGAGTTGGATGTGTCAAATTTAAATTAGAATATGCTTTTTAAGAGATACGTACAAAGCAAAATAAAATCATTTTGGGTTTGGCTAAGTTGCCATGTGGAAGTAATGCAAGTGGTTAATGTTTAACTACCAAATTAGCAAGACCAAAGACTATATCTACAAACCTTCAAAATACAATTCCATGAATACACATAATTTGGTTTCTTTCTAAGATTCAAGCATGGTGTGTTCATCGTATGATATAAGTTAAAACAAACTAGGGGTGGGTAGGAAGATGTACAAAGAAAAGCCACTATAATGATTGGAACTAAAATATTGATCCTTGACAGAAATTAATTAATGGGAACCGTCAAAATTTTTGGCAAACGTAAACATCAAAGCCATATAATAGAAGAAAGGCTATGTGGTCACCGTGTTGTGTGATTTGTGAACAATGTTGGCAAATAATAAACAAAGCATATCCACATTTTATTAAAGGTTATGTGGTTATTTGTTAGGTTCATTTCAAGAAAAACCCACAAAACTTCACACTCCTTGAAGATTATTTTAAGAGACTTTTATTTCACAATATCACAATCGATATACATCGAAGCTTTCATTGACTTTTTATAAGTTCACAGTTTACATATAACTATTATTATCTTATTCTTATCTTAAGTAACCACTTACCCTATTTATATGCAATTGATAAGAAACTGCTTCCTATTACAAATATGATAAAGTCAACTAATATAATCTATCACTCAATTTGGGTTGTAACATTACTCTCCTCATGGAAAATAACCTTGTCCTCAAGGGCTTGCTTTGTATATAAAGTTACCAATAATTCTCCACCAAGGTCCATTATTGAATTGGACTAATAACGAATTGTTTTGGATCCCTTAACATAAGAGAAAATCTTGTTACAACCTTCCAATTGAGTTAGGCTTGTCTCATAAATCTAAAATAATAGCCTCTTATCTCAACAATCCAATTTTTGCCTCCACTAATTTGGGCTTGGTTTTGGCCCAATAGGTTAGAAAAGGAACACTTTTGATTTTGTCTAGACTCATCCTCCTTTCCATTCATGTTGCAATTGCTGCAAAGCTCCTTCCCATTCATGCTACAATTGCCAGAAGGTTGTGTAGCAGTGGCCATCACCAACTATGGAGGCACTCCACCAACTGCCACATGAGAACCCTCATCGGTGGTTCGTTCATGTCCACTGCTGTTGTTCTCAAGTATCCCTTTCTCTTTCCTCTTCTTGCTTCCATCACTGCGAGTCACTGTCTTCCAACCATTCCCTTTGTCTTTTCTTTCTGGATCACTACCTTGTCTACCACCCTGTCTTGCGATTTTGATGGTTCCCTTAATTCTAATCTCAAGTTCATGGATGAACTTGAAACTGGGATTTCTTGAATTTTTGCACCAAGAATCTATGGTTCCTAATCTGTTGTTAATGTTGATTCTTGAATGTTTGTTGTTGATTTTGAACCTTGCTTGGTTGTTGAATCTTCTCGTTTTTCATTGGGTGTTCTTAGTGATTTTGATTCTTGATCTTTTGGAATCATGATACGTTGCCTTTGGCTTCGTTTTTGGAGTAATTCTACCAACTTCGCAAGTTGGCCTTCAATATGTTCTTGGAATGCTAGATGTCTTTCTTCATCTCATGAAATTCATTCTTCATTCTGTTTATGCAAGCTTCTATTTTCGGAGTCAATTGCTTTTCCAATTATGCCATGGAAGCCTTTCAATGAAAGCACCCATCTTAGGTATGTTTCAAGAAAAACCCACAAAACTCACACTCTTTGAAAGATTACCTTAAGAGACTTTTATTTCATAATATTGCAATCGATGTACCTTTAAATTTTCATTGACCTTTTATAAGTTTATGGTTTACATGTAACTATTATTATCCTATTCTTGTCTTAAGTAACCACTTACCCTATTTACATATAATTAATAAAAAATTGTTTTCTATTACAAATATGAGGAAGTTAACTAACATCATCTATTACTTAATTTGGATTGTAATATTATTGTAACAAAAAATAAAGGCTATGTGGTTATTGCATGTCGTGACTTGCGAACAATGTGGGCAAATAATAAACAAAGCGGCACTGTAATTTGCCTGCCCTATTTTTTTTGGTATAAAAACAAGGCTGCCACAATAAAAATTCAACATCTACATTAATCCACAATGAAAATTAAAGTATAGCTAAATTATCTATACTTCTAGAAAGATTCTTATATTCTCTTTGAAGAATTTTTCTTCTGTGACTACAAATACTATACTTTTTTTTTAATGAGAGATCAAAGTTATATTTGATTAAAAAAAGGGTCACAACTTTTTCGAAGAAAAATATCAGAAGTTTATAATTTATTTGGTGACTGTTGTGAATGATTTAACCATAAACCGTACTCTCAATATACACCACAAATTTTGAGTTTTTTATTTTTCTTTTTCTCCTTCAAATGACGGTTACATATATCATTTACTATTGCAATGAAATTTTGATGTTGGTATATCCAAAATAGCTAGTATTGAAACAATTTAATTACAACTATAACGTCATAATCAATGTCACAAATCACAATAAAGATATTAAATTTTATGCACTAATAATATAAAATAATTTTACACTATCAATTAATAGAATTTGAGAAAAAATGATAAATCCTAATGGGTATTGGATAATTATTATGGTGAGTCACAATTTGACCCCCTTTTTTTTTAATTCTATTAGTTGATAATGAAAAGTTATTATGTACTATTAGCACATGGAAATTAAATTGTATAATAAAAGACCTATTTGCTTTTATATTTTGAAATTAATTTTGATGCATTATTAATGTAAAAGAGTATTATACTGACTTCTAATTATATACTTTTGTTTATAAGATTTTTAAAATAATGGGTGATTGAATTAAATTTTTTTACATATGCAACAATACATCTCTCAGCTAGAGCATCGATAGCAAAGGCTATGTGTCATGACCCAACTCGGCTGTGACCGGCACTTAAGGGAATCTGCCCCTTAGCAAGCCTAACATACAAATTTCATAGAAGAATGCATGGAATTTTTTTTGTATTTTGGTCGATCCCAAAATGAAGGAAGCCTCCACTACATCAAGCATGACATACATATAAGCAATTAAAGATCCAAACATTCTCAGAATATACTCCATAATACACAATCACAATTATAATTACATAACATCCTTATAATTATCATAAACAATATTTATAAACCAATCTCCAATAATCGTAGTATTGCATAGGTATTTAAGTTACAAGTTTTCCAAAATAACATAAATCATCATTCAAACATAATAAAACAAGAAACATCCAAAGGCAATAAGTTGGACCCTACCTGTGACATATGGAGCTAATCGGCAAACCTAACAGATATATACCCAAAAAAATAGGGTTCCAACATACAAAAGAATGCCTTTTGAAGAAGGCTCACCAATACCAGGATCAACTACTATTGAGCAAGAGGAACATAATCAAAATCAGCAGTTGTGTCTGAAAATAGGAGGGATAATGGGGTGCGTTTTGTAACTTAGTGAAAGACAAAGTATCTATAGCCCAAATGAGATATTATAAAACATACTCACAAGATGCCAGTGGTAAAATACATAAACAGTAGTTTAAAAGTTTTGAAAACTAACAGGGGTACATCAAATCCAAGATAATCATTAGGGTCACACTTAAACAACCCATCCTTCGTGTGACCTTGTAAACGTCACGCACCACTACGCAGTGGCCATGTAATTATTGTCACGCACCACTATGCAACGACCATGTAAATATTTAGTCAAGATACACCTAGGCTAACACCTACTATTGTTAACTACAGAGACTTTTCTCAAAATTACTTATCTATTTTATTAAAATAAGATTTACCATATTCCAATTCAAAATCTCCTAACATATTAGGAGATATCTCCTCAAAATCTCCTAATATATTAGGAGACATTTCATTAGAGTTTCATGGGTTGTCCCAAGATTTCAATCCAAGCTCCAACAAATTCTCATAATTATACCCAATAAAGCAAAAGGTGTCATTTCATCAAACTTGTCTTGTGTGTCAAATTTACACAAATATAAACTAAACAAAAAAAAAATGGCTTTATTAACATATCAATATTTATGCAAAGCCAAATTATGATTTCTTATATTTCTCAAAATATTTTTGCACAAATATAATCATTTGGATAATTTAGTAGGTAACTAGAGACACAATATCTCCTCACAACTGGTGCCAAGGAACCGAAGACTAACTCCTGCCACCAATTCAAAATTTGATGCTTGAATGTTTTATAACTCTAGGAAAAAGACAATAATAATATTTATGAGCTAACAATGTCAACAATTAATATAGATTAGCCCCAAATTGCAAAATCCCCAAATGTTAAGGTCCTAGAGCTACTAACAACAACCAAAAATCAGATAGAAACTTTGATAAATTCAAAGGAGTAGCTTAGATGTGTCTTGCCGCTTTAAGAGTAGGAAAGAGGAAGGAAAAACACCCAAATTCTTTCTCCAAGCTCCGAGTTCTACAATGAAGGTTAAAGAGAGAAAGTGAGAGCGTTAGAGAGGGAGAGAGAGCCGCAGTTTGGCTCTTGAGGGGGGAAGGACCGAAAATTTTAAGGTAAGAAGGTGGGGGTGATGGGTGGTGCTAAGGAGGGAGGAAGGAAGAAGAAGGAAGAAAAAGAAAATAGAGGGGAAGAAGAAGGAGGAAGAAAATCCGCGGTGGCGAAGAGGAGGGAGGAGAGAGAAAACAGAAATAGAAAAGTGGCGGGAAATAGAAAGGAAGTGATACACAGAAAGTGGATTCCGTTACTTTTAAGTGTGTCATGTCACCACCTATCAATTCATTGTATCCCATATTTTATGCTCATAATTATTTTATTTTACCTTATTCTCTTTTAATTTTAAGACATGCATAAATTTAAATTAGCAAGTCACCGCAATATGGTGATGAGATTTGGCTTGAAACTTGCATCAGTGGCGTGTTTCTAATTTCTATCAGATAGAAGCTGAATCTAAGTGCCTGGATCTGATCCTCACACTACTTGAACAGGAGATGCAATCCATACTCGGAGCTGCTGGTCCATGACTGTCACGAGCTGGGTAACAGGCTGTGTTTTGTAACTTTACTCACGTCCGAGGGTAGACAGGGGAACGAGGCAGCTCATTGCCTCGCAAAGCACAATTTAGACTGTAGATAATGGACCCGTTTGGTTTAGAGTTAGAGTTATAAAAGTATTTTTATTGATACAAGAATGAAATTATACAATAATCATATATGTTTAACAATTTTGTTATGTTATTAAAAATATTTTTTAAGTAATTAAAAATATTTTTAAGAAGTATTTTTGAAATAAAATTTTGTTATTATTCTTATATTAATAAGTAAAAATAATTTTATTTTATTATATTCAAATAAAAATTACTTTTTAAATTTATTTTTGATATATTTAAATTAAATATAAATTAATTCTTTTCACCTTATTTTTTAAAAAAAAGTAATTTTTTTAATTTAATTATTTAAAAAATAATTCTACTAAAAATTAAACTAAACTAAATTTGGTTGGAAGATGGCCCTCCTAATGTACTGAACCTTGCTCCTTTGGATGTTCTTTCAGCAGTTTAAGGAATGAATTATCTTCACCGTTAAATAAATAAATAAATAAATTCTTATATTTTATATATACATTTATTTAAAGAAAATATAGGAGGGTTAAAAATTTTGAACGTTGTCACGCAACCGTGACAGGTTTTTTTTCTTTTTTTTTTCGGTAGAATTCAATCGTGACGGAGACAAAGTCACAAAACAAAGCACACTTTTTGTTTTTTCCCGATAGGTCAGAGTATGAGGCTCAACAGTCAAAATTGGAGAGTGGAGCATTATTGTCCAAAGCAAAACATACATCCAACGGAAGTCTAAGAGAAACAATCTAGCTTCTAAGCTTAAAGCTTCTACGAACCAGCTACACAGCTTAAAGCCGCCCTCGTGAATTGATAAGCAAAGCAGACGTTCCGCTTGCTTTTAGCGTGTGGCTTTGGATCGGCATTTTGTAACGCCAAAATCATGTTTTACACACATTTAACATGATTTTAAAGGAAAAAACAAAAATGATATTTTGAGATGGAACTATTACCACTTCTCTCTACCTATTCACACTCCTCACCAGTAATTTATCACTTTTATTTCCTAAACTATCCTCACCTAGATTAATTGATTTTATTAAAATTAAATTTCAATTGAGTATATTACTACCAACAAGAGAGTTGATGTAGACCTCATTATTATTGATATATCAAAAAAATGCTATGGCTCAAGGAGGATCCCAGTTCAACGTCTAGAGAAAACTCTAGTTGAAAAGACAAATTTGACTATACTTAAAAGGGACTTGTCTCATCTCAATAGGAAAAATGAGATATCCTTGAAAAATAAAAGATTGAGTATATTACTATTTTTCTATTCACACTACCATTTAAATATTAATTACTTACACATTTAAGAAATAAAACTCTTTCATCTATTCCATTCCATCACTCATCTCTCTGCATCATTGCATCATATTTTTCTTTCTACCACATACACTCCTTAATTTATTCATATTTTTATATTTATTTAACATTCTTAGAAAATTGTATGTAAATATTTACAACAAAAGTCATATAAAAACATAGGTTTTAAGTAAATGTTTAACATCAAAATATCTTAATAGAAATTTAACACCAATGATTAATAAACAATATATAATACTACTCATAATACTATGTTTTGTTTATTATTCTTATTGGAAAGGATTTTTTTCTTGTCTAAACTACCAGTTTCTTAACTTGAGCCAGATCGACTCATTATGGGAGTAAAATTTTTACAGCACTATTTTTTTTTTTTCCATTTATAAGACTTAAAGCTAATATCTTATTTAAGAAAAACAAGTTGCAAAAAGCATAAATGACAAGAAAATAAATTATTAAAAATTATACATATAAACCAATATAGTTACTTGTTCTTAATTTTTATGTAGGCTTGTTGGGGTTAATTAATATAATAAAAAAATATATTAGCTTTTGACATGCGCTTTTTTTTTGACATGACATGCACTTGTTATTATGAATAGTATTATATACTTTTTATTAATTTTTTAATGTTAAATTTTTATTAAGATATTTTGATGCTAAGTATTTATTTAGAGCTAACGTTTTTATATGATTTTTGTAATAAATATTTTCATATATTTTTTGGAAATTTTGAATAAATATAAAACATTAATAAAATAAAGAGTATATATGATAGAGAGAATAATGTGATATAATGGAATAGAAGGAAGAGTTACGCATGAAGTAGAACAAAGAGTTTTGAAAAAAATGAAGGTGAGAGTGATTGATATTAAATAGGCATGTAAATAGCAATAATAATGTACCTAATTACGATCAAAGTCACTTTTTTATATAAAAGTTTTGAAATATCACTTAAGTTACTATAAACGCAATTTTAATCAAACTAAAGTTTGTAAAACCATTTTTTTTTTTTTTTTGCTTGGTGTTTGGGTTGTTGGACAAGGTTTAACAAACCAAGTTCATTTAAACTTTAAGTTGACAAACGCTAATTCAAAACATACATAGCTCACAGGCTGAACCAAGTACACACTAGTGACACTACACTTGCATTTAGGTTATGCATGATTTTTTTTTTAGAAAAAAAAAATCTATACATGATTTGGGGGGTATTAATGGAGAAATTTTAAGAGAGGAAAATTTCATTTAAATTGTACCAAAAAATTATTTAAATAGTGGAGGTTAATTTCAATAATACACTGTCAATGTAAAAGTATTTTATATTATCTTCACAAAGGTTTGTTGCTCTAATGCTTGGCAAGGGATAATGAAGGTCTGGCGGAGCTTCTATAATCAACTAATTTGGAGATCAGGTGATGGGAAAACTGCTAAATTCTAGACATCACATTGGTTCCTTAGATTTCATAGCTTGATGGACTTTGCTCTAATTTACTTGGATGATAATATGCTAGAGGACACTGTAGATTCCTTTGTCAATGAGGAAGGGATTAGAACTGGAATGCTTTAAGTATGGTCCTACCTAATGATATACTGGAGTTATTTCACATGGTGAAAGGTGAATGCTCTGATATCTTTGTATATGTGTGCCTTTGATACCCTTGTCATTTTTCTTTATATATTTTTCAGTTGCCATCGTTCCATACCCACGTTGGTAGCACATTTGGATCGTGCTTGCTGTTCTAAATGTCAGGTCGCGAGTTCGAATCACTACCGGCACATTTCTCACAATCTTTTCATTTTTTTAATTAAAAAAAGAAAAAAGAGGGCAAAAAAAAGCAAGAAAAAATGGAAAAACACACAAAAATAGCCTTACTCTTTTATTTAAGCAATAATATCACTTTGCAAAAAGAATAAAATTTATTTTATTTTTCTTCTTCTCCCTTTTATTTAAGATCTTACTAATTATTTATTGAAATCAAATAGAAGAAAAATTATATATTAATCAATAAAATTAACATTTAACATATGATGTATTCCTATAATATTTAAGTGTAAATTTGACCCAAAAATAAAGAAAACAAATTGTTTGTTTTTCTACTTCCAACTCTTTTTTAGTACAATAATAAAAAAAATCTTATAATTAAGCTGAAGCATATCGATAATATCTTTTTATAATTTATTTTGTTTGAATTCAATACAACCTAATCCTTATAAATTGTACATAAAAAATTTAATTTTTTTATCCTATTCTCATTCTTTTTAATTTAATTATATTTTATGCAAAACTTTCAAGCTCATATATATAATAACATAAATAATTCTTAATATTATATGATAATTACACATACTTATAAAATATTATTGAATACATTTTTATGTATAACTAATTAAGATGAAGAACGTAATTGTATAAATTAAAATTATAATTGTAATATCATTATTATAGAAAATAAATTACTTTTGAAAAAATTTGCATAAACGCATTCCCTATAATAATAGGGATTATGTTATATTGAATTCGAGTAAAAAATTTATAGACAGATTTTATGGATATGTATCACTTTAATGTTTGATTTTTTTTACTAAGATACCAAAGAAAAAGATGGAAGTTGGAAATTAAATAATTTTTTATTGAATTTTTACTGAAATATTATAGAAATATATCATATATTAAATATTAATTTTAATGATTATTATATATATTTTTTATTTGAATTCAATACATTTAATAAGATGTTTATTAAAAGGGAGAAGGAGAAAAATAAAATGAATTATGTTATTTATGTAAAGTGATATAAAAACTACCAAATAGTAATCGACAAATAGAAGAGTTAAGACTATTTTTGTCTTTTCTCTTTTTTTGCCCTTTTTATTCCAATTTTTGTTATTTAAAAAATGAAAAAAAAAACTGAAAAGTACTTGCAAGAAGATTTGAACTCGCGACTATGAAATTGTGGGGCACGCGCATGAACCAAACGAACTACTACATAACATACGGGAAGAGATGCACACAAAATTTATATAAAAGAAAAGAAAAAAAAGTACCAAAGGTACAAATTTATAAAGGTACCAGAGAATCCGCCACAATGAAAACCCCAAATATCATGGTAGGAAATGACACCATTAATTGGATGTTGGGTACTTAAGCGAGCTTCACTGTCAAATCGGCTTATAAGGCTATCTATGTGGACCAGACCATAAATAATAACTGCTTCAAGTTTATCTAGAAGCTGGAAATGCCATAAAGACTTCGAGTTTTCACCTGGCTAGTAACTCATGATGCCCTCTTAACAAACTGCCAGCAAAAGAAAAAAGGCTTAACTATGGATGCTTCCTGCCTACATTGCCCCTCTTTAGGATAAGACCATGCTCCATGTGCTTCATGATTGCACCATTGCATGAAAAACATGGGAGAGCTTGGTACATAGAGATCACCATAAGGTTTTTTTTTCCATCAAAACTTCAAGGAGAACTCTTGGACAGCTAATGGGATGAGGTGGTCCCTTATGTTTCATATAGCTTGTCAGTCTTTGTGCAGGATAAGGAATAAATTTATATTATCATTCAATTATATATACTTTTATTTATAAGATTTTTAAAGTAATAGATAATTAAATTAGATATTTTTATTGATATAATAATATATAATTAAATATTTATATAAAATATTTTTATACTGATAATATACCAAAATTAAATTATAAATAGTAGAGAAACAAGATTCTTTTTTAAAAATCTTTAACGGATGATATTTTATACTAACTACTTTTTCTACTTTCTTTGTTTTTAAAGAAATGTAAGTTTCTAAATGCATATATTAATTAAAAACTATTAAATAGCACTAATTTTAGAAAAAGAAATAAAGTATATCTTAAAAAATTATTCCAATCACTTAATGCTCTCTTTCGTACTTTTTGTTGAATTATATCTCTTATTTGATAATAGTAAAAATAAAAAATGAATTAATATATGCTACATTTTTTAAGTGACAAATAATTATGAAAGAATTTGAATTAAAAAATGAAACTTACTATGCATTATAGAACAGCTTTCTATTTTCTTTTTCCTCCCTAAATTTTTCTTTCCTTGCGGTCGCAGATAAGAGGTAGTGTACTAATTTCGTTGTACAATCATTTTATTACGCATTGCATTGAATTAATTTGTTCAATTTCAATTTCTCATCAACCTAATCGCATTAACACCCCCTTCACAGAACGACCATGGCCTTTCTTCTATGGAACAGCTGCAATGATTGCGGTATGCCAATAAGTTCGAGTGGATTCATTAATTTCTTCGAAGGAACAATAGTTTTGGTTGATGCGACATATTTAACTAATTTTTTAAGAATTGTTAGAGTATTGATTAAGGAATTAGAACAAAAAAATTATTTTTTATTGCATTTAACGTAATAAAAACTTTTAAAACTTATCTTTTAATAACAAACTATTTTTAGTTCCTTAACTATTAAGGCGCTGATTAGTAAAACTTTATTTTTAAAATAGATTTTACTAAGGATAGTGATTAAAGAATAAATCATCAAGTGATTGAAGAGACATTTTTTTGATAATTAAAAAGCACCAACTCAAAACATGAAAGAGTTGACCGTAGAGGATCCCAACAGCAAGACAGCAAAGATCAACACAGAAACATATTCCACAGCACAACCCATAAACTGGCACCCATATTTGATATGCAAAGATTAACCGAAAGACTTGAGAGCAGAGACACCAACATAGCTTCAATTTCAGAAACCACCAAGACACCAATGCCAAGCAGCGAGATTGGAACAAAACCATCTTAATCTGAATGCAAGGCAAAGCAGAAACCACAGAACGACTCGAGGCAAACCTAGTGCCACGTAGTCATACCATAAATAGTTGGGACAACTAATGGATGAGAAACTTCACGTGAAGATGTGCCAACCATGAATTTATCGATCACGTGCTTCGCCTGTTTTGCTCAATACAGCCACCATTCATGTCAGGGGAAAGAAAACAAATAAAGTTTTTTTTTTAGTATATTTGTGAAAAAAAATTATTATTTTGTATTATTTATATTTAATATTTTAGTTTTATAAATTATGTTTATTTCTTCTTTTAATTTAATTTTTAATGTAATAATTAAAATATTTAAAATTAAGCAAAATAACAAATTTTCCGACACTAATTTTTTTTTTTAAAAGAAACATAGAAAGGAACAAGGATAGGGAAGGTAATAACTAACACTTGACAGGTGCTCATGAATGAATATTTTCTATATTGAGGCCTAACCCTATATAAAGGAACCTGGCTTAGGCAAGGCCGCAGCAGCAGAGAGAAAGATTGACGAGCAACATGGACCAATCATACGAGAGGCTAAACTGTGTTTCATTTGATAAAGTGAGAGAGAATGGAAGATCTGCAAATTACAAACCCAACATTTGGAAGTATGACTTCCTCCGGTCACTTGCCAGTGAATATGACGTGAGACATATACATCTACTATCCATATACTTAGTCATTTTATTTCATAGTATATATTATAATTTTTTTGGAATCTAGATTACATAAATGTTGTCATTTATTTTCTTCTCATAAATTTCTCCAATTTGTTTAATATGTTTATTAAGTAATACTACCAGCTGGTTGCTTAAATAGTCCAGGAGGCTCATGTTCCAATTCCACAATTAGGTTTGAATCCTCGTGTGTAGCAACTGTACGTACACTCTTACGCAGAGAATCCGATCGGCTCACAGAAAATGTTACTTGAATAATTTTTTTACTAAAATAAAATAAAATAATTATTATATACCTAAATACCTTATTTTAATATTATTTATCCATTTATCCTGTTTTTCATATATTAGGAAAATCGGCCCAATTTATCCTATTTTTCATATATTAAGGTAATCAGCCTATCTGAAGCCGATTTATATATAATTAAATTTAACTTAGTTGATCTAATCCTTAAAATTATTATAGTAATTAGGTCAGTTGTCTTAAATTTATATATAGGCTGATGAATTGGATTGATAGCTAAAGATTGACAGTAATGGTAAATAACGTGTACTCTTTTTTTAATTATACAGTTTAAGAGCAATGTTGTTTTGTTCGTTTCATACTTATTGCACGACTATATCTAATTACTTGGTTTTTCATTATTCATTTATCTCATTTAATTTTTTTTTACCGTGATTTTTGTCAAACTTTTCTTTTTACTAATGATAACGTACTCATTTAGTAGTCTTTTGTATAAAAATTATTCGTACTAATTTGCAAGACTCACAGTTTAAACATTAAAGGAAATAATTATTGAGAAGAATCATAATCGAGACAGTGCCGGATTAATTAATAAACAAATTTGATTTTAGCTCTTAAGTCATCTTTGACAAATTTCAATATCATAATGTTAATATCCTTTTTACAAACTTATATATATTAAAATTATTTTTAAACTTTAAAAACAGTATTATTATAGTAATATTTAACTCGGAAATAACAAAATTTTACTCTTAGTTATTCTCACGCATGCATGCACGGATTCAAATGCCAGCTGGTTGCCTATTTTTTACGCAGAAAGAAGAATTTGGCATGCAATTGGACAAGTGGGTGATTAAAGTAAAGGATCATTTTGTTCAAGAGACAAGCGTTTTGCGAAAATTAGAGTTGGTTGATTGGATCCAAAAACTAGGCCTTGCCAACCATTTTCATAAGGAAGTCAATGAGTTTCTCGAAAGTATTTTTGTCTCTGTCAAAAACAGCAACAATCCAAGTGTAAAAGAGAATTTGCATGCAACTACACTGTGCTTCAGGCTTCTGAGGGAACATGGATATAAAGTTCTACCTGGTAATTAACCAATTTTCCCCCACATTCTCATTATGTGACATTAATGAACTTGATCATTTCTATATATATATATATATATATAGACCCCCACAAACTAACATTTGGTTATTTCAGATATACTTGGTAACTTCTTACATGAAAAGGGTATAGTGATGAAGAAAAGCTCATTTGCTAGTGATGTTAAAGATCTTTTGGAAGTTCTTGAGGCCTCACACTTAGGCTTAGAAGGAGAAAATATCTTGGATGAAGCCAAAACTTTTGCGATCAATTTTCTCATGGATGCTGTCACTCCCACTTCCATCATTATCAACTCACATTCAAACCTTGTGGAAAGAGTGGTTCATGCCGTGGAGCTTCCGTCCCTTTGGAGAGTAAAGTGGTTTGACGTCAAATGGCATGTGAAGCAATACGAAGAGGAGAAGCACACGGACCTCACTTTACTTGAATTGGCTAAACTAAATTTCAACATGGTTCAGGCCAAACTTCAGAAGGAGATAAAGGAACTATCCAGGTATTTTGAACAAACAAATGTTAATTTAATTTTTTTTGGGGGGCCACTAAGTATGTCACGTTTGATAACAGATTATATTTGAGAAATAATTACTTCTTTTTTTTCAAAAATTGTCTCAGAGAATTTTAAATTATGAAGTGTTTTGAATCTAAACACACACTTTATCTCTGTACTTTGACATTTAGGTGGTGGGAGAACCTTGGCATAAAAAAAGAGTTGAGCTTTGCAAGAAATAGGTTGGTTGAATGCTTCATGTGTGCAGCGGGAGTTGCTTTTGAGCCGAAATACAAATCCTTGAGGAAATGGCTCACTAAAGTAATTATTTTCGTACTAGTGATTGATGATGTTTTTGATATTCACGCCTCATTTGAAGAATTGAAGCCGTTCACCATGGCATTTGATAGGTTCGTTCATTTATTTCCAAGATAGAGCTAGATTGTTATATCTATGTAGAGCTTCCATCAAGCTTGCTTATATTGCTCGATTATATTCGCCTTATACTTCTGACTATCTAGAAGTATTTCATTGTGTTCATATATACAGATGGGATGCCAAAAAACTTGAGCAACGTCCAGAGTACATGAGGATTTGCTTCAATGCACTTAATGATGTCACAAATGAAACTGCTTATGAAATCGGCGGAGAAGAGAACTTTAACACGGTGTTACCTTACCTAAAGAAAGCGGTACCATCTTTAAATCATATCAATGTAAAAGGCAAAGAAATTGTGGAAGGAACCAATTATTGATTAGATAATTTCCCCTCCTTAATTTATTTTACAGTGGATAGACTTTTGCAAAGCATTATACGTGGAGGCAAAGTGGTACATAGAAGGAAATATTCCATCGTTGCAAGAATATATAAGCAATGCTTGGGTTTCGTCTTCGGGGCCACTTATTCTACTTCATATATATTTTGCTACAATGCATGAAGTAACAGATGAGATAGACGATTTTCTACTCGCACATGAAGATTTGCTCTATAATATATCTCTTGTAATTCGACTGTGCAATGATTTAGGGACCACGGAGGTAACTTTTTCTGCCTCATATATATATACCTTTTTTCATTCATTATTTTCTTTCATTTTGCATAAATCATAGGAGGATGTAATGTTATCAATATAGAGTGATGTCTATGGTACCAAGTTAATGTTTAATATAGAATCGTGTAATACATATATATATATATTATGCAACAGGCTGAAAGAGAAAGGGGTGATGCTGCTTCATCAATCGTATGTTATATGAATGAAATGGATGTGTCAGAGGAAGAAGCGAGAAAGCATATCCAAGACATGATAAACAATGCATGGAAGAAGATAAATGGGCACTGCTCCACTCGAGTTGCTTCGCTGGAACCATTTCTTACTCAAGCCAGAAATGCGGCTCGTGTGGCCCATACCCTTTATCAAAATGGCGATGGGTTTGGCATCCAGGACCGAGATATCAAAAAACATATATTATCACTAGTTGTTGAACACTTTTAGAAGTCTAAGGCAAAATGTCATTTTCCTTGTGTATGTGAAGATGTGAACACGTACCTAGAATAAAAGAGATCATGTCATATTAAAATAAGAGAAATGTATATTTAACCTACAAAATATAGACATAGTATTAAAATTATGTCTAGGTGAGAGTAGGTGAGTAGTAATATCCATTTGTATTGAGATAGCATAATGTATTTTATATTTATGTGAGAATAATGTTATGTTTGATGTCTTTTTAAGATATGCAAATAACACTAGTCTTTAATTAGGTGTATCCAAAACTAGGATTTAAATTTGCCATTGTGGTATATTGAAGAAATGGCATGTTCTATGATGCACCCTATGGTCAAGGGTGCATCACGCACTATGTGTATCTGATGGTGAGTATATGATGTGTATTCATAATACTCTCTCTTGTAGTGCACGTTAAAAACTCTCACTCTTCCTCCAGCCAAGCAAAGACTCACCATCTCATCGCCTCTCTCTCTCTCTCTCTCTCTGTGCCACTAATAACCACTAGCTCTAGAGCCCAATTTCGCCGCCAACCAACACCATTGACACACCTTCGGTGTCAACCCAAAATCGTCGCATAGCCCTTACATGCACCGCTGCCACACACCACCCTCACCTCCTTACAAACCCAACCGTCATCTGCCACTATCATAGTCCAATCCCGCCAACCATCAAGAATTGCACCCCGTTGAAGACACAACTACTTGACCTCATACCATCCTGTCCTTGCAACATCATGATCGTCGCTCTACCTTGCACCCAACGACCCAATCGACTCCGAGCTACGAAGATGACACTGAAGCTTTCCTTCCATATTCTTCCAAATCCTATTGGCAACGTGCTGGTAACAATGGAATGCATTGTTTGCTGGGGGAAGGTGGACAGGGGAGAAAATGAAAATTTTAGTGCATCACATGTCATTAGTTTTACCAATACACCATCATATCTTCACTACTAGATTATGCGGTGCATGAAGCACCTTTGACCCTGAAGAGCATGTTAGATGTCGCCTTAAGAAATATTCAACAAATTTGTGACATTGTGGAATCTTTTTTTTTTTTTTTTTCAGTGGTGGCGGTTCTGATTGTTCCCTTTAGCATTGCATCTCTCTGCGTTCCAAGTTTAAAGAATTTCTTTGTTTAATCTCTTGCTGCAAATTCTTTAGTGTATGAATTTATGTTATCATATACAACAGTTTATTACACACAATATCAACAGTTAAATCTTTTCTTATTAAGTGGAGTCGCTGCATAGATTAAATGAGCCAACACTTTGTTGTACACAAATAAAAAATTACATCAAATTTGTTATGTACTAACTTGAATCTTCAGAAAACATAAACCCATGGGGTGAGCATATGCTTCTTTGCCTACACTATAGCGGTCATGAATCAAATCATCTTATAAGGCATACACTTTACACTAACAACTTATGATTCATATTAATAACACTCAATCACTCATTACTCCGCTGAAGTGTTTAGAATGCTTACCATAGAATATGAACATTGAATGTTCACTAAAAACTAAATTGTTGATTTAAAGCTATGTACAAATCTAATGGTAGAGAATGATAGAATAAGTTTAATATGTTAATACATGATATTAGAATATTATAGTCTATCAAGTTGATATCAGGTAACCTGTTTATCTTTACATAGTGAACTTGGAACTTGAAAATCGATGCCATATATTGATTTTTGTCAATGTCCAACTCGGAACTTGAAACTCAGTATCCGTATATTGTTTTTGTCAATACAAGACCTAACTCGGAACTCGAAACTCAGTGTTCATACATTGATTTTTGTCAGTGTAAAGCCTAATTCTTAACTCGAAACTCAATATCCAAGGAATATTGTAGTCCATTATTGATTAGGAACTCGAAACTTGAAGCCCATATAATTGATTTTTGTTAGTGCGAAACCCAACTCGGAACTCGATGTCCATGGAGGTGATAATGACAGAACTCGTGAGACTCAGGATATTGTAGTCCATCGTTAACCCAAAAATTGGAACTCGTAAAGTGCCGAGACGATCTCGGAACTCGGTATCAATTAAATAATTAAACTAAAATAAACAGCCTATGACAAGTAAAAAGAAAGTGAACATTCAATATTCATATTTAAAGGTGAGTATTCTATAGTTTACCTTACTCCACTTCAAATTCTATGGTGAGAGATAGACAAGATACACAGTAAAACCTATATACTTTTACTCCGCTTTTGACATGCACTTTTTTTTTACATGACATGCACTTGTTATTATGAATAGTATTATATATTCTTTATTAATTTTTGGATGTTAAATTTTTATTAAGATATTTTGATGCTAAGTATTTACTTAGAGCTAATGTTTTTACATGATTTTTGTAGTAAATATTTTCATATCATTTTTTTGGAAATTTTGAATAAATATAAAATATTAATAAAATAGGTAAATTATAGAATGATCACCTTTAAATACGAATATTGAATATTCACCTTCTTTTTACTTGCTATAGGTAGTTTACTTTATTTTAATTATTTAATTGATATCGAGTTCCGAGATCGTCCCAACACTCTACGAGTTCCAATTTTCGGGTTAACAATGGGCTATAATATCCCGAGTCTCTCAAGTTCTATCATTATCATCTCCATGAACATCGAGTTTCGAGTTCCAAGTTAGGTCTCGCACTGACAAAAATCAATATATGAGCTTCAAGTTCTAAGTTCCTAATCAATAATGGACTACAATGTTCCATGGACATCGAGCTCCGAGTTTGAAATTAGGCCTTGCACTGACAAAAATCAATGTATGGACATCGAGTTCCGAGTTCCCAGTTAATAATGGACTACAATATTCTATGGACATCGAGTTCCGAGTTGGGTCTCGCATTGACAAAAATAATATATGGATACCGAGTTTCGAGTTTCGAGTTTCGAGTTGGATATTGACAAAAATCAATATATGACATCAATTTTCAAGTTCCAAATTCACTATGTAAAGATAAATAGGTTACCTGATACCAACTTGATGGACTACAATATTCTAATATTATATATTAACATATTAAACTTATTCTATCATTCTCTACCGTTAGATTTGTAAATAATTTTAAATCAACGGTTTAGTTTTAAGTGATTATTCAATGTTCATATTCTATGGTGAGCATTCTAAACGCTTCCAATAAAATAAAGAGTATATATGATAGAGAGAATAATCTGATGTAATGAAATAGAAAGAAGAGTTATGCATGAAGTAGAACAAAGAGTTTTAAAAAAAATGAAGGTGAGAGTGGCTGATATTAAATACGAGTGTAAATAGCAATAATAATGTACCTAATTATGATCAAAATCACTTTTTTATGTAACAGTTTTGAAATATCAATTAAGTTACGATAAATGCAATTTTAATGAAACTAAAGTTTATAAAACCAAGTTTTTTTTTTTTTTTGACAAGGTTTATAAAACCAAGTTCATTTAAACTTTATGTTGACAAACGCAAATTCAAAACATACATAGCTCACAGGCTAACCATAGTGCACACTACACTGGACCAAGAGCGAAGTTACACTTAGGCGATGCATGATTAAAAAAAAAAAAACTATACATGATTTAGGGGTAATAATGGAGAAATTTTAAGAGAGGGAAATTTCATCTAAATCATACCAAAAAATTATTTAAATAGTGGAAATTAATTTTAATGTACTGTTAGTATAAAAATATTTTATACCATCATTCAATTATATATGTTTCTATTTATAAGACTTTTAAGATAATAGATAATTAAGTCAAATACTTTTATTGATATGATAATATTTGATTGAATGTCTATGTAAAATATTTTTATATTAATAATATATCAAAATTAAATTCTAAATAGTAGAGAAAACAAGATTCTTTTCTATATAGATCTTTAACGGCTGATATTTTATACTAACTACTTTTTCTACTTTCTTTGTTTTTAAAGAAATGTAAATTTCTAAATGCATATATTTATTAAAAAAATATTAAATAGCACTAATTTTAGAAAAAGAAATAAAGTATAAAGTATATCTTAAAAAATTATTCCAATCACTTAATTCTCTCTTTCCTACATTTTATTAAATTATATCTCTTATTTAATAATAGTAAAAT
Organism: Pterocarpus macrocarpus; assembly: GCA_031439585.1. NCBI lineage: Eukaryota > Viridiplantae > Streptophyta > Magnoliopsida > Fabales > Fabaceae > Pterocarpus > Pterocarpus macrocarpus. The sequence goes on from CM062522.1 coordinate 71,382,877, forward strand.
ACAAAATAATTAATATTTGCTAGATTGTTTAGGTGACAAATAATTATGAAAGAATTTGAATAGCTTCCTATTTTCTTTTTCCTCCCTAAATTGCTCTCTCCTTGCAGTCGCAGATAAGAGATAGTGCACTAATTTCGTTGTACAACCGTTTTATTACGCATTGCATTGAATTAATTTGTTCAATTTCAATTTCTCATCAACCTGATTGCATTAGGAGCATCTCCAATAGCAGGTCTCACTTTAGATCCCATTTTTAACTCTACTACTTGTTAGTTGTCACATCACTAATATATTATAAAAAGTAAAATTGAGTTAAAATTCAGATATTCTCTTCAATGCAAGGTCTCAATTTTAGTCCCAATTTTGATTTCATATGTTTTTCAAATTAAAAAAATCAACATATTTATTAAATATTTTGTTAAAAATATAAAATTTTATTTATGAATTGGATAAAATTATAAAATTTGATTTTTTGAATAACATTTATTAAAAAGTTAAATTAAAAAATAAATTATAAATAAAAATTTTGTATATTTACAATAATGCATCACAAAAAATAAAACTGGGATCTTCTTTGAAATGAAAGGTCACAATTTTTTTAAATTAAAAAAATTAACATAGTTATCAAATATTTTGTTATGAATATAAAAATTTATTTTCAGACAAGACAAAATTATAAAATTTATTTTTTTGAATGGTTTTAATTTAAAATTAATTTTGAAAAAAAAATAAATTATGGATAAAAAATTTGCATATTTATTTTTTAAAAAGTTAAAATCTAAAAATTTAAACTAACTTTTTTTTAAAAAAATTGAAAATTTTGGATATTTAAATTTTAAAAGAAGTTGAAATTTTGTAAATAATTAAAAAAATTATCTATATTAAATTGATTTGGATCCATTTTTTGAGGAAGAAAATATAAGTAGAATTTGTATGAAACAAAGTTAGGAAATGTTGGAAAAAATTAGAAAGAGTAATAAGTAACGAAGTAATAAAATATTAATATTTATGGAATAAAAAAATTATATCAATATTATTGGTTGCTGTATGATTGTTGATAAATTCATTGCATGCAATGGTCAATTTTTCAAAAAAGAAAAAAAAAAAAAAAGAAGACTGTCACACAACACATGTCATGTCATGTAGCTATTAATGGGAAGGAAAATTAGATTGAGTCCCGATTTAGTGGGGCGGAATCCAGGTCATAAGCATGACATTATCAAATCGGGATCGTCCTAACAGCCTTTCGTGTATAGCACATCTGTAACGCGTGGGGCTTGCCAACAATTTCGAGTGGATTCATTAATTTCTTCGAAGGAACAATAGTTTTGATTGATGTGACATATTTAACTAATTTTTTACGAATTGTTGGAGTATTGATTAAGGAGTTAGAATAAAAAAAAATTTAACTTTTATTGCATTTAACGTAATAAAAACTTTTAAAACTTATCTTTTAATAACAAAATTATTTTTACTTCCTTAACTATCAAGGCACTGATTAGTAAAACTTTATTTTTAAAATAGATTATACTAAGGATAGTGATTAAAGAATAAATCATCATGTGATTGAAGAGACAGTTTTTTGATAATTAAAAACGACCAACTCAAAACATGAAAGAGTTGCCCATAGAGGATCATAACAGCAAAACAGAAAAGATCAATAAAGAAACATAAAGCTCCCTAACCATCATTTGGATTAACAGAAAATAAGAAGAAAGAAAATAAAGGAAGAGAAAATAAAAGAATTTTATATTTTTACCGCATTTGGATGAACGATGAAAAGAGAGAAGAAGAGAAAAAAAAATTGAGTTCTACTACTACAATTTCTCCTCATCTATGTATAAAAAAAGAAATAGAATGCTTTTAGATGTTATTTGCCCCTATTTTCAATTGACTTCGACAACTGTTATATTTTATGTTTTTATTTTTTTTTCTTTTTTTACCACCTACTATTCTTGGTTTTAAAAAAATATATAACAGTGATGATAATATATATTTTAATCTTCATTATAGATATTTATTTTATTTATGTATGTATTTATTTTAATTTATAAAAAATGCATTAAAAATATAAAAACAAAAACTAAGATTATAATTATAATAAGATTATAAGAGTCATTAAATAAAATTACATTTTTTTCTTCTCATTTTTTTTTCACTTTTTCTTTAATTCAAATAATAAAAAAAATAATTTTTTCTTTATTTTCTTTATTTTTCTTTTATTTTATTTTATTTTCTTTTCTTTTCCCTTATTTTTTCTTTTCATCCAAACAAACCATAAAGAAAACTAGACAACAACTAGAGAGAAAACATAAAGAGCAATCCACAGCACAACCCGGAAATTGGCACCCATACTAGCTATGCAAAGATTAACCGAATGACTTGAGAGCAGAGACATCAACATAGCTACAATTTCAGAAACCACCAAGACACCAATCCCAAGTAGCCAAATTGGACACAACCATCTTATGCTTGATCCACAGTCTGAATGCATGACAAAGCAGAAACGGCAGAACAACTCTCATGACCACCGTAGTGCCACGTAGTCAGCATAACTTCGTACACTCATATCATAAATAGTTGGGACAATTAATGGATGGGAAATGTTTTGTTTTACGCGGAGATGTGCCAAACATGCCTTTATCGCATGGCTTGTACACATTGCGTAATATAGCTGCCATTCATGTCACGAGAAGAAAACAAATATATATTTTTTTAGTATATTTGTAAAAAAAATTATTATTTTATATTATTTATATTTGACATTAATTTATATATATTAATAATATAAAAAAATTTATACTATTAATTAATAAAAATATAAAAAAATATTAAGGCTTAACTATATTTTAACCCCCTATAAATATTTAATTTTTTGAATTTAGTGCTTCAAAAATTTTTCGCTTGATTTTGATCCTTTATTTTTCAGATATTATCAATAGTAGTCCTTACCGTCAATTGAGTTCTGTTAATTAGTGCTAATGTGATACTGTGAGATTTTGACATATGTTAATGCTGATTAGATCTCACGTTACCACATCAACACTTAATAGCACTTAGTTAATGATATGGACTAATATTGATAACGTTTAAAAAATAAGGGACCAAAATCAAGAAAAAAATTTTTAAGGGATCAAATCCGAAAAATTAAATATTTAAAGGGACTAAAAATATTTTTAAGTCAAATATTAAATTAGGATGAATTTTTCATTATAATAAGTAATTACATAATATGATTTGATATTTTTTTATATTTCTATTGATTGACAGTATAAAATTCAGAATATATAAATTAAATTTTTTATATTTAATTAATATTTTAGTTTTATAAATTATGTTTATTTCTTCTTTTAATTTAATTTTTAATGTAATAATTAAAATATTTAAAATTAAGCAAAATAACAAATTTTCCTACACAATTTTTTTTATAAAAGAAACATAGAAAGGAACAAGAATAGGGAAGGTAATAACTAACACTTGACAGGTGCTCATGAATGAATATTTTCTATATTGAGCCCTAACCCTATATAAAGGAACCTGCCTTAGGCAAGGCCGCAGCAGCAGAGAGAAAGATTGACGAGCAACATGGATCAATCATACGGGAAGCTAAACTGTGTTTCATTTGATAAAGTGAGAGAGAATGGAAGATCTGCAAATTACAAACCCAACATTTGGAAGTATGACTTCCTCCGGTCACTTGCCAGTGAATATGACGTGAGACATATACGCTATGCTATCCATATACTTAGTCATTTTATTTCAAAGTATATATTATAATTTTTTTGGAATCTAGATTACATAAATGTTATCATTTATTTTCTTCTCATAAATTTCTCCAATTTGTTTAGTATGTCCATTAAGTAATACTACCAGCAGGCGGTTGCTTAAATAGTCCAGGAGCGTTTATTTTCCAATTCCTCAATTAGGTTTGAATTCTCGTGCGTAGCAACTGTACGTATACACTTACGTAGAGAATCTTATCGGCTCACATAAAATGTTATTTGAATTTTTTTTACTAAAATAAAATAAAAAAAGTATTATATACATAAATATTCTATTTTAATATTATTTATCAATTTGTTCTGTTTTTCATATATTAGAAAAATTGACCTAGACTAGGCTGATTTTAAATACATGGAAATCGGCCTACCGTTGGCCGATTTATATGTAATTAAATTTGATTTAGTTGATCTAATCCTTAAAATTATTATAGTAATTAGGTCAATTGTATTAAATTTATAGGCTGATAGATTGAATTTATAATTAAAGATTGACATTAATAGTAAATAACGTACACTTTTTTTTTTCATTATACAGTTTAAGAGAAATGTTGTTTTGTTCGTTTCATACTTATTGCACGACTGCATCTAATTAGTTGGTTTTTCATATTCATTTGTCTCATTTAATTTTTTTTTACTGTGATTTTTGTCAAATTTTTCTTTTTACTAATGATAACTCATTTCGTATTCTTTTGTATAAAAGTTATTCGTACTAATATGCCAGACTCAAAGTTTAAACATTAAAGGAAATAATTATTGATAAGAATCATAATCGAGACAGTGCCGGATTAATTAATAAACAAATTTGATTTTAGCTATTAAGTTATCTTTTGCAAATAACAATATCATAATGTTAATGTCCTTTTAAAAACTTATATATATTCAAACTATATTTAAACTTTAAAAACAGTATTATTATAGTAATATTTAACTCTGAAATAATAAAATTTTGTTCTTAGTTATTCTCACGCATACATGCACGGATTCAAATGCTAATTGGTTGCATAATTTTTACGCAGAAAGAAGAATTTGGTATGCAATTGGACAAGCGGGTGATTAAAGTAAAGGATCTTTTTGTTCAAGAGACAAGCGTTTTGCAAAAATTAGAGTTGGTTGATTGGATCCAAAAACTAGGCCTTGCCAACCATTTTCGTAGGGAAGTCAATGAGTTTCTCGAAACTATTTTTGTCTCTGTCAAAAACAGCAACAATACAAGTGTAAAAGAGAATTTGCATGCATCTACACTATGCTTCAGGCTTCTAAGGGAACATGGATATAAAGTTCTACCTGGTAATTAACCAATTTTCCCCCACATTCTCATTATGTGACATTAATGAACTTGATCATTTCTATATATATATAGACCCCCACAAACTAACATTTGGTTATTTCAGATATACTTGGTAACTTCTTAGATGAAAAGGGTACAGTGATGAAGAAAAGCTCATTTGCTAGTGATGTTAAAGATCTTTTGGAGGTTCTTGAGGCCTCACACTTAGGCTTAGAAGGAGAAAATATCTTGGATGAAGCCAAAACTTTTGCTATCAATTTTCTCAAGGGTGCTTTCACTACCACTTCCATCATTATCAACTCACATTCAAACCTTGTGGAAAGAGTGGTCCATGCTGTGGAGCTTCCGTCCCTTTGGAGAGTAAAGTGGTTTGACGTCAAATGGCATGTGAAGCAATACGAAGAGGAGAACCACACGGACCTCACTTTACTTGAATTGGCTAAACTAAATTTCAACATGGTTCAGGCCAAACTTCAGAAGGAGATAAAGGAACTATCCAGGTATTTTGAACAAACAAATGTTAATTTAATTTTTTTTGGGGGGCCACTAAGTATGTCACGTTTGGTAACAGATTATATTTGAGAAATAATTACTTCTTTTTTCTCAAAAATTGTCTCAGAGAATTTTAAATTATGAAGTGTTTTGAATCTAAACACACACTTTATCTCTGTACTTTGACATTTAGGTGGTGGGAGAACCTTGGCATAAAAAAAGAGTTGAGCTTTGCAAGAAATAGGTTGGTTGAATGCTTCATGTGTGCAGCGGGAGTTGCTTTTGAGCCGAAATACAAATCCTTGAGGAAATGGCTCACTAAAGTAATTATTTTCGTACTAGTGATTGATGATGTTTATGATATTCACGCCTCATTTGAAGAATTGAAGCCGTTCACCATGGCATTTGATAGGTTCGTTCATTTATTTCCAAGATAGAGCTAGATTGTTATATCTATGTAGAGCTTCCATCAAGCTTGCTTATATTGCTCGATTATATTCGCCTTATACTTCTGACTATCTAGAAGTATTTCATTGTGTTCATATATACAGATGGGATGCCAAAGAACTTGAGCAACGTCCAGAGTACATGAGGATTTGCTTCAATGCACTTAATGATGTCACAAATGAAACTGCTTATGAAATCGGCGGAGAAGAGAACTTTAACACGGTGTTACCTTACCTAAAGAAAGCGGTACCATCTTTAAATCATATCAATGTAAAAGGCAAAGAAATTGTGGAAGGAACCAATTATTGATTAGATAATTTCCCCTCCTTAATTTATTTTACAGTGGATAGACTTTTGCAAAGCATTATACGTGGAAGCAAAGTGGTACATAGAAGGAAATATTCCATCGTTGCAAGAATATATAAGCAATGCTTGGGTTTCGTCTTCGGGGCCACTTATTCTACTTCATATATATTTTGCTACAATGCATGAAGTAACAGATGAGATAGACGATTTTCTACTCGCACATGAAGATTTGCTCTATAATATATCTCTTGTAATTCGACTGTGCAATGATTTAGGGACCACGGAGGTAACTTTTTCTGCCTCATATATATACCTTTTTTCATTCATTATTTTCTTTCATTTTGCATAAATCATAGGAGGATGTAATGTTATCAATATAGAGTGATGTCTATGGTACCAAGTTAATGTTTAATATAGAATCGTGTAATACATATATATATATATATATTATGCAACAGGCTGAAAGAGAAAGGGGTGATGCTGCTTCATCAATCGTATGTTATATGAATAAAATGGATGTGTCAGAGGAAGAAGCGAGAAAGCATATCCAAGACATGATAAACAATGCATGGAAGAAGATAAATGGGCACTGCTCCACTCGAGTTGCTTCGCTGGAACCATTTCTCACTCAAGCCAGAAATGCGGCTCGTGTGGCGCATACCCTTTATCAAAATGGCGATGGGTTTGGCATCCAGGACCGAGATATCAAAAAACATATATTATCACTAGTTGTTGAACACCTTTAGAAGTTTAAGACAAAATGTCATTTTCCTGTGTATGTGAAGATGTGAACACGTACCTAGAATAAAAGAGATCATGTCATATTTAAATAAGAGAAATGTAAATTTAACCTACAAAATATAGACATAGTATAAGAATTATATATTTATGTAAGAGTAGGTGAGTAGTAATATACATATGTATTGGGGTAGAATAAATATATTTTATATTTATGTGAGAATAATATTATATTTGATGTCATTATTATGATATGTAAATAACACTACTCTTTAATTTGATATATCCAAAATTAGGATTTAAACTTGCTATGTTGGTATATTAAAGAAATATTCAACAAATTTATGACATTATGGAATCTTTTTTTTTTTTTTTAGTGGTGGTGGTTCTTACTATTCCCTTTAGCATGCCTCTCTATTCGTTCCAAGTTTTAAAGAATTTTTTTGTTGAATCTCTTGATGCAAATTCTTTAGTATGTGAATTTACATTCTCATATACAACACTTTATTAGACACAATATCAATAGTTAAATCTTTTCCTATTAAGTGGAGTCGCTGCATAAATTAAACGAGCCAATACTTTGTTGTACACAAATACAAAATTACATCAAATTTGTTATGTGCTAACTTGAATCTTCAGAAAACATAAACCCATGGAGTGCGCATATGATTCTTTGCCTGCGCTATAGTGGTCATGAATCAAATTATCTTATAAGGCATACACTTTGCACTGACAACTTATGATTCATATTAATAACACTCATTACTCCGCTTCAAATTCCATTGTGAGAGACAGACAAGATACACAGTAAAACCTACCCTTGCTTTGCAGGCAACATTCAAGAAGCCTTCAGTTTGAAGAAATAATGTATTTAATAATCGACTATTGTAAATTGCCTTGTACATAATAACTCAGTGAAAGCTTTAAACTGTGAGGGACTTAAGTTAAATAACAACAGCTGTATCATATTCACCAAGAGTATAATGGCTCCAATGCAGATTCATGTACAAACGAATCAGTGTATAAGCACAAATAAAGCAAAGGTTCTGAGTATGATCGAAAGTAAAATGATAACAATGGGAACAATATCAGATCAGCACTGTTCCATTGATCTAGCTCCAATAGTCACACCTGCAAGGTGGAGTAAAGCAGTTGGTCACACTTGTGTATCAGAAGAAGAAAGGTGAGGGAAGATAGAGAGAATCCAATCCGAGAAGGAGTTTAGACTAGAGTCATACCACACACATTCTCTGCCCATTGGTAGCCTGAGCCTATAACTCCTTCAGCTGCTCACAAATTCCATTAGCATTAGGCCACTTCTTTTTCTTTCCTTCCCCAGCTTCCTGAAAACTTGGATCTTCGACCACTTATCCTTCTCTTGTAACCACTTTTCCCTCTTGAATTTCATCACGTACGTGGGCCTGCCGTGTGCTAAGTCATCATGCCATGGTGTTAGTGTTACATAAAATCTTCTTCATGCTTATATTAATAAATTAAACTTGGACGTTGGAAATAGAATCATACAATCACTGATCACTGTGACTTATTAATGTTAGATTCCTACCTTGATTTCCATGCATTTGCCTGTGCCACAGCTCATAGTATGACTTGGTCGTTTATTTGTATGACAGGGATATGAGCAATCTTGTGCCAATCTTCCCCTCCTTGGCTCTGATGCCTGGCTTCCAACGGAGGACACTCTCTGATGTATGGTAACTTGAGAGAAGAAAACAACACATCTTCAAGCAAAACCTCAAAGTGTTGGACAAACTATGATTCGGAGCTGCTGCAGAGAAATTAAGTTGTGTAGTCGCAATGATACAAGACTACTACAATTCATGATTTCAAACTTTTCCAGAGAAGTGAGATGTCTTAGTCCATTTCCCTCTAAGGATTTCACATTACGAAGATGGCTGATTTCCAGGGATACAAGAGAAGCTGGCAGAAGTCTATCTTTCAGCAAGGTGTCAACAAGATCATCATCCCATTCAAGTTTTAATTTTGAAAGTGAAGTGAGGCGTTGCAGACCCCACTGAGCTATGCCCATAGGTGATAGCCTCCCACAACCACCGACACCTAATGATCTTAAGTTGGGAGGCAAACCTTGTTGAGGCAGTGAAAAAAGATTAGGAAGGTTCGAAATAATCAAGTCCTGAAGAGAGGTGAGCGTGTAAATGGATGTTGGCATTGATGTAATTTTTTCACAGCCACCTAGTTTCAGGATTTCAAGACGCAATGGATGCTGGGAAACATCTCCTGAAACCATGATGGATTGAAGATCAGTGCAACCAGTAATGTCGAGATTCCTGAGTGCAGGGAAACCATCCAAGGGAAAGGATGTCAATGAATGACAACTTTGCCATAGCTTCAAAGTTGTGAGGCATGCGTAATTGCATGTCTCAGGAGGCAGGAATTCTAAATTTCAGCAGTAGGTGATCTCAAGCGATTGCAAAGACGTGGGCAGTCCTTGTGCTGGAAATTCAATGAGAGATGGAAAGCAACGGAGACTCAAGTGTTGGAGGCAATTGCTGCTCAGAATCATTCTAGGAATAGACACCAATTCTGAGTAATAGCTTTTGTTGGTGACTGATAGGCGTTGTAGCATGCAGTACTGAGAATCATCCCCAAGCAGTAACCGTTGACACCCTTCTATATGGACTTGTACCAATGAAGGAGGATGGCATGGCAAACATCCCCTCAGCTCGGGACAATCGAGTAACTGTAGAATTTTAAGACAAGGAAAAGGAAATTCTCTACTTTCAGTTTCAAACGGCACCCATTCTTCCCAATTTGGCATGTCTACAAATATCAAAATCTCCAAGGATGGAAATGGTTGAAATGAAGAATCGGAACCTTCTACCTTGCCGTAGAATTCAGGACCAATAGTTAGCAATTCCATGCTGCTAAGAGATAGCCTCTTGAGAGAAGGTAATTGGCCAAGTGGTGGCAGTGATATGCAGTAATCACAGTAACTGATATCAAGGGAAACCATGTTAGTAAATGAGGTATCTCCCAACCAGTTTGGAAAGCTAGTGCCCCCATAAAAGTTGATGGTGAGTTTCCTTAAGTTTGTAGAGGGTTCCAGCTGCTCAAGGACATCTTTTTCAATTCGTGAGTCTTCAGTAATTTCGTCCCATGCTAACTCTAAGTCCTCGACCTTTTCTTTGGTCTTCAAGTTGGCATCATGGGTTTCGTTGGCCTCCACAACATTTTGTAGGTTCACTATACAAAGTTTACCTTGTAAGTGAGGGAACTTTCTAAGCTCTCCAACAATTAAACCGTGCCCTTGCTTTTGCTTGTCAACTAAAAAAGCAGTCAAGGTTTAAAGATTTTGTAGTTCATCAATTTGCATTGGCATCTCTTTTAAACGTGATCCACTAATATCAAGGTGACGTAAATTAACTAGCTTTCCAATATTTGTTGGCAATTCAATGAGAAAATAGCAATAAAATAAAATCAGGGTCTGCAAATTGTATAGTGTACATATTGAGTCAGGCAATCTTTGGATTTCAGTGTAGCTGAGGTCTAGATACCGCATGTGCACCAAATAGCCAATTGAGCTGAGCAGGTTGGTGATATTTGAATATTGTGCCAGTGACAACACTCTCAAACACTAGTGGTGGAGCAAATCATCAAGCACCTTTCTACTTAAGTGAGTTCGTCCTAACCATACAGGCGAGAGTGATATGAAGCTGCGTAAGCTTCTGAGTCTGTAAAAGTCTTGGAACTGTCGTAAACTTCTCGGTTATATGACAAATGGCGAACATTGGGTGGGATTTTACCATGTTCAAATCTAAAACAAATTCTTCTAGAAACATCCCTAGCCAAATCATTGATAAGGTCATGCATGACAAAAGTTTGTTTATTGCCATCTTTGGAAGGTTCAATTAATGATTTTAGTAATAATTCAACAAAATTATCATCACCTATTTCTTCCATTTCTTTATCACCTTCGGATTGCTTTACTAACCCTTCTGCCATCCACAACAGAACCAACTGCTTTCTATCTAATGGATAATCCTTTGTAAAAATTGAGCAATAGGTAAAACATCTTTTCAAATGAGTGGGAAGATAGAGATAGCTCAGACGCAAAGCTGGTAAAACATCATCATTGGGCAAATTCCATATGTTGCTATTCAAAATTTTGCTCCACTCCTTTGCATCGATTCTAGAACGCAGTAGACCTCCTAGTGTTTTAGCAGCTAAAGTTAAACCACACACTTTCTTGCAAGCTTTCTGCCTATTGCTCCTAAGTGTGGATATCTGCTGGAGCCTTCAGCTCCAAATGCATGCTTGGCAAGCAAAGACCAGCAATCTCCATCAGATAGAGGTTCCAATTTATGTATAGGAAACGTGTGTGTAACCTCTGCAACTCTTTGCTGGCGTGTTGTTATGATCATCATACTTCCAATTTTTCCACTACTGAAAGGAGTTATTAAGTCATCCCAATCATTATATTTGTCATTCCAGAGGTCATCTAACACAAGCAGAGACTTTTTATCCCTCAAGCTCTCTTTTAATTTGACTCGAAGAAAATCTAGATTGTTGCTATCACAAGGCTTTGAAGTGATGGACTCGAGCAAAGTTTTGGTTACCCTGACAACATCGAAATCCTCTGAGACACAAGCGCAAGCTGTCAGATCAAAATGTTGTTGCACTTCCTCGTAATTGTACAGGAGTTGTGCAAGGGTTGTTTTGCCAACACGCCCCATACCCAAGATTGCAATGACACCTATGTTGTTATCATCAATGTTATTATCAGATATCAACATGTTCACAAGTTTCTCCTTATCATCATTCCTACCAACTATAGCAGATTCATTTAGCAATGAACTTGTAGGTGTTCTATGGGAAACTCTCCTTCTCACACTCTGCAGATTAAGGATATCCTTTTCTCCTACAAAAGTTTTAAGCCTCTGCAACATCATCTCCATTTTGGAATTAATCTCCCTAAAGAATTGATTAAAAGGAGAAGAAAGGAGGTCCCGCACCTGATTAGTGATGTCTTAAGGTTCAGCTTCCACTTTGCATCTCAGTGAATCATAGCTAATCTCATCCAGCAAGTCATCTGCATCAAGCACAACACCTTTCAGCTTATCTAGCCATTGTCTCACCACAGGGTTGACGATCTGCTTCTCCTCTGCATCATCCAACACAATCTGTAGAGTCAGCAGTGTTGTCTCCAACTCATCCAAGAGTGACAAATTAAGTAACGTGCTTCTGAAGTAATCTCTCGGAACTCGCTTGAGGTCATGTTGTCTAATATGCTTTGAATGGAGGCAGAGAGAAATGCACCTCCAACCAAAGCAGTAGCCATCTCTTCTTGTTGTTGAATCAGAACTCAAAAGGCTATAGGAAGGAAGCAATATGGGGTGAAGGGTCACACACGAGCAATGAGCATAGGCATGCATGTACTAGTTGCTTAATATTAATATAAGATCACCAAATTTTGGAGGGTCCGTCACTTCGTAGCAAACGAAGTTGTAAATGGGAGCGTAGTGTGTAGTACCAACTATAAGACGGCCTTTAGATAGCATTGTTCTGGACGGCACACAAGCATGTAATAATGTGTGAATAAGCACATTTTACAAGTTTAAACCCTAATTATACAAATTATTTGGGCTTCGGCCTCGAGCTATATTCATGTGAATTTAGTTCAGATGACTTATCTTCAACCAGAAGTAAAAATAATGCTTTATATTTATTAGTTGGCGAATAACATCTTGTTTTAAAATGGCCTTTATGTATCTTATGATCCCATTATTTTTGGAATTTTGGCTCATTACATCGTTCTAAATTGAAAAATTATTTGTATACATTTTAGAACTAAATTGAAACTAAGTCATAAAAATTTAAAAATGACATTTGAACCAAGAAATATTTTATAATCTATACTATAAGATAAATTATATTAGTATATTACAACAACATACATACATATTAATTTATTTAGTTTCTGTAGCACCAAAAAATAAAAAAGCTCAAAATGTACATCAAAGTTTAAAACGCCTATTTAAGTTTCAAATAGTAAATAAATTATTCTATTGATGGCCTTCCAAAAGGATATCGCATTAAACTCTTTTTTTTTTGGGGTCTACTATTAAGCATTTGCTTAAAATCATGCTGATTGATTATATCGAAAGAATCCAGCGGGGCCTACAAAATAAGACGTATTATCCCAAACACCAAGGTTGACATAAGACGGAATGATCTACACTAAAATCAGTGAATAACGAAATTAATCTACGCAGTTTGCATGGCATTCCATAACCTATATGGACTAGAATAAACCAATTTCTCCATTATAACCAGAAAAGGACAAAATTACACAAAAAATGTCAAAAACAAAAAAAATCAGTTAAGTTAGTAAAGTAATAAATATGGTAAGCAAAGAATTTGCCAAAATAAACCCATAAAAATACAGAGAAAAGCAGCAGACTGATCTGCTTCTAACCTACAGGGTGACTTGGCTGTACCGATTGGATAACTATTATGAAGGTCCATTAATTGCTGGAAAATTACTTTACAAAATATACAGACATGCTTTAAAAAGGCAAGACAATATGACCAAAGTGCAGACTAATGCTCAGGCTTAACCCTGGCCTTTAATATTCCAGGAAGTGGTGGTGATGAGGGAGGCCTAACGGGCGGGTTTGAAACTAAAGTAGGAACCTGTGCATGATACAACCCTGACATGCTAGAACCTTCACCTCCATCTGTAAGATTGGGTGTTATATTATCATTCTGAGGCCTCTCACAAAATTTCATTGCCTTGAGAACATAGTTGTCATCATGCAGCTCAAAAGGAGTACTGCACAGAGAGAGAATAGAAAGTAAGAAACTAAAAATTTCAAACTATAGAAAGTTCTCATAGAGAAGATGCTACGGAAGTGGAGGAACATTTCTCAACACAACTCTGTTTGACCATTACTGGTGCAGTGGTGCTTTCTACACTACTAAATCAGGAAATCTCTACAATCAGACACCATATACACAAGATAATACAATCACCACTCTTTCAGAAAGAATGCCAAGTAATTGAAGCCTTCGTACCTATTGAAATCAAAATGCACAAGCTGCATATCTTCTGATATTTCCACTTCAACAGTTGCATGAGGACGTGTCTACAATTTGCAGAATCCGGGAATGAGATTAATTAAAAAATACATCCATTAAGAGACACATTACAGCACTTTTTGCAATTAAGTGCTTTATATATATTGCTTTTCTTTCATTATATAGAGTGGGCAGATTGTTTCTTAAATTTGGTTAATGAGTTTGCAGCCTTATAAGAATCATCACCATGAATCCCCCATAGAGATCCATAACATAGCCTTGAGCAGAAGGAGTGCTTAAGATAACTGGATTAGTGAACTCAACAGTGTACAGTATAAACTGATAATATCCTACTAATATATGTCATATAACTATACCGAGTACATTTATTTTCAGTTGACATATTCTAATGAATGTCAACAGGAAAGGTGCAAATATACTTCTAGTGAATTTACCTACAAGCTCGAGTGAAGTCAAATCTCATAACAATACATTCTATATAATTTAAATGTCAAGCCAACTAACTAAGTAAATGCTGACTAGTGAATTCAAACATGTGATGTGACCAATAAAATGTAATAATAAGAATAAGAATTATTGTACGATTGAAGAACCAAGGCAAAACTGAGCAACAATTTCTAGTGGGCAAACTCACCAAAAAAGGAGATAATGAGATGATAATGTACCTGCACCAGAATAAAAGGCAAAGATACACCTCCATTGGGAGCATTTCCTGAGCTACATAATTGCTCGTTTCGTTTTATGAGGTTCTGAAGACCTATGTACTTGATAAAATAATAGAATTATTTAGCAAACATAAACTAATTATAGAACAAAAATAATTTATTAGTGCCTTCCTATAACCAAGTGCAAATTTCAAATGGAAAAACAAAATATCCTTGGGCTTACAAACAAGGTCCATAAGTTCATTTCCAAAGTAAATCACTAGAGAGTGAGCAATCCTTACTTGCTCCTCCAGCTCTTGCAAGTAGGCTGCTTTCTTTTCAATTCTATTCCTAAGCCCAAGACGCTCTGTCTGTTGAATCAATCATATTAAAGGAGTTAAAATAGTCACACAAGTAGGGCAAGAATAGCCAGTTGGAGCCAAGGAAAATTACTACTCAAAAATGTTTACAAACCTTTAGTTCTTCAATATCACTCAGACTAGTACGAGGAAGACCCTTCCATTGTATTTCCTTTTTATCCTTAGAAATAATATCCATTGCCATGAGAACATTCAAAGCATCATAGACCCTTCGACGAATGTTTTTCTCATCATATTGTTGCTGTCAAAGGTTCATCCGAAAAAACTTAACTCCACAATATTTATCTCACACCCTCAATATGCATGAAGCAGATGGTATTGAAGTTATTTATTCAAAGAAGAGCAAACCTGGTCAGGGGATGAAACGCCATTGCTTGGGTCAGCAAATTCAGCTACAAGTTCATCTGCTACCTGTGACATAACCACAATCCACAATAAATTAACAAATAAATTATACCTATGATATAATCACAATCCACAATAAAATTAACAAATAAATTAGTTAAATTTTAGCAAAAACTGACTTAAAGTAGCTGGCTAACCTCATTGTATGTTGTCCTTCCCTTGCTTTCCACCTTCTCACACACTAGAGACAATCAACAATAAATGAGAAACAAAACAGTAAGAGAAGTGTCAGGATGACCTCCCCAAAAATAATGTCTATCTGAGGAGGACAAGCATCTAGACACCATTGCTATAAATTTTGCAGTTAGCTTCTCATATTCTACATGGCATGATAAATGGAACTTCGCAGGATCAAAGGTAATAACCATAAAAAGTCCATGAACTTTTTGTTAAAGAACAAATTGGTCAATTAGGGATAGATCAAAAACCTTTCATACTAAACTGGCGGAGCCCTCTTCCACTCTTATCACCTCCGACAGCACGTTGCCCTCTCTTTTTCTTCTTGCTACTGTTAAGAAGCATAATGGGTAAGAATCAATTTTTTTTTTTGGGGGGGGGGGGGGGAACAGAGACAGCATTGGAATTGTGAAACTGCAAGCAGATAACTGACACTTGCAACTAGCAAATAGCATTCCATGCCCAACATCTCATCCTAAGCATTTTTGAAAAAAAGCCTAGTAAAAGGATGTTTTTTATAGATACCAAATAAAGAACAACTACACTCTATATAACTGATTAAAAAACATGCCTATCAGAAGATTTCACGACCATACTCAATATATTTCATGAGACTCAAAACTGTTAACAATCAAGGTTTGAAAACTAGTAAGATGGTCCTTACAGAGATTCAAAAGATACTTCATAAGAAAGATCTTCCCAATGAGCTCGTTTGCGTCTTATCAATTTTTCCTTTTCTAATTCTGCATTAATCTTCAATAAAATGTGTCTTAACAGAAATTTAATAATTTTTTTTTAAAAAAAGGAACCAAAAAAATGTTCATTTGAAATAATATATTCATAGAAAAGTGCGAAACTTCCACAAACTTAAAAAGAAAATCCACAAGTCAAACAGCATCATGTACCAGATGAACCATATACATTTAGTACAAGCCCAAAGGATAACAGAAGACTCACGCAACTGCTCCCTGTGATCGGGCATCATCACCATGAATGTCAAGATGGCCTAATCTGAGAAAAGTGTTATCACTAGCAGGTGTTGCCATTGTCTGCTCACTCCGGCTGGATGGCGACCCCACACTCCTGCTTGTTGACATCGATTGACTCGAAATCGTTGCTCCATGAACCAGCACCTCCTCATCCTCTTCCTCACGACATGGTTGTTGGGGTCGTGTTCCCATCTTGACAACTTACTTTGCTCAGCTATAAGCTATGTAATAAACCCTAATAAATAGAAGCTGACCTGAATTGAACAGTAGTTGAGCTAAACCCTCTTTGATATAAACTCTAAAATGAATAAACCAATCCAATAGTGCTTCCATTCCAACACGTAAGAATAACAAAATCTATGACATACATAGATAATAGCAACAATAGAGCATCGAACTCTTAACACAAATGCACACATAATCCATGAATTGATTATCTTCCAAGCCACAGGGTTCATCAAAATACATAACGCACATTGAAATTGAACAGATAAGCAACTTTTGTGCAGAAATGATTCAGTTCCAATCCCAAGCGCATACATATATTAAACCTTAATTATAATATTTTTGTTTAATTTTTGGTTGCATCATATCATATACTATCAAATTCAGCTTCCAAGCATGTGAATAGAAAAATTAGAGAAATTGAAGCTACGATTACTCACCAAAATAGTTTTCCAGTGTCGAACACGACGCCAACGACGTCGTTTTCTATCAGAGAAACAATTGTAGTGGGAAATGGAGCTCTCTTTGGATGCACTAACAACAGGCTGCCCTAAATGGTTTCCACCTCCCCCCCCCCCCCCTCTCCTCCTCCTCCTTTGGATGAATGAGAGATTAGGGTTTTGAGAGCATCAACAAGAGAGAGATCGAGCAACCTCGTTCTCTTCGGAAAAAGAGAGTGCGGCTTGAACAACTCTCCTAAACGGTTGTACTTATTTCAATTTGAAGTACCCAAAAAAAAAATTTTATTTTTTTTATTCTTAAATATATGCCATATCATTTATAATATTAAGAATATAGTACATAAATAAAGTTAAAAGATGTTTATCGAACAAAAAAAAAGTTTAAAAGATAACAATATCTCAACGAAGCTAATGAGACACAAAACACGAGCAATAAGTACCTTCTAATAGTGTACACCCAAAAAAAAAAGGGATAAAATATTTATTTTGGCTCATAACAAAAATTTTAAGGAATAAATTAATTTTTTAGAATTTAAAAATTTATAAATAGTTTTTTATTATTCAAAAAGAGGGATATATTAGTTCATTCGTCAAAAAATTTTTAAAATTTTTGTACGGAGGAACTGATATATACTTTTTTGAATAGTGAAGAGCTATCCATACATTTTCAAATATTAAGAGATTAATTTATCCCTCAAAATTTTTATTAGGAACCTAAATGGGTATTTTATAAAAAAAAAAAAAAAAGGGATCTCCTAATAGTGGTTGGTTGCAGCAAAAATAGACTACTACTTAAACAAATTTTATTTGCAATATTTGGAGTAAAGATTCTAGAGTTATCATTTTAAAAAAAGTTTTACCCAACTACCATTATCAACCCAAAATTATTTAACACTTATTAACGGCGAAAAACACAAGCAATAAGTGATACATGATAGTCTCATATTACTTGCAATCTCATATCCTAAGAATGAGGGATCAGAAACAATGTTCATCAAATACCACAATGTTCTGTAGACGGTCAGTAATTGTATTTATATTTCATTTCTAAGTAAAAGAAAAGATAATGCTTTAGTACTGAACGGGAGAATGGTCAAATGATGAACGATTTCACATGTACAGTTTTATGTTTACAATGCTATTAGCAAATTAGCTGTGCAGTATGAAGAGCAGTTGACTGTGAAAAAAGGCCAACTCCAAAATTTTGCTCGGAAAAGCAAAGCACGAGCTAGAACTAATTTCCACATTCCATGTAACTTTCTCTGCAGATTTCTCATGTGTGATGTCATCTTTAGGGTGTTCGGTGATCAAATTTTTCTCAGTATCTATTCTGGTGCACAAAGCTAAACCCAGTGAGTGATGAGTACCAAGATTAAGTGGCTAACCCAATCTTTAACGGGAATGCTATTGCATCAGTGGGAATAAGCTCTAATAAAATAACAGCTCATGCAACACCAATAAACTGAATACTTCTTCTTCCATTCACCTGATTTTATTGTAAGGTATTAGAGAAGAACTAGAGATAACTAGCTTAATAAGATTTAGGACCTCAAGCTCCTCAAACAATCACACGCGTAGCAGAATTTATGTGTAAAATTCTCTTAAAACCGAGAGGTTGCATGATAGATGAATTATTGAGATAATAACAGGTTAGAAACAACAGACAAAATCCAAATGTAATATGAATTTCTGTGCTTCTGGATTTTCAGCACGTAACATACAGAAAGTCTTGACAAAAGTGCCTGCCCTGCAAGTCTGCAACCATTTCTCAAGCAAAGCCACGTAATGAATTTCTGTACCAAGTTTACTTTTATGGATTCCAATGACATGGTCCTTTTCAAACATGATGAACACTTGGCATTACACATGACATGACACATTCAGAGGAAACTCGGAATGGAATTGCAGAGAAGTTAGATATTATATAGTCTTAGCTTCTAGTGCAATTAGTGATAAGTTTAACTCATGGTTCTCTTCTCTGCTTATATAAATGCTCAACAAGATTAGAGCTACAAGTGAAAGTTAAGCAAATATTTCTCTACAGATTTGCATAGAGAAATGAACTCTGGAGCAATGAACTCTCTTCATTCGATACAGAAAAATCATAGAACAAAACTAGAAGAGGGAGTATAGAATACAGAATACAGATACATTTTGTCTAGTTTTGTTACAAACCACCAACCCAAAAGCCCAACTTAGGCACTGCTAACCTCAAGAGAGCACTTGGTTATCAATTTGGATGTACGGGATATGAGCCACCTTGTGCCATTCATCCCCTGTCATGGGTTTAAGCCTCGGAGTCAACAATGGGCATTCCTGTACACAGAGATGATCCAGGGAAGAAGGAAGCTCTTGATCAGGCAAGGACTGAAGCATGTCACAGCAATGAATTCCAAGTGTCTGAAGAGCATTCAGGTGTTGAAACCCCTTGCAGTCCAGCTTCTTAAGACTCTTCAATGTGCATATTACCAGAGAGTTGATATTGCAAGGCAGCAAGTTCTCCTCTGGAAATGACTCCATGCCAATGCATCCACCTTCGAGCTCAAAATGATCGAGAGACTCAAGACTGCGCAGCCTCCAATCCTTTTGTGGTGTAAGTTTGACACAATAAGCTATGGAGAGAAAAACTAAACTTGAAGGCAAGCCCCCAGATGGGAAAGATTCAATCTGCGGACATCTGTGTAGAAATAATGACTTGAGGGATGTGAGAGAGTTCATAGCATTGGGCAGTGTCTTAAGATTCTTGCAATTGGAGAGTAAAATGGATGCTAGATTTGGAGTTTGCAGCCCTTCATCTGGGAAAGACTCCAATCCTGGGCAATCTCTAATCTCTAAAGACTCAAGTGATGCAAGATCAACTCTAGGCTCCCCAATAACATGAAATGATAGAAGATTGGGACAATCCCATATACAAAGAGTTTTGAGTTGAGAGAACAAGTTTAAGGGCAAGGCAGTGAGAGAATCACAGCTACTCCCTATGAACAAATGATGGAGAAAGGCAAGCTTCTTTCTTGTTTCTAAAGAAGGGAGAAATTCCAATCTTCTGCAATTACGTATGTAAAGTGTTGTCAAGGAACTACGGTAAGGGAAGGATCTAAGAGAATAACAATTGATCAGATACAGCTCTTTAAGAGTAGTTATTTCTCCTAGTAAATCATCTGGAAGGGACTCTAAGGACTCACAACCTTCAATTTTTATGCTGTGCAGCTTGGGCGACAATGACATCAATTGTGATACAGTTGAAACGTTCAGTACTTCAAAGGATGATCGATGATCATCCAAATCTTCTTTGGATAAAGTTTCTACCTTGACAGGAGTAGTCGTGGTAGGTGTATCACTAAGAGGATAGACAACTGCTTGTGTAGAGAACGGAATATCAGCTTTAGGCATTGAAGATTGTGGGTCTGTTTGCTGTTTAATTATGGGAATTTCAGCTTCAACTTGATGACTGAGCTTGTCAGAGGAAGTTTCCTTATCTGAAGATGAAGAATCAAGTGGCAATGTGCTTCCTGCGGATTCAGTTTCCATCCTTGCTTCATGGGGAATTTCTTCAATCTCACTTCTAGTGCTGGTGCCTGGAAAACCACAGTCAGATTGGGAGGTGATTTCATGAACTTCTTTTGAAACTGTGACCTGGCAGAAGGATGCTTTTGAGTGGTTTTTTCCAATCAGAATTTCATTACTTTCGTGTACAAACACTTTACATGTATCAGAAACTTTCGGAAGTGGAGCCACAAGGTTAGTGCATCCAATGATCTCCAACTGCTTTAAAGAAAGAAGTTGCTCAGGCAAATCTCCTACCAGCTTGGGACACTCTGTTATACAAAGCTTAATGAGATGAGGAAACTCAATACCTTCGACTATGCTCCATTCTTTCCATTCTAACATATCCCTAAACTGTAAAAGCTCTAAAGATTGAAATGGCCTTTGTGAAGCAGTCATCTCCCCATAAAACTCAAGGCCTACAGAACTTACTTTAGTGAATCCTTCAACAACGAGGTTTTTAAGAAACGGCAGCAGACCCAGGGTTGGCAATGAAGTGCAATTTTCACAGTGAAGGAGAACCACTAACCGTAAAGCCCAGTAAGATGGATCCCCCAACCAATTTGGGAATCTTGTTCCGCTATAGCATTCAACTAATAGCCCTTTTAAGTTTTTATTGGGTTCCAGATTCTCAAGCACTTCCATTTCATTCTGATTGCTATCTTTGCCTTTGCCCCATTGAAGCACAAGACCATCAAGGCTCTTCTTGTCTTTCAGTTTGGCATCTGAAGCATCCTTAGCATAGGCCACATTTTGCAACTTTGTAATAGTAATTGTTTTGAGATTGGACAATCCTGCTAAATCTCCAAGTCTTGGCCTATTTTTGGAAACAATGAAGCTTGTCAATGTTCGGAGACTTGTCAATTTATGCATTTCTGAAGGCATCTCTTGCACATGGATACCTCTGACATCAAGGTAGCGCAAGTTTATCAGATTGCATATTCTCTTAGGTAAACTTGTGAGTGAAGAGCACCCTGCCAACTTGAGTGTCTGCAAATTAAGCAGATCACAAATGGAATCTGGCAGTTTCCGTAATCGAGTGTAAGAAAGGTCAAGGTAACAAAGATGACTCAGTCTTCCAATTGATGCAGGCAAGTCAGTGATATAACAGTGAGAAAAAGAAAGGACCCGAAGGACCTCTAGATTCCACATCTTCATTGTAAGCTTCGGGTCGAAATGCTCAGGTGCATGATCAAATGGCACATATACTGGCAAGATGGTCCTTAAGGATTCTCCGTGTCTACGAAGTAATGAATCTGGAATATCCGTGCTTTCAGAATAGGACAAATGGTGCTTGTATGATTCTCCAGACACGTAGGTTGCCAAGTCATGAACCAGATTATGCATTATGAAACTAACAGTAGAACCAAGGGGTTGCAAAAATGACCTCATGATTAGATAAGCGAAGTACTCATCTCCGATGTCTTCCATGCTTTTACCACTGGATTCAGAATCGGAGTTTTTCAGAAAGCCGTGGGCCATCCACAAGAGGACCACCTCCTTCTTCTTGAATTGGTAAGCCTTCGGAAATAATGACAAATAAGCAAAGCACCGTTTAATCTGTGCAGGGAGGTCAAGGTAGCACAATACTAGAAATGACGGAATGAAGAGATTCACATCACCTCCCTCCAGAAATGTTCTCCGTACTTGAAACGAAGGAAGGGGGAGATTCACATCATCACCTGCATCCAGCAACCTGCTGTTCAATATCTCAACCCATTGATTGAGATCTAGCTTATCCTGCAAGAGGCTCCCTATCATTTTTGCAGCCAAAGGAAGTCCTCCCAATTTGTTGACGATTTCTTTGCCAACTGCCGCTAGTTCCGGGTGTTGGCGAAGGTCCATCTGCGCAGAAGCATGCACGAAAAAGATGGACCAGCAATTGCTTATTGATAGCGAACCCAGATGCACAGTATGACTAGCGGGCAGTGGATCGCACTCACGACTGGATGTTAGGATTATGGCACTCCCTCTTGCTGCAGATTCAAAGGAATCAATTAGCATGCCCAAGTCGTGTACTGTAGGCCCACCATCAATATCATCCAACACCAGCAGAAATTTCTTCCCAGCAAGTCTCTCCTGCAAACTCTTTGTCAATACATCGAGATCATCGCCAGGGATAAACTCCTTGGCGACTGCCGCCTCAAAGATCTTCTTTGCCGTCATGTTAACAGTGGCTTTGTAGGGCACGGTGACCCAAGCCCTCAGTTCAAAAGACTCCCTCACCTTGTCGTTGAAGTATATATTATCAGCAAAGGCAGTCTTACCCGCCCCGGGTTCTCCCACTATGTTAATCACCTTGACATGTTCACTTGCACTAGTTGAAAGCAGGTTTTCCAAAATAGACTTCTCTTCTTCATCTCTTCCATACAAGCTATCTTCGGGATACCTGCCACAGAAATAGTTGTTATCCAGCAAAGGCAGTCCTTGCAGAGATTCCCCGCAAGCAGCAGCACGCGCAGTTAGGCCAAGGTCATCCTTCTTTTTCACCAGACCTTCTAAGCTCTCGATGGTGTCAAGGATTCCGAACTTGATATCCTGCTTGTCTGGCTTCTTTGTTTTTGAGAAGACTCTGAAGAACCGCCGTCTCCGCAAAGGCGAAGACTTGGTGGTGGTCGTCGTCGTGGTCATGATCTGCACTAGAAGATCCTCCAAATGGTAAACGGTATCTTGTAGTTCATTTAACCACCCATTCACATCAAGCGCTTTGCCTCCTTCTGCTGCGAACAGCATCTGCTCGGCGTCATCCACGAGACCATCAAGGATCAGCAATTTAGCCATGACCTCGCCCACTCCATATCCGTCCGGTTCCATCCCGGAAGACTTGAGTTGAGAAGTGAGGTCCAACAAATCATGAATGAAAGCAGAGAGTAAAGCTCTACCCATCGCTGAAACTTAGGCTAGGTTGGATTGATGGGAAGGGATGGACAGGAGTGGAAGGTGGCGGAAAGGGGTAATGTTTTATTGTTTGGATTTTAAAATTTTGAGAAATGTTTTTTGCATTAAGGTAGAGATTTTAGATATTTAGAGATAGAAAGGAGAAAAAAAAATTATAAAAAAAAATAAAAAAAACAAAATAATTGATAAAAAAAAAATTAAAAAAAAATATTGGGATATTAGAGTTTGAAATATGTACAAATAAGCTAACTCTAAAATTTTGGATGGCATAAAATGGGGTTGAATGGTTCACATGGAGAAATGCAAATATTATTTTATCTTGTTTCATCGACTCTCTCTCAATTACAGCTTGTTTGGGTATCCACCTCTAGGGATCAGATCGAGTACGACCCCTAAAATTGATCCCATTAATTTTTGGTGATATTAGTTGTTGATTTTTAGTATTAATTTTTAAAATAATTAAATTTTATTATTTTTTATCAAAATTATTTTTTTAAAAATTATTAAATATAAATTATTTTATTTTAATATTATTTTTAATAAAATCAATTCTACATAATCAAAATTAAGGATGCACTAACTGTCCTAATTGGGGATTCCACTCCAACCTCCTCTTTGTCAATCCATTTTATTCTATTCCGGTTATGAAAAATGTGCCATGGTTGAGACAATGTTATCTTATTGAATCTATAATTTATCTTTATTATAATTATCGGAGTTTACGTTACAGACTGTAGCAGAAATTTCTGTTTCCTTGGTTTAGGTGTGTTGACACTATTTGGTATAAAAAAAAGAAGGCCTATTTGAACAACAACAACAACAAATTACACTTAATATCTTTAAGGTTTTTTATAATTGCACTCCATCCCAAAGTTTCAAAGAAATTATACTCTACCCCAACAAATTTATAGCAACTAATAATTAATTTTTTAGTTAACTCTAAGGGTGAAAGTATATCCGGTGATTCATCCAACCTTTTCATCTATCCCATATTTGGCTTAATGTAGCCTAGTCTTTTTAGTAAATATATTAGGTCAGGTTTTTTCTTTTTTTTTTTTGGGTTAGATTAGGCCCAAGTTTTTCAAAAAACTTTTTTAGCTAAATAGACCAAATTATAAATTATGAAAAAGGTTTATTAGGCCTAATAAACTAGCCTATTTTTATTATTATTATTATTATTTCTTCACAAATTCTAATAATAGTTAAAGTTTTAATATCTATTATGAATAAATTTTTTGACCTATTTAAAAAACCTTTTAGTCAATTTAGGAATATATTTTTTTGAAATATTTAAAAGCCTTTTAACCTATTTAAGAGTAAATTTTTTGATTTATTTTAAAATTTTTATGATGAAGTGGGCCTCTAAGCAAGCTTTTCGGTCAAGCTAGACTTTTAAAAAAGTCAAGTTAAATAAAAAAAAAACTTATATCAGATAAATAGGTTAGCTCGAGTTGCATATTTACAATATAAGCTTGGTTTGTTTAAATTAAAGCCTAGTCTAGGCTAATCAACT
This sequence comes from Pterocarpus macrocarpus, assembly GCA_031439585.1. Classification (NCBI taxonomy): domain Eukaryota; kingdom Viridiplantae; phylum Streptophyta; class Magnoliopsida; order Fabales; family Fabaceae; genus Pterocarpus; species Pterocarpus macrocarpus. The sequence continues at coordinate 71,408,242 of CM062522.1, forward strand.
TTCACCCCTATTTAACCCATCATAAATGTATTGAATTGAATTAAAAAAATAATAACAAAAGGCATCGTTAGAAAATAAATCTATTAGCTATTAAAAGATATTTAGAGCCTTGTTATATAGCCTAGAAACAACAAAAAAATAGAGCAACACAAAAAGTCTAGGGCATGCAATTTAATAGCACCATTTGGGTTTATACAGAGAGATGGAGTGGAGCGCAATTTCTCTAGAAGTTTGAGGTGGAGTACAATTTCAACGAACCTCAAGTGTTTTAAGTGCAATTTACTCTAATAATAATAATAATAACTATTATCATCAATTTTTATGGAGTACAAGGGTTATCCTAAGTTTAGTTGGCCCTTCTTGTGTGAAATGGTAAGTCACGAGAATAATCTTCATGCTCGAGGAGCATAATATAATCTTAAATTTTGGTAAATAGTTTATATTTTTAGGGAAATGATTTTCTTTTATGGTATTTAAGTGAAGTATTTATAGGAATATGAGAATTTGTAGATATTTATAAGAATATGAGATTTTTTTTATTTTTAAAGTGAATCTGTCACATAACGGCAAATTTAACTTTTTATTATCTTTTAAAAGTGAATCCACTACACATGGTGATAGATTCTATTTTTTATTATTTTTAAATAAACTAGTATAGTAATTTGTACAATATATAGAAATGATATAAAATTAAAAATAAAAAATTGAATTTTTAGTGGATCTAAGGATGAATAATAAGTTCGATAATAAATATAATTTATTATTTTATATTTAATATAAATTGACAATAATTATAAAGTACATAAATTATTATCTATATAATATACATGTTTGATATCATATGTGTAATATATATATTTGATATCATGCATTTGAAATTCAATATTAGGAAAAAAATTATTCTATGACTAATTACTTTTGGCATTCAAGCATCATTCTTTTAAATAATATGAACTTGTAGCATAAGTTATAAATACCTTATAAGATTGTTCATCAGTTACTTTTTCAATTTATTAGATCCATGGTTTTTGTTAATCAAAATGTAAGTAAATGTAATATCCTGTCTGAATAAAGCTTTTGAAGTGTAGGGAAAAAAAAAGGAAGGAAAGGAAGGACTACCAACACCTTAAGTGATGCAAATCACACTATGCTTTTCCCTTAAATTCTTCTACTTCCTTCCACAGCATTCTTCTCTCACTGTCCCTCATCTCTCTTTCTTGATGCTTTTCTCATTTTGTCCCCCTCTTATCTCCTTCTCCCTCAAATCTTGGTACTATTCATGCCACTTTCTCCTTCACCATCTTTGCTCTCAACCACCCCCACCACCATCTCTCCGTCTCCCTCTTTTGCTGCTCGTGGTTTTCTCTCCCCGTAGTGTCTCTCTCTCCCTTGCTGTTGGGGGGAGTTGTGTTCCTCTTCCCCTTTGCTGCCACAAAGATCTCACCTCCCCAAAGCTCTTTCTCTTCATTGTGAGCTCTCCCTTTGGGACTATGGTCCTTGGTTCGGCCCTTCTAAGTGCCACCACAACTACTGTGGTAAGTCTCCCTTCTCATGCTTGTCTCCTTGTCTTTAGAAGCCAATGCCATGGGTCACTTTTCTTTTTAGTTGATTCATGAAAACTAGTATATGTAAGTCCCTATTAGTAATTAACTAGCAAGATATGTTTGCGTTAAACTAATAAATTTTAATTGTATTATGCCTAAAGTTACTTCTTTTCTTTTATTCAATCTTATAGTTAGGTGTGTTACTCCTTTTTGGAGTCAATTGATTCATGCCCTTGAATTAGTAAGTTGCAGTCAGATTATTCGCTTGAATGGAAGTGTTATTTTGACCCAATTCATGATCTCTGGGGGTTAGAATCTTCTCAGAAACAATACTTTGGCTTTGAGACTCGAAGGAACTATTTTGTCACCTCTTGGGAGTGTACGGTGAGTGGATATTTACTTAATGACAATGTTTTAAATTCATTTTTATGGGAGAAACTATCTCTTTAAAGTTAACGACTTCATATTATTTGATTTACTTGGTTAGTTGCTTGTTTAGCTATTGTTCCTATCCATTGAAATATTTAAACTTCGGCTTTAGTAACTAGTTTGAAATTATTATCCACTTTCTTTATCTTTACAATCTCGTGCTATTGGTGTTAGTTCTTTTGTGTTAAAACAATTAATGAGAATTCTTATTTTTAAGATCGGAATCATAATGATATTGTCTTATAGACTTGAATGTTGAGTTTGATATAAATTGTGTGAGAAAGTCGTGATGGGTTGTAAGTTCGAACACCGCTTGCCATAGCGAAGAGATATAACGGCATTACTGCTCACCATAGCAAAGAGATATAATGACCTATGTGCATATAGAATATAAATTAAGAAAAAGGGTGAAAGAACCCTAATTATGACACTATATCGGGTAAGGCGAAGCCCCCGGTTTGATATATCATGAAACTTGCAATTAAATGGATTGAGATTACTCCCCAAATGATTTAGTTCTTTCTATGCAACCCTCATGAAGTATCCATTTAAGTGATGAAGATTTTATTTTGTGTTATATTGAGAATAATGATTTATGAAAAATATTGAAAAAACATATTGAGTTTTTATATATGAGCTCCTATTATAAAAGAGACATTCGAATAAATTTCTAGTTATAAAGATATTAAAAAAAAGTATAGCAGTGATTACATTATTGTTAAGTTAAATTCCCACTAATTTATGGTAGTAATCGCATTATTGTTAAGTTATTTTCTTTTGTTTCAAAAGTTCGTGCGTATTTTGATTTCTCCTTCCTGTTCACTTAGTTTATATGCCCTCACTGAGTCTGTGTGACTCACCCTTTATATGTTATCACATTTGTAGGTTACTAGTTGAGTTTGGTTGCACCTTGTTAAATTGGTTGGGCTTGTTAGTATGCTACCAAAATATTTTGTATGTATACCATTGCTTCTGATTCCAGAGTCTGCAACTATAGGTTATATATTATATTATTCTAGATATGTTGGATAGAAATTTAGAATATAAGTATTATCTAGTAATGATAATGAGTTTGAGATTTAGAATTTATTATGCCTCTATATAAAATGTTGACAATTAACAAACAGCTTATCATGTTAGGCTAGCCAGGCCATGCTAGAATTGATATGGTCTGTGTGCCGGTCACGGACCATAAGACGAATCATGACATAAAATTGCTCACTAAAGATTAAAGTTAAAAACATTATTCATTATAAGATTTAAACTATATTGATAACTCCTTGTAGTGAGTTATATTTTTAGTTAATTTTTATTTAATTTAGAATATAATTATTTAGTTTAATTAATATTTTGTTTTATTTTCGTTAAGTAGTTTAGATTAGGTGGTACTTTTATTTTCTATTATTTTCTTATATTTTAGATACTTATTTATATTTTTAGTCTACTTGTTATTAGGTAGAAGCACTCAAGTTGGAATTTGGAGCCATGAGAGAGCTTATCTTGCATAAAATCAAGATCTTTCAGTATTGGAAATTCAATATCTAGCTCTCTAGAAGTTGGATTATGATGGTTCAAGATTCTTTAGAAAGAAGGGAAGAAGATCTTCAACTTTTTTATTGGACACTTTTTCCAGTTCTCGAGTCTTCTAGGTGAAAAAGCAAAACAAGATTGAAGCTTTATTTTATTTCTGATGCTGTCAAGTCTGACTTTTCATCACTTTTTCACTTGTATCTTGAGTTACAGAACTCCGATTGAGGTGATTCTTGTTGCATTGGAAAGCTTACTCAAATATCTACAATTGCTATTTCTACCTTAGAGGCCAAATTCCAACTATTTTAACCGCTAGAGAATTTGGAAGTGTATAAAAATAGTCAGCACTGTCAGGTAGGCGCGCTATAGCGCTCTGTCTTGCGCTATAGCGTCGTTTGCAGCAAGTTGCTAGTTTGGCCAAAATTTGAGAAAATGATCCGTAGACTATAAAATATAACACATAAGATTAGAAAAAGGATCCTTAGACATTTCCACACACTTTTCAAGATAGAAGACTTTTCTAGAAAGATTGAAGGCGAAGATTCAAGGATTCCCAAGCTCAACTTCAACACGGAGAGATCCACACCTTCCGAATCTCTTATCTCTAGCTTCAATACTTTATGGCTTTTGTTTATTCTATCTTCTTATCTTCATATTCTTCTGTATTTTTTTTTCTTCAGTTATGAACTAGTTTTCTTTTGCTAGGGTGTTAATGGACCCTTTTTGTATGACAAGTTTACTCATGGATTAATGTTAATCTTATTTTCTATTTCTATTGTTTAGTGTTTTTGTTTGTGCTTAATGCTTTTAATTGTTTGATCACCAATTAATTGATTTGGGGATTTATAATAACTCGAGAGAAGGTTTGTGAATAGAGTCTCTTAACATAAACACCGTGAGTTGAGTGAAAACTAGAGATAGACAAACGCGGTTCATGCGGTCAATATAGGAACCCATAAAGCTTCAACCTTTCCCTAGATTAGTTTGTGCTAAGAGATTAGGCAATCAGTTTAGGATAAAGAGTATTGTTTGACCTTGAGAGAGGCTAGGAATAAATTAAGGGAAACCGATCCGTGAGTTAATCAGGATGAAAATTGATTAGTGGAAATTCATAATAAATGCATCTACAATAGATGAAATTAATTAACCCTAGCATTCATCCCATTGCATTTATCCACATTGTTAGAATTTTTTGCATTAATATTTTTCTTATGTATTTTATTTTATTTTTATTTTAATTTCCTCATCAATAATTCCATTCTATCCAAATAGTTATTCCCTTAGACTATTCGGTATTTGATCTATCTTCATTGGAACGATACTTTACTTATCACTTTATTACTTGTACGATCTGATATACTTGCTGGAGCCGCATCATATATCAACATAATTTATTAATAAAAATTAATATAAATTGATAATAATTATAATATATGTAGATCATTACATATAATGTATATGTTAGGTTTCTCCTATGCAAAGTATACATTTGATATCACCCTTTTGAGGTATCAACATTAATAAGAAAACAATTTTATGGTAAATTATTTTTGTCATGCAAGCATTATTAATTTAAATAAGATTTTAATATAAATTTATAGCATTAGTTGTAAAGATCTTATAAAACTACTCATTTTCTACATGTTTTTTTAGGCCATTAAATCCATGATATTTTTATCTATCAAAAAGCAAATAATATGACTTATTAAAGGTTGAAGTATTTAATCTGATAGATATAAGTATAAGATATAGATTTACGATTGGAGTATTGTAGGATTAAAGTACTTATATAAATTGCTTATATTTTCTAATCAAAGTTAAAATAATAATTTATCATAAGAATAAAAATATTTTAATGTAATATATTAAAATAAATTTAATATAAATTGATCAGAGTTATAATTAGGTAAATAAATCATTACATTATAATGTACATATTTGGTATCTCTTTTGTAAAATATATATTTGGTACACGTGTTTGAAGTATATAATTACTTTTGTCATGCGAGAATTATTATTTAAAATTATATGAACTTTAGGTTATAACATAAATTATAAAGACCTTATCAAATTGCTTATCTTTGCTTCTTTTAGCCATTAAATCTATGTTTATTTTATTAATAAAAAAATAGATAACATCGCTTATTAAAACTTGAGTATCTAATTTAATAGATATTGTTGTAAGATATAGATTTGGAATTTAAATGTTGCAATATAAAAAAATTAATTAATAATAATTCAAATTTTTTATATTTCTTTATCAATGTTAAAAAAAATATTATGAGAGAAAATATATCTAAATGTAATCTATTAATTTAAATTTAATATACATTGATAATACTTATAAGATAAGTAAATAATTATCCATGTAATGTATATATTTGATATCTCTCGTACAATGTATATATTTGGCATTGTTAATTTAAATTAAAAAGCAATTAAGAAAGTTACACTATGTATTAGGAAGCTGGAAAATCTTATGCAAGAATTCAAAAATTGATAAAAAGAAGTTACATGATAATGCATAGAGCTATTAATCAAGGAGTGCCGAGTTGATATAGCACTGAAATGAAAGAGGATTTGAATAATCAATATTGTTCAAAATGGTTGTAGTCGAACAATTATTTGTGTCAATAAAATATGTTCAATCATTTCTTTTTCATCATCAGTTGGAATCATCAACATGATATCAACATAATTTGCAAAATAGAAAAATATGTGAATGTTAGTTAAGGCATGAAAGCCAAATATTAATCCAATTATCAGTAAAATAATCTGCTATAACATTTCTTTCAACCTTCACATCATGGTATTCCCTTTTGGATCTCTAAACAAAACTTGAGAACTTCATGATCGTGATGCTTGGTAAACAATGAATGGATAGCTACATATTTCTAAAAAATAAAAATTAAATTAACACAGATAAGTATCAAAGCATCATGAAAAGTGAAATTAGATATACAAATTTTGTAATTTCAAGAATAGAACAGAGAGATGATATCAATTACCTGCAGTGGACCAATCTCATGGAAGATAAAGCATTCAGCGTGAAAAGAGAAAAAGAAACATCATTGAAACAACACCATAACCGGTCCTTGACAGATAACAGCTCCTAGAAGATAGAGTATCCAACATCAAAAGAGAATTGTGTTCATGGGTGTAATTTTGGCTTGAATGTAGAATGCAAAGACCACTTACATGACAAATTTTACCTTACCAAACAATGACAAAATGTAAACAACATCAAACCAAATATGAGCACACACCAATAGAAAGAACTTATTTCTTACTCTAATTATAAAGAAAACAATAAATGTAAAAATAAAACAGATATATCACACAAAATTACAAAAAATAGAAGAGATAAAAACAAAAACTAAAACCAAAAAGTTTAATAAATTCAAAGAGATCACAAACAAGCATAATACAAAAAATAGTTGAAGAAGAGTAGAAAGATCACCTATGTGCAAATGCCGTATTGTCATTATGAGAATGAAACCTGAGATTAACATGAAGAAAAAACAAACAATCAATTAAAAACAAAAAATAGAACAAGAAAGAAAGAATGATCAAATAGAAACAATGAATGTAAAAAGATTAAAATTTTAATGGAATAAAAAAAATTGATAAAAGAAATTTATCACCACATGATGATAAAACATTACCCAGTGCTCAAACATTAACAAACTCCTTTTGTAAGACAAAAATAACAGAAATATTAAAACTTCAATGGAATGAACAAAATGAAAAGCAGAAAAACAATGAGATGACTACAATAAGAAACATTGCCCAGAACTTGTAGTCCCATGAACTGTCCTCTACAAGATTCAAAAATGTCAAACTTTATTTGAAAGAACAACAAATACAACCAAAAAATATATCACAAAATAAAAAAAAGCAAAGATCAAAGAAACTGCAAGCAAAAGAAAAACATAAACCCCTCATAAGAACAAGGTATCCAAGAAAAATGGTGGAAAATAAGTTCGATAACGTACCAATAAACAAAAAGTTAGGTCAGCTGCCACATCACAATTAAGAAATAGATGAAATCAAGAGCTTTGTTTCCCATAGGCCTATAGGAAGACAATCAAATAATCTGGAAAAGTTCATAAGGAGAAAAGTTTTCAAAATGCAAATGAGAGGGAAAAAAATCCATTGGCCGGTACTATATAAAAGATTTGGAAGAGGTGAATAGTAAATGATCCTCAATAAGCTTGGAAAAGTCTTTTCTCATAAGCTATGCATTTCATTTCTTCATAAGGGTCTTCAAAGGAATAAGAATCAATGTGAAAGAATTCTGTTTTATGGGATTGGATGAGAAGTAAATTCTATTGTCAAATTTAATTTTTAAATTTATTTTAAATTTTAATTGGTTAAAATGGGTGGCTGAAACACTACGACTCTAGAGGACTCCAATTCAATTCTGAGAGAGAACTTCAGTTAGAAGTGCAAACCTAACTACATTCAAAATGAATTAATTTCCTTCCTTATTAATAGAGAGAAGCCCCTCTCCCCACAAAAAAGGTGGTTGAAACATATGATTGATGCATAAGGTGATCGAAAGTTGTAATTAATAAATAAGGAGGTTGAATGCGATTAGTAGATAAAGAGATTGAAATTTTAATTTTTAAATTATAATTAACCAAAAAGGGTGGCTAAAACCTGAAACACGTAATTGATGGGTAAAGTGATTGAAAGTCGTGACTTGTAAATAAGGAGGATAAATATGATTGGTAGATAAAAAGGCTAAAATTTTAATTTTAAATTTTAAATTATGATTAGCCAAAAAAAGTGGTTGAAATACATGATTAATGGATAAGGTGATTAAAAATTATAATTAATAAATAAGAAGATTAAATATGATTGGTTAAATTGCATTTTCATTCATGAAATTAATAAAATGAAAATAATCAAAAAAATTTGGAAAAGACAAAGCTTCTCAAGGGTTTACAATCTTTATGATACGAGTGCATTGAGAAAATAAAAATAAAAAATAAAAGGATTGGTTGGTTTGTGTGCCCAAAAAATTAAAGGAAAACTCATTTCTTCTCCCAAGGACACATCCTCAATTTCACTATCTTATTAACCTCTTTTAGATTCGCTACATGTGGGGGTGGATTTCATTTATTATTTTTTTAAACTGAATTTGCTACAGTAGTGATGAATTGGCCAAACAACATATTCACGTAAATATATTTACAGTTCTATATTTTAGTCATTTTAACACTTAAATCTCATATCCAAAAAATTAAACCTAGGTATTATTGCATTCGTACAATACGTTCAAAAAAATTGTAACTTATAGCATCACTCACATGCTAGATACACTTTTTTCTCTTTTTCTCTTTCTACTAATTTTCTCTCTCCAACCCAATAAACCATTAAGAGTGGATTATTGTCTCGATTGGCTCCACTAATGTGAAGAAGTTGTATGTTAGATGTACAAAATTTCCTTCCTTTATTTAATAAATTGAATAGAAAAGAGAAATATTTTTTAAATAATTTTTAAATACTCAAATTGATGGCTTAGGTTGGGTTTGATTTGTAAAAATATTTTTTATTTTTTATTTTTATTTCTTAAAAATTATTTTTAGTTTCAGTTTTTCAAATTTTGAAAAATTTTGCTTTGTTATTTTTATTTACAAGTTAATATTTCACTTTGACCTCCAATCAGCAGATCTCTCTCCTCAAAAACATGCAGGCCAATCCATCCTCCATAGGACACTTGCAAAAGCAAAATAGCAAATTCCCAACAAAAATACTACAAATTGGTATTTTTGAAAAGTTTAAAAACATGGAGGAATATTAGAACAGAACAATCAAGTAATTTCTCAACAAAAATAGAGCAACCAATATCATCATTATTTGCCAATATGTCTATATATATTTCTTATAAAATATCTTCTCCAAAGATTTAAATTATTGGATAAATAAATATAAATAATTTTATATTTTAATATATTCATTCGAGTAAAAAGTTCTTGCGAGCTTGAAGTATAAACAATATGGGCAATACTCTGATACCTCTTTATATATGTACATTTTGTACATTTTAATGTAATTAACCAATAGATAGATAATGTGTGTAGTTCTATATATGCACCTTAAGTTCTCTGCTCCATCTTATAAATACTTTATGGTTGATTTAAAAAAAGACAAATTCTATTATGAGAAATAAAATTTTTTGTGCACGGTGGACATGAGCTCTGCTTCAACCTCGTTTTGGCGTGTTCGGTTCTTGCAATCATACTCCTGCCAACCGATCTTTCAGCATCGGAGTATTGGAATCGTCAAATAGCAGGTGCCCCGCGAGTAGCACGTAGAGGATGAGGTCGCACGATGACACGTTGTCCTTGGCACTGTCGATAGAGGATCTCGAGCGCAGTGTATGCCGGTGTGTAAAAGGCAATATGGAGGAGGCCATTCTTGAGATCTGGCAGCGCAAAGACTTCGACGTCAAAGCTTGAGGTTGCTGGCAGCATCAAGTGGGAGGTGGTGTGGCTTGAGGTTGCGTTGTGCGATGCCATTACGATGGCAGAAGCGGAACGCATAAATGAGCAGCTGGAAGTGGTGGTGTGCAGTAAGCTCAGGGAGGTGCTTGCGATAGGAGATCTTGCAGAAGAGCTCGCAACCACCCGCAAACTTGACGACCGCCGGCGAACTTGATGATGAGGTAGATCTTGGTCCTACCCATGTTAGGGGGGTGGTGGAGGTAGCGCATGGTGTCGCACGATCTGCATCTCTATGGTGGCTTCTGTCTTCAGCATGTTGATGGCAAAAGGCTGGAGGGGTGGCTTCTGTCTTGAGCACGTTGACGACAAAAGGTTGGAGGGGTGATGGAGAAGGGATGGTCCACGATGGATCTAAATTTTTTTTTCCATAGTAGATTGCACTTTAAGAAAATGAAAAAGTAAACTGCAAATTGGAACCCGCGTATGTTGCTTTTGTTTTGCTCCACGTAAAAATGTATAAAATGTACATTTAAAGGGAGGTACCAGAGTATTGCCCAAACAATATATAAACTCATCCTATTTTATGTTAAAATTTTAATTTTTATTTAAAAATAAAATAAAATAAATATTAAATTCTATATTACTTGATCATAAACATTTTAATACAATATCACTATCTATCTTTACCATACCAAAAAATATTAGGTAGACAAATATAAATAATTTTATATTTTAATAATATTCACCGCTCATTTAAGTAGACAAAAGAACAAGAAGAGGCGCATCTCAGGGGACGTAGAGGCGGAAGGAGACTAGAATAGACTCGAAGAAGAGGCAGCCCGAAGGCGGCGGCGTGGGTGGCATCGGTGACCCGGTGGTGGCGCCTATGGAGGAGGAGGAGGTGGAGGAGTTCTTCACCACACTGAGGAGGGTGAAAAAGTGGCCATCGACTATTTCGACCAAACAGGGAGGGGTGGCAGGGAGTGGAAGGAGGTGCTCCAGCAAGTCGACTTCACGGTGGACAGCGACGTCGGAGGCATCGACGACGACCACCATTGTGAAGCTGGCGGCACCGCCACTTAGGACATCGTTTGGGAGGTAATAGTGAATGTGGAAAGTGGAAAGTTCAGATGATCACAGGTTCGACCTCTAGTACGGTGGTGGCTCTTTGGTGTTGTGTGGTGCACTTCAGAAATATGTGTGTGAGACAAGAACGAAGCTGAAAAGAAAGTGGCCAAAATTTAAAAATTGCCACTGCTCTGAAGTGAAAATGTTGAAAACAACGTTTTCAAAATTTTCAGAACTTTTGAAAATATTTACTAAAATTGAAAATGAAAATTATGAACCACATTTGTTTTCTATAGCATTATTCAATTTTTTTTAATAAAAATGAAAATGAAAAACAAGTAAACCACGTGCACTCTTAGTTTTTTTTTTTTAATATGGAATTTGTATGTAAAAATTATTAGTGTGAGATGGTAGAAATATTTACGTGAGTATGATGTTTGTGCAGAACCTTCCACAATTGGAGGCGGGTTGTTATAAAGAAAAAATAATAAAATAAAATAAAAATAGAACCTCCACAACTGGCAAAAAAAGAAAAAGAAAAAGAAAAAGAATCCACCACCAGTTGGGTTAGGTTTTTTTAAAAAAACCCTATAATTTTTTAAATATTCACAAATTTCCATGTTATGACATATATTTTATCCAAACACGATATGAAAAATTATTTCTCCAAATGGCTATATAGTGGCTTATGTGCAAATAAATATGGATTTTATTAATAAGATGGTTGAATACTATATTTATTAATAATGGATATATATTATTATTAAAAAAAATATGTTAGTGTTAATTTGATATTTATATAGCTGAAATATATTCTTATTTATACACAATTTTCTATATATTAATTTGAGTATCCAAAAAAGCATGTTAGAAAAACTCTTCTGTGCTGAAAATACCTATGCAATCATCAATCAATCAATTGAAATTATAATACATCAATAGCAAACCATATATGTCTTTTTTTTGGTACGTTTTACCATATATGTCTTTAAATTAATTAAATAATTTAATTTAAATATATTGACAGTATAAAAAAATTATTTATTATTATTCAATTATATATTATTATATCAATAAATATGATTAAATCTCTCACTTATTACTTGAATAATCATATAAATAGAAAATTTTAATTATATGATAATATGAATTTTTTTTACACTATCATTATATCAAAATTAAACCCTAAATTACATAATAAAATTTAAATTAGACCTCAATGATTAGGCATAACTTTTACATTACATTTCATTACATTAACAAGGCTGTAATTTCGAATACATTTTCTTGGCAATATTGGAGGTTTGAATTTTAAAGTTGTCACTTTGAGGCAAACTTTACTTACCTATTACTTTTGATTCAAAATTATGTAAGCAATACCTAAGATAAAAATTATAGAATTAATAACACTTAAACAATTCAAGTAGTTTAACATTTGTTCCCAAAAATTTACCCCTATAATACCTAAGCTAACTTGAACTAAATTAACTAGAGTCAAACAAATTATGAATACTAATAATTTAGTTTAAAAAATAACATTTTTTTAATAATTTATTATTATTATTTTTAAACATCATCTGAACTGCAATTTAGACTCGACATATTTTAATGGAAAAATAACTTCACGAATTAGTTCACTTTTTTTTTTATTTCCATTTCAGTTTGTTTAATTTTTAACTAAATTATAATATAACTGAGTACTTAATTTTTTTCATTTTAATTCAGATAACCAAATATCAAATTTATTTAACTAATAATCTATATATATATATATATATATATATATATTCCAATATATATATATATATATATATATATATATATATATATATATATTCCAATATATCATTTTTATTGATAACTTAAAAGTAAATTATCGATAAAACTCATTTTATATTTAGTTAATTAATGTACAAAATTACAAACTTGAAATATATTATTCACACCAAAGGTAAATTACCATTCAATGTAGGTATACCAATATTCTGCTCAACTCGCCTTGTTTATTTACCACCCTTATCACCAGGCACTTAAGTTGAATTGGACCACTTGTTTTTCAATTCCACCTGGAGACGTTCAAATAGTAAATGGACAAAAATAAATAAATAATTCTGAAACTTCTGTAAACATAACTTTCAATGAAGCAGTCAACTTTGCGATAAAAAGCTACATTACTTCATGAATATATGTTGAACATGCAGTGAAATATTGAGTCCTCACCTGACATATCCTATTAATGCGTGCGATCTAGTCTTCAATGATTCCGGACTGTATGCAAGAAAACAGACTCCAGTATTCCCCTCTATCCCTCTCAAAGAGCACTTTTAACAATGGGCATGCTCTGATGGTAAGTTCAGAAAGGGAGTGGACTAGTTTGTCTAAAGGTAGAGATGCAAGCCGATCACAAGCTTCAATCTCCAAAGTTTTGAGAGAGACTAGGTACTGAATTCCTGTGTGTCCAAGTGAAGTGAGACCAGGGAGTCCACTAATATGAAGAGAAGTCAGTGATGTCATTGCCTGAAGACCCCATGCAGTCTCAGGTGAGAGCTCGGCACAATTGCTGATAGAAAGTGACTCCAGTTTGGGAGCAGGAAATCCTCCTTCAGGAAACAAAACCAGTTTGGAGCAGTCCTTCAGTTCAAGTTTTCGAAGATATGGAAGACAGTTTGGAGCAGATGAAATCTTCTCGAGATTCCTACAGTCTTGCACCTGAAGTTCTTCAAGGTTGGTGAAGAGATATAAAGGAAACAATATGAGAGAATTACAGCAACATCGTAAATGTAATCGCTTAAGAGCAGGATAGTAATGAGACTCTTGCATAGAACTTAGAGGATCACTTAGTTCTAAATTTCTACACTCATAGATCTCAAGTGATCTTAGAGTACTTGGTAGGCCATCTCTAGAGATGGTGGTCAGAGATAAGCAATTTCTTATGGTCATGGTTTCAAGACATTTATTTTCCACCATCATTTTCTTAGACAATGACTCCAATGCATCGCAACCGGTTAGCTCAATTACTTTCAATTGCGGAACCGATGGCATTGAGTCTGTAAGAGCTCGACATGCAGTGATCACTAATTTATATAGGGAAGGGAGTTGATCAGGTAACTCTCCAGTCAATTTAGGACATCTGTTTATGTGAAGCTCTTCAAGCAAAGGGAATCTTGCACCTTGTCCAAGTTCGCTGTTTGACCACTCTTCCCAGTTGAGCATGTCCTCAAACTTCATGATCTTCAAGGACTTGAATGGCTGAGTTACATTCCCACAGAATTCTGGACCCACCTTCAGTAGGGCTTTCATCCTTGCTATATAGAGTTCCCTGAGGGAGGGCAGTTGTCCAAGTGATGGCAGTGACACACAACTTTCGCAATCCACAAGCTGTAGAAACACCATACTAGAGAATGCAGAGCTCCCCATCCAAGCTTGACATGTAGTAATCACTAATTTATATAGGGAAGGAAGTTGATCAGGCAACTTTCCAGCCAATTTAGCACATTTATTTATGTGAAGCTCTTCGAGCGAAGGGAATCTCACACCTTGTTCAAGTTTGCTGGTTGACCACTCATCCCAGTTGAGCATGTCCTCAAACTTCATGATCTTCAAGGATTTGAATGGCTCAATTCCATTCCCATAGAATTCTGGACCCACCTTCTGTAGACCTTTCATCTTAGCTATATACAGTTCCTTGAGGGAGGGCAGTTGTCCAAGTGATGGCAGCGACAAGCAACTTTCGCAATCCACAAGCTGTAGAAAAACCATACTAGAGAATGCACAGCTTCCCAACCAATTTGGTAACATATTACCACCAAAATTTTGAATTTTAAGCCTTTTCACATTTTGATGTGGCACTAGCATATTGAGTACTTGAGTCTCACTGTGTACATTATGAGTTGTAGTTGTCCATTTGAGTTCTAACTCATGAAGATATTTCTTGCTCCTCAACCTAGCACCGGAAGCTTCTTTTGCATCAGCTACATTCTGCAGGTTCACAATCAGAAGTGCTCCATGAAGTTCTGAAAGCTTCCCCAACTCACTAATTTTGGATCCCGCGCCACTGCTCACAATGAAGTTAGTCAACATTTGAAGGGCTTTTAGTCTACCAAACTCTGCCGGCATCTCAATCACTCGGCTTCGGTTAATATCAAGATGACGCAAATTGACAAGTTTGAACAAGTTTTCTGGTAACTTGCTGAGACGACGACAACATGACAAAATCAGTGTCTCCAAGTTATACCAATTGCACACATCAGGAGGAAGACACTCAATATCAGTGTGACCAAGATTCAAGTACCGCAGATGCGTCGTGTTTCCAATTGGACTTGGAAACTTGTTAAGTTGATAATTGGACAGAGAGAGAACACGCAGGGGATTCCGTTTTTTTAACAGATCTTCAATCATACTAGTAAATGCATATTTGCTGGAGCATTTTGATGATCTGAATGGTAGGAAGGTCCTCAGTTGCTGGCATTCAATGAAGGACTCAAATTTGTCGGGGGCCTCATATTTGTCTTGTGAATATGATAAATGACGGGCCCAGGTTTCAATTTTTCTTGGATTATCCACTAGATTATAACAGAAATCTCCTGCAACACATTGAGCTAAGTCATTGACAAGGTCATGCATCATAAAGTGTGATTTGTCAAGAGTTGACTGATGAAAGAATGACCTAGACAGTAACTCTTGAAAGCATGCATCGCCTACATCTTCCATTTGCTTCTCTGTTTCTGGCTGTGGCAGAATACCTTCAGCCATCCATAAATATATCAAGTCCCACTTTTCAATTTCATGACCTTTAGGAAATATGGAACAATAAGCAAAGCATCGCTTTAATAGGGAAGGTAGATGAATGTAGCTCAATCTTAAAGCAGGAAGTATGCTACTCTTATCACTTGGTAACTCCCATATCTTACTGCTGGATATATCTTCCCATTCCTCAGCTTCCTCTTTAGAGCGTAGAAGACTCCCTAGTGTTTTTGCAGCTAGAGGGAGGCCTTTGCACTTTTCCACTATTTCCTGGCCAATTTGTGCTAAGACAGGATACTCATCCGGGCTCCCAGATTCGAATGCATGGCTTGAGAATAACTTCCATGTATCTTTATGAGATAGAAGTGAGAGGGAATGAGTTAGGTCAGCTTGAATTGCCATTGCAACACTTTGACTACGTGTGGTGACAATAATTCTACTTTCCCAGCTTCCTGATAGAAAGGGCCTTCGGAGGATGTCCCAGTCAAGAGAGTTTTCATTCCAAAACCCATCCAAAACAAGCAGAAACCTTTTTCTTGCCAATCTACCCTTAAGTTTGATTTGGAGTACATTCAAGTCTGTGATGCTAGAATACCGCAAAGTGAATGACGCAAAAACTTTCTTGGTTATTTGACACACATCTGATGTCTCTGAAATAGAGGTCCATGATCTCAATTGAAAATGGTTCCTCACCCTTATGTCATTGTACAAAATCTGAGCAAGAGTGGTCTTACCCACCCCTCCCATCCCAACAATTGCAAGCACAGGCACCCCTTCTCCATTTGAGTCTCCTGATAGCAGAAAATCAATAATCTTCTCCCTATCACCATTTCTGCCATACACTCGATTTTCATCCACCAAAGAAGTTGTGGTTGAAGCTAACGAGAGCGATCTACCAATGCCACCTTCCTTGAGACCAATAAGATCTTTATGCTCTATAATAGATTTCAACCTCTCAAGTATCCTTTCAACTTTTGATTTAACTCTTTCAGCAAAAGGATTGAGAGAAGAAGCATAATCTCTTACCTGATCCAAGGTGGTACGAAACCCAGAATCCATCTTGTCTTGGAAGGCTTTAGTGGCAATCTCATCCAAGAGATCATCGGCATCAAAGGCAGCATTTTTCAGCCTATCAACCCATTCCTTCACCATCGGATCAAAGAACTGTTTCTCCTCAGCATCACTGAGCACTGCAGTGACTGACAGCAAGAGTATCTTCAACTTCTCGAGAAGTGCCGCATCAAGATGGTTGCCACGGAAGAAGTCAATAAGCTCTCGACAAGCCATCCTGTCGAACAGCACTTGCAGGATGGCTGAGACCAATGAACCAGTCCAATCAACCATGACGCTGTTGAGATAAATTGACAGAAATGCACAGTGCTGAAAAGTGAAAGAGAAGCAATGCCTGGTGTCCGGCGTTTCAGAACGCCCAGCTTTGTGGAGACGCAAAAAGGGTAAGGACTAAGGCTTCCGTGTTCAGTGTAGTTGACTAATTTGACTTCTCTTTGGAGCCGTTGGCTTAGAATCATTCTTATCCAATTGCAACTTGCAATGAAAGGCAAAGAAGGAAAATAAAAGGGTGCTGTGGAACCACGTGGTCTTGTTTAGGACGAGGCAAACGTTTGGAATTTCAATGTTGCTCTTATTTATAATTTATATGTGATCGGTGGGTTATATTTCTTATATGCTAGTTGAGTTTTATATGTACCAAATATGAGAATTAAGAAAAATTTGTGTTGATATAAAATTTACTAAAATCGAAATTTTTGATTTTAGAGACGGTGAGGTCAAAAATTCTAAATTTAATTAAAAAAATGTTTTTCTTTTGTTTATAATAAAACCAAAATTTCCGTATTTGAGTATATTCTCCATCCAAATACCGTAAAAAACACTCTCATCGCCGACCATGCTGCTAGCTAAATTCTATTATTTATTTGAGTCACGGGCAAAAGGAAAGCTTTGCCAGCTGAGATTTTGGGAAGACGTGTGTGTGTATATATATATATGTCAGCAATTTATTCAACTTTTTTAATTACTTAATTTGCAATTGAATAAAATGTATTAAAACAAAATAACAAGCAAAAAAAAGGAGGATGGATCCAAAAAAGCAAAATAATTTTAAAAGAAGAATAAGAAGAAGAAGAAGAAAAAGACTTATTCCTCAATTTTAGTGGGTTAAGAACTTGAATTATATTGCATGATATCTTATAATTTGATATAAGATTATAAATAAATAGACTTTTGTTATCAAAAAAGATTCTAATGATGAAATTATAGATAGACTAAGTTTATACTGCATAATTATTATTGATATTATTGTGAATGACTACCAATATAACTAAAAAATATATAATTAGGACGTAAAGTCTTCAACTTTTTAAGGTTTAGAGATTACAATCCAAAGTATTTCCAAAGTTATATAACAACAAAATCGAAAAAGGTAAAATAAAATAAATTGATGCCAAAAGAACATATAATTCCTTAAGCAATTGAAATTATAAACATTATCTAATCTTGTTCATGACAGTTCAAGTTACAAACATCAGCTAGTTTAATATTCATTAATACATATAATTGATGACTATAGAAAGTTTACACATCACAAATAAAAATATATTTAACTTTCCATTGCACAAAATAATAGGAAAAAATGGGGTTGGTTGCCAAAATAATTAAATAATAATTTTAAAAAATCATAAAATTGGGTAACAACTTCTACATAGTATTGTTCATGGTCCAATAGAAGAAAAATGTTAGTTCCCTCTTCATACATAATAATTTTTTTGTTTAATTATATTTCATGCAAATGATTAAATCTCACAAAATGTAATGAATAGTTATTTTTTAAAATAATTAATAACACATAAGTCTTTGAGAAATAATTTTACAAAATATTTAAGATAATAATTTACTTTTACAATAGATAAATTTAAATTAATTATATTATTTTTGTTAAGATAAAAAAATGACAAAACAATCATATTAATAAAATGAAAATTTCATAATAAAGAAATATATGAATTTATAACCATAATTCATTTATGTGAGATATTCATAAAAAGTTTTAGGGAGTGACTATTGCCACACTCTTTTGTCTAATGCTACACACATTTTTATTACTTTAATCTTGAAATTTCTAAAATATCATTCATCAAAAATTAGGTTAAATATTTGTCTATTGTTATTCCCATAGTCTAAACTATATTTAATAATTATACTAGTTAATATTAAATATAAAAATGAACTATTATTAATTTAATAGTTTTAAAATAAAATTAATCTATTAAATTAGTTATTTTTTATTTTTCAATTTTTGAGATTAAAACTTATTTTAAATTTTTATCTATTACCCATCTCATATTCCAAAATTACATTAAATAATCATACTAATTAATATTAAATATAAAAATTGACTATAATTAAACTATTAACCCAACACAAAAAAATTAATTAAATCTAATAATTAATTCATATTAAAAAATATAGTCAAATAAAATTTAAATAACAAGTTTGATCAAACAAAAATATAACATTCTCTTGATATCATATTTGTACAAGAAAAATACATTCAAAATGTATTATATTGTAACTCCATCGAAAAGATAATTCACTGAAAGCCTTCAAGCGATATTTCCTATTGCAATCCAAAAAAATATAGTAAATGAATGATGATGAAAAGCTAGGCTTATTTAATTGAAAAAATTAGATAATCTCATGTAAATGTTTATCTCTATGAAGCCATTTTTCAAATGATATACTAATATTAGAAATTGAAAAATTGAAATAAAAACAAATCTTAATATAAAAGAAATACAATAAAAAAAATTGAGAAGATTGTATATAAGACTCTTTGCTAGCATGTAACATGTGCTACGCATGACTTTTGTCAAGGTTGATTGACTTATTATAATTTGTCACTTCTTAATTGTTTGCATCAATTTACCTTTTCGGATATAATTTATGTTGATATCAAAATACACATATAAATCACTCTAATAATTTTCTCTCAAACTCTCACACTCATGGACACAAAGAGGAAAAGGAGCTCTTTATATACAAAACACACACTTCATTGATCATCCATACCACACACCTAAAAAACAATGTACATGTACATGAGCTTGCCTTATATAGGCATAACAAGAGTAATGAGATATTATAAAATAATAAATACTGAACACTTAAGAGAAGAATTTGGTGGTACATTACAAGCTGCAGCCGCTATTTTTTACTATTCAACATTATCAACAATCCTCTTGATAGTTCTAGCTACTGCAATTGGTCTTCAACTTGATTATAAATTCTTCATGAATTTTCAGCGCCCAACATATGCAAAAGACGGTGGTGGTAATTTTTGACTATTCAATGATTAAGAGATAAGCTAGCATACTTATCATATTGGACTGAAACTTCTACCGTTGAGCTTATTGGATAAGCTTGGTTTAATACTAACATTGCCTCCCTTAAATCAACCTTATAGAATTAATCATTCCAAGCATCTTCTTTAACTTGTAAAATATCTCAACCTTCAATGGCTTTATAAAAATATCTGCTATTTGTTCTTCAGTAAGACAGTAATCAATTAACACTTCCTTTTCATTCACTAATTCTCGAATTTTGTGGAATCGAATGTTTATATGCTTGGACCTCCCATGAAACACTGGATTTTTACAAAGTGTAATAGCCGACTTATTATCACAATATATTATTGTTGGAGTATTCTGCTTCTAGTTCAATGCTTCGAGAATTCTCCTTAACCATACCGCCTGTGTAGCACAACTTACAGCTGCTATATATTCTGCTTCTGCTGTAGAAAGTGCAACAATTGGTTGTTTCTTTGACGACCATGATATTGTGCTTGATCCAATGTGAAAAACATACCCTAAAGTACTCTTTCTTGTTTCTACATCACCAGCCCAATCACTATTGGCATATCTAATAAGCTTCATATCGTTAGTATTTTCATAGAAAATTCCATCATTTAAAGTACTTTTAATATATCGGAGAATTCTTTTTGCTGCTTGTAAATGACAAGCACGTGGCTCTTCCATGAATCGACTAAGTAAACCGACTCCAAATACAATATCTGGCCTAGTTGCAGTCAAATATCTCAGACTTCCTATCAAACTCTTATAATAAGTGGGATCTATAGCTCTTCCTTTATCTTCTCTTATCAGCTTCAACTTTTCTTCAATCAAAGTAGAGATTGGCTTTGAATTCTCCATCTAAAATCTCTTCAAAATATTACTAGCATATTTCTTTTGAGAAATAAAAATTCTATCATTTTTCTTAATAACTTCGATGCCAAGAAAATAAGACATCAAGCTCATGTCAATTATTTCAAAATATTTCACCATAGCCTCCCTAAATTCTGCAATCATCTTCAAATTATTGCCAGTGGAAATCAAATCATCAACATAAAGGCACACGATCAAAATATCACTAGGCTCAACGAACTTAATATATAGAGCATGCTCATATGGACATCTCTGGAAACCTTTCTCAATAAAATAGGAGTCAATTTTTCTGTACCACGCTCTTGGTGCTTGTTTTAAGCCATATAATGCTTTCTTCAATCTATAAACTTTATCTTCTACTCCAGGGATCACATAACTTACAGGTTGCTCAACATATACTTCTTCCTCTAGATTACCATTCAGAAATGCTGACTTAACATCCATCTAATATATCTTCCACTTATTTTGAGCAAGAGGAAATAATCATGATTGTGTGTCTAATCTAGCGACGGGTGCAAATACTTCAAAATAATCAATACATGGCTTTTGCTTGTACCCCTTTGCAACTAATCTGGGTTTAAAATGATCAATCTCACCATTAGGCTTATACTTGGTCTTATAAACCCATTTCACTCCAATTGGCTTCTTATCTGCAGGCAAATCAGTTAGCTCCCATGTATCGTTCTTCTCATTAATGAATTTCTTCATCCATGGCTTTCCTCCAATTTTCATCACTAGATGCTTCTTTAAAATTCACTGGTTCACAATCTGCAAATAAAGCAAAGTTGATAATCTCTTCATCAGAGAGATCATTATCATTGCTTACAACATAATCTTCCAATCTGGCTGGTCGTCTACAATTTCTCTGAGGTCTTCTGGATGTTTCTGGTTATATTGATGTGCCTGCTTGTCCATCTTGCTCTTCATAATTATCTGGTATCACTATTGACTGCTTGTCAGCTTTGAAGGACCAGTCCCATATTCCTTCTTCATCAAACGTCACGTCTCTGCTAATGATCACTTTCTTTGTTTCTGGATTATATAACTTGTATACCTTTGAATCTGTGCTGTAACCAATAAAAATACATTTTTCGCCTTTATTATCTAATTTCTTCCTTGGCTGATCTAGAACATGGGCATAAGCAATACACCCAAAAACTCTGAAATGGCGAATTGATGGTTTCCTTCCACTCCAAGTTTCTTCGGGAGTTTTATCATGAACACTTCTTGTTGGACATCTGTTCAAAATATAAACTGTAGTAGCAACTGCTTTTGCCCAAAATTCTTTTGGCAGCTATTTAAACTTTAGCATGCATCTGACCATATCCATGATAGTTCTGCTCTTCCTTTCAGCTACTCCATTCTGCTGAGGAGTATATCTAGTTGTCAGTTGATGTTGAATTCCATGCTGCTTGAAGAAATTTGCACAAGCAAGATATTCTTGCCCTCTGTCTGTTCTCAGAATCTTTATTCTACAACCACTTTGTTTGTCCACAAACGTCTTGAATGCTTTGAAGACATCACGGGCTTCTAATTTCTGCTTTAGAAAATACACCCAAGTTTTTCTGCTAAAGTCATCAATAAATGTAATAAAATACCTGCTACCACCATTAGATGGCACTTCAATAGTGCACAAATCTGAGTGCACGATCTCTAACAACTTTCTTACTCTCCATGATTTTCCAACAGGAAATGTTTCTGTGTGCTTCTTTCCTAATTGACAAGTCTCACATACATAATAAGGAATATGAACAATCGGCAAACTAAAGACAAGTTGTTTCCTTGATAAATAATTCAACCCAGAAAAGTGAAAATGCCTAAAATGCATATGCCATAGCCAATTATCATCAGGTATCACAGAAATGAAGAAAGAAAACTTATCATGTTGAATTTTTAATGGGAAAATACGGCTTGGAGTCATTTTCACCTTAGCAATGAATCTGCCATTCTTGTCATACATGGTGCAATATCCTTGATGAATCTGCATGTCATATCCTTTATCTGACAACTGTCCCATACTTAACAAATTGTGATGAAGGCCAGGAGCATAAATACATCAGAAATAGAGTTGTGAGAACCATTTTTCAATCTAATTGATATCCGACCTTTTCCTATAATAGGAATATCTGTATTGTTGTCAAATCTCACTGATGATTTTACTGATTTATCTAGTGAGGAAAATAATTCTTTTCTACCACACATATGAATGCTACAACCAGTATCCAAATACCATGTATTTTCATCTCCAGAACATGAATTACTTGTCAAAAACAAACTTTGATTAGAATTCTCACCAATATTTTGATATTGGTTGTCGGCAACATCTACTTGAGAGTTGAAGTTATTCTGGTTCATGGATTTAAATCTACAATCTGCAGCTTTGTGTCCATACTTGCCACAGTGGAAGCAATTGAAGTTGGTTCTTTTTTGGTTGTAGTTGCCTCTTTCTCTTCCTCGACTTTGTGGTATGAAATTATTGTCTCTTCCTTGATTAAAATTATCACCATGACCTCTTCCTCTACCTCTGCCTCGATTGTTGTAGCCACGACCTCTTCTTTCTTGATCATTGCTTGATTCAGCATCATTAGTTAAATTCACCCGGCTCTTCAAGGCTTCTTCTGTTTTTTTCGCTTCTCTAAAAATTACCAACGTGACTTTCTATGCTTCCCTGCAACTCTGCAATTGTCATTGTATCTATATTGTGGGACTCTAAGATTGTAGTCACCACATGATTATACTTTATTGGCATGGAACAGAGAATTTTCTCCACTACCTTGCTATCTGAAATCTCTTCTCCATAGACTCTCATCTTATTGACAAGATCAGTAACACGAGAAAAATATTGCTCAACAGTTTCTGAGCTAGACATCTCATACCTTTCATACTCTACACATAAAGATTGCAGTTTAGATTTCTGAGCCTTATCAACACCTTTGTAAGACAGCTTCAAAATGCTCCATGCTTCTTTAGTAGTTTTGGCATTAACAATTTTGCTAAACATTGAATAATCTACACCTTGGTGAATTTGAGTTAGTACCAATTGATCTCGTCTTTAAGTGGTAGCATCTGCTCCTTCTTGTAAACTTGGATCAACAAGACTCCAAATATTGTGAGCCTTCAAGTGGGTAGACATCAATATCTCCTAATAGTTGTAATCTAATTTTCCATCTAACTTGGGACCTGACCAAACAATATTGAAATTGTTTGCCATGATAACTCTCTAAAAATATGAGAACTCTCTAGTTTTTCATAGACTTTCTAAAACAAATTGGCGCTAAATAAACCGAGCTCTGATATCAATTGTTGATATCAAAATACACATATAAATCACTCTAATAATTTTCTCTCAAACTCTCACACTCATGGACACAAAGAGGAAGAGGAGCTCTTTATATACAAAACACACACTTCATTGATCATCCATACCACACACCTAAAAAACAACGTACATGTACATGAGCTTGCCTTATATAGGCATAACAAGAGTAATAAGATATTATAAAATAATAAATACTTAACACTTAAGAGAAGAATTTGGCAGTGCATTACAAGCTACAGCCGCTATTTTTTACTATTCAACATTATCAACAATCCTCTTGATAGTTCTAGCTGCTGCAATTGGTCTTCAGCTTGATTATAAATTCTTCATGAATTTTCAGCGCCCAACATATGCAAAAGGCGGTGGTGGTAATTTTTGACTATTCAATGATTAAGAGATAAGCTGGCATACTTATCATATTGGGCTGAAACTTCTGGCGCGAAGCTTATTGGATAAGCTTGGTTTAACACTAACAATTTATACAGTTTTTTTTTTAATTGAAACATAACTAATATAATATTTCAATTTGAACCAAAAAAAAACCCTTTAAAAAAATGTGAGATATGTGATCGTTATCATAATTAGAAAAATGACAACTGCAACTATTAATCTAGAATTAAAAAACAACAAGGTAGTATATAGTATTTATCAGTAGGTTGAAAGGAAGTAAAGGAAAAAGAATCACCCTAAACCCTAGCCATTAGTAACGTTTGGCAGTGGTATTCCATTTCCATGTTTTAAAAGCGACAGAAAAGGGACCTTATTAAATCCAACATAATAATGTAATAACCAACTTAAATTTTTAACATGACACTACATTAAAATTTCATTGTGTTTCAAGAAGAGAAAGAAAAAAGAAGTAACTACCATAATGCTAAACGACAAAAGCGAAAAAATGTTCGGAGATAACAACTTTTACTTCTTCATGGACCAAGTAGATACTATGACAACCATGTACATATTAAAAAAAAAAAAAGAAAGAAAAAAGATTAGAAATTGATAGCAGCATGATCGATAGTCATTATTGTCACAATCAGCTCAGGTAATGTGCCATCTTTTATATTGTTCTGGTTGGAATGCCACAAACAAAAATTTGACCACACCTTATAATTATCATATTAGAATGTATAACAAGGTAAGTTCTAATGTGGTTTTTGATAAGGTTATGGATCAAGATAGTTCTTAAATCTTGTCCATAGAAAAAATTCATCAATGATTATTTTATTATATAAAGAATATTATATAAAAAATTCAATGGATAGGATTCAAGGACCATCATAGTCCAAGGATCATTTTAGCAACATCGTGTATAACAATGTCATATATGTTTCATGTTATGGATAAACACATAACATGCAACTTAATCACAAAATCATTCCTCACCTTGGGATGCACAGGCTAACTAAACTTGCTGGAGGCTTTGTCTTCTTACATTGAAGTCTATACAAAGTTTTCTCAACAAATTAGTTCATGCATTTTTTTTATCTCATGTGCTTCACAAAAAGGACTTGCTTTTTTCTGTGTCCTTTATTTTAGATGCCTACCAACCCATGCCACAGATAGCGCCACTTTTTATTTTTTGCTTAATGAGGAAAAGTAAAGCACAAGTTTTACTCTACACTTCTTCCAAACACGTTCAAGAAGATGACTTTCAACAATTGATTTTTAAGTTAGCAAAATGAAAACTCGACAAAGTCAGTTTCATTAGGACATTTTACACTAATTTCATAAAGGAAATATGAGATACACTAAGATGATGCATAGAATAGATTTATCTATGACAAAGTCAACAAATTAAAGCAGCAACCTATGATTCAAGTTCAAATAGTGCACTTCTGTGACTTTTATACTAATAAGGCTCAGTCATTAAACAGAATTAGCTGCATAATTTTATAATGGGTGATTTGAGAGCCAAAAACCAAAACTGAAATCATCACCATCAACTGAGTATGAGCAGAATTAGTATCCAAAAATCAAAGTTCAAAGGTCTTTGTCAAATAATTTGGGGAACTCCAAGCGCCACAACCATATCCTCTCAGCTATGTTTATGAGTTAAGGTTTCGAAGTGGAAGGGAAGGAAGAGTTTAAAAAGCAACTATAAGTATATTTTACTCTTTAAACCCTTCATTTTCTTTTTTTCTCCTCCGAAATCTCTACTCACAAACACACCTTTAAAATCCGCACTCCTTCATTACATATATGTAGCCATCAGCAATCCATTTCAACTATGTCAGCCACTCAACCTGCAATTGATAATGATGCATGAGCCCAATTTATATTCAGAAAGCAATCCATTTAACTATCTCAGCCTGCTCCTGGTCAGCAACCACCACATCTTTCTCAGCTAATTGAATATCTCCAGCAAATTTGCACTTGCCAACATCCATTTAAATGCAAGTGTAGGATGAAATTTGTTCTGGTTTACACATGGTGTAATTAACGTGACTCTATATGTAGCCCAATAATTTAAAACTATCTAGGCCTTGTTCCTCAAAAGTCAAAAGAACTTGGCCAGCTCTCAATCGAGCAAACTCAATCAACTGAACATCTCAAGGTATTTTTATTTTTTATTTTTTACACTTTATTTAGCATTTGTTAATTTAGTCATACAATTAAAGTAATGGTATCTTTCGAGAAATAGCGATGCCAATGTAATTGAAGTTAATTTCCTACATTTGATTTCACGTGGGTAAGCACCACTAATTAAGCACTGAACCTACTCACAAGTGAGTGACTACAAATTCCAATTCCATGAAAAATGTATGAAAGCTTCTATTTGATGAAAGGGGAAATGTTTCTATGCCGAGAATAAGATTTTTGATCCCTCTGTTCAGAACACCTACATATTCTTCATCTTCTTCTTCTATTTATTTTTCCCCTTTCTGGGTCCTTCGAAGGAGTGGTGTTGCTGGGAATGGCGTCATGTATTGCCTATTTGGAGAAGGAGGCATTGGTTTGTCGGATGAAGAGATAAAAGCGGTTAATATGGGTAATGTGATTTTTAATAGATATTAAAAATAAATATAAATTATTATAAAAAATTTTATATAATAAAAAATTTAAATTTCAACCGTTGTATAAAAGTTCAATAATTAAGATTCAGTAGCTAAATTGCCCCCGAACTTAACAAGACCATGACATCCTCTGTCATAATCTAGGGAGTAAGGCACGTTCCCCATTAACCTAAACTTTGTGCGGTGGAACTACATATCCGGGATCGGTAAAGACAGGCTAGAGTGATATTTTGCGTTAATTTACCTTTTTAAAAATATTAAAATCAATAAAGCTCTCTGTAAGCAAAATACTAAAGGACCTATATATAAGCAACTTTTGGCCAAAAATAAGGAGAGGGAGACACTTGTCTTTGAACGGCAGTGCTACAGTGGAAGTGGAACTCCTCTAATTGTAGAGTAGGTAGATAGATGGATTGGCATCGGGGAATTAGCTCAAAAGTAAACAACACCGGTGTAACAAAAATCAAGAAAGTTTTGAACGAACCACAATAAGCAAAATATTATTATATAGATTGTTTTCTGTCAATCAAGTTCATTTGATAATTAATTTAATTAACCACAAGATTTATTAATAACAATATATGTATAAAAATACATATATTCAAAAATAAAATTATAAAAT
This sequence comes from Pterocarpus macrocarpus, assembly GCA_031439585.1. Taxonomy (NCBI): domain Eukaryota; kingdom Viridiplantae; phylum Streptophyta; class Magnoliopsida; order Fabales; family Fabaceae; genus Pterocarpus; species Pterocarpus macrocarpus. The sequence continues at coordinate 71,436,200 of CM062522.1, forward strand.
TAATTTATGCCAAAAAATTATAAAAATTAATTTAATATCTTATAAAATAAAATATTATTGAAATAAAGATTTAATAATTAATTTAGTTAACCATATATTTTTTTAAAAAAAACAAAGATTTTGAATACCCTATAAAATAATGAATTAGTTTGAATGATATAACTTATAAAAATCATATATCATATTATATCATATATCTATATCTTAAAATAATATTATGACTTTTCATATTCCGAGTATCAAAAACCTCAATTTGATACTCTGAATTTTTTTTGTCTTTTTCCAAAATTTGTATTAAATAGCTACAATACCACTTTTAAGCTTCTCCATCCATTTATTGACATCCTTTTTTTTCCCCCTAAATCCAAAATTTTTCAATTTTTCATTAATTTATGTCTTTCCAAAATATGTTTTTTTGACATAAAATCAAATTTATTTTATTTTGGGTACAAAATCACATATATTTTCAATTAATTAATTTCTATATATTTGCAGAGATTTCTTTTATGGCATTGTTAGTGTATTGATTAAAAAGCAAAAAATAGATTTTTTTTTAAAAAAAGTTAGTGCATTGATTAAAAAACAAAGAATAGAATTTAAAAAAAAAAAAGTAATATATTGACAACTTAAAAAAATTATGAATTCATATTTTAAGTATTTGTTGGATTTGTAAGAAAATAAAAGAAAAAGGGGAGTGAAGGTGAAACAAAATGTTTTAGTTTAATAGGTGTTTCATTTAGACATCCATCAACACTATATATATAGTGAATAGGAAATAAATATAATTTTTTTAAAAATAATTATAGTGCATAGTGCATAGGAAATAAAAATTTAAATTTTACAATAACTCTTATTAAAAGCTGACATAAATGCATCTTTAGTCACATACATTAATTCTAACACTATATATATATATATATATATATATATATATATATATATATATATATATATATATATATATATATATATAATTTTGATATATTATTCATGCAATATTTTTTTACTTTTAAGTGTTTTATATCTTTATTTTGCAATTATAACTTTAAAATTTTAACTTTAATTTAATCATGTCATAAAACATACATATATTTTCTTTAAAATATTCATATCATTTATCGCTTATTTTATAAAAGTAGAAATATCTAAATTTATCTTGATGGAGATAATATTTAAATTTTAATTTAATTAGATTCAAATCTTTATATCTTTATATATTATATCATTTAAACTAATTTAATATTTTATTAGGTATTCAAAATCTTTATTATTTTTTAAAAAATTATGTGATTAATCAAATTGTCAAATAAATTACTTTCAATATTTTAACTTAACCTTATTAACAAAATTAATTTTATGACCATATTTTGGAGTATTTTATTCAGTAAAACAAATATCTTGATATTATTTGATTTAATTTATAAAAAATGTAGCTATATGTGTTAATTTAAAATTAACAAAATCAAAATCTTGAAGACAATTTAAATGATTTCAACAATTGTTTTAATATACACTATATAATATTTTGCAATAATTTAATCTAGTTATATTATATATGGGGTCAATCTATGTTAAATTAAACTTGATAAACACAATATCTATAATTTATCTTGATTAATCTCAAAATTCTTAAGGTGAATAATTGTGCATAATTGTTTGATAATCATATTATACATAAATATTATTGTTACAATTTAAAATAGTTGCAATAATTATCATCCAATTCATGACCAATATATTTATGTTAAATTTAACCTAATAAAAGTAATATCTAAATTTTAATTTAATTAATTTCAAAATCTTTATATCTTTATACTAGACAGTACTCGTGCGTTGAATAGGAAACAATTTTTATAATTATTATTTAATTTAAAATTATTTAAATTTGTTTAATATTTTATTTTATAAGATATTAACTTATTTTTCATAATTATTTTTCAACATATTTGTTATTAGTTATTGCAAAATAAAAAAATGAATAAATTACACAACTCTTCCTATTTTTTCAAAACATATACCATATGGTTATAAGATGAATTTTGTTAATGAGTTTAATTTTTTTTTAAAAAAAAATTGTAGGTAATCTATTTGACAATTTGAATAACTACATAATTTTTCAAAACCAATTGAATACCAATAAAACAATGAATTAATTGAAATAACGTAACATATAAAGATATAAAGATTTTGAAATTAATTAAATTAAAATTTAGATATTACCTTTATTAGGTTAAATTTAATATAAATACATTGATCATGATTTGGATGCTAATTACTTTAACTATTTTAAATTATAACAATAAAATTTATATATATTATGATTATCCAACAATTATGCACAATTATGTCCCTTAAGAATTTTGAAATTAATCAAGACAAATTATTGATATTGTGTTTATCAAGTTTAATTTAACATATATTAAACCAATATATAATATAACTATATTAAAATATTACAAAATTTTATATAGTATATATCTAAAAAAATAATTGAAATCACTTTAATTGTCCTCAAGATTTTGATTTTGTCAAATTTAAATTAACACATATAGCTATATTTTTTTTATAAATTAAATTAAATAATATCAAGATATTGATTTTATTGAATAAGATACTCCCAAATATGGTTATATGGTTATAAAATTAATTTTGTTAATGAGTTTAAGTTAAAACAATGAAGGTAATTTATTTGACAATTTGATTAACCACATAATTCTTTAAAAAACAATAAAGATTTTGAATACCGAATAAAATAATGAATTAGTTGAAGTAATATAATATACAAAAATATAAAGATTTAAATTTAATTAAATTAAAATTTAGATATTGCCTTCATCAAGATAAATTTAGATATTTTTACTTTTATAAAATAAGTAATAAGTGATATAAATATTTTAGAGAAAATATATACATGTTCTGTAACATGATTAAATCATATTAAGTTAAAATTTTAAAGTTATAAATACAAAATAAATATATAAAACACTTAAAAGTAAAGAAATATTGCAAGAATATATAGCAAAATTATATTTATTAAATGTATTTATGCGTTAATAAAAGTAAAAATATTTGATAATTTTATTAAATATACATATAACTATTATTAGAATTAATTCATATGACTAAAAGTGTATTTGTTTCAGCTTTTAAAAGAGTTATTATAAAATATGAACTTTTTATTTCCTATATACTATGCACTATGATTATTTAAATAAAAAGTTATATTTATTTCTTATTCGCTATATATATAGTGTTGATGCGTATCTACATAAAGCACTTATTTAACTAAAATATTTTTTTTTTTTGTAGATAGTTATTTCACTTATGCTCCTCCTCTTCTTTTTATTTTTCTTCAAATTCCACAAATATTTAGAATATGAATTCATAAATTTTTTTTAGATGTGAATATATTAATTTTCAAAAAATCTATTCATTATTTTTTAATCAATACATTAATGATACAATATAAGAAATCTTTACAAATATATAAAAATTAATTGATTAAAAATATATTTAATTTTGTATCAAAAAATATTTTGGACAGGCATATATTAAGAGAAAATTGAAAATTTTGAATTTTAGAAAAGAAAAAAAAAGGCTGTTAATGAATAGATAGAGAAGCCTAAATTTGGTATTATAAGTATATAATATAAGTCTTGAAAAAAGATAAAAATAAAAAAATATTAAATTGAGAATTTTAATTGAAAGACTTTCGATGTTAACAATATATATATATATATATATATATATATATATATATATATATATATATGGTGAACAAATATTTTAGGTGCCATGGGCATAATTTACATTTCAAGTGGATATATAATATATATATACACCGAAATGTAAATTATTATTGTACCTAAATATATGTTCATTATTGTAGGCTTGCTCCAAGTACATTTTAATTTAATTTACCGACACCATTCCCAGATTTCCATTCACAGTGATCTGCATTGTGCCAAAGAAGCTGCGTCAGCGCGTTCCAAGACGGCAAAGAAGTGTTGAAGGTTGTGGCGCGATGCGAGCATTGCTTCTTCTTCCACTGCAGAGCTCTTCTGAAGCTTGACCTTTGTTTCCGCCCATTTGGATTAGCGATCGACTCTGATCTCGCATCCATGCTCCGTTTTTCGATTTTCTCGTTTTCCTTTTTTCGCTCTCGAGTTTTGGTCTGTAAATTATTTTTTATTAATGATAATTTACTTGTTTCGGATAATTTGTTCTTCTTTTTCACGGAACATGGACGAAGATGTAGATCCGAAATGTTTTAAACAAGAAACAAGATGTAAAGTGCTGGAAAAATAAAATTGAGAAAAGGATAATAACCCTTATGATTTGAAGAAAATACTAAACTCCAAATTTATAAAAAGATTTTCTACTCCACAAATCACAATCAAATGTATTATATAGTTTAAATAAAAATATTTTAATAATAATTTAATAAAATATTCATTTTTATAAAACTTATAAATAATTATTATTCAAAATTTTTAATATATATATATATATATACTTTTTGAAAAAAAATATTTTTATAAGTTGCATTCTTTAGAAAATAAATTAATTATTATTAATGTATATAATATATTAATTATATTTAAATAAATTGTAGTAATATATACAAATAATGTAGATAAAATACAAAACAAATAAAAGTATTTATATATAAAAAATGCTAATTTTCACACATTCATATTAAGATCAGTAAGCTCCATATTCTATCTTAGATAAAAAAAATTCACTTCTCCTTTTTTTTTTAAACCACTTTATGATTTTGGATAATTTTGTAATTTAATTTTACTTATATTAATTACTACATTAATTTTTATCTCAACTAATTAGTACTCACTTTCCACTATTTTTATTTATTAAAATAATATTCTCTTTTTTCTATTTTTCTCCTATCTATATAGTATATTAATAATTAAAAATTTAAATCATATTATTATATGCTACAATAAATATGATTAAATTATTACCCAATTTTATTTACATTGACTATATATTAAATTTTCTTGATGTAGACAATATATTAAAATTATATCCTTATGATGGTCTTATATTAATTTTACAAAAACTTAATGTTGAATAAGATATCTTGTTACTATGAAACTAATTTTTTAATATTGTCATAACAACAAGATTTTCTTAAGAATAGTTTTTCAATAATATTAGTTATTAATTAGTTTAACAAGTATAATATTTCATAATATTTTAAAGTTATTTACATATATTATTACAATTTATTTAAATATAATTCATATATTAGATGCACTAACAAATAATTTACCTTTTAAAAGAATGTAACTCATAGAGAGATGTATTTTTAAAAAATATATATATAGTAAAAAAAAATGTAACAACAATTGTTTATGAGTTTTATAAAATATAATTTATTAAATTATTATTAAAATACATATTTATTTATATTGACAACATATTAAAATTAAACTCTTTATGATTGCCTTATATTATTCTTATAAGGGTTAATTATTTTACAGATTCCTATAATTTTACTCAATTTTTACTTAAGTTTATATAGTTTAAAAATATGTAATTAAGTCTCATATTATACCCAACTTGAACTGGCAGATTGGACTGAAGAACCGGTGAACTAACTGATTAATCAGTCTGAGTTGTGCTACGAATCGGTCTTGTCATGGAACTGGGGTGAACCGGTATGACTCAGCTGGTTTGCATGAAAATCGGTGACCTAGTCAATTTATTTAAACTTGGTCTGCTCAAGCATGTTTCTATTTTTTTAAATTGATGAAGGAAATGATGCTCTCAACCCACAACATAGAAGAAACGCAAAACAACCAAATCACAAATCAGAGCATACCGTTGCCCCCGTTGGCATTCATCTACGTCTGCCCCACTGCTCGCCAATTGGTCGCTATTGCTTCCTCACCATTTTGCCTCACCATTATTTAGTCACTCTCTATTTAATGGCATGTTCTATATAATATGGGAATCTAGGGTGTGTGATTTGAAGACACATACACACACACACACACACAGATGAGTTGAAGGAGCCTGGGTGTGGGTGGCATATGAAATGAAAGAAAGATGTTGAAGGGAAAGTTAGGTGAGTTTAGGGTCAGCTTTTTGATTATTTTTTAAAATTAAAGAAAAAAATAAGAATAATGGCCTTATGCTTATAGGAAATAAGCCCCATCTCCTGACTTACAAGGGCAATAGGCCTCAAGTTATACGTGATTTATTTTTGTGTTGGAATACATATTTTTATATGTATTTATATCAACATATAAATTTTTAAAATGTGTTAAGTTATTAATTTTAATATATTTTTATATTTATTTAATTAAATCCGGTTCAATTAGTTCAATCGGTTTAACCAATGACCCACTAATTGAACTTGTGACCCATTATTGACTTGGTGCCTTGACCGAGTCAATCACCAGTCTAAATTTGATAATTATGATTACAAAAATATTTTGGTCAATACTGTGATGTATTTAATAAAGTTAGATACACCAAATACTTTATTAATCTAAACCATTTAATGTATATAAAATAAAAATCCATAGCTAAAAATAGTACGAAATATCAATGTACCTACTTAACATAATGTATTCTAGACACACCCACACCATCACCACTTCCTTCCTCCTTCTCACCCCGCCACAATCCTCCCCCCACGCCATTTCACAGTCTCTTTAATACAAAAGTCAAGAATCTCATGCTCAACACTATTAGAGATTTCTCAAAATCAAACAAGAATGAATTGTTTATTCATCCATGTTTTTCTCACAACCAAAGTGAAAGGTAGGATGCATAGTTTGTTGACAATTCTCCGGTCATAAGAAATGAGGTGAGCCTGGCACCTTACTGTAGTAGCTTAAGTTGAAATTGTAACATGTTGGTATGCACTTGTTTTCCAAAAGAAAGCTCTAAGCATCGAACAAAGTTTGGGTTTAGGTTTGTGAAAGGGATTTTAATTTTTGAGGCCTTTCTGAAACACAACAAGAGAAGAGCAACACCAAAATCCTTCTAATGGTTGCTGGATTGGTGGTTTGGGTTAGCTATGGTGGATTTTGGAGTGATTACTGCTTGGTTTGGGTGGTAGATGGTAGGGGAGGGTGAAGAGGGGGATGGAGATAGAATATTCTAAGAATATTCTATTTTTTTTGTAGCGGTTAATATTTTTAGGGACCTAATTAAAAATATTTATATAATATATGGAGTTAATTTATAAATTTTTAAATTATAGAGACCTAATTAAAAATTAAGTAAAATTATAGGAATTTACAAAATAATTAAATCTTATTATAAAGATTTAATCTTAATTAAGGTATTATGATACTAGTTTTTTAGTATTGTCATAACAATAAGATCTTCTTTGGCATTGTTTATCAATAATATTAATTATTGATTAGTTTAACAAGTCTCATATTTTATATATTTTGAAGTTATTTACATATATTATTACAATTTAGTTAATCATAATTGATATATTATATGCACTAATAATAATTAATTAATTTTTTAAGGGATGTAGTCCACATGAAGAGATATACATTTTCAAGAAATATTTAAATATTAAAATTTTTTATTAAAAGTTTTATGAAGAAAATAATATTTTATTTAATTATTATTAAAATATATTTATTTAACATATAATAATGTTATCTTTATTTTAATTATTTTTTTAATAATAGAGTGGAGTGTTATTTTTTTTAAGTTTAAAATTTAATGTCTTTTCTATAGATTTGAAGGAGAGTTATTATACTTTTCTGATTAAAATTTGTTGGGACAAATATATACATTAAAGAAGATTTTGGACACAATATTAACGTAAACTTCAACCCCTAAAGAGTTTAGTGTTTTGATCAATTTTTGATTGATTTTATGTGTTTATAGGATCAGTTTTTATGTACTGATATTGATGTATAATGCTTCTCACGTATTCCTGTGGGTTGAGCTTATACTTCAACACCTTTTAAGGAGATATCTTTGATACCCATGATAATTTTAAGAGTATTGGTATCTCTTACTAATAAATGGTTATTAGATAACTATAAACTCACTACTTTGAATGTATTTCATTTAAAAAATAAAAATATATTTTAATATTAATCACTATCTCTTATAAGGTCCTGATACCCATAAAATTATGGGTATTAGAAAAATTCTCTCCCTTAAATTAATAAAAAATTAATATTAAAGACGGTTAACAAAATTTAATTAAGAAGGTGGTCTAATTATATTAAAATTATTGAAAAGTACTTAATAAAAATTATTTAAGTAGAAGGATTAAATAATTTTTACAAGTAGACAATAATACTCTTGATTGATCAATGTTTTTTCTCCTTTTTTTTTTTATTACACTCTTCTCTTTATTCTTTTAACAAAGTGGTTTGTAATTTTTTATATTGATTTGTCAGCTACTCATAATTAAGAAATAATCATTCAAAAAATTGTTCCCTAATTTTAGAGTAAATACCTATGTTGATTTTTGACAAAAATTTTAACGGATAAATTAGTTTCTCAGAATTTAAAAATAATTTTTTATTATTTAAAATTAGGGATATATTAGTTCATTCATACAAATTTATATTATTAAAATATTTTATATGAAGAAATTAATATATCCTCTTTTTTAATGATAAAAGACCATTAAAAAATTTTTAATTTTAAAAAATTAATTTATCTCTCAAAATTTTTGTCATAAACCAAAATAAACATTTATATCTAACTTTATACATAAAATAAATTTTAGGTTTAACTAATTTGTATATTTTTATAGTTTGATCTAATGTCAATTATGTTCTTATAATGTGCTTAGCGATAAAAATACCTTAAAGAAATAAATTTTTTTTTATAGTTTAATAAAAAACTTTTAATCGAATTCTTACCTCAAATAAATTTTTGTAACGAAGTCTTGGAGGAACTTACTATTACAAAATTATATATTATCTATTAGTTTTAAAAATTGAGTTTAATTGAGATATATTGATAATGTAAAAAATTTTATATTATTATTTAATTAAAATTTTTTATTTATATGATCATTTAAATAATAGATAATTATATCAAATTTTTTTATTAATATAATAATATATAATTAAATATTTATATAAAAAAATTTTATACTGAAAATATATTTAAATTAAATCATTAAAAATTAACTTGCAATAAGCATACCGGGTAATGATCACATTCCATGCCTCATTTCATAAAACAATAATTATTTTGTACATTAAGCATGATTTTTTCTTTTTTTTTCAGAAATTTCAACTCGATTTGAGTAATTTAATTTCAAGTTCGCAAGCAGAGCAGCCGTGGTGGTTTGTGCTTTGATGTTCTCTCTCTCTTCCTCTTCGTACGTCCTTCCGGTGCGCCACTCTTGGACCATTTCAATAGCAAACTCTGGCGAATCAACACGCTGAAGAATCGCGATCGTGAACGCATGACTCAGGTTGTAGTTCGTATGGAAGCTAAGCGAAGTCGGTACCTACTTCTTCTTATTCTTCTTCTTCCATTCACCTGTTTTTATTTTTTAAGGTATTAGAGTAGAAACTACTGATAAGTGACTAGCTTAATTGGATTTAGGACCTCAACTAACATGCGTTGCATAATTTATGTGTGAAACTCTTTTGAAACCGAATTCTGGCACTATCGGTGATAACAATTAGAACCAACTTAAAATATCCAATTGATTGTATAGAAGAATTTCTGGTTCTGGCTTTTCAGCATATGGCAAGTTTATTTTATTTATTTATTTACATTTTTGGATTCCAATGATATCGTCTATTTCAAACGTGTTGAACACTTGACATTGCACTTGACACTCTCAGATAAAACTTGGAATGGAATTGTTGAGAAGTTAGCTATGTAGTCTCAGCTGTAGCACAGTGAGTGATAAGTTTAACCCTTCATTCTCTTCTCTGCTCTGCTTTTATAAGTGTTCAACAAGATTATAGCCACAAGTGAAAATTAAGAAAAGATTTATCGACAGAGTTTTATAGAGAAAATAAGCATTAAAGTAGTGAATTCTCTTCGTTTAATGCAGAAAAAGTCAGAGAAAAACGTGGTTGTGGAATACATACCATTTAGCATAGTGTTGGTCTTTTAAGCCACCAACCTGAACACATAGCTTAGGAGCTGACCACCTCAGTAGATTACTTGGTGATCAATTTGTATGTGTGGGATACGAGCCACCTTGTACCATTCCTTCCCTTTCTTGGGTTTAAGCCTGGTAGTCAACAATGGGCATTCCCGGACACAAAGATGTTTCAGGGAGGAAGGAAGCCCTTGATTGGGCAAGGACCGAAGCGTGTCACAGCAATGAATTTCAAGTGTCTGAAGAGCATTCAGGTGTTGAAAACCCTTGTAGTCCAGCTTCTTGAGACTTTGCATAGTGCTTATCCGCAGAGAGTTGATATTGCAAGGAAGCAGCTTCTCCTCTGGAAATGATTCCACGCCCATGCATCCACCTTCCAGCTCAAAATGATTGAGAGACTCAAGAGTGTCCAACCCCCAATCCTTTTGTGGTATAAGTTTGTCACAATAAGCTATGGAGAGTAAAGTCAAACTTGAAGGCAAACCCCCAAATGGGAAAGATTCAATCTCTGGACATCTATGTAAAAATAATGTCTTGAGGGATGTGAGAGAGTTCATAGCATTGGGCAATTTGTTAAGATTCTTGCAATTGGAAAGGAAAATGGATGCTAGATTTGGAGTACGTAGTCCTTCGTCTGGGAATGACCTCAATCTTGGGCAATCTCTAATCTCTAAAGACTCAAGTGATGCAAGATGACCCCCAAACTCCCTGGTAACATAAAGCGATTGAAGATTGGGACAATCCCATATACAAAGAATTTTGAGTTCAGAGAACAAATTTAAGGTCAAGGTAGTGAGAGAATCACAGCTACTCCCTATGAACAAATGGTGGAGGAAGGCAAGCTTCTTTCTTGATTCTGCAGATGGGAGAAATTCCAATCTTCTGCAGTTACGTATGTAAAGTGTTATCAAGGAACCAGGGTAAAGGAGGGATCTAAGAGAAGAACAGCTAATCAGATACAACTCCTTAAGAGTAGTTATTCCTCCTAGTAAATCATCAGGAAGGGCCTCTAAGGATTCACACCCTTCAATTTTTAGGCTGTGCATCTTGAGCGGCAATGACTTCAATTGTGATACAGTTGAAACCCTTAGTATTTCAAAGGATGATCTTTGGTCATCTAAATCTTCTTTGGATAAAGTTTCTACCTTGACAGGAGCTGTTGTGGTCGGTGTATCAGCAAGAGCAGGGACAGCTGCATGTCTGGTGATTGGAGTATCAGCTTTAGCTGTTGAAGATTGTGGGTCTGTTTGCTGTTTAGTTTTGGGAATATTAGCTTCAACTTGATGACTGAGGATGCCAAAGGAAGTTTCCTTTAGTTTTGGGATCCTTGTTGCATCTGAAGATGAAGAATCAAGCGGAAATCTGCTTCCTGTGGATTCAGTTTCCATAATTGCTTGGTGAGCAATTTCTTCAATCTCACCTAAAGAAGAGCCAATAGTGTACTTAGTGCTTGGAAAACCAGAGTAGGATTGTGGGGTGATTTCCTGTACTTCTTCTGAAATTTTAACCCGGCGCAAGGATGGTTGTGAGTGGGTTTTAACTACATTTCTCATCAAAATTTCATTGCTTTCATGCACAAACACTTCACACGTATCAGATACTTTGGGAAGTGGAGCCACAAGGTCATAGCATCCAAAAATCTCCAACTTCTCCAAAGAAAGAAGTTGCTTAGGCAAATCTCTCACTAGCTTGGGACACCGTATTATATAAAGCTCAATGAGACCAGGGAATTCAATGCCTTCTAATATATTCCATTCTTTCCATTCTGACATATCCTGAAACTGTAATCTCTCTAAAGATTGAAATGGCTTTCGTGAAGCAGTCACCACCCCATAAAACTCAAGGCCTATGGAACTTACTTTGGTGAACCCTTCAATAAAGAGGTCTTTAAGAAATGGCAGCAGCCCCAGTGTTGGCAATGAATGGCAATTTTCACAGTGGCGGAGATCTACTAACTGTAAAGCCCAGTAAGATGTATCTCCCAACCAATTTGGGAATCTTGCACCGCTGTAGTATTCAACTGTTAGTCTTTTTAAGTCTGTGTGTGGTTCTAGATTCTCAAGCACTTCCATTTCATTCCCATTGCTATCATTGCCATTGCCCCATTGAAGCATAAGTTCATCAAGGCTCTTTTTTTCTTTCAGTTTGGCATCTGATGCATCCTTAGCATAGGCCACATTATGCAAACTTGAAAGAGTCAGTGTTTTGAGATTGGACAGCCCTGCTAAATTTCCAAATCTTGGCCCATTTTTGGAAACAATGAAGTCTGTCAATGTCCGGAGACTTGTCAATTTATGCATTTCCAAAGGCATCTCCTGCAAGCCGCTATCTCTGACATCAAGGTAACGCAAGTTTACCAAATTGCATATCCTCCTAGGGAAACTTGTGAGTGAAGTGCAGTTTGTCAACATAAGTGTCTGCAAATTATGCAGATCACAAATGGAATCTGGCAGTGTCTGTAATGCAGTGTGAGAAAGGTCAAGGTAACAAAGATGACTCAGTCTTCCAATTGAAGCAGGCAAGTCAGTGATATCATAGTGAGATAAAGAGAGGACCCGGAAGACCTGTGGATTCACCTTCATAATTAGACGCTCCAGCAGCAAAGGGTCAAACCACCTAGGTGCCCGTTCAAGTGGCAAATATACTGGCAAAATGGTTCTTGACAATTCTCCATGTCTATAAAATGATAACTCTGGAAATTCCTCTTTGCTTCTAGAATAGGACAAATGGTGCTTGCATGATTCTCCAAACACGTAGGTTGCCAAGTCATGAACCATATTATGCATTATAAAACTAACACCAGAACCAAAGGGTTGCAAAAATGACCTCATGATTAGATAACCAAAGTACTCATCACCAATATCTTCCATGCTTTTACTATTGGATTTAGAGTCAGAGTTTTTCAGAAAGCCTTGGGCCATCCACAAGAGGACCACCTCCTTCTGCTTGAACTCGTAACCCTTTGGAAATAATGACAAATAAGCAAAGCACTGTTTAAGCTGTGCAGGGAGATCGAGATAGCACAGTACTAGAAATGAAGGAATGGGGAGATTCACATCACCTGCATCCAACAATTCGCTCCTCAATATCTCAACCCATTGATTGATATATAGCTTATCTTGCAAGAGGCTTCCTATCATTTTTGCAGCCAAGGGAAGGTTTCCCAATTTGTTGACGATTTCTTTGCCAACTGCTGCTAGTTCCGGATGTTCATGAAGGTCCATCTGCCCAAAAGCATGCACCAAAAAGATTGACCAGGAATTATCTATTGACAGCAACCCCAGATGCACGGTATGACTAGCAGGTATCATTAGCAGATTTGGATTGTCATGGGGACTGGACGTTAGGATTATGGTGCTTCCTCTTGCTGCAGATTCAAAGGAAGCAATTAGCTTGCTCCAGTTGTGTAAGCCATCATCAATCCTGATATCATCCAACACCAGCAGAAATTTCTTCCCATGAAATCTTTCCTGCAATCTCTTCCATAATACATCAAAATCATCGCCAGGAACAAACTCCTCAGTGACTGCCTCAAGAATCTTCTTTGCCATGAAGTTAGCAGTGGCTTTGTAGGGCACAGTGATCCAAGCTCTAAGTTCAAAAGACTCCCTCACCTTGTGGTTGAAATAGACAACATCAGCCAAGGCAGTCTTACCCGCCCCAGCTTTTCCCACTATGTTAATCACCTTGATATGTTCACTCTCACCAGTTGATATTAGGTTTTCCAATATAGACTTCTCTTCTTCATCTCTTCCATAGAAGTAATTTTTGGGATAGTTGCCATAGAAATAGTTATCCAACACAGCAGAAGATGAAGGCAAGCCTTGCAGAGATTCCCTCCAAGTAGCACGCTCTGTTAAGCCAAGGACATCCTTCTTTTTGACCAGAGCTTCTAAGCTCTCGAGGGTGTCACGGATTCGAGCCTTGATATACTTGTCTGGCTTCTTTGTTGTTGTGATGGCCCTGAGGAACTGCCGTCCCTGCGGGTGCAAAGACTTGATGGTGGCCATGATTTGCAACAGAAGCTCCTCTAAATGGTAGAAAGCATGTTGCAGTTCATTTAACCACCCCTTCGCTGCTTGTGCGTTGCCTCCTTCTGTGAACTGCTTCTGCTCGGCGTCATCCACGAGAGCATCAAGGATCAGCAATGTAGCCATGAGCTTGCGCTGATATCTGTGTGGTTTCATCATGAAAGGTTTGGTTTGAGAGGATGTAGAAAAGGTTGTCCGTTAAATCATGAAGGAAAGCAGAGAGCAAGGCTCTACCCATCGTTGAAACTTAGAAACTGCAAATGCTGAAAATTGGCTTCTATTCTTTCTTTCTTTGTTTTGTTCAGAGTTCAGAAAATATCTTAGGAGAACAATGTGGCAATGCAGAGAGTGCAAGAAGGAGGCAGACTTTTCTTACGTTTACTTACTGCAGTAACGGAATAAGTCATTAGTTTACTAATAACATTTTTTTATTAAGTTTCTAAAATTCAAAATTATGGCGTCACATTATAATTTAAAGCTTTTCAAACACTAGGTCAAACAAACATGCTATTAAGTAAGTTGGTTATTAAAGAGACGTGCAATAAGAGGCTGGATCCTTGTTTAGGTGGGCTCCACTAGTGTGAAAAAGTCGTATCTCAGGTAGAACCGTTTCTTGCTTAGTCTATTACATTGAGTAGAACTCAGCTTGTCCTATCATATTAAAGACGTATTCTTAGTACTCAGGACTCACACGATCAATAAAAGCATAATACATTTATCAAAGATAAAAGGTATAATACTTGAATGGTATGACCACATATGTCTTTAGATTAGTTAAATGAAAAAATTTATATTAAACCTTCATTATTGAATGCAGTTTTCACATTTGGTGCACCAAATAGTGATTGCCCTTCATGTCTCATTTTTCAAAATAGTCATCAATGTTATATTAAATATGACTTTTTATTTTAAAAAATTAAGCCGGTAATTTAACCTTATTTTTTGTTACGATAAACTAATTTAGATTTGAAACATGATACAAGAGTATATTATATATAAAAAAGTTTCATCTTAAACAAGTTCTATAAATAAGGCATGATTATATCAAATAAAATAATTAAGGCATATTTTTTTCATAATTTTTAATTTGTTAATTAAATTATAATATGATTTAATGCTGGCTTTTTTCATTTCAATTCATATAAACAAATATTAGCTTTATTTAACTGACAATTTATCTACATTCTAATATTAAATTTATTTATTGATTACTTATAAGTAAATTATTCATTACATTAATGTTATGGTTTAGTGAATAAATATACAAACTTAAAATATATCTTTCGCACCAATGGTGAATTTCCCAATTTTAATGGAATAGATGTAAGCATATTAATATTCGGCTTCCTGGGCTTGTTTACCGCCCTTATCACTTAAAATGGGAGGACTGGGCAATTGAGCTAAATTCAATCACCAGTATATGAATTCCCCCTGAATACGTTAAAATAGTAAATTGGAAAAAAATAATAATAAATAATACTCACATTAGATTATTTCAAGTGGTTCATCATTCGTTTCCTTTGAGTGAGATAGTGGTATAGACAAGTAGAAAAATAATTCAGTATTAACATGGACTTTTATATACATAACTTTCAATAAGCCAGTGAACTTTGTGATAAAAATTTGTCACTACATGAATGTATTTTGAACATGCAGTGAAATACTGAGTCTTCACCTGACATATCTTATTAATGCAGGTGATCTAGTCTGCAATGACTACGGAGGGTATGCGAGAAACCAGGCTCCAGAATTACCCTCTCACACAGCTCTTTTAACAATGGGCATGCTCTGATGGTAAGACAAGAAAGGGAGTGGACTAGTCTGTTTAAAGGTAGAGATGCTAGCTTATCACAAGCTGTAATCTTCAGAAATTCAAAAGCTGGCACGATTGATGAATTCTTGAGGTAAACCAACCAACGAATTCCTACTGGTAGTATCGTATTGATGAGTTTCTCCTTCTAGTTTTTCAGCATATAATCCTATTGTTTTATGAGTCTTGGCAAAAGCTTCTGCTCTGCTACCATTTCTCAACAAGCTAAGTTATCCACCTCATGAATTCTGAAGCACCTTTATTTTTTCGGATTCCAATGACATGGTCCTTTTCAAACAAGATGACACTTAACACTACTTAACACTCTACACATGACACCTACAGAGAACTTCGAATAGGGTTACGGAAAGGTTAGATGTATAGTCTGAGTTTGTAATACAGTTAGTGATAAGTTTACTCATTCTCTTCTCTCCTTTATAAATGCTCAACAAGGTTAGAGCTACAAGTGAAAGTTAATAAAATATTTGTTTACAGAATTTTATAGAGAAAATGAGCATTAGAATAAGAGATTTTTTTTTTGGGGATAAAAAGCATTAAAATAAGAGAATAATTTTCATATATTGACAATTTAAAATAATTTTACACTGTCAACTGATAGAAATAAAAAGAAATTGGACGACAGTGTAAAATTATTTTACATAGTTAGTGCATGAAAATTAGTCTCTTAAAATAATGAATTCTCTTAGTTTGTAAAAAAAAATTCATAGAAAAATAAGAGCGGGTACAGAATATATAACATTCAGAGTAGTGTTGGTGTTTTTAGCCACCAACCTGAATGGCACTGACAACCTCAAAAGAGTACTTGGTGATCAATTTGGATGTGTGGGATACGAGCCAACTTGTGCCATTCCTTCCCTGTCTTGGGTTTAAGCCTTGGAGTCAACAATGGGCATTCCTAGTCACAAAGATTATTTAGGGACGAAGGAAGCCCTTGATGAGGCAAGGACCGAAGCATGTCACAGCAATGAATTTCATGTGTCTGAAGAGCATTCAGGTGTTGAAACTCCTTGTGGTCTAGCTTCTTGAGACTCTACAGTGTGCTTCTCTATAGATAGTTGATGTTGCAAGGAAGCAGCATCTCCTTTGGAAATGATTCCATGCCTATGCATCCACCTTCTAGCTCAAAATGATTGAGAGACTCAAGAGTGTCCAACCCCCAATCCTTTTGTGGAGTAAGTTTGTCACAATAAGCTATGGAGAGTAAAGTTAAACTTGATGGCAAGCCCCCAAATGGGAAGGGATGTGTTACATTACTCCCATTTAACTTTGGGAGTAACTTAGTCCCTTTAAAAAGGTTAGAAAGCATACCAAGATAATATTGCTAAATGGGTGTCACATATTTTTTCTTTGCAAATACACCCACAAAATACAGTTCTTCTTCCCCACCTGCTTGGGGTCTTCAACTGCTGATCTCTAATGATGTCAAGCAACTTTACAATATTGGGCGCTCCACAAAGATTCTGCAAAATTTTGATTTCCCTCTTGATCTTCTTCTTCTTCACGAGCTTTAGGATCTTGATTATGCATTTTTCGTTATCGGTGCAGTGAACACCCTCAAACTCCTCACTGTATTTCCCTCTTTCCACCTTCCTCAGTGTTAAAATAAACCCCCGTTGGAGCCTCCTCCTCTACCGATGACTCCGCCTCCTCCAACCACAGCAGCAGCTCCTCCTCCGTCCACCACCGCTGTTCTCGAAGCCTTAGCCGCTTCTCCTTCTTTGATACTCATTTCCATTTTGCACAAAACAGAGGCTTTGCATGTATTAAAAATCAGATTTTGAACTATATGAACAACTTCTTTGTGCCCATGAAGTAGGAGTGTAACTGTAGGGATGGTTTGATGGAGATCTGGTTGGTTGAGGTGTGAACACGAAGGAGAGGGCTAGCGAGGGTTCGGGCGGAAGATGCAGGCGGCGAGATGGATGACCGACTTGTGGCGGCGCTTAGACGCGGCTTGCCGGCGTGCGGAGGTGTTTCGTGGGGACGATGAGGGCAATGATGTTTCTTTGGGCGACGAAGATGCCGAAGTGTGGTGTAGGGCTAGGTGGAGCAATTTGCTGTCGTGGCCGGTGTCAGTGGCTCTGGACTTGCAGTGATGGTGGCCGCGGTGACTAGAGTTGTAGCGGTGGCCAATCAAAATCCAATCAAAAAGCTGCTTTTTTTTTTCTCCCTTTTGCCATTGACACTCATACTGGGGAAAGGGAAAGGCTTTGGTTTGCAAATAATAAAAAGAAAGACTCTTTTAGCAATTTTATTTTACATTTTAAAGAGTAGGACTAAGTTACTCCCAATTACTCCCAAACTTAATTGGGAGTAACGTAACATGAGCCAATGGGAAAGATTCAATCTCTGGACATCTATGTAAAAATAATCTCTTGAGGGATGTGAGAGAGTTCATAGCATTCGGCAATTTGTTTAAGATTCTTGCAATTGGAAAGGAAAATGGATTCTAGATTTGGAGTATGCAGTCCTTCGACTGTGAAAGACCTCAAATTTGGGCAATCTCTAATCTCTAAAGACTCCAGTGACACAAGATCACGTGTAAACTCCCTAGTAACATAAAATGACACAAGATTCAGACAATCCCATATGCAAAGAATTTTGAGTTCAGAGAACAAAGTCGAGGTCAAGGTAGTGAGAGAATCACAGCTACTCCCTATGAACAAATGGTGGAGAAAGGCAAGCTTCTTTCTTGATTTTGAAGATGGGAGAAATTCGAATGTTCTGCAGTTACGTATGTAAAGTGTTGTCAAAGAACCAGGGTGAGGAAAGGATCTAAGAGAAGAACAACAGATCAGATACAACTCTTTAGGAGTAGTTATTCCTCCTACTCCTAGTAAATCATCTGGAAGGACCTCTAAGGATTCACACCCTTCAATTTTTAGGCTCTGCAGCTTGGATGGTAATGATTTTAATTGTGATACAGTTGAAACCTTTAATACTTCAAAAGATGATCGCTGATCATCTAAAGCTTCTTTGGATAAAGTTTCTACCTTGACAGGAGCTGTTGTGGTAGGTGTATCAGTAAGAGGAAGGACAGTTGCTTCCGTGGTGATTGGAATATCAGCTTTAGCCATTAAAGATTGTGTGCCTGTTTGCTGTTCAATTTTGGGAATATCAGCTTCAACTTGATGACTGTGGATGTCAGAGGAAGTTTCCTTTAGTTTTGGGATCCTTATTGTATCTGAAGATGAATCAAGTGGCAAGCTGCTTCCTGTGGATTTGGTTTCCATCTTTGCTTCATGAGCAATTTCGTCAACCTCGCTTAAAGAAGAAGAGTCAATAGTGTCCTGAAAGCTTGAAAAATCAGAGTAGGATAGTGGCGTGACTTCATGTGCTTCTTCTGAAATTGTAAGCCAGTCAACGGGATGGTTGTGAGTGACTTCTAACAACACTAGAAAATCACATACCTTCCATCCATATCAGCTGGTGGCTTTCTCCAAAGCCCCTCCATCTCTTCTCTCTCTTCATTTTGCCAATTAGACATTCTCTCTGAGAATTTGGACCCTTTTTCATGCCCCATTTGAGACTTCTGTTCCTGCTGCTCTCTTCTTATCGATTTACTCCCGGAGGAATTTACTGATTTAGCATGATCTCCTCCAACCTCGCCCTCGTCTGATATCTCCAACAAGCTAATATAACCTTTATGCTTTGCTGCAAACAAATGGAAACAAAGTGGGAACCATAATAAGAAATCAGAATATCCATCCCCTTTCCATGCTTTTGTTCTTCAAATACAAAAGATGCTAACTTCACTAAATCACATGATTGCCATATTATGCACGAAGTTGGTACCTTTTATTTATGAATTGATTAAAAACCAAATAAAAAGGTATAAGCTTTTTTCCTATTCACGAAAACTGAGATGAACAAGGTAAATTTTTATCCAAAATATTCCCTCATGAGCATGTCTTAACACACATCAAAATGGAAAGGCACAAGTTTGGATTAGCTTAATTTGTATTCAAAATAACCTATAATTATAATCAAAATCTTACTAAGATAGCTCTGGAAAAAACGATCTTTTCTTGAAAATTAATAGCCAAGCATGCACTAAAAGTCTAAAACAAGCCACAACTTGAACATGTAAGAAGGAGAGGAAGAATCTGAAAAAGGGGTACCTCGAAGGACAGCACCACAACCACCACATTTAAGGACAGAGTAATCAGCAAGCACGGGGAGGAGCATTTGACACTTGGGGCACCGCCCAAACCGCACCTTGGCTGAGTCCTCCATTGCTGAGAGACACACAAAGGCACACCGCACAGCAAAGGGACTCTAACCAAACACCATCACCAAACAAACAACATTTACAAACCAAAGTGAAAGGCTTGGCCTATCAGAAACAACAACAACAACGTTGTTTGAAAATTAAGTCACCAAAATCTATCACTAATTCAAAGTTGACTGTTTACGTTTGGTTCCCAACTTTTTGTCTCATTTTTATCCTTATAATTAATTTATGAGTTTAATTTACAATTTTAAATTATTTGATTTGCAATTTTTTTTGGAGTAAATAAGTAACTTAACGTTCACGACGCTACGTTGGGTTTCGCATACAAGATAGATACTGTACTTTTTTTTTTTCGCTTTCAATAAGAATTCCAGCTTCAAGACTAAGTTGTTATAATTTTCTATGAGTTCATTCCTCTTCTCACTTTTATTCAATTTTCATGAACTTCTAAAGGCTCTCATCGCATATAGTTTTCTGTTTTTCTTCTATTTTTACAAGGCAATAATATAACATAATTATATTAAAAAGACTATAATAAATCACATAATAACTGTTAATTGAGTTCTGAAAATTAAATTAAAAAACGAATTCACATGAAAAGTTATAATTCATAAATATCAGAAAATAAAATAAAAACTAATATTATTCTATTTAACAATAAAGTAAAATAATCCATCATGCTATTGATACAATTATCCGTTAATTTATAAATGTTATCTTGCATTAGGTATACCGAATAGTGATCACATTATTGCCTCATTTCATAAAATAATCATTGTTGTGTATATTAAACATGACGGAAATTTTAACTCTACACGCGCGCGTGCGCACACACACACACATATAGTGATTGCTAACCTCTACATTTTCATATGAAGATTAGCAATCTCCACATTTTGGTTTAGACAAAAATGTCCATACTCCTCTTTTGTTAATCAACTTATAACTATGAGTAACTTTGTAATTTTATTTTATCCACATTAATTGCTATTTTAGTTTTTTCTGTTACTTAATTAATATTCTCTCTCCATAATCTCTCACACCTAAATAATAATTTTTTTCTTTTTTTTTCTTTCCTAAATATTTTTTTTTCAATTTTACTCTTTTCTAAATAGTTATTTTAAATATATACATATAAAAAGTAATAAGGAATTAGAAAATAATTATTTGATTGTATATTTAATTTATTTGATTGTAATCTAAACGTTATCAAACTTTCAATTTAAAATAATTATTTGATTTATATTTTTTTTTACATCAACTTTTTGGTTAAATTTAATTTTGTAAATTTTGAAGTCTCAAGTTTACAAAATTTATTTAACTGCAATCTCAACATTATCGATACTTCTAATTTAAAATAATTATTTGATTGTATATTTATTTTTTCACAACAAATTTTTGTCAAATTTAATTTTGTAAATTTGATTTTAATAAAATTGGTTTAGGAAAACTTGAGATTTGTAAATTTTGTAAAAAAAATTAAATTTGACAAAAAGTTGATGTGAAAAGAATAAATACAGTCAAATGACTATTTTCTAATTCCTTATCATTTTATGTATATATTTGAAATAATTATTTAGGAAAGAGAAAATAGAAAAAATCATTATTTAAGTGAGAGAAATAATGGAGAGAGAATATTAATTAGGTGAGAAAAAAAAAGTTAAAGTGACAATAAATGTAGATAAAAAATTACAAAAGTATCCATAGCTATAAGTTGACTAACAAAAGAAAGATGTGAACTTTTTTTATCTAAAACAAAATATAGAGGTTACCTTCAGGTTAGGAATTCCCTATATATATATATATATATATATATGGAAACATAACCTCAAGATTTAGTTCGCCAATTTTATTTTATTTTTTTACCATTTCAATTCAAATAACTAAATATTGAATTTATTTAAATAATTATCTACCTGTATTCTAATACATCCTTTTATGGGTTACTTATAAATAAATTATTGATAAAATTAATTTTATATTTATTTATTTTTTTGGTACACAAACTTCAAATATATTTTTCACACCAATTGTAAATTTCCCAGTGTTAAATGAACAGATGTAAGTATATTGATATTATGCTCAAATCGCCTTGTTTATTTACCACCCTTATCACTTTTTGCTCAACCTGCTAAATTCAACTTACTTGTTTTTGAATTCCACCTGAACACGTTAAAACAATAAACGGACAAAAAATAAATAAATAATTCTGAATTTACATGAATTTTTATAAACAAAACCTTCAATGAAGCAGTGAAGTTTGTGATAAAAAGTTACATTACTATATGAATGCATGTGATCTAGTCCTCAATGACTCTGAAGGGTATGCGAGAAATCAGGCACCAGTATTCCCCACTTTCCCTCTCACACAGCTCCTTTAACAATGGGCATGCTCTGATGGTAAGATGAGAAAGGGAGTGGACTAGTCTGTCTAAAGGTAGACATGCAAGCTTATCACAAGCCTTAATCTTCAGAATTTTCAGAGATGCTAGGTACTGAACTCCTGTGTGGTCCAGTGAAGTGAGACTAGGAAGTCCGCTGATATGAAGAGAAGTCAGTGATGTCATTGCATGCAAGCCCCATGCAGTCTCAGGTGAGAGCTCAGCACATTTGCTGATAGAAAGTGACTCAAGTTTGGGAGCAGGCAACCCTCCTTCAGGAAAGAAAACCAATTTGGAGCAGTCCTTCAGTTTTAGCTTTTGAAGATATGGGAGACTGTTTGGAGCAGATGCAAGCATGTGGAGATTGCTACAGTCTTGTACACGAAGAACTTCAAGCTTGGTGAAGAGGGATAATGGAAAGAAGATGAGAGAATCACAGCAACATTTTAAGTGCAATCTCTTAAGAGCAGAATGGTATTGACACTCTTGCACCAAACTTGAAGGATGGAACAATTGTAAATTCCTGCACTCATAGATCTCTAGTGATCTTAGAGTACTTGGTAGGCCATCTCCAGGGATGGTGACCAGAGATGAGCAATTGCTTATGGTCATGGTTTCAAGACATTTATTTCCCAGCATCATTTGCTCGGACAGTGAAACCAGTGCATCACAACCAGTTAGCTCAAATTCTCTCAATTTTGGAACCCATGGCAATGAGTCAGTGAGAGATTGACATGCTGTGATCACTAATTTATCCAAGGAAGGAAGTTGATCTGGTAATTTTCTGGTCAATTTAGGACAACTCTTTATGTGAAGCTCTTGAAGCAAAGGGAATCTTGCACCTTGTTCAAGTTCGCTGGTTGACCACTCTTCCCAGTTGGGCATGTCCTCAAACTTCATGATCTTCAAGGATTTGAATGGCTCAATTACATTCCCATAGAATTCCAGACCCACCTTCTGTAGAGCATTCATCCTTTCTATATAGAGTTCCCTGAGGGAGGGAAGTTGTCCAAGCGATGGCAATGATAAGCAACTTTCGCAGTCTGCAAGATGTAGAAACACCATACTAAGGAATACAGAGCTTCCCAACCAATTTGGCAACTTATTTCCACCAAAATTTTGAATTTTAAGCCTTTTCACACTATGATGCGGCTCTAGCTTATCAAGTACGTCAGCTTCATTGTGTACATTACGAGTTGTCGTTGTCCAATTGAATTCCAACTCGTAAAGATATTTTGCTTCTCAACTGTTCATTGGAAGCTTCCTTTGCATCAGCTAGATTCTGCAGGTTCACAATTGAAAGTGCTCCATGAAGTTCTGAAAGCTCCCCCAGCTCACTTATTTTGGATCCCCCACCACTGCTCAAAACGAAACTAGTCAACACTTGAAGAGATTTCAGTCTACCAAAATTTGCCGGCATCTCAACCACACTGCTACCACTAATATCAAGATGGCGCAAATTGACAAGTCTGAACATGTTTGCTGGTAACTTGCTGAGACGATGACAACCTGACAAAATCAGTGTCTCCAAGTTATATAGAGTGCTGATTGAATCAGGCAGACGCTCAATTGTAGTGTAAGCAAGATCCAAGTACCGTAGATGCATCAATTTTCCAATTGAATCCGGCAACTTGGTAATTGGATAATAGGATAGAGAGAGTACACGCAGGCGTTTCAATTTTGGTAATAGAATTGAAACCATACTAGTAATTGAAGATGCGCTGCCAAAGGGTGAGAATCTGAATGGTAGGAAGGTCCTCAATTGCTGGAGTTCAGAGAAGGACTCAAATTTTTCAGGGGCATGATATATGCCTTGTAAATATGATAAATGACGAGTCCAACTTGTAGTTTTGCTTGGATTATTATCCTCGAGCTTGTAACAGAAATCTCCTGCAACACACTGTGCTAAGTCATTGATAAGGTCATGCATCATGAAGCGTGACTTGTGGTGAGTTGACTGATGAAAGAATGACCTAGATAGTAACTCTTGAAAGCATTCATCACCTACATCTTCTATTCGCTTCTCTGGTTCTGGCTGTGGCAGGATACCTTCAGCCATCCATAAATAGATCAAGTCCCACTTTTTGATTTCATAGCCTTTAGGAAATATGGAACAATATGTAAAACATCGCTTTAACTGTGAAGGTAGATGACTGTAGCTCAATCTTAAAGCAGGAAGTATGCTACTCTTACCACTTGTTAACTCCCATATCTGACTGCTGGATACATTTTCCCATTCCTCAGCATCCTCTTTACAACGTAGAAGACTCCCCAGTGTTTTTGCCGCTAGAGGGAGGCCATTGCACTTTTTCACTATTTTTTGGCCAATTTGTGCTAAGAAAGGATACTCATCCGGGTTCCCAGATTTGAATGCATGACTTGAGAATAACTTCCATGCATCTTCATGAGATAGAAGCGAAAGGGAATGAGTTAAATCAGCACGAATTGCCATTGCAACACTTTGACTACGCGTGGTGACAATAATTCTACTTCCCCAGCATCCTGATAAAAAAGGCCTTTGGAAGATGTCCCAGTCAAGAAAGTTTTCATTCCAAAACCCATCCAAAACAAGCAGAAACCTTTGTCTTGTCAATATATCCTTAAGCTTGATTTGGAGTACATTCAAGTCTGTGATGTTAGAATACCACAAAGTGAATGACTCAAAAACTTTCTTGGAAATTTCACACACATCTGATGTCTCTGAAATGGAGGTCCATGATCTTAATTGAAAATGGTTCCTCACCCTTATGTCATTGTACAAAATTTGAGCAAGAGTGGTCTTACCCATCCCTCCCATCCCAACAATTGCAGCCACAGGCACCCCCTCTCCATTTGAGTCTCCTGATAACAGAAAATCAATAATCTTCTCCCTATCATCATTTCTGCCATAAACTCGATTTTCATCCACCAAAGAAGTTGTGGCTGAAGCTAATGCGAGTGATCTACCAATACCACCTTCCTTAAGACCAAGAAGATCTTTGTGTTCTATTATAGATTTCAACCTCTCAACTATCCTTTGAACTTTTGATTTAACTCTTTCAGCAAAAGGATTGAGAGAAGAAGCATAATCTCTTACCTGATCCAAGGTGGTGTGAAGCCCAGAATCCATCTCGTCTAGTAAGGCTTTAGTGACAATCTCATCCAAGATATCATCAGCATCATAGGCAGCATTTTTAAGCCTATCAACCCATTCCTTCACCAATGGATCAACGAACTGTTTCTCCTCAGCATCACTGAGCACTGTGGTAACTGACAGCAAGAGCATCTTCAACTTTTCTAGAAGTGCCTCATCAAGATGGTTGCCCTGGAAGAACTCTATAAGCTCACGACGAGCTATCCTATCCAACAGCACTTGCACGAAGGCAGAGATGAACGAACCAAGCCAATCAACCATGATGCTGTGAATATCCTGTAACAAGGTGAAAACTGTAAAGTGAAAGAAATGTTGTGAGTGATGGCCGGTGTTTTAGAACACTCTGCTGCTTTGTTGAGACATATAGGAAAAGGACTAATTAAAAGGCTTCAGTATAATTTAGTGCATGTGACTGACTTCGCTTTGGAGCACTTGGCTTAGGGGATCTTTCTCATTCAATTGCAGCTTGCAATGAAAGAGGTTGGTAGAGGTGTTCTGGACCCATCAACCAAAAGATAAAACATAAAAATGTGTTTCGCACCAACGTTGGTTTGTTTAGGACGAGGCAGAAGTTTCAAATGTTCAACGACAAACGGAGTAACGTTTTTCTCGTGGAGCCCTTATCTGTCATCCATGACCATCGTGCTAGCTAAAATGTAATAATTATTTGGAATCTTTGTGTCGCAAGTAGTAGGAAAGCATTGCCAGCCGGACTTTGGGAAGAAAAAGGTGGATTTGTTTGAACAAAGTAGCTAAAAATGTAATAATTATATTCTGCGGTGCCATGGCTTTACATACAAAGTGCATGGCTGCTGTGGGGACAAATAGAATTTTTCACGTGGCTTTAGCTAAGTTAAAGAGATGCTGAAATGTATACTATTATTGTTATTGTGTCCAAAAATGCTGATGTGGGGACAAAAATTTGCGTCAAATAAATTTTAATACGTCAATTCCTTTTCCCAAAACTGCATTCTCAGTGATCTGCATCGTGCCCGAGAAGCTGCCTGAGCGCGTTCCGAGACAGCAAATTAAAATAAGAGTTCTTTTTTTTTTTTTTTTTTTTCCTTGGATAAAAAATTTTAAAATAAAAGAACAATTTTTATGCATTAATAATTTAAAATAATTTAATATTATTATTTAATAAAAATTAAAAGCATTATTAATATGATCTATTTCTACCTAACTACCATCTTAACATGGCAATTTATATAATTTTTATTAAATGATAGTTTAAAATTATTTTATATACTCAATATATAAAAATTAATCTCTTAAAATAATAAATTCTCTTAATTTGTTGAAAAAAGAAATTTCTTAGACAAATAAGAGCGGGTACAGAATATATATAACATTTAGAGTAGTGTCGGGGTTTTAAGCCACCAACCCGCCTAGCTTAGGCACTGACCACCTCAAAAGAGTACTTGGTGATCAATTTGGATGTGTGGGATACGAGCCAACTTGTGCCATTCCTTCCCCGTCTTGGGTTTAAGCCTTCGAGTTAATAATGGGCATTCCTGGACGCAAAGATGATTTAGGGAGGAAGGAAGCCCTTGATCAGGCAAGGACCGAAGCACGTCACAGCAATGAATTTCAAGTGTCTGAAGAGCATTCAGGTGTTGAAACCCCTTGAAGTCCAGCTTCTTGAGACACTGCAGTGTGCTTATCCGCAAAGAGTTGATGTTGCAAGGAAGCAGCTTCTCCTCTGGAAATGACTCCAGGCCTATGCATCCACCTTCTAGCTTAAAATGATTGAGAGACTCAAGAGTGTCCAACCCCCAATCCTTTTGTGGGGTAAGTTTGTCACAAGAAGCTATGGAGAGTAAAGTTAAACTCGATGGCAAGCCCCCATATGGGAAAGATTCAATCTCTGGACATCTATGTAAAAATAATGTCTTGAGGGATGTGAGAGAGTTCATAGCATTGGGCAATTTGTTAAGATTCTTGCAATTGGAAAGGAAAATGGATTCTAGATTTGGAGTATGCAGTCCTTCGTCCGGGAAAGACCTCAAACTTGGGCAATCTCTAATCTCTAAAGACTCAAGTGGTGCACGATCACCTGTGAACCCCGCAGTAACATAAAATGACACAAGATTGAGACAATCCCATATACAAAGAATTTTGAGTTCAGAGAACAGAGTCAAGGTCAAGGTAGTGAGAGAATCACAGCTACTGATGGAGAAAGGCAAGCTTCTTTCTTGTTTCCAAAGATGGGAGAAATTCCAATCTTCTGCAGTTACGTATGTAAAGTGTTGTCAAGGAACCAGGGTAAGGGAAGGATCTAAGAGAAGAACAATTGATCAGATACAACTCTTTAAGATTAGTTATTCCTCCTAGTAAATCATCTGGAAGGACCTCTAAGGATTCACACCCTTCAATTTTTAGGCTCTGCAGCTTGGATGGTAATGATTTTAATTGTGATACAGTTGAAACCTTTAATACTTCAAAAGATGATCGCTGATCATCCAAATCTTCTTTGGATAAAGTTTCTACCTTGACAGGAGCTGTTGCGGTAGGTGTGTCAGTGAGAGGAAGGACAGCTGCGTCTGTGGTGATTGGAATATCAGCTTTAGCCATTAAAGATTGTGTGCCTGTTTGCTGTTCAATTTTGGGAATATCAGCTTCAACTTGATGACTGTGGATGTCAGAGGAAGTTTCCTTTAGTTTTGGGATCCTTATTGCATCTGAAGATGAATCAAGTGGCAATCTGCTTCCTGTGGATTTGGTTTCCATCTTTGCTTCATGAGCAATTTCGTCAACCCCGCTTAAAGAAGAAGAGTCAATAGTGTCCTGAAAGCTTGAAAAATCAGAGTAGGATACTGGCGTGACTTCACGTGCTTCTGCTGAAATTGTAAACGAGTCCTTAAAGCTTGAAAAATCAGAGTAGGATAGTGGCGTGATTTCACGTGCTTCTTCTGAAATTGTAACCCAGTGCAAAAGGATGGTTGTGAGTGCTAGAATAGCTATTTGGAGTTCCCTCATCAGGATTATTAAGTGGAAAATCACATACCTTCCATATCAGCCGGTGGCTTTCTCCAAAACGCCTCCATCTCATCTATCTCTTCATTGTGCCAATTAGACATTCTCTTTGTGAATTTGGACCCTTTTTCATGCCCCATTTGAGACTTCTGTTCCCGCTGCTCTCTTCCTATTGGTGTACTCCCCGAGGAAGTTCCTGATTTAGCATCATTTCCTTCAACCTCTCCCTCATCTGATATCTCCAACAACCTATTATAACCTTTATGCTTTGCTGCAAACAAATGGAAACAAAGTGGGAGCCATAATAGAAATCAGAATATCCAACCCCTTTCCATGCTTTTGTTCTTCAAGTACAATCCTAACTTCACTAAATCATATGATTGCTATATTATGCACGAAGTTGGTACCTCTTATTTATGGATTAATTAAAAACCAAATAAAAAGGTATAAGCTTTCTTCCTAATCACGAACACCAAAATGTATAAGGTAAATTTTGATCCAAAATTTTGCCTCATGAGCATGTCTTAACACACATCAAAATGGAGCCACAAGATTGGATTAGCTAAATTTGTATTCAAAATAACCTACAATTATAATCAAAATCTTACTAAGATAGCTTTGGGAAGAAAGATCTTTTCTTGAATATTAATAACCAAGCATGCAAGTCTAAAACAAGTCACAACTTGAACATGTAAGAAGGAGAGGAATCTGAAAAAGGGATACCTTGAAGAACAGCACCACAACCACCACATTTAAAGACAGAGTAATCAGCAAGCACGAGGAGTAGAGTTTGACACTTGGGGCACCGCTGCAACCGCATCTTGGCTGAGTCCTCCATTGCTGAGGCCTGAGAGACACACAAAGGTACACCGCACAACAAATGGACTCTAACCAGTCACCATCACCAAACAAACAAAGACTTACAAACCAGAAGTGAAGGCTTGGCTTATCAGAAAAATCAACAACGTTTGAAAATGAAGTGACCACGGTTGTGAGAAAAATCTATCATTAATATCTATCACTAATTCAAAGGCGACTGTTTATGTCTGGTTTCCAACTTTTTGTCTCATTTTTATCCTTATAAGTAATTCATTTATTTATTTTACAATTTGAAATAATTTGTTTTGCAATTTTTGTTGGAGTAAATATGCAACTTAACGTTCGCGACGCTTCGTTGAGTTTTGCATGCAAGGCATACTAGACATTTTTTTTTTACTCTTTCAATAAAAATTCCAGCTTCAAGACTAAGTTGTTATAATTCTTTATGAGTCCATTCCTCTTCTCACTTTTATTCAATTTTCATCAACTTTTAAAGGCTCTCATTGCAGATAATTTCTTTTTTTGCTTCTAATTTTATAAGACAATAGTATAACATATAATTATATTAAAAAGACTATAATAAATCACATAATAACTACCGTTAATTGAGTTCTGAAAATTAAATTAAAAAATGAATTCATATGAAAAGTTATGATTCATAAAAATGAGAAAATAAAATAAAAAACTAATATTATTCAATTTAACAATAAAGGAAAATAAACCATCATGCTACTAATACAATTATCCTTTAATTTATAAAAGTTATCTTGCATTAGGTATTCCGAATAGTGATCACATTATTAAGATAAACTATTATTTTATAAAAGTTATGTTGCATCAGGTATACCGAATAGTGGCCACGTTATTAAGATAAACTATTATTAAATTTGAGTATACTAAACATGACACATAAGTGTGTGTGTGTGTGTGCTTAAACGAGTTACGTAAATGAGTAACAATTTTTTTATTTTTAAAAATCATCTGAACTGCAATTAAGACTCGACATATTTTAATGGAAACATAACCTCATGATTTAGTTCACCAATTTTCTTTTATCATTTCAATTCACTTAACCAAGTATTGAATTTATTTACACAATAATCTATCTGTATTCTAATATATCATACTATTGGTTACTTATAAGTAAATTATTGATAAAATTGATTTTATATTTAGTAATTATATATACAAACTTCAAATATATTTTTTCACACCAATGGCAAATTTCCCAGTGTTAAATGAACAAATGTAAGTATATAAATGTTATGCTCAAATCGCCTTGTTTATTTACCATCCTTATCACTTACAATTGCTCAACCTGCTAAATTCAACCACTTGTTTTTGAATTCCACCTGAACACGTTAAAACAGTAAACGGACAAAAAATAAATAAATAATTCTGAATTGACATGAACTATATTATAAACATAAACTTCAATAAAGCAGTGAACTTTGTGATAAAAAGTTACATTACTACATGTGATCTAGTCTTCAATGACTGTGAAGGGTATGCGAGAAACCAGGCTCGAGTATTCCCCACTATCCCTCTCACACAGCTCCTTCAACAATGGGCATGCTCTGATGGTAAGATGAGAAAGGGAGTGGACTAGTCTGTCTAAAGGTAGAGATGCTAGCTTATCACAAGCTTTAATCTTCAGAATTTTGAGAGAGGATAGGTACTGAATTCCTGTGTGCTCTAGTGAAGGGAGACTTGGAAATCCACTGATATGAAGAGAAGTCAGTGACGTCATTGCCTGCAGACCCCATGCAGTCTCACATGAGAGCTCAGCACATTTGCTGATAGAAAGTGACTCAAGTTTGGGAGTAGGCAACCCTCCTTCAGGAAACAAAACCAGTTTGGAGCAGTCCTTCAATTTCAGTTTTCGAAGATATGGGAGACTATTTGGAGTAGATGGAATCATCTGGAGATTGCCACAGTCTTGTACACGAAGAACTTCAAGCTTGGTGAAGAGGGATAATGGAAAGGAGATGAGAGAATCACAGCAACATTTCAAGTGTAATCTCTCAAGAGCAGGATAGTAGTGAGACTCTTGCACCAAACATGGATGATGGAACAGTTGTAAATTCCTGCACTCATAGATCTCAAGTGATCTTAGAGTACTTGGTAGACCATCTTTAGGGATGGTGACTAGAGATGAGCAATTACTTATGGTCATGGTTTCAAGACATTCATTTCCCTGCATCATTTGCTCAGGCAATGAAACCAATGCATCGCAACCAGTTAGCTCAAATTCTCTCAATTTTGGAACCCGTGGCAATGAGTCTGTGAGAGATTGACATGCTGTGATCACTAATTTATCCAAGGAAGGAAGTTGGTCTGGTAATTTTCTGGTCAACTTTGGACAACTCTTTATGTGAAGCTCTTGAAGCAAAGGGAATCTCTCACCTTGTTCAAGTTCACTGGTTGACCACTCTTCCAAGTTGGCCATGTCCTCAAACTTCATGATCTTCAAGGATTTGAATGGCTCAATTACATTCCCACAGAACTCCGGACCCAACTTCTGTAGACCTTTCATCCTTTCTATATAGAGTTCCCTGAGGGAGGGAAGTTGTCCAAGTGATGGCAATGACAGGCAACTTTCGCAGTCTGCAAGATGTAGAAACACCATACTAGAGAATGCAGAGCTCCCCAACCAATTTGGCAACTTATTTCCACCAAAATTTTGAATTTTAAGCCTTTTCACACCTAGATGCGGCTCTAGCTTATCTAGTACATCAGCTTCACTCTGTACATTATGAGTTGTAGTTGTCCAATTGAATTCCAACTCAGGAAGATATTTCTTGCTCCTCAACTGGGCATTGGAAGCTTCCTTTGCATCAGCTACATTCTGCAGGTTCACAATTGAAAGTGCTCCATGAAGTTCTGAAAGCTCCCCTAACTCACCAATTTTGGATCCTTCGCCACCGCCAACAACAAAATTAGTCAACACTTGAAGGGATTTTAGTCTACCAAACTTTGTTGGCATCTCAATCACACTGCTTCCACTAATATCAAGATGGCGCAAATTGAGAAGTCTGAACATGTTTGCTGGTAACTTCCTGAGACGAAGACAACCTGACAAAATCAGTGTCTCCAAGTTATACAAAGTGCTGACAGAATCAGGCAGATGCTCAATTGCAGTGTCAGCAAGATCCAAGTACCGTAGATGCATCAAGTTTCCAACTGAATCTGGCAACTTGGTAATTGGATAATAGGACAGAGAGAGCACACGCAGGCGCTTCAATTTTGGCAATAGTATTGAAACCATACTAGTAATTAAAGATGTGCTGCCAAAGGGTGAGAATCTGAATGGTAGGAAGGTCCTCAGTTGCTGGAATTCAGAGAAGGACTCAAATTTTTCAGGAGCGTCATATATGCCTTGTAAATATGATAAATGACGAGCCCCACTTGTAGTTTTGCGTGGATTATTATCCTCTAGCTTGTAACAGAAATCTCCTGCAACACACTGTGCCAAGTCATTGATAAGGTCATGCATCATAAAGCGTGACTTGTGGTGAGTTGACTGATGAAAGAATGACCTAGATAGTAACTCTTGAAAGCATTCATCACCTACGTCTTCCATTCGCTTCTCTGGTTCTGGCTGTGGCAGGATGCCTTCAGCCATCCATAGATAGATCAAGTCCCACTTTTTGATTTCATAGCCTTTAGGGAATATGGAACAATACGTAAAGCATCGCTTTAACTGCGAAGGTAGATGACTGTAGCTCAATCTTAAAGCAGGAAGTATGCTACTCTTACCACTTGGTAACTCCCATATCTGACTGTTGGATACATTTTCCCATTCCTCAGCATCCTCCTTACAATGTAGAAGACTCCCTAGTGTTTTTGCGGCTAGAGGGAGGCCATTGCACTTTTTCACTATTTTCTGGCCAATTTGTGCTAAGAGAGGATACTCATCCAGGTTCCCAGATTTGAATGCATGACTTGAGAATAACTTCCATGCATCTTCATGAGATAGAAGCGAGAGGGAATGAGTTAAATCAGCACGAATTGCCATTGCAACACTTTGACTACGTGTGGTGACAATAATTCTACTTCCCCAGCTTCCTGATAGAAAAGGCCTTTGGAAGATGTCCCAGTCAAGAAAGTTTTCATTCCAAAACCCATCCAAAACAAGCAGAAACCTTCGTCTTGTCAATATATCCTTAAGCTTGATTTGGAGTACATTCAAGTCTGTGATGTTAGAATACCACAAAGTGAACGACTCGAAAACTTTCTTGGTTATTTCACACACATCTGATGTCTCTGAAATAGAGGTCCATGATCCTAATTGAAAATGGTTCTTCACCCGTTTGTCATTGTACAAAATCTGAGCAAGAGTGGTCTTACCTAACCCTCCCATCCCAACAATTGCGACCACAGGCACCCCTTCTCCATTTGACTCTCCTGATAGCAGAATATCAACAATCTTCTCCCTATCCTCATTTCTGCCATACACTCTATGTTCATCCACCAAAGAAGTTGTGGCTGAAGCAAATGATAGTGATCTAGTACCGATACCACCTTCCTTAAGACCAAGAAGATCTTTATGCTCTATTATAGATTTCAACCTCTCAACTATCCTATCAACTTTTGATTTAACTCTTTCAGCAAATGGATTGAGAGAAGAAGCATAATCTCTTACCTGGTCCAAGGTGGTGTGAAACCCAGAATCCATCTTGTCTAGCAAGGCTTTAGTGACAATCTCATCCAAGATATCATCAGCATCATAAGCAGCAGTTTTAAGCCTATCAACCCATTCCTTCACCATTGGATCAATGAACTGTTTCTCCTCAGCATCACTGAGCACTGCAGTAACTGATAGCAAGAGCATCTTCAACTTCTCTAGTAGCGCCTCATCAAGATGGTTGCCCCGGAAGAACTCTATGAGTTCACGACAAGCTATCCTATCCAACAGCACTTGCAGGAAGGCAGAAAGGAATGAACCAAGCATATCAACCATGATGCTGTGATCCTTTTACAACGTGAAAATGAACAGTGAAAGAAATGTAAAGATTGGTGTCTGGTGTTCAGAATTCCCTGCTTTGTTGAGACATAAAGGAAAAGGATAAAAGGCTTCAGTGTTTAGAGTAGTTGACTTGAGCTTTGGGGAAGTTGACTAAGGATCTTTCCTACTCAGTTGCAGTGAAACAAGCTGGTAAATGTGTTCAGGACCCACGATGGTTTGTTTAGGACGTGGCAAAAGTTCGAACTTTCAACGAAAAAAGGAGTAATGTTCCTGTTGAAGGAGAGAAGACTTTTTTAATTTTTAGAAGCTTGATAGAGGAGTAGTCAATGCGTGGCAATGATGTCCTTTCACAATCACGTTCCACCCCCTCTTTTATTTTACAGAATAATTCTAAGTCTTCATAATTACTTTTTCTCATAATTTAAAAAAATGTTCAATGTTTTTTTAATGTTTTATGTTTTAAGATATCGACGGTGGTTAACTTTTATTTATGATGTTGCTTATTAAGTAAAAATGATGGTATTTATTAGCTTCTAGTATGTAGCAAAATTTTTATTTATATTACATTCACACAAAACCCCGAATGCAAGGAAAACTAGAACTAAAGAAATGAATCCAGGGCTATGGGCCAAGGGAAAACATACTTATTCTCTATTATAGGATTTTCCAGTAAGTTTATCACTTGATTATATAAGGAATTTGACTGGGGCAGCCTTTGAAGTGAATACAAGTATAGTAAATAGCTGTATTAATTTATCGAATGTACTTACTTGTATTTCATGCGAGCATAGGAATTAATAACTTTTAAACGGATCATGCCTCCTAGGCTTTAATTTTTTATTGTCCAAGCATAGTTGCAGCAGAAATTAAGGAAGCACAAGACAGTTCAACTGCAACACTCATTAGAATTGACAAATATTATAAACATATAAGCTTGCAAATTTTCACATGTTCAAGTAACATATGAAGGAAATCCATCCCAGTTTTGACTTCTGATTGAGTGAAACCATTATACATTTAGCCTTTGGAGTCCCTAAATAATACAATACAAATTGATTTGTCAGACTCATACGACCCAGAACCAAGCTATAACAGACCCAGCAGCCAGTCCAACAACTAAGAATAGTACACTCACAATCCCTGCAGTCTCCGCATGCTGCAACTTTACAATTTTAGGAGCCAAAATCATCAACACACTGGTTAGGTAGCCATTAGTAAGCCCTAGCAGGCAAGTCAGTATTGTCACCGGAATCTCGGTCCGGAAGAATTTGGGGCCGTGCAAGCACCCTAAGAAGAGAGGGAAGAACAACAATCTTGCTATGCAACTAGCTACAGCAATGTTCCCATTCTCTAGGAGGTACACTGCAGTCAGACACTTGCCAACAAGATCAAACACATTATAGCCAGCAATGAGGAGAACCGGATACCAATCCTTAAGAAGTAGAGAGTGCACATCCTCTGTAATGTAACCAGGAAATATTGCGAGAGTCACAACATATATGAGCACAATGCCAAATCCATACCACTTGATTCTTCCCACAACATCCCATACAGTTGACCTCCACGCAGATCCAGTCAAGGGACCGTTGTCTTCATCCTCAGTGATAGCCTGAATCTTAAGTTCATTGTAGTACTTCATGACAGGAAGTCTGTGCACTATGTTGTAGAAAACCATGCATATGAACAAAAATACAATTGATACAGAAAAGTAGAGATTTGCACTCTTTCGCAGGCCGGAGGCATCTTGTGAGTAAACAGCTTTTGTGAAAATCCTCAGGACAGAAACAAGTACCCCTGAAGTCAAAACATACATAACCATCTATCCTCCTCCTTAAGTTCAATAGATAATGGAACATATCAAGGATTCCTCTCAAATTATTTTGCACAGAAGCCTAAAAACAGTATATTAATGCTTCGGATTTAGGGGACAAGAAACTATACTCATGAAAAAGAAAAATCATATCAAAATGAACTCTGCTCATACCAAGCTCCATTTCATCCGTTCAATTATTATTTATTACCTTATAATTAATAAAAAGTTAAAAACATAAATGCTTAGGCAAACAAGATAACCTGGGATGCCGAAGTACTAAAAATCACATATCTAGGCAAACTTAGCATTAAATTGCATAAACATCTAACATTCACATGCATATAATAAGATAGCAGAATAAGAAAACATTATTGCTATGCACCATTCAGCATTCATCACATCAACTATGCAGCTGTCATTGTCTCCGACATGCAACAAATGCTGAATTTATACAAAGTAACAACTTTTTGCTTATTCTGGAAACAACCGAGAATTTCTCGTATACAACACATGAATGTCATGTTAAAATTCACCAAGTCTATAGGTACATACGTTACATACACCTGACACACAACCATCTCAGACGAAGTGGAAAGCGACTTAAACCATGGTTTGAAGCCCAAAATCAAGTCAAAATTTAACACAAACGTGATTTTTTCTAAACATGTTAATAGCGTGTTTGATTCTGCTTTTGTAGAATTGATTCTAGATAGAATTGATTTTGTTAAAATTGATTTAAGGGTATGCACCCAAACAACTCAAAAAATTGCAAGAATCAATTCTTGTCCAGTAAAATCAATTTCGGAAGCACCTAACGTGCAACCAAACACAGGCTAAAATGACTTAAAACTCAGCCTACTTCCTTCAATCCACGTTCGGCTGATGGTTTGGACTCACCCCACACTCAAACAAACAAACTCAAAACAGTGAATAAGAATGCCAAATAACCATCACACATCACACACAAATCAAACAATGCAT
The DNA here is from genome assembly GCA_031439585.1 of Pterocarpus macrocarpus. NCBI lineage: Eukaryota > Viridiplantae > Streptophyta > Magnoliopsida > Fabales > Fabaceae > Pterocarpus > Pterocarpus macrocarpus. The sequence continues at coordinate 71,473,458 of CM062522.1, forward strand.
CTACCAAACCAACACCAGCTTCCCCACATCAACACAACCACAAAGCCTCAATCTTTACACAAAATCCCGAAACCGCACGTGAAAAAATTAATCGAAAATAGTAACCACGTGACAACAAACAAAATAATAATAATAAAAAAAGACACAATTTACCGTACCAGAACCAGCAGTGCCAGCAATGACAGCTTGCATGTACCTCTCCGGCAACTCACCAGCAGACCCAACAATGGATCCCTGAACCAACGCATCAGCCACACCCGAAAGCGCAACCGCCGCGACCGTAACGTAAAACCCGTCGTACAACCCGACCCGACCCTTAATGTAAAACGCGTCGAGGAGCGGAACCACGAGCAGCGACACCACGAACAGGCCCAGGCCCACGTTGATCCGGACGCATGCGTCGGACTTGTGGCTGTAGAGGATGATAATGAAGAGGCCCACCAGGCCCACTAGCATGTAGACGACGGCGAAGACGCGGTCAACGCTGGCGTCGGGGTAGAGGTAGGAGAAGTAATCGACGGCTGTGATGAACGCGTTCCATGGGAGGAGGTACCCGAATCCGAGGGCGAAGTAGATGATGTAGGCTAAGTGGTATGTGTCTTGTGGCGGGGTTTTGATGGTGGTGGTTGATGGGTGGAGGAGGGAGGATTCTGGGTCGTGGTCGTGGTCGGGTTCTCCGGTGAAGCCCATTTTTTGGATTCGGGTTCGGGTTGTTGGGGTTTGGGTTGGGAGTGGGTGCAGTGGGCGTTGTTTTGTTGTTCAGCGAAGATTGCTTTTTTTGAAAAAAAATTATTGTTTGGGGGTATAATGGGAGACACCCACTGGCACTTTTACGTCCAACACGGCGGGTTGTTTTCACACACACGTTATTGTCCTGAAGTTTTCGATTTATAGAGATTTATTTTAGGATTTAATTAGTAGCAAGGTTGGATAGGTTCAAGAGATTCGCCACTTGTGTCTTTTAAATAACTTTTTATATATTTGTGTTTTGTAGGCGCAAAAAATAACATTAAGAAAATTTTTATTTTCATAAAAAGTTGATTCAAGTTAAACTAGATTAGGATGCTAATAATTTAGACCATAAAAGTGATTAATTTTAATAGAATAATAATGTAAAGTATTTAATATAGTCAATTAATTGTAAAATATTATATTTATGATTCTTTATATAATTATGAGTCAAATTTTTTTATGTGATAAAAGTTAAATATTTTTAATAATATAATTAAATATTATTATTTTTAAAATAATTATTATATATAATTAAATAATTATACAAAGATCTTATACAGTTTAATTTATATACACTGATAGTATAAATTTTTTTTTATAATATCATTCAATCATATACTGTCATATAAGTAAATATAAATGATCTTTACCTCAATTACTTTCATATAAATAAAAAATTTTGATTGAATTATAATGTAAAAAAATTTTATATTATTAATATATAAAAATTAAATCCAATCTTTTTATATTAATAATATATTAAAATTAAATTCTTAAAAAAATCTATCTAAAAAAAACTTTTATATTAACGGCACATGCAGGTGATATCTATTTTTTATATTTTGGTGGTAAGAGTCATTGTTTTTCAATTTTGTTGTCGGTGAATAATTGGCATGAAATTATGCTGGTTTCACTTAATACTCCCTCTTTATTTTCTTTACCAGATCTGTCTGCTAGTTACTCATGTACAGGCACGTTAATTAAAAGGTGTCTAAGTACGTTGCTGGGAGGAAAAATTCCTATAATAGGAAATTTTCCTTATTCTCGTACGTACTTAAATTAATAAGTTAATCTAAATTTGATAAATGAATCTGTTCAAAATAGTTGTTTTTTCAAGAAAGAAATCTACCTATATAGTATATTCCAGATAATAACTTTATTTAATTTTTATTTTTTATGTGCAACTTTTATTTTAGCTGTAATAAAAATAATCAAGATTATATATATATAAAGAACTTATTTTATCAATATCTGTTATGTTACATTCTGTGTTTAAGTTGTGTTTCTTTTGATGATATCTAATTTTAAAAGCCATTTTTTGTTGTGTTATATAAGGCTTAATAATATAAATTCATAATATATTACTGATTTTTATCATAGTATATTATATAATAAAATAAATATATATAATCTATCTATTTTCATATAATATTTATGAAAAATATTTATCAGATTTTACGAGACTTGATAAAATTGTATTTCTAATACAACTTATATCATACCTTTTTTACGGGAACTTATATTATACTATTAAATTTTGTATTAGCAAATTTTATATTATCCAAAGATAAACTATAATTTTGTAATTTTCCCACATAAATGGTCATTTTCGCATAATTATAAAATAGTAAAAAAAATTATTGAAAATTTTATTAGAATGAGTTGATATTATTGCTGAGTGGTGTTGTGTCACGTTGACTAATCTAACAGTTCACTAATCTTTAACAGCTTTAGCTTCAAAAATCTCTAACAGTTTTTATTAAATTTCAATTAGTGGTGTATATTTATCATGTTGACTGGTTTAACAGTTACTTTGAATTTTTTTACAGATTATGAGTACATTTTATCAGTTTCTTCAACTGTGAATCATTAATCATTCCTGTTCTTCTTGCCCCAAAAAATAATAATAATAATGATAATAATTCCTGTTCTTCCACAACTTTTAATGAGTGCTGTATATTTATCACGTTGACTGGTCTAACAGTTACTTCGATTTTTTTTTTATGAAATTTACTTTGATTTAAAAAAAAAAAAGAATTATAAGTAGCACATTTTATCAATTTTTTGAAATCACGCCTGTTCTTCCATAACTGTGAACCTCTCCATGGGCGGGAGAATGAATGTTTGTTAATTGGAAAAATGAAGATTCGATACGATTGAGATGGGGTGTGCAGACTGACAGTAACGACCGGATTTAATAATTTTAATACAACTTAAGTGTAAAATATTTTATATTGTTAGTTGATTATACCTTATAAAATATAATTAAACAATCGTATAAAAATATTTTATATTAAAAAATATTAAAATATTAAAATTAAATATCTTAATGTATTAAAATAATATTCTCAATTGTTAAATTTAATTTAAAATTAAATAATATTTTTAATTTAAGGTAATGATTTAAATGGTTAAACAATACATATTTTATGCTCTTATTAACTTAAAATATAGTTTTTCAAAAAAAAAAAATTCATACGAAATTCATCAAATGAAAAGTTGTGTTCATATCGGACAAATTAAATGTTTTCAATTAGAGAACGTGGATCTTTATCTAATATACATTTGTTTTTGACGTTATACATCTTATTAATAATTCCTTTTAATCTGATTTAATTATCACTTGAATAAGATATATGGAAATTAAAAAATCTAAAATTATGATTTATTTATAAATTTTTTTTATCAAAATATCTTTACTTTATTTTCTATATTTAATTTATATCACTAGTTAATATCACATTATATTTTCAATTATCTATAAATTGTTAAAAGGGAATTATTGTCATTCGTTTATGTCTATTACTTCCCTTTTATAAATTCTTTATTAATATTTGAGAATAATATGTGTTATAAAAAAAAATTAAAAATGACTGATAAATTAAGTGGGTTCGCAAATATGAAATGTATGTATGATTATCCTACTTCTGTTATTAATTATATATAATTGTTTCTTTTGTTGACAACTAAAACTAAACATTGCTATTGGCTAACTGATTATCGATGATTTATAGTTCCCTCGACATGTGATGTGAGTTTAACTCATATATATTTAAGCCTATCATCTCACAATGAAATACAACTAAGTAAAACCTATCAAACCTTCACTGCTGCATTATATTATTTATTTTTTATTTTATAGTTTTAAAAAGTCAATAAGAGATTGACCTCAGCATTACTAGTGTCATTTTCGAGTGCAAAATAAATCACAATAAAACTTTTAAAGGAAAATTGTGTTAAAAAAAAAAAGAACAGTTCTACTAAAAAAAAAAAAATCCGTAACGTGTGAAAGACGAGTTATGTGAGTAATAAAAATATCTTTTGAGGTACTCAACTTTTGAATCACGATAAATCTTCCTGTTTTATAAAGTACTGTATACAAAATAAGAGAAAAAAAAAAAAGGTCATCAAAATAAAGGTTTTGAAATTTTATTTAGTTAAAATTTCGTTTATTGAAGCTGAAAGATACTTCAATGGCACGTTTCGTGGACTTCACCCTCGCAAACCATTCTCTTGACAGTTTGAAGGTAAAATATCATGGCACAAAACGACAAAGAACAGTCAGAAATCGCGGCACGCAATATGTTAAGAGAAACCTTCACGTTAAGCTATCTTTCTTTTATTCTCAATCCCCAAACCCAAATAATCTTTACACTCAACCAAACTGAAAAATATATTTTCTTCGGTCAATTATCTTTTATCTATCACTATCATATATGATTTTTCTTTATTCTAACAAAATTTCGGAAATAAACGAAGTATTAAATATCTACAAAACCTGATATAGAAACAATGTTATACCTACACACATGAAATGAAATATCTTGAGTTCGAGTAAATGTTGGCGGAGGCTATGCTTTGTTTGGGGCAAATAACATGTCAGGTTTTTAATATGAAAAAGGGAATATAATTTCCATTATCATCTCAAGTTAATTCAAGTGATAAGAGTTAAAAAAATTAAGTGAAAATTGATTGCTGTAATTTTGAAAAGATTAAAAAGATATAGACTAAAAATTATTTTATTTAATTTATTCAAATGTACATGTAATTATACTATATTACTATTATATATATTCTTTAGTGCTAAGAAGTTCAGAATATAAGTTATCTTATTTTACAATTAGATTACGCAAATAACTTATAAATAAAAGGTTTTAACAAGTAATTTTAGTTTAAAATCTGATAAATATAATTCAATTTGTTATTTCATGATATTTTCACATACTTATAAGTGCGACAATAATTATTGCTTTGAGTATTAAAGCTACCTTTCCTTACAAATATTTTCTTATACTGGCCAGTTCTTAATATCACAAAACTTTTGTCGACATTACGGCTAATCCATTAATTAATATTGTTCGATCTTAATGATTTTGTCATTTCTCATTGACTATCACTACATTAATAAGATTATGTGTAACATAAATTATACATAAGTTTCAAACATTATTAAGTAAATATAATTAGTGAGTTAATGAAGAGCATATGACAACCGACAAGAGGGCATCATAAAAGGGAACGGCTCGTGGGTGTCACTGAGTCATCCATGCCGCGTGATTGGAGGGAGGGACTCTTCTTTTGAAGGCTACTACCGCTTTTTACTTTTAGCTTTCAAATGGAATTTTGTCTCATGGGCGATTGTACTTGTGCTTAATTCTCATAATTACCAAGGAGATAAGTTATCTACTTCAAGATGTCTACTTATGTAATCATATCTAAACTTATACAGTAGTTAAAATTTATCAATTCTTGCAAACTGAACTAATCAATTAACACTCACAAATGTCCTTTATTACGTTAACGTATAAAAGTTTAATTTTGTAAGGTGTAATAAGTTGCTTGCATCATTAATTAATTATATTATTATAGAGTTTAATTGGTATGTATTGACAGTGTAAAATTATTTTACACTGTCAACCAATAGAAATAGAGAAAAGTGAAAAATCGTGGCGGGTCCCTCATTATAATATATAGTTATTTGTGTGAGTTGGCACTTTCTACTATTTCTATTGACTAATAGTGTAAAACTAATTTATATTATCAATATATTTAAATTAAATTTATTATTATATATATATTTTTAATTAATTATCATAAAAATCAAGTATATTTAATAATACAATTATATTAAAAAATTATAATTACGGTACATCAGTTTTTTTTTTTTATATGTCGAGTTAAAGATGTTCACACATGTTTTATAAATAAAAATAATGTTCGCACGGGTTAAAAATGTTACAAGAAGGAGTGGGTAGATCTGGCCCCTCCGTGCAGCGTGCTGGTGGTGGAGGATGTTCCAATTTCAGTTCTACACGTGTTGTTAGGTGTCATATTGTCACTTCTCTACGTGTTGTATCTTTTGGTGTTATCGAATCATTTTCCTCTACACGATATACAGTTTCTATTTTTATTGGCTTAAAAAGGAAGAAGAGCCTTCCAAGCAACGAACAATATTTATTTATGTCGCTGTAGATATTGACCGAATCTCCTTAAAAACACTGCAGCTTACCAAGATTTCAGGGAGAAGCAGATTCTCATGCCACTTCCTTCATTAAATTAAAGGTATTTATGAAAATTTATATAAAAAATTTATGATAGTGGCTACTCTTAAGGTTGAAGAGATAGTCTTTTTCATTGGAATTAAATCATGTATTAAATAAATCCAGATTATTGATGTGTTCATAGTTCAGGATTGCTTTTCTGTTTGGTTCTGTTTGCACGTTTTTTCTTTCCATGCTACACAGAATTTGTTATATTTATCCTTTTCTCTATGATGATCACGAAGAAAGTTTAGTTGAATTTCCACTGAATCACTTGTTGAGTGGCTGGCTAGTGCAGAATTCAGTTGTTGAGTATGGAAATTCTCTTGTATGGCTCCATACCATGCTGTCAAGTGGTGGACACCAAGTGGAAATTGGTTAACAAGAGCTTTAATTCAAGCCAATCAAGGTTTCCCAACTCTGCAAATCATGGAATTCATTGTACCAATACTATACCTAGATGTGGGTCAGTGAGATTTGATGATATGGCTGAGTCTTCCCTAGTGAACCATGAGCAGAAGAGAGATTGCAGGTCACTAAGTGCTCTAGAAGGGTCTAGAAGAATGAATTGCAAGGTCTATAGTGGAAGTTCCGATGGCTATGTGATTGGACGTGAAGAGGATATAACTGATATTTCAGGGATAGAGGAAGCTGCTGCTACTAAGATTCTCATTCCAGGTCTGCCGGATGGGTCAAATGGTGAATCTGGTGCTCCTATAAGTAGTCGTTTTTGGGAATGGAGGCCTAAACTTAATGTACACTATGAAAAGGCTGGGTGTGAAAATGTGGATTCCCCACATGTTCTATTCCTTCCTGGTTTTGGTGTTGGCTCTTTCCATTATGAGAAGCAACTGAAGGATTTGGGCCGTGACAATAGAGTATGGGCACTGGATTTTCTTGGCCAAGGAATGTCCCTAGCTTTTGAAGATCCTGCTCCTCAGAGTAAGGAACGGGCTACATCAAATGGAAATAATACTTCTTCATGGGGTTTTGGAGATGAAGCGGAACCTTGGGCAAGTAAGCTTGTATACTCTATTGATTTGTGGCAAGATCAAGTTCGATACTTCATAGAAGAGGTAAGTGATATATGTGTTTGATAGCAACCAGCTACTTTAGAATTTTCCAACTAAAGGAGACGTATGATTCACTCCTTTAGTAATATCAGATGGATTGTATGTGGACTGTTTTCGTATTTTAATTGGACAAATGATTCATAGCTTTGGGGATTAGCTGTGAAATGATTGCGTGATTAAAGTTATGAGAGAAATCGGTTTTTTGCAGGTCATTGGGGAACCAGTCTATGTTGTGGGGAACTCACTAGGAGGATTTGTTGCATTGTATTTTGCGGCTCGTTACCCCCATTTAGTGAAAGGTGTCACATTGCTTAATGCAACACCTTTTTGGGGATTCCTGCCTAATCCAGTTAAAAATCCAGGACTAGCAAAATTATTTCCATCGGCGGGAACATTTCCCCTACCTTCTAGTATAAGGAGGCTCACAGAGTTGGTGTAAGTAATTGTTTTATTTCTGTCCTTTTTGCAGACATGTTCCAAATTCTACTTATGAACTGCTATGACATTATGTAACCCTCATATTGCCAATGGACGAAGTGTTCTAGTTGGGAAGAGGAAAACAACTTTTTTTTTTCACAAGAATAATCGCAATGTTGGAAATTTTCTGATAGTTGCCCTGTCAATGCATTGATTTTGAGAAAGAAGCCTCTGCAGTTTATATCAACATTATACTGCATTTTAATTATATAATTTTTTTTTTTTTTTAAGGTGGGAGAAAATTAGTGATCCTACAAGCATTGCTGAGGTGCTTAATCAGGTTTACGCAGATCATTCAACAAATGTAGATAACGTGTTCTCACGCATAATTGAAACTACAAGGCATCCTGCGGCGGCAGCATCATTTGCTTCAATTATGTTTGCTCCTCAGGCAGAATTATCTTTCAGTGAAGCGTTATCTAGGTAGACACATTACTACATTTCTAGCCATTGAATTTGAATACCATCTACATTTATGGTTCCAGCTTAAGGATTTTCTGTGTTTCTGCATTCTAGATGTCGAGCAAACAATGTGCCGATCTGCCTCATGTATGGCAAAGAAGATCCATGGGTGAAGCCAATTTGGGGACTCCAGGTTAAGAGGCAAATGCCTGAAGCTCCATATTATCAAATCAGCCCTGCTGGTCACTGCCCTCATGATGAAGTTCCTGAGGTATGCAATCCCTCACTTTTTAGCTTGCAAAATTGGCCTGTAGCACTGAAAGTATATTCCTTTCTCATTTTCTATAGTTTTAAATTGCCGCCGCAACTGTAGTTGTGGATGCAATATTGCTGTTGCGATTTTATTTGCAACTGGATTGCAGCAGTGATTATGACCGCATCAGTTGTGTTTTCCCTCAATTTTTCATAATCGCACTAATCACAATGTGAGTGCAATTTAAAATCCATGTGATTGTCATGAAAAATGATTAATACAAATAATGTCATTGTTTGCAGGTCATAAATTTCTTACTACGTGGGTGGATCAGACACCTAGAGTCTCAGGGCTCTATCTCATTACCACTGCTTGATGACATAGACAGTATGAAATACGCTAATGCTAGGGAGTTAGAATATATTAGAGAAGGTTCAAAAAAATCAGTGACGGTAAGATATTTGGGGTCCAGATTCTCATTGTGGGACAGGATAAGATCTTACATCAATTCTCCCTCCAAGTTAAGGAATTTGGCAGCTAAATCACAATGACGTGGTGAACTATGCTGTCTAAAAAAAAAATGTATATGTTGCATCTGATTACACGCAGTTATTGTAGAATCAGTTGCCCTTGTTGTATGCATAGCAAGTTATCAACCATCACACACTAGTATAGCTTGTCGAATTTTCTTTCCTTTAAAAAACACACACACACACACACAATCTTCTAAAACTTGATAGCATTGGTTTATAGAGTCTAAGATCAGTTGTGTAGGTTCTGATAATAAGCATTTGTAAAATCTCAGTCCGTAAAAGGTTTATGTACCATGTTATATTATCGTTAAACAATGAAGGAACAATGCATACGAAATTAACTGGTAAGTGCACTCTCTTGGTTTTGATCTCAAAGTTCAGCGAGATTGACGCTTAAAGCACTCCTATTTAACACGGGGCTTTTTTTTTTCATCGGGATTGGTGTAAAATCTGAAAGAAACCATCTCATCATAACAAATTACTCTTATTTAAAGCACTTTTCATGTGCTCAAGAGTCAAGATGACACATATGTATGGCGGGGTAAAAATAAAATAAAATATGGTGCATAAGAAATATACATGGCGGCAGAAGGTTTTCCTAATAAGTAATGGTTATGCATATTAATTAAAAGGGTAAATGACGGAAAACACCCTTGAGGCGTGATAAAAATTCACTCCACTCCATTCTTCCTCTAGATTGACACTCCGCCCCAATAATTTTATTTTCAACATCAACAAAACGGAGAATAACAACTAGCATTCAAACACAACCCCATGGCATCGGCCATTAGAATCCCATGCAAGGGTAAAGGAGGCGACAAAGAATAGAGAGCTCCTCGTTGCCATGAAACCCAACTAACCAACTTTGCTAGCCAGTCCACTCCTTGGTTGCCTTCTCTAAGTTTATGGGTGATTGAAACTTGCCACTCCTTAAGTAATAGCTTCTTGATGTCACGTACGAGAAGCCCAATTCCTCTATTATGGATTGGTTGCGCTGGTTTAGTTTTTTGCCGTGGTGATGCTAAAAATTGCTTTTGGTGTGATGTGTACAATGGAATTTGGTTGTTTTGCAAAACAAGATCTATGTTTGATTAACGGAGTGGAGCTAGTCTTCTTTATTTGAATGTATGTTAGCTTTTGTGTGTTGCTCTTGTTACATGTAATAGGTGAGAGGGGTAAAGGTGCGTTCAGGTGGAGTCTTCTTGGGTATGACATATTGACCATATGGATAATTATGATTTGTTTCACGGGCTGTGGGTTTTCATAAATTGGGAGATGAGACATTCTTGGTTTTTGGCTTTGGTTTCACAGGCTGTTTTTAGTGTTTGGTGCATGCTATGTTCCGAAGGTTTTGGTGTTGAGAGGAAGAATTAAAATTTTAAGGATTGGACATGAAGTTGTTTGAAATATGATGCTCTATAGGTGCCATTTCTCTGTTGATGTGGTTCTAGCGTTGGAATGTCAGATTCGAGATGAAATTGTTCCACTGAAGTTCAGGTGTTTGTTGGCATTACTTTTGGATAAGGGATGTGATGTTGGTTTTGATGAATGAATCTTTATTTTTCTGCATCAAGATTTTGACTTCTCAAAGAATTTTCAATGTGCATGCGATTTGGTTTGCTCAAGATGATGTGTCAAAATAAGGATAAATTGGTGTATGTTTTATGACAGCCCATATCTCAGTTAGGAAGCAGCTGCTCATTATTGTTACTGTAGAGAGGATTTTGTAGGTGAAGACTATAGAGCATGAGGTACAGTGATGTTATGCTATGTTTGAAGGCAAAAGTCAATGCAGCTTACTGTAGGGTGTTTCATTTGTAAGTTGTGTGTCTGAGTGTTAGGTCGAGACGCGCCATCTGGTTTTAATAATGGCAAGCCATATTTGCGGAGTTGTTGGTGGCTTCAATAAATTGCGGCGGATTGTCATTTTAGAGTAAGGATGGGGCGGACTGTATTTTCTCCAAATCTCAAGGGTGCTGTCTGTAATTTACTCTAATTAAAATAGAGAAATATTTTTTATACCACTGGTGTAGGTAGACACTTTAGACATCCAGAGATAGAAAAGAGAAAAAAAAAATTGTAAAAGAAAGTGAAAAAAGTGAAATAATTGATGAAAAGAGAAAAGTTGAGAGAGGATATTGAAGTATTAGAGATTTTGATATATATAAATAACATATCTCAATTAAAATACCTTCTTTGCGGAGAAACACCCCTCCAAGAGCCCATCATGGTAAAAGTGAATAGATTAAGGTCACTCCACCCTACAAGTATTTTCCTATTTACACTTTGCCCTTCTTTATTGTTGCCAAAGGTATCTTTTATCGGAGATAATTTTGGTTAAGGTATAGTGGAATATTAAAAAAATATTTTTTAAGTTTGGATTTTAACTATAATTTATTATGAGAGATTAGTTTTTTTTATTGGATCCACTTTCTTTTGGTTTTTTATTTTATGTTTGTTTAGATGTTATTATTTTGATGAAAAAAAATTAATAATTTTTGGTATATTTGGATAAAATTTTTTAATAAGAACACAATTATTAGAAAAATTACAAAATAAATTTTTTTCGAGAAGTTATAATTTTCATTATCTAAAAAAAGGATTTTTTTTATAACATAAAAAATATGTTTAAGAATAAATAAATATATTTTAATATTTTATCTAAATAATAATTTATTTTATATTCAAACATAAAATAATTTTTATTTTTTAAAAAAATCTTTTAAAAAAGATCATTATAATTTTTTTTTTTTGAAAAATTTTAGCTTAATCATCATTGTCTAGAATATATTATGACTTAAATATATTTTTAGTTCTTCTAAATATTTGATTTTCAAGATTTAGTCCCTAAAAATTTTTTTACTTGATTTTGGTCCCTTATTTTTCAGATATTCTAATATTTACTTCACACGATTAAGTCTTTGTTAAATCTTGACAACATGAGATTTTGACATATGTTAATGTTGATTAGATCTTACGTTGCCACGTCAGCACATAACAATACTCCAGTGATGGCAGGGACTAATATTGGTAACATATGAAAAATAAAAGATCAAAATCAAATAAAATTTTTTTTAAAAATCAAATATTTAAAAGGAATAAAAATATATTTAAATCATACCTTCTATTTCAATTAATTTAAATCGAGTTTAGTCTCTCCATTAGTTTTTCTATTCATAATATTTAATATAAAATTTTATTACTTTTTCAAAAAAAGAATAAATGTTGAAGCATTTCCACCAATAAAAGGCTAGTACCTAATGAATAATAATTTAACGTTACCTGCAGAATGTTACTATTTTTAAAGTGAAATTAGTTGTTGAGAAATTGTTTGCAACGGTTCCGCGAAGAACTACCTACTACACGAGAGGATATGCAATGCAACGCAAAATGGTAGATAATGAGAACGTTATATGGGGCATTTCGCTCCATCAAACGCCCGAATCCGAACCCTAATTTATCCAAATCGTGGTCTGCTACCACATCCACATCACGAGTGAAATTCTACGCCAAACCAAAATCAGAGTCTTGGTGCGTTTATCTGATCCTCTCCACCAACCACCCAATCAAAACCTACGTTGGTGTCACAACCAATTTCCCTCGCCGGTAACTTTAATTTTATGATGCTCTGAGCTACACGATACCTGTCTGATATCTTCGATATTCAATTTACTTGTAAACGGATTGTTACCCGTTTGCCTGGGAGCTGAAATTTTTCGTCTTTTTCATTTACGCTTTGTTTTTCTTAATTAGAAGGATCGTGCTTGTGTATCCCTGTTTTGCATTTTTTTGCCCTTTAATAATTACTTAGTAATTATTGTTGGGATTAGATTTCATACTAACGATTTTATGCCTGAAATACTGAGATTCAAATTCAATCTAGTTATGCAAGAATGGTGTTGAGAATTTCAGTGCTTCTGTTCTGTTACTTCTGCATAATATAAAATTTACAAGGATTTGCATGACATGGTAAATTATTACTACATAAATCATTAGTTTCCTATGTGTCATTAACTTGTTCTCATATTCCCATCCAATTTTTGTTCTTTTGATGAAGCTAGTTCTGTCATTTCTTGTAATTTTGCAATGCTGTTGTTTGCAATTTGCCCTGGAGTTGAAGGAATAGAGTAGACATATGATGTGTACTTATCTTAATTGGTGTAGTTTGAAGCAGCATAACGGTGAACTTAAGGGTGGTGCAAAAGCATCCCGTGCCGGAAGGCCATGGATTTGTGCATGCCTCATTTGTGGTTTTACGGACCGAAGTGAAGGTATACATATATCTACTTTTCATGTCCTTTTATTTATATCAAGATACTACATGATTATTTTCGGATTGTTATAAACTATAAGCTCAATTTTCCAGGAGTAAGGAAATTGGTCAATTTTGAAAAATGTTATCAGTTTCTGCCTCTATTCAATAAGACTTTCTGTAGGACTTCTAGAGAGTTGATCAGTTTTTAAGCTTCTGTTATTACAATGGTGTAATGTTATTCAATTTGACACTATGGCTTAATGCAATGAGTTTGGCGAATATAAGTAATGTGCTTCTATTGCCCAAGGGGGTATTTTCCCAGCTGTAGTTATCTGTAGTTAGTTTCTCATTACTTTGCAGTTGATGTATTTTGTTTTGTTTTGTTTTGTTTTTCTTCTCCACTGTAGCTTCTGTGTTTGAATCAAAATGGAAAGCTTTCTCAAGGAGAGCTCCGCGCAAAAATCAAAATGGCAGCGACTCCAAACAGAGTGAAGATCGGTCACTTCCCCTGCTACAACACAGGCAAGCAGCTTTAAATAGAGTGAAAGTCTCTCTTGACTGCACTCACTTAGAAATTAACTGGCATTTAGACCCATCGTGATTCAACTTCCACTATGTATGTGTTTTAATTAAGTAATTGCAAACAATCAAAGCCAAATATTTATTTAATACTAACTGTACCACAGGCATTGATTCATTCTTGTAGTAAAAGGTCTCTGTAATGTATAGCTTGAGAAAGCTTATACTTACAGTCATATAGCAATTAAAGATCATAAAAGTATGATCTATGTAAAATACGTTTGAACCTTTTTCTTTTATCTTCATTAGTTTTTATCAAAACTCTTATTATATATTCTATGTGCCAAATATAAAAACAGAATCATTGAGTATGGATCATGGAACATTATTAATTCAATTTAAACTGATACTTTGCACGAGGTTGATGTACTCCTCGTTCAAATTGTTAGAAAATTAGCACCAAAAAAAAAAGAGCTTGTCATTATATTGGGGCAGAGTTAAAAAAAAAAGACAATTACCTTTTGTTCTAAGATTCAACCAATGTTCAAATGCAAGGCGTGGCCCTTGCATCTGTTTAAAATTTTTTGACAAAAATAGAAAAACTCAGAATGCCGAACTGAGATTCTTGACAACCGCTCCCAAAGCAGCGTACTCGTCAAACGCCATAATATCAATGCGACACCGGATGAACTCCGGCAGGAACAGCCAAAAGCAGGTGACGGCAACAAATCCAACGGTCAACGGCCCCAAGACCAACCTCGGCAACCGCCGCCTGGCAGTGAGTGTCTTCTTCAACGCAATCTCCACTGTCAAGCATAATCCATAGAGCACAAAGAATCACGTCATCCTCAACGTTGGTTCCAACGGTCCCATGCAGTACAATATCAGCTCATGCATTAACCCTGACACCACAAAAGTTGCCAACACTGCTGGCAGTGGGGCCCACCTCGGTCCAACCACATTCATGGCGGTTTTCACGGCAGGCTCGTACATCGTCGGTCGTAGGATGGTGGTGACCATGAGGTTCCACCTTCTGCCCCAGAAGTCTTGGAGTGAAGTCTACAGAAGAGGGTCATTGAACTGTGGTTCCAGCTCAAGCCCCAGCATGGCTCGAGCCAGTGCTGCAACAATGGCTAAGATCAGTTCCAATATGAAATAAATGTGGAAACAGTACATGCCAAGGATGACTTTTGGGTGGATCTGGTCACTGTAATCATATACTTTCATCAATGTAGCCAAAAGAATGGCCTTCATGGCATACTGTAAAAGTGGGGCGTGACCTCTGCTGGGGTTGATGGGAGAGGGGCTTTGTTTGCTTTGGCCATTTGTTTATGGGTTGGTCTCAAAATGTGAACTTTTGGACCCTTGTGATGGATATGGAGGTGGGATTTTGCCATTTTGATGGGCTTGGTTTGATTTCATCTGGGGGGTTTTGGATCTGTGTGGTTGATTTGGAGGTGCGTTTTGTTGGATCTTGATGGGAAAGCATGCAACAGAAACAAAACGTCCTAGAGAGATTGATGGATCAGAGGTCAAAGGGCCCTCATTGAAAGCAAAGAGCAATAGCTTGAAGTTTGCAAGCCATGCAAAGAAGAATCCTGTGGTGCCTCTCAGGTGTACACTAGAGAAGTTGAAAGGAATGAAGAGGTAGAGAGAAATCTTCTTGTTCCCGCAGGTATAAATTTACGGATCCAATAACAGTAGCATAAGGATATGACAACTGAGAGGCTCACCTTGGTGAGATTGATGATATCACCCTCCATAAGTGCTTAATCTATTTGTGAGAACAATGCTAAAGTAAGGATCAAGAAATTGGTGGCGGTTTTGGAGATGAAAGATAGTTTGAGGGAATGAAATTCTCTTCTCCACACGAAGACCCCAAACCCAAACTGTGGACGATGTTTGACCAACAGAAAGTCACGCAGCTAACAAGGGAGTAGATGTTGCCATGTTTGGAAGATGAGTAATGTATTGAGACCTATGGCTTGGATTTGGGTTTGGTGTTAGCTTTTATTTACCAAAGTTTTTGCAGATAATCGGTGTCATTAAGATTGATAGATACCAGGACACATCGAAACGGTCTTGAGTGTTACATTGATATTATGCATTGACCACTGAGGATAGACTTTTGGAATTTTGGAAGTGAAGCTAAAAGTGGACTGGTGACTAATTTTCAAACAGATTGCTTGTGACATTCCAATGAATGCCTTGCTGTATGTGATGGCTCAATTCCTTGATGTTGTTGAAATTTAATAATTGAGGTAACTAATTCGAGGATTCGAGGCTGGTAATATGCATTGAAAGGGACCCTATTAATACGAAGAATTCAATACTTTAGGTGGAAACGACACCTACGGGGAAAATTTATAATAATGTTACAACCATATAAAATATGGATAATTTTATGGAGCACATACACAAAATAATCACATCAGAAATTTGAGTGCATATAGTGTTGGGAGAAATATTACTTCTTTTTTTATCTTTTTTTATTATTCTAAGGAGTTCTTAATAAAACTAAGGAGAATGGGGAAATGATGGGTATGCGGAATCAAAACCCTAATATAATCCCACAATTTCTTGACACAAAAAGAAAAAAAGATGTCACTTGAGTTACAATTGGTTAATATTGGGAGAATTTTCTTCCTTAGAAAGTATAGTCATTTCTTCGGGTAGCAGTTCCCTAAACACTACTATCTTATGCACATGTAATAAATATCTTCAAAACATTAATTTGCATTAGCTATTTGTCTAGAATTTGTAAGATGATAATTTTCATGTTTTTTTTTTATTTTTTGTGGTCGCGGAAAGTTGACAATTTGGAAGCATAAAAAGGTTGGTGGAGTAGGAGAGCCCACGTGGGACAGGTGGGGGTGCCACATAGGTAGATTGCTGGGTGGCTTTCGAGTATGGTAAAGTGCAGTGCCCACATTTTGCCAATTGGGCTGCTAAAGTGGGGTGCCCACTTGCCAATTGGGTTGGTTTGGTTGATGTACAGCACATTGGAAGTCTACTACATTTCGGTGTAGGGCCCATATTGCATCCATAACCTTACATAGCCATGTATATTTTTCATGACCAAGAACAAAAAAGCCATGTATATTTTTCTAAGATGAAATGATAAACTTTGTAGCCTTGGAAAGGTTGGAAAGGCTAAATAAACAAGATACTCAAAAGCGAAGACGGTAGTCAACGAACTATAAGCTCACAAGCCAATAACCTTTTTCCTTTGAGGAAGATAAAACCTCCCCAAACCTTGAAAAAATGGCAATTACATCTTAACTTTTGTTAATTAATCTTCTTTAATTCGAAAATAGGTCTCAATAGCTAATTCGTGCTTAAAAAATTTGCTAACGTTTATAAATTAGGAGTTCTGCGTTTATGTTTAAATCAAGAGTGACGTGAAGATAATGAATTTACTATTAAATATTATTAAGTTTTTTTTTTTAATAATGAATGTTGTAAGTTATTCATTAAGAGGTATTTCATATTTGTTATTGAATTTCTTAATTATTTAAAGAAAAAAGATAAAATACTTTTTGGTTCCAAGCATAGTAAATATTTTATTTTTATTTTTACTTTTTAGCTGATGTTTAAGGACACTTACTAACGTTTCTCGAATTTTAAAGTTAAAGAATAAAGATGGTTAACTGTTAAAATTTGAAGTTGAGTGGTTTGTTTTTACCTTTTAGCTGATGGTTAAGGACATTTATTAACAATTCTCTAATTTTAAGGTACACAATATTTTCTTATGAAAAAATACGTGAAGAGATGCACAAATGTGAAAATGGACAATGAATATATATATATATATAGAGAGAGAGAGAGAGATTAGTGGAATTATGGCAATAAGTACAAAGCTTAGATTAATATACCCATATCGTGAGTAAAGAGCTTGGGGGTTAAAGTTGAGGTTAAATTCGTAGATGGAATACAAGCAGGAAATGCTAGAGAAGAGAATGAGTGGAAGAGGCTAGGATAACATTATGGGAGCTATTCCAAGATGTGGACAGAGTGGAAAAATACTAAACTTTTTTTTTTCTTATAAATACTTTTTTATTGAAGATAATTTTATTTGAGTATTATAAAATATTTAAATATGAGTATTCTTTCAACTAAAATTGGATCCATGATTTGAATTATTCCCGTCACGGCTAAACCGAATTCCAGTTGGCAGGAAAATAATAATATTAAGCTGAGTCAAACATGTGGTAAATTGAATTCTTACTTCTGAGTAGTCAATTATACCCGTTCAGTAATTGCTACCAAATGTATTGCCAAAAAGTCCAAATATATCACAGGCGAGATCAAGTTGGCTTCTGAATTTAATTGAAACCGACTCAATCCGTGAATCTTCTTAATTGCATTTTGCTCTTTGAAGTAACTCCTTAATAATTCATAATTTGACCTCAATTAGAACCACAACAAACACACATTAGGCAACACAATCAGGAAACTCTTTCTTAATTTCTTTGCTTTATCTGTATTAATACACTAATGGTCCCTTCACCCATATGGGATCCTTCCAAAAAGTAGGCCCTCTTTTTTTCTCTTTTTCCCTTATCATCATCTCTGTCTCTACTTTCTAGAGAGAGAGAGAGAGAGAAAAGCACACCAAACAAACTCCATTTAATAATAGATGAAACAAACTGCTGCACATTTTGTAATCCCATATCATAACATTAAAAAAAAAAAAAAAAATAGTAGAGAAAACATCCTTAACACACCCCAAAGACATTTGCTGCCCAAATCTGTGTTCTGCTTTTGTTCTGTTCTGTTCTGTTCTATCATCTTCTACCTTCCGCCCTCCGCCATCCCTTGATTCATTCGTTCCAAAAGCTACAAACTTTGATTGATGGGGTACCTCAATCTCTCTTGTAGAGCCGAATCCGCAGTCTCAACCTCCAATTCTCTATCCCCATCACCATCTTCTTCTTCTTCCTCCAAACAGAACAAGGACAAACCCATCAAGATCCAGCACTTCCACTACAGTGACCTTGAAGCTGCCACCAATGGCTTCTCAGACCGCAAGCTCCTCGGCAAAGGAAGCCATGGCTATGTCTACAAAGCTGTCCTTCGTGGCCGTCCCGTTGCAGTGAAGAGGCCATCAAGGCCTCACAATCTTCCTCCAAAACCACAAGCTTCTTCTTCTTCTTCCTTTGCCTCTGCACCAGAATTTATCACCAACGAGGTTGACAACGAGATCGATATATTGTCCAAAATTCAGAGCCCAAGGTTGGTGAATTTGGTTGGTTTCACGAATGATTCACAAGACAGGCTTTTGGTAGTGGAGTTCATGAGCAATGGTACCCTCTATGATGTTCTTCATTCCTCTAATAGGCCACCAAATTGGGGTAGGAGGGTTCGTTTGGCTTTGCAAACTGCAAAGGCTATTGATACCCTTCATTCCTCAACACCACCTGTGATTCATCGTGATATCAAGTCTGCAAATGTTCTCATTGACCGCAACTACAATGCAAGGTTAGGTGATTTTGGTTTGGCTCTAAGGGGCCACGTTGATGACTATAGACTAAGGTCAACTCCACCTGCTGGTACTATGGGGTATCTTGATCCTTGTTATGTGACTCCTGATAATTTGAGCACTAAGACTGATGTGTTTAGTTTTGGGATTTTGTTGTTGGAGATTATTAGCGGAAGGAAAGCTATTGACATCACATATTCACCACCTTCTATTGTGGATTGGGCTATTCCCCTCATAAAGAAAGGGAAGCTTATGGCTGTTTATGATCCAAGGATTGCACCACCTAAGGATCCGGTTGTGAGGAAGCAGCTGGCAGTGATTGCAGCAAAGTGTGTGAGGTCTTGTAGGGAGAGAAGGCCTTCCATGAAGGAGATTGTGACTTGGCTTTGTGGGTTGTGTAAGTTGGCGCCTCTTCATTCATGGAATGGTTTTAACAACCCTTGCATGATGGTTGAGACTGTGGGGAGGCCAGTTGAGGCAAGGAATGGACAATTGAGTTCAAGACTGGAAGGTGGTGTGCAAGGAGGGAATCTTGATGCCTTGGATGAGAGATTGTCTAAATCTGCAATGAGATATTCAAGGAGAGTGTATTCTGATTTGGGGTTCAGCAGCAACTTGATGGACCTTATGGCTACCACTGAGGAGCCTGAATTTCTAAGAGATGCTGTTGGAGTGGAACATGGTTCCAAATCGGCTGAACATGTTTCTAGCTCAAGGTTTGGCAGTGGAAGATATTTCACAAGAGGCAGGAATCTTGACCGGCCTTGTGGTACTGATAAGGATGCATTTGACTTGAGTAAAGGCCAGATTGTTGTTGGTGAGGCTTCAAAACAGGATGATGGGGCTTCTGTTTCTAATTTGAATTCTCTGACTGCTGAGGTTATCTAGTTAATTGCAGAATCATTATTTGGTTGGAGTGAGATTCCTAGGATTGTAAGCTTTCCTTGCTTGGAAATTATGTAGATTTTGTTGTTAGTTCATTATTTGTGGATTTCAGAAATGACCTCTTCATTTTGTAATGTATTTGTGGATTGAAGGGCACATTACTGATGTCCCCTTGAAGTTGTTCAATAAATTTTGTCCAAGATTTTGTTTCCCTTCTTCTACCCCTCAAAAACCAAAGCAAAGGCAATGTAGGATTCAAAGAATACATGGAGTTGCTGCATGGAAATCGTAAAAACTCTGCCATTGCTTGTTAATTGAATGATCTGTTTGTATAGCTCAAATAAAATTTCAATACAAGCACTTCTGTGGTCCTTTTTGGTCTGTCTTTCACTAGGCTTATTCCAAGTTAGATTATGAATCAATGCATGTTGTTTTATGATCTATCTTCATCCACCCATGGAACCATTACCAAAATCTTATAGCACTTGAAATGTCATCCAAGTTAAAGCAAGGAATAAGGATAATCTTTAACTACAATTCATCTGACTTACCGAATACGTTTTCAGTTATATTAGCAAGAAAAAAGACTTATTTGATAAGTTGTCAAATTTCATTTTTCTTCTTTTTCGGGGCATAGACTTTGTGTGTCCCAATTGGCATTAGACTAGCATTATATTCCAATCAAGCAAAGATCATTTTCTGGCTGTCAATTTTGCTTTTAGAAAATTGTGGCGTGGATTAATATGCCAGTTCCGCATGAAGATAATTTTATATAAAACAAAGAGACAATGACAAAAGATTAAGGGGCATAATTTCCATATTAGTGGTGGTGCCTAATGGCCCACACTAACCTGCTAGCAAAGTTTCGATTCGTCATGTTGTGGTCACTATAGTTGAAGAATTTTGCATTATCACCAAATTGCAACTGCTGAGGTAATAGAGACAGCTAGGTATCAGAAAGTGGGATTATTTTAATTAACGTTGAAGTTTCCGGTTTCTAGCTTAGTAGTGGTAGTACAATCCTTATATGTCTGTTACTGTGTTGCCACTTCACGTGCAACTCTTGGTAGACGAACAAAATTATGCGTTTGCCACAGAAATTGAAGTCTCTCTTGAGAGAAATGCTGCAGGCTGTTAACTACATAGAAAGTTGAATGATATGAGATGAGACTTGGCTCAAATTTTAAGCTAGAATCATACTGGATTACTGAGTTATGTTCATGAGTTTTCAGTGCTCATTTTCCTCGAGGAAATCACACCATCAGAAGTCTTGGTTATAATAGCATGGTGTGAGTCACCGGTTGTTCAAGTTATTTGACGTTGTCGAGTTTTACGAATGAAAAAATTATTTTAAAAAATATATTTTGTAATAAATCAACACAACCCTAGTTAATTTAGTTAGAGTTCGGTAACTCTAAATAATAGTTTAGGAAAAAATAAAATTGCATGATACGACGTGGTTGCTACTTTTTTGCGGTAATTCCCATTCCCATCTCACTTTCATTTAAGTAATTTTTTCTTTTTTTTTTAATTACTTTTGCACCTAGTTACGATTTATGGCAAAACAAACCACCTTTTTTATTCTTTTTAGTTGTAAAAGGAGTTAGATAATACCAATTAAGGGCAGAGGGAATCAAGCTTGCGTCATAAACCTTTGCTGAAGACTCAAGTTATTGTTTATTAGACACATAACCTCAAGTGGCCAAAATATATAGAATTAATTCTATTTCTCTCTTTGTAATGCAATATATGAGTGTTATTAACAATAGCGACTGACAAGGTGCTCTTACAAGATTGAGATGCTTGTTTAAAGTTTCTGAATCTTTACGTTTTCAATTTTAAATATCGAAGCAAGTTCAAGACCTGCATGCAGGGGTAAATAACAAAGCTAGTGAGGTTGTAGGGTATTTAGGCACTTTTGTTTATGTATATTTTTTAATGACAACATTTATTTTATTCAGGTTTGCTGTTAGGCAGTGAGGCTCTGGTGGTTGGAAAAAAAGATCAAATTAAGTGATGTTCCTTGATATTATATGTTTCATTTATTTATAAAATCCTTCTTTTGGCCAATAGCTGGCTTATGGTGATCTTAGAATTAAATGACATGAGAGCAATCAACTTTGCATGAGTTGGTAACTAACGTTAGGTTCTCATATTAGAGAATCATCCCTGAATGAAACCGTCCATTTTATTTTTCTTAGTGTTTTTTCTCTGCTTTCTTAGTGTTTTTTCTCTGCTGGTTTATGTTCATCATTGCAATTGCCAAACCCAAGTTTTCATCATGAATCTTAATAGTCACTCCATGTCATATATCACTTCAAATGTTGCTTTGGGGATTTATACATCTAGCACCTTGTTTATCTCATTGAAAAGCTTATTTTAGATGAGAAACATCAATATTCACAATTTCTTTATTTCACACCCCAAAGCCAAAAAGCGACCGCTTTTTCTTAATTCATATTTAATCAAAGATGAGTTGTAAATTGTACCATGCATGATCTCCGGAAAAGGAATGAAGAAATCTTAAGAAACCAACAATAGATTGAACCAAATCGCTAATTATTTTGGGCTTAAGCGAGGCTCTGGTACATACCATCCTTTTTTTTTTTGGTGGAAGGAAAACTTGCTGATAATTTCAAATGGAAGCCACCCATTTGTTGTAATCCACCCATTTGCTAATCCTTATGGCCAACATTAATGCCTCATACTAGATCGAAAAGAAAAGCAGAAAATAGTGGAGGAATTTTCCTTCTTCTTTTTTTTTCGGTTTTTTCCTTGGCTAATGAGAAGATGAGTGAATGGTGCTATTATTAGCATACTTCTGTATTTCTTTTCATGATGGCAATCTAGTGGATCGAACTATCTATAACAACTTTTTTGGTGAAACGTTTTTCATATGCCTTTTTATTTTTTGTTTCTCCTTTTTTACCAGGATTTCTGCATATTATTTGTATATTTTCACAATTAAATAAATCGAGTTTAACTAAACTTATTTAAATTTAAATGTTGTCATTCAATTTTCTTAACATTAGTATGTAAAAATTGTTTCCTACCTCCCTTTGAAAAATTATCTTAAGTGGTCATATTTTTATTCTATAATAAAATTTAGGTAAGAACAAAGCTTTCAATGCTCAAGTGAGTGCCCACTAACTTGGAAGAAATTAAGTTATACCTTAACATGATTGAAGGCCAATCAGGATAATCACACAGTTACTTTCTCTTTTCTTTTTACCACAGTTGCTCCTTATAACTTTGTTGGGCTGTTTCTTCCTCACCATTTGAACTCTTAACCACCAAAGGCTCATGATCATGATGAGCAAGTGACTTAGCTACCAGTAAGTCAATTAAACGATAACAAATTTGGGTATATTTCGTTGTCCACTTCAAATTTGGACATTTTGTTTTGTCCACTTCAAATTTAAAAACCCAGCTGCCAAGTCCATACAAAGATGAAAGATCCCTTTCATACAATGAATGGACTGGTCCATTATTCTGTGTTATGACACGCATAGAATTTTACCCTCATCTGAATTGTGAGGTTAACTTTCAAAACTTGAGTTGTTATGGCTGAGAAGTTCTAGTTCAGTGGAATAAACAAGTGACAATTTTATATTCCGGAATTCAACTGCTGCTACCCATGAAAATGACAACACAGACACCAAGTTATCCTCACTCTGTCAGAGCCATTGCTGCAGCCAAAATCGTTTGTAGTACAGACAATGGCATCCACTATGAAGACAAATAGGAAGAGGGTGTCCAAGGTGTTGTTTCACAATCCAAGAAACTGGAGGAAAGTGAGTGTCATTTACTGTTTAGCTGTTTGCAGCAGGTAGAAAAATCTATATTCCGTTCCTTAGATCAAGGCTTTACAGCTCAGAAACTTCCTTCCTGCATGTAGCTCTCTTTTGAATTTATGAAGCTTCATGTGCTACAGTTGTCTTTTGAAGAAGAATAAGCATCATGAATAGTTGACTCAAATACCCTTGTTATTTTAAAAGATAAATTACACTACTCTCTTCTTAGGTTATCTAATAATATCTATATTATATCTATACTATATATAAAAAAGGAATAAATCCTTTCACGTAAAAGTCTTATATGACAAAATTAAGTGTTGATTTTTACTATTAATTAAGAAAATAAATTTAAATATGGGATCCATGAGAACATCTAATCAATAATAAAAATTAATACATAATCTTGTCATATGAGATTTTCACATGAAAGGATCCATTTTCATTTACATAACAAAACAAAGTTATATTGTGTAGTTTCTATGGTTAAAATTATAAATCCATGAAAATAAAAAAAAATAGAAAAAATATAAACCCATGTAGCCACGTCTCGATTTTCAACTGTTGTTGCCCACGTCTGCTTTTTGTCTTTGTTTTCAACCGTTGCAGTTTTTAATCAATGTTGTCATTCATCTCTTCAGTTTAGAACTTTCTTTAATATGCTCAGATTTTTTTTTTTTTAAATTTACACTGTAAAAAGGAAAGTTATGGGATGTCATGAAGTGAACTATAAACAGAAGGTATATCCTTTACCTTTGATTAATTAATTAATAATTAAGTGATTATTGATTAATAAAAAACTAACTTTAAAAATAATACACATGATACTTCTCAATTTATCATATCTATATTAATATTTCGTGCAATGGTACTTAGTATTATGCTCCCAAGGTGGTTAGTGTTATATTTCATAATATATAAGAATATTAAATATAATATTACCTAATTTTTAGAGAAGATTAATGTATATTTATATAAATCAAAGAGATATAGAATGTAATATTATCTAAACTCGTGATACATCAGTGTAATTTGCCCAATTAATGTAATTGATCTCTAAAACCATATGTATTAGGTAGAAAGTAGGCTTGTTTTATCCTTCGTTTTTGCATCTTTTAAAACTGTACTCTTTTAAGGAATAAAATCAATTTAATTTTCCGGGAGAGAAAAGGGTCATCATGGATGGAAGCTTGACTCGAGAAAGGCCAAGAAAAATGTCAAAAGGCTCCAACTCCATCAAGAGTCAGTTCTTTTGTGTCTGTACCTCAATGGCATCTTTAGGAGAACTGAATCACTTTTATATGATCTTCCAATGAAATCCTTGTAGCAGCAGTCTAGAGATTTGCGCTACTGTCGGATTAATGGGACAAATTGCATGAAAGAAAGAGGAAAAATTAAAATGAACAGGAACCTAGCCTTCTTAAAAAGTTTCAAACATATTTTCGAAGATTGTCGCACATGGGCCATGGCTAACTATAATGAAGTCCTCCAATCAACTATTAATCTATGGATTTCGTGAAGTTTTCCATTTTTTCTTGATTTTTCTTTTGTTTGGCTCTAATGGATTTCATCAAGTTATGCATCCATTATGATTTTGGTAGTTCGGGTCCCCTTGTATACTCGTAATTATTTTTTAGCATCATTCCATAATTAAAAAAATTAAAAAATAACCACTGAAGGATTGAGCGAGAATTATTTAATTAAAGCCAATGCTGCACAAACAATTATTTAAATGTATAAAAATATAAACATTTTTATATCATTATATTCGTTTTTTTGAATCTGCTTACAGTAACAACAAAACTTCAATACACAAATTTACGTACAATCTAATAATTAGTTCATTACACTTATTACCAGGTAAATTAAGAACTCAATGCAAAACCTTTGTTTTTTTATGCAACATAAATTTTTATCAGGATGAATTAACACTTCTCCACCAAAAATGTGGTTATTAATCATTTCGTATTGCGGTTAAGCGATGTTGCGAACAACATACCCGCACGTCAACTAATGCTTATTCGCATCAAGATTCACGAAGATGTTCTTGTGACCTACCCCTATAAAAATTGATTTAATATTGTCAACATATTGAGCCACACTTTACTTTTTCACCTTGCGCCACTAAACAACTTCCAAGTCAAATAAATGTTAACGTCTCAAACACTATGATTTTAAAGATCATATACAAAGTATTTTTTACAAACAGACCCTCGTTTGCTTATGTATAGGCTAGCTTATTTAACCGGGTAAAATCTTAAGACAGTTTTCATTGAGATTTTTAAAAGTTTAATGATAAAGCCAGATGGATAAGATTTAAGCTTTACTACAATAAATTTTAGAATATTACTAAAGACGCTATCTCCATCCTAAGGTCCCTCCCCACATCGGGTGTAGCCGTCTTCGACTTGTTCCGTAACAACAAAAGCAAATACGAGAGACCTATAAATCTCACCAAAATGATAATCTTCTAGAGCTAACCTTTAAAACTCACTCAACTCAGATGGGAAAATATTATGGTCCATTGTCCACTGTTTTGCTACCATATTTTGTGGCTCCTTACTTTCCGATCAAATCAGAGCCAAATGAAGAATAATCATGGTTTTACGTCCTGAGAAATTACTAACAAATTTGTATTGACCTAGAAATAATACGATCAGTCTAGGCCGCCCCATGCACCATGACCTAGACACTGGACAGCGAGACGAAACCAATGCTTCTTAATAAACATTTAGAGATTTGGAAAATTCAATGATGCATGATTAAATAAACATGATGCTACATTATTCATTGTCTATCAATCAATACTTATATGACTACTGTGATACAATATTCTTCAAAAAGTAAAGGAAGAAAAGGAAACACCAACCCAATCTATAGCTGACATTAGAACAGCTTGGAGCATCGCCATGGTACCGGAGGGGTGTCAGGAAAAACCATCTGGTATTTTAGAGCAAACAACAAACAAAACACTGTTCCCCATATTACAAATATCGGTTGAAAAACAATCTGCTAAATTTTTTCTGATCATGCCCTGAACTGTCTATGTGAAAACAGCAGACACTGGAAGAAATTGTAGAAGCGCATAGAATCAAAACCCTGCACCTGCAATCTAGAGATGGCAGTAGTCTCGTGGACATTGATGAGAGGATCAGCGGTCACTACTGCAAGATGCTAATCACATAAAAATTTTCCAAAAATCAGCAAAAAGAAATCTCTAACATTTTAACTTAGCCTCACGCTCTGCCTTATCTTGATCATTCGCTTGAGTGAACCCAACCAGGACTGGCATTCATCCCACTCAGAAGTAGTAAGAACAACCTGCAACACAAGTAAAATAGCTTATGTAAATACTATAGTTATGTAAATACTATAATTTGCATTCACAATTGCAATTGCTTTACCTGAATTTGTAAGGCCGTACCGAAATCACCATTGTCTAATGCCTGACAAAGCTGAAGGAGCTTATCAGAAGCATTTTTAGAGATGTCTGCAGTGTTCAACTTGGCAAACAACCCACCAAGTCTTTTTGAGTTGTCTTCTATCTCCCGCTTCTTAGCTGGGTTTGCACGTGAACCTCCCAATGCTTCTGATGTTTCGTTGAAAAGCCTTGTCAATGTTGTGACAATAGGCATTTGGTGTGCTGGCATAGTCAGAGAAAGCAAAACTTAAAATCAGAAAGGATTTGGACCAATAAGTATAAGAGCAACGAATATGAGTGATTATCGGTGCAAAAAATTCCAGACTTTTGTTTCCAAGTCAGATGAGAATGAACAACAGAAACTGCAAACACATAGACACCCGGAAATGTAGATTATTTTGGTCCAATGCAACATGGATTGCTACCGAAAAGATAAGTTACCGGGTACTTTTGATGTATCAGCTGTTTGCACGGTAGGTGGTGGAGCTGCTGGTGATGCAGCTGGCTGCACAGGCTGCGCTTGAGGGGGACTGGGTGGTTGCATTGATCCCATCCCAGGCCTTTGGACACCACCAGAACTAGGGACTGGCATGAATCCCATTGGATTGGGGGTAGGCGCCACAACCTGTGACAAGTTCTGGTTATGACCCAAACCCATTTGTGATGGAGCAGGGGGTGTAGGCTGGTAAGGTGGATTCACTGGGTTGGTGGTTGTCTGAAATACAGAAAGTCGTGTTTTAATCCACAAGTAGCCACAAATACGTGATAATATTAAATTTGAAATTAAAAATGAATTACTTACATTGTACAACTGAGACCCCAATGTGGGCTGCTGATATTGCTCCACATTTCTAAGCACGGGAGGAGTTTGAGGATCAAAAGTTCTCAAAGGAGGAGGTGTGACAACAGTATTCGAGAAGTTCATCTATGAGAAAGAAATTATCAAAGATAAAAAAACAATAGGGGAAAAGTATGAATAAGTATATCTTATGAGGTATAGCTAAATTTAGGTTCCATGCTGAGGCAACATTCACATTCTAAAATATACAATTTTTTATCACTTCAGAACTAATTTGGTCAAAGATAAGGGTGTACCAAGGAAGAAAAAAAATACTCTATTCAACATCTTTACGAACTGTAGCTAAATGTATGTTGATAAATAATATGTAGGCTCACATTTTGTTTTCCAAAACAAACTAAAGGTGATTGTCCGTTTATATTGACACAAACTCAAGGGACCACTAAGCAGTAACTCCTTAAAAACTATCCAGATAAACAACTACAACTGTTGGTTTTTTATGATGTAAGTTGTAACATGACATTATAAAATACCTGGGGAGCTTGGGGAACCTGAGTAGCCTGCGCTGGAACAAACAAATTAGGCTGTTGGGGTTGCTGGTGCGGAGTAGGAACACCGTATCCTCTTCCATACCTAGGATCATATGGTTGTTGATAGTTTTCAGGATATTGAACGCCAGAGACCCCATGCTGCCCTTGAGTGGATACTGACTCCTAAGTAACAAACATTAAAAGGAATAACTTCCAGTTACAGCAAGAATATGTTTTGAAACCAAGAAGAAAAAGCCAAAGAGCAAAGTTAAAGTAACTACCTGATAATAATTTCTGTTAAAATTAGAACTATCAGCACCATAAAAGGATCCGCTGTGTGATTGAGAATTTTCAAAAGTAGTAGTTTTAAAGTCTTTTTCTGCAACCATAATTTAAGGTGGGGAAAGTTAACAAAATAGAGGCATACAGAAAACTTCCAATATTGCACAAAAAATGGAAACACTTGACAGCTTAAAGCATAGCAAAATAGTAAAAACATGAACATAGGTCTCTGCAATCAAGAATCCGTAATACCAAAATGATTATTATGTTCCTCCATTAATAAAAGTTACTAAAGTGAATTGCTGTTCTAAAAAGCTTAATGTGGTTTCCAAAGAATTTACTATTTTCATAAAAAAAAAATAACAAAAAGGAACTCTTATTAAAAGCATTTTCGGATTATGAATAATTAACCAGTCCACTAATTAAAAATGCACAAAGAACTGTTATCTAGTAACCACTTGACTGGTCAGTGGTCAAGTTTTCCTGGAACTAGAAATATTTATACCAAGTGTTTGCACTTGTTAGTATACCCGCCCAAAACTGCCCTTTGTCCACAGAAGAACAAAAGGAAAATGTGGTTGGGAGTATGAAGTCAAACTATACTAGAAACTTGGAATATGCACTAAATTTTCAACAGTAAATTTCAGATAAAGAAATTTATCACTCCGGAAATTTATGACTAAAATGATGCTGCTATTCCACTAAAAATGCGAGAATGCTAGCAGTTGAAGTATCATCAAGCAAATTTGCATATGATGGGTGACTTGCTAATAATCAGCATCACCTTATCACCAATTTCCTAGTTTCTTTCCTAGCATAATTTATACCAGTCCAAGAAAAAGGTTTACCGGGTTCTGTAGAAAGTGCAATTCGATCCTTTAAAATCACAAGTTCAGGTGACAGTTCATCAGAACCCAAAAGTTTTAAATACTCCATTGCTGTAGTCAACAGCCCTTGACTTGCTAAAATTTCAGCATATTTCTCAACAAGCTTGCACAGAGAAGCACTAAACCGCTTCTGCCCAGTTGCCAAGGCAAGAACAATAGTCTTTTCCATCAAATCCTAACAGTATAATTGTTTTGTCAACTTTCCAGCTGCAATATTAGTATTTGGGAATTTTATATCAAACATAGTTACAAGAGTATCAATCTCACCTGAAGAAGGTCAACATAAGATTTTCCCTCATGCCCAGTTGACAGACTCCTCGACCAAATTTCAACTGTTTTATCAATATTTCCAGCACATATATAACAAAGAGTTGCAGCTAACGAATTGCCAGCCCCCATGAGTTTTGAAGCAAGTGTGTCACAAAGCACTGTCCATTCATCTCTCTGAGCAAACTGTTAATATGTGGCAACAATATTATGAGTACAGGATATAGTAACCCAATCATCAAAATTTATGTCTAGATTGGAGTTTCTTATTTATACTACAGTGAAATTCTAGTTTCGACTTTATCCAATCATTCCCCCCCCCCCCAAAACAAAAAAAAAGGAACAGCATCCACATACTGTATCAGGATATTTGATTTCAGTACTGCATTATCACCATTAGAAGCAATAGTATGGAGACAATATAGTATTCAAAATGGATAAATCAAAAGGGGAATTGATGCAGGCTTTCATGATGCAGTAATTGAAGATTACCATACATTACAAGAAATAACAAACTATTAAAAGAAAACCTAAGGTAAAATAAAGGAGATTAAGTGAGTCTGAGATGCTAGCAAAAACTTCATTAGGTAACTTTGCATCATTTATAGGACCACTAAATGGATGCCAGTACTTCAAAAACTATCTAAAAATAAATTTAGACAAGCAACGAAGACCAAAAAGACTTACACTACAAAGAAGAGCAAGGGTTTCTTTCCAAAATTTGAGAGGCCTGGTGTTCACAAGGCTCAAGAGATCATTGCTCACCATCGCTGACACAATCTGAAAATGTAAATAACCACAAATGAACGGGGCTTACAAAAATCAAAAATCAAGTAGGTATTGAATATATTAATGTCAAATATGAAATAGACAGATTGTATAATGTAGTTATCAGCTACCTTTAAGTATGGTGATCGGACCATCTTAAGGTATTGATCTCGTGTACTTTCCCACAAGGAAGCACTACCAACATGAGCAACAACTAAAGCATCAGCCCATTTATTTGCAGATATGCACTGTGCAACTGCTCCCTTGTAATCCCCAAGAACTAAAGCACGCTGAACATTGTCATCAAATGAAGGGTCACTACTCTCCTCTGTTTCCACATCATCTTGGATTTTCTCTGAACCATTGGCAGTATCCTCAACAACAAAGTTGCCAACAGAAGTAGACTGAGGTGTATCAGCTTTAGGACTGGGAAGATTGTTAAAGAAATCCTCCCCATTATCAGAAGAGAAAACAGTGGTTTCATTAGATGCTGCATGTCCTACATTATTAACGGCTGTGTCCTCAAGTCCAAGAGCATTTACTTCTTGGGAAAGATCATCATTAACTGTGTCTTTTGCTTCACTATTGAATCCAAGGTGTGTTAGAAGTTTTGTTCGTGCAGTCCCATCATCTTCAAACATAACCTTCAAAAAACCCCAAGTTTCCCTTTCCTCCTCAGATCTGTCAGAACAATAAAGTGCAATCAACATATGGAATAATGACAGGTTAACCTCGACATCAAAAGCAAATATCACGAGTCAATGTTCTTCATGGATAGAACGTACTCTGATTCCTGAGATTTTTTATCACATAAAACCCTCAATAAAGACCTTTCCCCATTTTGTATTGCAGCTTCAAATTCAGATGAACGACTGACTAGACTGTGCTCAGTGATCAAATTATGCACATAAACCTGAAAAATTACAAATAGGATGAATTCAACTGAAAGTTTTAAGAACTTAGCCAAACAAATATCATCAAATTACTAAAATCTTACCTCTGAAGCTCCAGCTGGAGAACCTGCAGCAGATGACTTGGGATGAAATGACACAAGTTTGCCACCAAAGCCAAAAGAAACACCAACAGGGCGCTTATACCATTTCGGAGCTCTCAGTGGTACTGCACAGAAAGGACAACTTTCATTAAGAGATTCCAAAAACATCTGATACCAAGGTATGCAAGAATAACAAAGTCTTGCCCAACCCTCTTCATCCCATGAAACACACACACAAAATACTTATCAAGGAATGCTGCATAGACAGAGTGTTTGATGATATATGAAAAATATAATAGCTTGTAGTTTATTTGATAGACATTTAGACGACAAAAACAAATGCATCACCTGCACCAAAATCATTTTCCCCAGCACCATAATGACGGCAACCCTGCAGAAAATTGCATATACTACCATTAATAGTTTGGAAAATAATGAGATCTACAGGAAGAGAATCTAGAAAGCAGATTACGCCTAGAATCCAAAAAGAAAACAGAAACAAACATAACTTATTTTAGTTTCTTATATATTTTATGTATGGATTTTTATCCCTTAACTTCTAGTCTAATTTGGCTGAAAAACCAAAAAATAAGAAAGCCCAAATTCCATGCAAACTGTCATAAATAATCCAAGGAAGCTACATAGATATGTGAAAAATGATAGGATTTAACGAACACTAGGCTAACAGAATTCAAAGTGTACTTTATAGTCAAAAATTGAACAACAGAAAATGCGCATCCTCTTCAAAAGATATATAATGAAAAATAAGATTGAGAACGAAGGGGAAAAGATAAAGGGAAATAAGAATTTTATGCAGTGCAATTGATAATTTATCTATAACTCAAATTAAAAAATAATAATTCTTAGATTTCGACAGAATTGAAGTGATAAAAGATGAGATGGAGAACAAAAATGAAGAAAGGCACATAAAAAATAAGACTACAGTATATTAATCTTAAAAGTTAAAACATTAATTGAATGGGGAAATAAAATGGTTATTCTAAAATTTGTCCTTGTAGGGCAAAATATTAATTCAATTCATATACACATTGCAATACACTACTTCAGCACATTCCACAATAACTATTATCCACTGAATTTATGACCAATAACAATAGAGCAAATAAAATGAAGGCATAACTTATCCAGTCTTTCATTTTTTCCATGTCACATCATCACACCATTCAGAGTTAATTACTCTCAAAAAGAATTAAAGTTAAAGCATACCTCTCCATACTTGCAAAACAAAATCCAGAGAAAACTCACCAAAACTGAAATGAGAAAAAACCACTAAAAATATAGAGATGTACCTTAATATTGTATATGCCAATTTTTCCATCAAAGGAAGATGCCGATATTACTCCTGGAATCTTTGGATACCAGTGCACATCGAAGTTCCAGTTGGTTCCAGCTGGCAATTCACAGGCAATCTGTGCCCAACCCCCACCCAAAAAAAGAAAAAAAAAATGTCACTGCCAAAGAAAAGTTCTGTAAATGTAAAGGTCAATCCAAGTGGGTAGTTTTGAAATTAATCAAACAGAATATGCAGGGGGTAAAAGAAGGACAACACTACCTCTCCAGAAATTGTGTCCCAGCATATGGTTCGGCTATCTTTGCCACAGGTTATCAAATAAGAGCTATCATTGGGGCACCATGACATTGCAATAACCCCTAATATGGAGATTCACACAACATAATCAAGTTAGCTAAATTTAAAATAATGATGGGGACTGTGTTGGCTTACAATAAAAGCTAAGCAAGTTCAAAGACTTGTACTCAAACATCCTATAAATCATACAAGAAACCAAGCACACTACAGTGTGTCTGCAAGCTCTGCACATCAGTTTTCAACAGGAACAATGCCTAAAATCACATTATGTTATACTTGTTCGCAAAGCAACAGCCAGAGAAAACAGCAGTAGGAGAGAGCAACCATACTACCAAAAATTCAAAAAATAAAAACAAAAGGATCACTGAACAACATGAGATGCTTAATACCAGGGTATTGTATCTGCCAACAGCTAGCATGAAAACAAAGATCACTACCATCAGGCTTTCAGAACAACGGAGTAATTATAAGAACAATGGAGTAATTATACACCTAAGTATAATTGGTTTTGGGAAAATTGTCCTATGATGGGCATAGTTGGCCAGGTAGGATGTCAAACAGTCTACTATGAAACACAAGAAAACATAACAGATAAATCTTTGATAAGATATCACTCTCCAAATATATTCTGCAAAGCCAGTATATATTTTACAGTGTACCAAAACAAGCTATTGAAAAATGTTAGGCTAGAACAACCTCACTACCTCAATCAACCTCGCTTCTCTTCAAATCTATTTCACACAAGTTCTTGCATGGATACAAATTCTTACACAGATACAAGAACGAGAATCATCAAAAGTTTAACTATCTATCCTGTCCTGTTTCACAGCCATCAATTTTCAGTCATTTATTTCCCATAAGGCGAATTTTTTTTTTCCTCCCTCAATGGATGAGGGCAGGGGGAATAAGAGAAATGCAACAGAAAAAGAAGATAACATTGAAGATGACAACTAGGTGGACAAAGAAAGACAAACAAATGAGGCACACAGGCCGTTGAACATCCATAAAAGTTGCAACTTACAAACAAATTAAAGTGTGTCATTACCTCTAGTGTGACCCACAAACTCCTTTATGGGTGTCATTATATTCCTCATATCCCAAAGCTGCATCAACATGCTCACATAAGGTCAACAAATAGCATCAATATGCTCACATAAGGTCAACACATACTCTTCCCAAAATAAACAGACATAATTAATCAGCTATGACTATACCCTCAGCGAAGGAGAGCCATCTTCATCTGATGCAACAACAAGTTGCGTAGCAACATCAGGATTCCACTGCAAAACTGAGCACCGCCTTCTAACTGAATCTGCAAAGCTGAAAGTCCACATAGGATACACAAGGTTATAATGAGTTACTGTTGTAAAAGAATACCAGACTTCTTCAAAACAAAGAGCAAAAGATGATCAACCAAGTTACCTTATCACTGGCTTTTGCTTCTTTAAGTCCCAGACCACTAGGTAAAAAAATAAAAGAAAAATAAATCTAGTATTCCACCAAACAACACAACATTGAGAACAGAACAAAAAAGTTGCATTTAATCCCTTCCTCACCGGTGGTCCCATTATATGAAGTTGACGCTAATATGTGCTGGACTTTACTATTCCAAGATAAGAATGAAATTTCCCCCTGGGAAGCAGATCCACTACCCTGCACGATGATGATATGCATCAAATTAAAAATCCTGTAAAATTTATTAAATTATATAGACAGATATTTGAAGATGAAGAAAATATTAATTCATTGGGGAAAGGATATCTGACCTTGAGTGGTGGAAAATGAGTAGGCTCTGAAGGATTGGCCAAATCCCATATACAAATTTCACCATCCTCAGCCCCAGACGCAAGAAGATTTGGTGCAATGGCATTGAACTCAAGACCACGAACCTGAAATATAAAAACGTCAAAGGTAAGACTTCATAAACAATACAGACAACAGAGAACAAAGAACAATTTAAACTCAGCAAGTTGACTCATAAATAAAAGCAAAGAAAAACTTACTGGTCCTTTATGCCTCACAAGGTGTCCAACAAGAGCATTTTCATTTGTCTCCGAACTGTAAAAAATTATCAAGAAAATAAACCCATTGGAAAGGCAAATAGAAAACTGTATATGACACTCAGATACTTGGAATTACTAAATATTTATCAATAGCTTCAACCAGACCGAAGGAAAATTCCAAGCTAGCAATTTGTCTACCCCAAAAGCAATTACTGTCTTCATCTATTTTCATGATCACCACTCTATAACAGTATAATTTGGAGGGAGCTTGATTTTGAGTTAGCATTATATTGGATATATGTTATTGCCTCAACTCTCAGAATAAATTTGAAGATTTTTGCACGCAAGGGTGCAAATTCCAAGACTCAATCATCTTTACACAGAAAAGACCAATACATTCACTCACTAGAGGGGTTTGAATTACAGTTAACATAACACTGCACAATGCTAATACTTGGAGAGAAAAAAAATGAACAATGATAAAAGCGCTGGAAAGGATTACCAAAAGAGTAAGCAATTATTTATCCGTTTAACTAAGCAGCTGGACAACTCTTTTTGTGCTGATGTATTCATTGTCCTTTGATGTTTTAGGAGGATACCTTGCCCTCCCTGGTTATTTGCTTTTTTGTTTCTTTTTTATATAATCTTTTTTTTTCCATTAAATAGAAAACAAAAGAAAATGCAGCGCGCGCAGCAGCACTATATATTCATTCATATTCTTTCATATTAGCCAAAATTCCTATTCCAAAGCAAAAATCAGAGCATTAATCGCTATAAGAAAATTGTAACTACACTATTGAAAAAAAGAAAAAGAGAAGAAGAAATCAGCACATAATTTGATTTGCATAAAGATCATAGCATCCAATAAATATTTCTGCTACTTCTTCCCCAAATTACCGATATTTAATCATCGCTCCAATCCATGCATTTACTCAAAAACGTAATACTAATCAGTTCAGTTCACAATCCTCGAAAGCCATTCATTCAGCGAAATTCCAAATTATCTAATCTAACCAAGTTCCTATGAGGCAAACTAACCACACGAAACTCAAATCTCCACCAAAACGCATTCCATTTTCCAGGATCAAAAACAAAAAGCAGCGCGCAAAGAGCAGATTGTGCAGTTACCGGATCAGAGTGAGAGGATTCCAGATATCAATGTTCCCGTCGACGAGTCCACCGGCGACGAGTCCGAGAGCGAATCCTTCGGAGGCGGAACTGTTCTTCCCCCACGAGAGGCGGTTGAAGCGCTCCGAGCTAGGGTACTCGGCGACGAGAGGCAGTTCTGATTCATCGGACTGGAAATCAAGCTCGAATATCTCGAGGTACGCCGACGAGCTGAACGACAGATCGACGGCGCCGGCCATGGTCCCGGCCGCCATGTACGGCGCGTCCGGCGCCAACGCCACCGAAGCCGATCGATTCACCCCTTTGATGCACGCCATTTTTCGATTCTTCACAAACAAAAAAACCTAATCGGAAACACGAAATTGGGATCGCGAATCCGAAATTCAAATGGATCTAGAAATTAGGAATTGTTTCGGATCTGATCTGTGGAATGTGAGAGTGTGAAGAACCACTCTCTCTCTCTTTCCCTCTTTCTCTCTTCTCTCTCTATGTGTTGTTCCTTTTTCGTCTTTCCACAATTTCGCGTGGTTTGAGCTCGTCGTTATTGGGAGTTTATTATAACACTTCTTTCCCTGTGACACACTTCGGGGGTTTGTAAGGGTGGTACCGTCCACTACGTACAACCGCTTAAGCGGGTTTGTAGAAAGGCGTATGAGTACACGTCGCACTGGATTGTGACTCGGATGCGGTAACTACGTAAATCTCTCATATGAGCCAATTAGAGGTCGACACGTAGGGGTCATTGTCGTACGTTGGAGACAATCGGATGGTATTCTCTAATACACTTCAGTTATTTTTATTAAAATATAAGTTTAATTTTGATATTCTGTTATTAATTAAAAATATATTATGAATCAAAATAAAATATATTACATTAATTATATGTTTTTATAATATTTATACAATTATTCTAAAAATTTAATTATTTTAATAATATAATAGTAGATTATTAAGTATAATAATATAAAAGAATTTATATTTAAATTTACATTATTATCTCTACCCTATTCCGCTGGCCTCTAATCCAAGTTAACATAATATCATTTTATGTGTAGCATTACTAAACCGTATATTGATATTAATTAATCCTTATGTTATGCTAAAGTAAATTTACTCTCTTTTATTATCTACATGTAATGGCCACTCATATTATCAGTAAGAAATATAATAATTTAATTTATGAAAATTTCGTAGTATATAAGAACATACATATCATTTTAGCATAAAAAATTATGAGAACATGCATAAGTTTAACATAAAAATGGTCATTTTTATTTAATACTCTAACTTTTTTGTGGATACAAAGATAACAATCAATCTCATTCCTTATGTCATTTTCTTCATGCACTTGAGATTGAGATTGAGATTATAACTATGTCATAACAAATAAAAAAAGAGAGAGTAAACTCTTCCGTTGTTCAAAAATTTACCCAAACATTCCTTGTTTTTGTTTTAAAATTTTGTGCAGAACTCCCTTGAAGAGGATTTGTTTGTGACAATCTTTTAAATGTATGAAAATTTCATGAAAATCTGTTATAAGAGTTAAAACATGATTTGTGCTAGGTTTCACACTTTCACCAAATATTCATTTAATTTATTTTCATTTTCTTTAAACAAAAAATATATTTTCTTTCTAACTGCAATTTCATAGAAGTTGTGAAAAAAAACGCCACAACATTATAGAAAAATAATAATATTAGAACAACACAGGATAATCAAATGCTCTTCTGGTGTATGATTTAGCACCGACCCTTGCTACTTCTGTTTATTTGTTTTCAACAAAAGCAAAAATTCCTGAATTTAACAGTGATAAGAATGTTCTTCTATCACGTTCTCTGTGGGTACAAACGCAATCTGAAAGCTAATGAAGCAACCCTGTGGAACTCCTAGTAGCTAGGTACTCCAGATACAGAAACCTTCAAACCAAGATGGAACTATTTTGACAACCTCATTTTGCACTATCACGGTCATCGTGATTTGTCTCCATGGGTGGAGTGTGGCGATCCATTGGCAACTTTATCTTGCCTAGCGAACCAGCAGGAACGACTTTCAGATTCTCACAGTTGCATATTTCCACCATGAACCCATCTGGGTCGTTGAAGAAAAGTTGATCCATTGCATTTCCATCTTCTGTCGCCAGCGTCCGTTTCATGTACTTCACATTCATCTCCTTCAAGTTTTTCTCCATTGCTTCCATGTCCTCACACTACCATACAAATATCAAGCCACACCAGCTTCGTTATAATTAGTTTAAGTTGAAATACATTAACCAACAATTTTGTTTTCATAAACTTTGTGAAAAAGAAGAACACACAAAGAAGAATGTTTATAAATAAATAAACATGGAATAAGTACATGTGTTGCATGAGAAAAGCAAAGCAATATTTTATCACAAAGAAAAAAATGTTAGACAAGCATAAGTGAGTGATAAATCACTTTGTATGAATAGATAAATACTACCACCACACTTGGTTCGATCACTATCATAATTTTTGTGAAAATTCTGGTTAGATTATTCTAGCTTGTGTAACATTGTTTGTATCCAAGATTATACATCATCAACATGCTTTAAGCATTTTTTTCTCAATAGGTAGCATTTAATTGATACCTGAAAAGATATATGGTTGTCCTGGGGGTCCAACCCTTCAGCATCAGAAGGCAATCTCTCTTCTTCCTTGGACTGCACCAAGTGGATACCAACCCCATAATTGAATAACCATGCACCTTCAAAGTCCAAAACATTAGGCCTCTCAATCAAGACAAATCCCAGCACCTTTGTGTAGAACTCTATGGAGTCCTTCACATTCCTACACAGCCTTGAAACGTGGTTCAAAGCCATTAACGGAGGTGGGTTCTCCTCCATATTCCCTTGACCACCTCCTTCCCTCTCACTGTTTCTTTCCTCTAATTGCTTTTCCTCCTTCCCTTGTCCTCTTCCTTTCTCTGCATTTTCATCACTGTGCTTTTCCTCTCCTCTAATCTCTTGCTTTTGCATTTTAATATTGATGCTTGAAGATTACTTGCTTTTGAGGTCTAAGTTCTGCGGTTTTATGTTGAGATGTGACGGTGATAAGAAAGTTTGGTCTCGTTAAAATTGCAATAAGCAGGGGCAGCGGAGGAAATTAAATGCAGGATAGGACACGTGGAGGGAAATTGAATCAGGGAACTTGTACGTGTGTGAATATGCTGGAGAGAACAGTGACGAGGTTGTTTGAATTGGAGACTAGACAAATAACTGGTTTCTGCGGGTGACGCAGGCGGTGGTAGCTCTTCCCAATACGATGTTCTCACTGCTTAATATGTGGATTGTGTGTCCCATCCTGTTCTAGACGGTTTGACCTTTTGTTCTTACTCGAATAGATTAAGGAATCTCAGTGTTCTATATTTTCAGTGTAAATAAATTTTTTAATCCTACCATTTTAAAAATGGTAATTTGGTATCAATTTAATTTGAAAAAAATTATATCAATTTAATTGTAATACTTTAAAATTGACATTAATTTAGTTTTAAAAAAATTAATTTAGTTCTAATATTTTAAATTTTGATATCAGTATAATTCTAACACTATGAATTTTGATATTAATTTAGTCTTAACAAATTTTTTATAAAATCAAATATTTCATCAAATTGTCAGTATAGGACTAAATTAATATCAAAAATTATTTTAGAACTAAATTAATGACAATTTTAAAATATTAGGTTTAAAAAATATATTTACTCATATTTTTAAAGTAAAAACTGATTTGTATTTAGTATTCTCCGAAATTTTTATGAATGTACTTTTTTATGCTAAGTTAGTTTTAGTTTTTAAATTTATTGTAAGATAAAATAATTTTAATATTTTTTTTGATTCACAAGATTTAAACATGAGAATTTACTATCATATTACTTAAATAAACCAAATGTTAGTTGTGCACTAAATATAATTATCTCTTAGTAAATTACTTCATTGCAGTGATTAGTTAACGATTTGTTAATTGATTTACTCACAACTTTATGCTTTTCGACTAGTGTTTAAAATTTTAAAATCGTAAACTATACTAGTTATATTCTTTAATTTTAA
Organism: Pterocarpus macrocarpus; assembly: GCA_031439585.1. NCBI lineage: Eukaryota > Viridiplantae > Streptophyta > Magnoliopsida > Fabales > Fabaceae > Pterocarpus > Pterocarpus macrocarpus. The sequence goes on from CM062522.1 coordinate 71,514,154, forward strand.
GAAAATAAAAAATAAATAAATATGTGAATTAGTGATAGACTTCACCACTAATCAAAATCAACATGATATCTAATGATTGAAGTAATCATGATTTTAAGTATTGCTCAAAAATATGATTAAGAGAGTATTCATTCTCGTTCTCTTTTCCCTTCTCTTTTTCTCCATCCTCTCAATCGATTTTCTTTCATTTAGTTCAATATGAGTGCATGTTTTTCTAGTAATAGCGAAGGGTTTATAGTTTATACAATGAATGAATAAAGACTAGAGAGGCTTTGTTATAAGTCTCTGAGCCACTTGACCTTTATATTTTTCCACTTATGATCATGAAGGCTAAACTAAATTCTATTTTTTAGGGGTTAATTGCTCTGGCTCTGTTATTTGAATATAGCATTTTGCTGTGTTTATAAATATTATATGGTGTTTTGGATTTTATTATGGGAATATGGCATTAGTTAGAGACAATCGGCCACAAAGAAAGGCGGAAAAATTTTGTGAGACAATCCGCTTCCTTGATATAGGAATGTGAATTAATTTTTTTTTTAAGTATATTAGACAATCTGCCATGAAACGTATAATAATTTATTTTTTCTTATTTTCTCTCTTAGCCTATAAAAATTGGAACATGTGGGGTCTACTGCTTGCAACAAAGGTACCACTTTCCTACCTAAGCCACATTGGAACCTGGAACATATGCTACAATAATGGAATCTCTGTTTGTAGTCCAGGTTCTAGGTACATTTATTTCATATTGAACTTTAACACATATTTCATATTGAACTAGAACTTGAAACCTGGAACATGGTCTTAGACAACACATATATTTCATATCGAACTTTAACATATTGAGCTGAAACCCGGAACCCAAAACTTAGTTCTAGATAGCAAATATTTCATATTGAACTTTAGGGTTCCAAGTTTTGCCATTCTTGCCAATGTGATTGAGGACCGAGATTTCGCGTTCTAAGTTCCAACCTTCCATGCGTAAGGATGCCTGCAACGATATGACCATGGACAGAGATTTCGTTATTATAGGTGGACCCATTTGTTCTAAAATTCACTCTCTAGCAGGTAGGAATGTGGGTTAGCTTTTGCAGAAATGTCCAATCAGCTTTTGCAGGTAAAGGAAAAAATAATAAAATATGTTTTACTACTTCTATTGGAGGGATTGTGTTAACTAGAACTATACTTATGTAAATTTAAAAAGTATTCCACATGATGATAATTTAATCACATATATGCTATATAAAAAATGAAAAGCCTATTATTTTCCTATCGTCTTCTTGTATTTTTAATCAAAATTTATTACATGTGGAATCATGCTTGATCTCAAATAAATTAATTTGAGAAGAGACATAAATAATGTCATAAAAATGTACCTACATTGAATTATGGGTAGAGAAAAAGAGCAATAGGACAACATATTTCAATTAACACTATATTGCACTTGATCTCTTGAGTCTATTATATTTGTTAAACAAACATGTTGTTAAATAATTGAGATTTAGTCAACCAGGATTGGCTCACTCATCTAGCCAATCTTCTATTTATATATCAATAAATATTTCTATAAATATTTGATGAGTTTATTGACTTTGAATTGATACAAGTCTTTTCCTCTATCTAAATTTTTATTTTAAAAAAAAGATTTAAGTAGTGTTTGGGATTTTTAAAATTGGGATTTGATTTATAAGTTTTTTTTTCAATCTAGTGATTTGATTTAAAAGTTAAATATTATGTTTGAAATTATTATATAAAATAAGATTTGAATTGATTCAGAAATAAATTCTTAGGTTTTAAATATATCAGATAATATTTAGAATGATTAAAAATAAAATTGATTTGATTTAATTTGTATTTGAACTTTAAAATTAAATCAATTCCTATCAAATCTTTACAATTTTGATAGGATTTTAAATATAAAATAATTAATTTTATAAAATTTAATAAATAAAATTATTTCTTATTTTCAAAATATATACACCAAATTTAATTTAGAAATTAAATTAATTCCTATTTTTCCCATTTCAAACACACCTTTTAAAGTCTATGCATTTCTTAATTTATTTTATTTTATGGGATATGTATTTTTTAACAATAAAATTTAAATAAAAAGGCATGAGAAATTGCGCTTCATATTTACGTTTAGGCTTTGTCTTAAATGTACCAGGTAAAGTATGGTCTATGGTGCACTCATGGATTTGGTTTTACCCATATTCAAAAAATGTGGCTAAGTAAACTTAAAATGTGGCTAAACCCTAAAGCTAAAATGTGGCTAAATGGCATAGCTGCTTGTCTTCTTTTTCTTCCTCTGCCATTTCTTCTCCATCTTCACTGTGCAATCTGCTATCACCGTCGACGGTCTTGCCTCACTGAAATGACTCGCTACTGACTCCTACTGCAGACTCATCGTTTAGGAGCTAAGGAAACTATGGGAGGTAAAAGGTTGTGGAGGAATGGGAAGGGCCATCGATGGGGATCGAGCGGGTCTCGAAGAAGGATCCATCGAAGATATAAAGGTGGTGGTCGAGCATGACGATGGCAAAGTTGCAAAGGCCGTAGACCTGCGAGTTGCAAGGCATCGGGGGGGAGGGGCACCATGCAAGGTTTTGGGGTAGAAGAGAAAGGGTGAGGCGATGGAAGGGTCTTGGGGGAAGATGTAGAGGAGGTGGTTGCAACAGTAGTGGAGGAGGGCGAAGAAGAAGGACTTCAAGAACAGGACGCGATTCCATGACTTGTAGGCTTGTTTGATGTGCATGTGGTGGCTTCAAGGAGAGGACTCCATGGCCTCCATCGCCTCCACGCACTGAGTTGCTGTGAGTGTTGCTATCGATGCCGGGTTGGCGAGTGCATGATGCGGCAACTGGGAACCAGTGGCATAATGTGGCAACTAAAGCAGACACAAGGGAGGGTAACACAAATATTGGAGATAGCTAAGCTGTGATGGGTGGCACGATGCTTGGACGGTGGGAAGAATAGTTAAAACAGGGGAGGGGAAGAAAATATGGGATAGAGAAGATGAAGTGCGGTACACCCTAAGTTATTTATTTGGTGCATGATGTACCCTATTTTGTAAGGTGCATTGTAGAATAATCCTAAAATTTAATCAGTACCAATGGCACCGTCTAGTATGTGGAAACTCTTCGCCACTAAGGCACTAACTCAATTCCAATGACTTGACCCTTTGTTAGTTTGTTAATAAATCAAAAAGGGAAAGAATTTACAGATATCTCTACTCTCCAGAGCCTTTGAGGCATAAACGGATTAACCAACTGGAGGGGTGTTAATCCCATTGATAACAATCTTCCAACTTATCGAGCGGGCAAGACGGCAAGACCCATTTAGATTAGTAGTATTAACTTTAAAGGCAGGAAACGGCCCACGCGACACCACCACGGCCAAAAGTGAACAACAATAATATAGCTAGAAAATCTGAATCCACCACATACCATAAGAGGAGAGGGTGAGCGTGAGCGTGAGGGTGAGCGTGAGTTTGAGTGGAAGGGTTCATCAATTTCAGTGATGTACAGGGACGTGTCAAGCTGCAACACCTACAATTACGGCGATGCCCTCTACTGGGACGCTCGCTATATCCAAGAAGGAGGTTCCTTTGACTGGTACCAGCGTTACTCTGCTCTCAGGCCCTTCGTTCGCAATTACATCCCTCCTTCCTCCAGGGTCCTCATGGTTGGTTGTGGCAATGCCGGTAATTCACTATTATACCCTCTTCTTTCTCAATTTATATCCAACAGGGCTTTCATTATTCACCTAATTTATTCCACACACTACCCAACATTTTCATATGCTAATTTATTGTTCCTTTTTTTTTTCCCTCTTGCTTCTATCCTTTAACTTCCAAGTTAAAGTTTAGGGCTTTTGTATTTTACCTCCATTTTCTCTGGTAATTAATCTCAGTATATTGAAAGTGCTTATAAATGGAGCTGAAAATTTCATTCCTAACTCTGATACTGCTCTGCTATGATGGGTTAGATTTGAAGTCTTTTACTTTCGATTCGTTTTTGCAACATGGATTGGCGATATCAGGAAAAGAGGGAAATAGACCATACTGAAAAATAAAATAAAATATGGAGAGGAAGTTGGAAAATAGTTTTAGCAGCATGTGACCGACAACTTGGAGGGCTTAGCAATTTTAGGAATTAGTTTTGTTGGGGATAGATCTTGTTTTGTACGCACAAGATGGCGAAGGTTGGTGAATGGAGCTTGCGTTTTAAGCTTGTATAGATTGGTGAGCTTACCTGCTAGCAAAGTGGTTTAAGCATGTGTCACTAGCTTGCTGCTGGAGCTGGCCAACAAGAACGGGGTTCATATAATTGTGTTAGGTTCCATGACTGGCTATAATTTGCTCCAAATATTGGATTTGTATTTTCGTATGGTTATTAAAAGAACTTGCACTTGTCTGGCTAGTGCACACCCCATGATTTACGTAAAAGTGGTTGGTTTCAATGGAAATAAATTGTGATCTGGACCAATTTTACCCATAATGTTCGAAACTTTGAATACTAGAATTGCCACTTTAGGGAGGGTTTTGCCTATCTATCACTTCCAATCCAAAATTGTGTAAGCAATTCTTAAAACCAAAAAATACACCCCATAATTTGTTGAATAACACACAAATATTTCTATCGATTTAAACTGCTTTTTCATATTGGAAATGTGTACCTTAGTGTACTGGCAGTCAAAATAGTGTAGGCAATTGGGTCAACCCAACTGAGGTTCGTGTCTCCAATTTCTAGATCCATTCCTACTGCTAGAATCCTATAAGGATTTTTCTGACCTGCCTTCCAATTGTAAACTCAGGCTACTTGCGCATAGCTCAAGTGGTGAGGGTGGGGGTGATAAGTTTGGCTTCCATTCTTTGTAGAGCAAAAACACCTAACTGCGAAGCTTGAAGTTCTACTGTATTATTTATTAAGCCTTGCCTACTAGATTGTTTTAATAATATTTTGCACCAAATGGTATAATTTACTACTCATATATTTAATTAACTGTTAAATTTTGTCCTTTTTTTATGCTGGATGTGTACTTACCTTATTTTAGAAATTTTTTTTTTGAAGTGAACAATGCATAGTCTTATTTTCGTTGTCTTATTATTTACTATTTTGCTTGAATGAGACTTATTTGTATCAAGTTCATAATTTCTGAGGAAACTTACAAGCAGAAAACTTATGTACTTTGTAGTTATGTCAGAGGATATGGTCAAAGATGGTTATGAGGACATCATGAATATTGATATTTCATCAATTGCCATTGACATGATGAGAAGAAAATATGAGTACATCCCTCAGCTAAAATGTATCTTATCAATAAAATTATTTTGTATTTGTATATTCTTTCATCCTTTAACTAAATACAAAAGCTGTGAACTCCTTATCTAAGTTTCCTTCATGAATCTCAATAGACATGCAGATGGATGTCAGGGATATGAGCTTCTTCCCAGATGAATCTTTTGGTGGTGTAATTGATAAAGGTATCAGTTACTCCTTTCAGTACAAACCTTTGTCAAAATTAATGGAATTTAGAATTATATTTTTATGTCATTATTCACTTACTAATGCTACTTTGGTCTTACTATTACATCGGCACTTGTGCTCTGCTGGTCCTCGGTCTAGGAACTCTTGATTCATTGATGGTATGGTGCTTCACCAGTTGTTCTTATAATGTATCCAATTCTTGATCTGCATGCTGCAATCCTCACCTTTGTTTTTATGTACTCTAGTGTGGTACTGATGCTCCAATTAGTGCTGCTCAGATGCTTGCAGAAGTGTGTAGGTTGTAGACTCTAGTGAGAATAAATTTTCCTGAGATTTGTGCAGAAGTATTTCATGGTCATGCTTCATTTCAAAATTCTCACTAATAATGGCTATTTTCTTCTTTGCAGACTTCTAAAACCTGGAGGGACTTATATGTTGGTAATTTTATTCTCATAGATAGGGCTTTCTTTTTATTAGTGTGCTGTCAACTATTCTGGAAATCTAGAGGATCTAATTAATGACTGAATTGCCATTTGCAGATTACATATGGTGATCCAACAGTAAGGATGCCTCATCTAAGCAGACCTGTGTACAATTGGAAAATTACATTGTATAATATCCGTAAGATTTCACCCTTTTTGTCTTTTTCTTAACTGGAAAAATGTCTTTTCTTCGTTACTAGATATGGATAACACCTACTAACCTTCCATAATATTTTCCTTTTGAACTTATGTTTGTTCTTGCCATTGCATGATGTATCTTTAGAAGAAGATTTCTTTTCGTATTTGGATAATATACTAAGTCAGGTGAAAATTAAAGACTAATTTTGCAAGATAGGATATCTTAATATTTGGTAATAAGTTTTTTTTTTACAGTTCCAAAACATGGTGTCCAGCACTGTTTTTTCTTCTTCCTTATTCTTATTGTTATTATTATTACGATTATGATATTATTATGATCATTTACTGCCTCCTGTTATGCTCTATCATCCGTGTAAGAACAATTTATGGCTTAATGTATAGAATATGGAAGGAATCAGTGATAAGTCAAGAGTACATAATATTTTAGGCAATGTTTCACCTAAGTGGCATATATAATTTGGAAATCGGATGATATATAAATATGGAGTGATTAAACTGATATATAGTGTATTCATTTATTTATTTTTTTAATGATTATGGTGATTCTTTTGTGAAAGGTTCGGCTTTTGATGAACTATGTCAAGTATACATAAGAATCCTTATTGCTTATAGTTGTGGAGCTTTAATTTAGTGCTCCTCTTATGCACACGCTCTCTAAATCCTTGCAGCTAGACCAGGATTTCAAAAGCCTGAAAGTACTAGTTCGTCAAGAAAATCATACTTAGAGCCCATCCCTCTCACCGAAACGGGCTTACTTCCTCCAGATTTGGTTCTGGAAGATCCAGATTCTCACTATATATATGTTTGTAGAAAGATAAATGACACAGAGATGGATGATATTCCCACATATCGACTAACAGCTGATGTTTTATAGCGCTGACTTACATTGAAGCACTGATGAAGGTAGTATTTATCATCTTCACAAACTTTGATGTGGATCATAGTCACTTAAATGGTTGCTCTTGTCATTTGTACCACTGGGACAAGTTACCGCCATCAATGGGATGTTGTAATAGTATTTTATTCTCATAAATTAGAGTAATGGGGTTAGCTTGTAGAGATGATTGATATAATTAAAATCTCTGAAGAAATCAGACAAAGTGACTGATATCCACTTTGTGTTATTTTGCTTGTGTATCTGTATGTGTGAGTTGTAATTGTAACATTTAAACATCATTTTCTTTGCACTAAACTTGACTTTTATTATACTTATGCTTCTATCATAACCATTATTCTATCCCCTTCCTTTAGAGGACATGTTGGTAATCCAAGTGTTAGATGTGGAAACCCATTACTATACTTCTTACAGGACTTCGTACCCTGGTCTTTAACATGGTTTATGTTGATCCTCCTTCATTTTGTCTGATTGCAACATCAGAAGCTCCCTTACTCTATACTTTCATTATGTGAGATATTCCCCTATGAGATTGAGGATTGTAGCATCAGAGGCCCTAAAGCTTTTGGAAAGGAAGGGCAAACGTAGCTAGTGTCACACGCAGAGAGATGACACCAATTGGTGAAATTCTCCAAATGTAGCATGAAAACAGCCTGAAGACATCGGGAAGGAGAGCTTGGGAAACCCTAGAATTTTAGTTCAAGGGCGTGCTGGTTTTCTATTATCAGTTTTCATTCCTCCATTCTCAATGCTGCCTAAATTTGTATGCAGTGGTACTGGGTTTGGCTCTTTATAAACAGTCACGCTTGACACTTAAGCACAGACAAGAACAGTGAGTAATGTTGGACAACTCAACTCAGTTCTATTTTAACCAAAACAAACGTCACACGTGTTTTAGGCTTTTTAACCAAATTGCAACTGTTACTGAAACTATTTACTAAATTGCTCCCCTTTCATCCATGCTAGTATTTTTTATTTTTTTGTTTAGCCGCATGGAATATTGGATTTGCCAGAGAACTTTCGGATTTCAGGTTTTGCCTTGTCATAGGGTAAGGAGCACACCGATATGACTGCGGACAGAGATTCCAAGTGTAGCATCTATTATAGGTTCCTCTATTTTACCTCACCTTGTCAGTTCTGAGTTACAGGTTCTTCTTTTCGAGTTAGATCCCGCCAAGGATAACACTGATTTTGTTTCCATCACTTAGCTCCATCTTTTGAGTTCAATAGAGCTCGACAAGAAGGCTTGATCTCCGTCGCGAAGCTTGCCTTCCAATTTAAACGGAGCTTAACAATGACAACACCAGCTTTATCACTGTTATGTAGCTCCGACTTCCAAGTTAGATGGAGCTCAACAAGGACAATACTGACTTCGTCTTTGTCATGGAGCTCCTCTTTTTGAGTTAGATGGAGCTCGACAAGGACAACATCGGATTCGTCTTTGGCATCGAGCTCCGCCTTCCAAGTTTGACGGCATCGAGTTCCGTATGGCATGAGACGAAATGGCAATTCCACATGGACCTGGGAAAAAAAAGGGGCCATCATGGACAAAAGGGGAGCAATTTGATAACTAGTTTAAAAAATATGGTATATTGATAAATAATTTCTTTAACAATAGTAGTTTGGTAAAAAGACTTGCATCCCATTCATTGACTTCTTCAACCAATTCTCATTAGTCATTATCACCTTAGGAAAAATCCAAAAAGCCTTGGAAGTTTGCATAATTTTTTGCTGCCAATGATGTGGATTGAGTTAGAGGCCCTTGGATTCACCTATTTCTTAGGGTGTGTTCGGTATAAAGGCAAAAATGGGGTAGAAAATTTTATGAAATAAATTCATGTCTATTTTTACTCATCACTTATGAAATTCTCACTTTCATTTTTACCCTCATATCAATTACAATCTTAATAAAAGCATTTGTTAAGAATCAAATGATAACTCCAAAGCTAGTTGCTGCTGTTCAACAGTTGAAGTGTATCGATTCATATCATCTATTAAATCATAGACGTTTGAGTATTTAGAACCCTCACTCCTTTTTTCTTTTCATTAATTGATTTTTTTTCTTCGCTGAATCAGTATTTACTACATATAAAAAGCAGGCACTTGGAAAAAGTAGAAAAAAAAGCTAATCACTCTTGGAAAGAGGAGTGTGTGGAACCTTTTTCCAAAATCGGAAGAAATTTCAACCCTTAATAACCTCACTCAATGCCATCATTGGTCACCTAACTTTCAAGGCCCTTGCAACTTGCAAGAGTTGAAGAAATGGGAATAGCTCTATTTTAATTGAAAATCTCATATGATTTTGTTATGTGTTGATTTTTATCATTGATTGAATATTTTTGTGGGTCCCATATTTAGCCCCCCTTTTTAATTAATGATAAAAATTAATACATGATAAGGTCATATAAAATTTTTAATTAAGAGAATTTATTTTCTGAAGAAATATTTTATCCAAAAGGATAAGTATGAGAAGTACACACCTAGGTTATTTTCATGTGAAACATTGGATGGACCAGTATGCATAGTGCTTGAGATAAAAGACTAAGAAGAATGAGACACAACAGGGGCCCATTTCACGGTCAACCTCATTGGAGCCCCCTTGTTTCTTAAAAAAACAAAAAATCAGTTCTGAGACAAGCTTTGCACCCTTCTTGGATTCCTTATTGTTCTTCTGCTTGTTATAATTGCCATCCTCCATATAACAGACCGGTTCTCTTCTGGCATAGCCACGTCCCCATCTTGGTCATCTTCATCCTGCCCTCAGGTGTATGCCCTGATGATCTGTGATCAGAACTTTTAGTTTCTTAAGATATTTAACGTCTCACTATGAAGGTTGTTCACAATATTAGCTAAAGACAGCATGTCCATCCATCTCTCCTTAACGTGTAACTGTGCAAATGAAATGATTACCTTGCCAATTCCCTTTTTAAGAAGTAAATATTGTTTCAAGAGAACCCCAAATAGACAAAACCCCTCCAAGGGATGATGCACCACTATTCGCCTACTATTTTTGTTAGTAATGTTATTTGTATAACAATTGTGAATATTGGGGAGGGAGATGTAATATCATCACTAAATAAATGCTTTATGTTTCTCCTCACAATGCTCGCCAATATCTACATTTAATGTACAAATAAATTTTTTTTGTTACACTATTCTCCTACCACTACATGGTGTAGGGTATCCTCTAGTTGATGCTAAAATAAAGTAAACAGCACACAAAAAGAATCAATATGGTTTGTCAATTTGCTTAAATCCCATGTAATTTGTATCCTTTTTCCATCCTCTCAAGTTTCCTATTTTGGTTTATATTAATTTATGAGGAGTTAAGCTTCTTTTCTTTCACGCACACAAAAATTAAAGATGATAAAAGGTCTCATAGTGATCTATTTTGTTTTTTCGTATATAATTGGGAGTTTAATTGTTCTAGGCTTTCTATGGAATTTAAAGTTATAGATAGTTGCCTAATTCCTTTAAGAGCCTTACCTCATACAGCATTAAGTATTTTTAAGACGGTTGGATATTGGAATCAAACATTAGAACAATTTTGCCTCACATTAAGCCAAGATCCACCTTTGTAGCAACCAAAATTAATTAATGATATCTTGTTAAGATGTTCACCTAATAAAGCTGAAAAAATATACAAAGAGAATGCAATTTCAAAGGTGATTTCTATAGTACCTATTTGCTTTTAAAGTATTTGAAACTCTTCTTATATAGCTGAATATTATTTGACCAAGTATTAAGTAGGTGTTTATATGAATAATGATATGTTAATAACTTAATAATTAGATTTAAGCCTTCTAACTTTTCTTTGATTATAATTTTATCTCAGAGTCTCTTTAAAAAATTAAAAAAAATTATCAATTTCAAACATCAAATCAATCTTATTATTAAAATATTTAAACATGTGAACATTTTTTTTCCCAAAAACCTTGGGAACCCTAACTCTTCTCCTAAACCCAGAAATCCTAAATTTCCCAATCTCCCTCACCTATCCACTCTGGTTGAACACGCTCATGAGCTACCCATGAAGACATCATGGATGCCGACCAGATTCAAGGAATTCATCCTACACTTTGTCAACATCTACACTCAAGCTGGCTGCTGCACCGTAACTAACAAGCGGATAGATCGATAATAAATACGTTGAGCAACCTTGGTATTGGACAACGTGATTCCTTGGCTATTTGAACATCATATTCTAGATCAGAGGTTCAAATAAGCATCACACTTGACTATTAGTATCCAGTACCTTGGAATTTAGGGGTGGCTGAGAAGGACGTATTCCACTGTTAGCATATTCTTTATGCCATTTTCTGTGATGACTTTTTGATTCATACAGCATTTTAATTTTGGTTCACAAAGTTTGTTGTCTTTTTTTATTTGATTCATGGATTTTCACTGGATTGCTTAAGAGAGATTGGAAAATGTAGGAATTCTGGATTTAGGCAAAGAGTTACGGTTCTTAAAATCTTGGGTTAGGGTTGTTAAGATTTTTCAAGTAAAAATATTGTTTAGATGTTTAGAAATCTTAATGATAATGTTGGTTTGATGTTTGAGATTGATAAGTTTTTAATTTTCCAGAGACCTAGGGGTACAATTGTAGCCAGAGAAAAATTAAAAGGGCCTAAATCTAATTTTTAAGGTATTGACATGTCATTGTCTATATTAATATTTACTTAATACATAATCAAATAATATTACGCCACATAAAAAGAATTTTAATTTTTTTTAAATTGAAAAGATACAATAGAAACCACCAATTTCAATCTTTCGCAGACTGGCTACATTCTCTTTCCCATCTCTTTCTCCCTCCTAGGCTTTTCCTGTGGCGCACTCTGTAGTGGACCCTCCTTAAATAAAATTAACAACTAACTAACTAAGATTGGATTGAAAAACTGCCTAGCAGATTTTCTTTTATATATGTATATATAGGTCTGCGTGGCAGATAAGCTCAGGAAAGAACAATGTAGTTAAATGTGTCAGGTAATTTTGTTCATACTTTTCGAATTTTAAATACGGCGGAGAGAATAGAAAGAAACGGATCATCGCAACAAGTTTACGCATATAATCCCATTTAGGATTGCTGTTTGTATTCTTTTTTCCCAAGGGATAAATACTAGCGTTTAAAAAAATATCTAACGAATTTGGAAAGCTATATTTTAGTTAACTCAAATAGCAGTTAAATTGTTTTAGATCTACTTGTTTCAACAATTTTTTTATATTTAAATAAATTTGCAACATTACTTCATTTTCTTTAAATTCGATCAAATATAAGAAGATTAATTTCCGCATATATGATGAATTCCTATTAAGAAAAATATCTATATTTAATATTTAACGGTATCTCAAATAAAATTGATTATTATAAAAAAAATACTTATGAAAAATAAAATGACCATCATATATAAATAAAAATTTTGTAAAAAAAAATTATTAATACTTATTTGAAGTAATTGAGCTTTCTTTCCCCTTGCTTAGGCACGATGAAATTGATGAATGTATTCATAGTTGATTACCTGATTCCTGTCGTCCACCTCGTGAGGGTTCAGCTTGGTTTCTTTTTCAGGAAAAATAATAGTGGAATAGTCAGAAAGTCCGCATATCATCGAAGTCATCGACTTTAAAGTTCGAAGAAAGCGATAGAACCATGCACTGCCCCTGCTTCAACATAAGGCAAAAGGACAACCACGAAAAAGTAACTGCCCTTCCATTGATCCAGTTCACATTTGGCACATATCGCCAAATTTGGAAACTAATATTCGAAATTTTGACAAAGACCCTCTACCCCATATTTCCAAGAAACAACAAGACTCGTCCCAATTCAATGACCCTCTCTAAATATGGCACTGGCTCTAATTCTTTTCATATTCTCAATTTTATACTTCTATTTTATTTTTCTTTCTTAGAAAAGGATTAGAGAGTCAAGCACTTAATGTAGCAAAGCCAAACACAGTAACAGACTATCTGATGTAGTAAGAGAGAAAGGAAAGGGTTTGCAGATTCTAGAGGGCCCCACCATTTTGAAACCTTAATACTAACAAGGGAAAATTGATTATTGAGGAACCTCTCTACCTTATACTCCCCAAAACAGAAAAGTGTTCATAATGCCACTGTCCTTCCCCAGATTAGCTAATGGCTAATACTGTAAGTAGGTACCATAGACTGCCATATGTGATAAAATGATAAAATCAGAATCAGAAAGAAAGAATAAGTAATGCAGAAAAAAGAATATAATAACAATAAGAAGGATAGAATGGAAACAAACCATAATAAAGAAGAGAAATTGCTAAATATGTAGAATGAGATAAAATTATTGTAACACTTCAATTACAATATTAAAAATTAAGAATTAAGAATTTGATTTTGATATATATTGTTAGCTAATTATATATGAGATATTTGAGATAGTAAATGTAAAAGTAATTATATTTATCGATGTAATAATATATGGATTTAATTTGAATGCACTGTCAGTGTAAAATTTTTTTACATAGATATTCAACTATATATTATCATATCAGTAAAATTCTTTGACATAACCACCCACTATTTGAATGATTATATAAATGGAAGGTTTTAATTGGATAACAGTGTAAAAAAATTTTACGCTCTCAGTGCACCTAAATTAAACTCATAATATATAATTAGATATTAGAGCAAAACTTTTTTAAGTATATCAAAATTATCTGAAGAATTAGTTAAAATTAAAAACAATACTAACTCATAAATTTAGTCAATAAATAATGTAAAATAATATTTTTTTTCTGTTCAAATATACCAATTAAAAATTTCTTGATAAGAAAAAAGGAAAATGGTGGAACCCACAAGAGAGGCCAATGGCAGCAAAGCACACTAAATGTGGCAAAAAAGAAGAGTCATGCACAACTCTAAATACAGAGCCATGCAAAGTTGCCGTTTCCAGGCACTGGCCATTTTGGGGTAAAACGCTCTCTCACCCTTTTATCTTCCTCCACCAAATTTAGCACTCTCTCTTTCCCAAGTTCTGCACAAACACCCCCCCTCTCTCTCTTCAAAGACCAAACGGGTGTGTCTTGGGGTGAAGCTTGGGATAGAGAGTTACAACAGAAAAAAGGAAGCACCTTTACATATACAAAGAGCTTTTGCGTGAGAGACAAAGATCTTTGAATTGAAATTTCAACTGGGTTTTTTTCAGTTTCTGTGGTTTCTTTGATCAAGTTGGGTTGTTGGGGTTTTGAGAAGCCGATTCAGGGGAAAAACAGAGAGATAATGGGTAGGGGAAAGATTGAGATCAAAAGAATTGAGAATGCTAACAGCAGACAAGTTACATTCTCAAAGAGAAGAACTGGTTTGCTCAAGAAGGCTCAGGAACTGGCCATTCTCTGCGATGCTGAGGTTGCTGTGATCATCTTCTCCAACACAGGGAAGCTCTTTGAGTTCTCCAGTTCTGGGTATGTCTCAGAGGTTTCTCTGTTCTGATATGTTTGCATGTCCCTTTTGATTGTATGCAGCTACTGTTTCTATGGAGTTAGAACTTTTTGATAAGCTTTGTTTAATCTAATTAACCATATTCCCCAGATTGTTTCATCTGTTTAATTGTTGCATGTGATTATGGTCCCTGCATTCTGATGCTCTGAGTGGTATTGGATTGGATTTTCCCTTGAGTTAGCTTGCCTCCCTTATTTTTCTGTGGTATTTGTAGTAAGTCTGAATTTCACATCTATTTCTTTTTATTTATTTTTTATGTGTGAGAGTGGTCTCTTTTAGCTGGTCTTCTTAAGTTAAAACCTGTTGATGTTGCCTATGGTATTTTTTTTTTATTTTTTGTTTTTTTAGTTCAAGCTTTACTTTCTTGAACCTTACCCATTGTAGAATTGGTGTTTGTATCCTCTTTTCAATCTTCATGGTTGATCCTTTTAAGTCAGGGTGTTTTTCACAATCCAGTTTGGTGCACTGCCTTTGGCATGCTCTTGCAAAGGTTATTTTGACTCTCTGATTGGTTGATGAATGACATCGATGACATTATTCAATAATTTTGATGAAACAACTTTGTTTTTCCAAAGAGTGTTCTCCCGCTTTCTTTATTGTGTGCTTCAATTGAATTCAGTGAGTTTGAAATATGGAAAAGCATATGTTACGCCTCATGTCCGACTAAATTCACCTACTTTTTATAATTGTGATTTCTTCTTGCAGTATGAAGCGAACACTTTCAAGATACAACAAATGCACTGATTCTTCAGAGGCAGCTGTAGTGGAATATAAAGCAGAGGTACTCTGTTATACCCCTTTAGCCAGATAACATTCATGAAGGTTTCAGTTTGTAGTCTCTAAGATTGTTCTTAGCTGCAGATCCAGCATCCAAGCCAATAGAGTATATTATTGAAATTCAAGAAAAGATTTTTCTTATTGACTGAATAAACAATGTTGGTTGATGATAGTAACTACAAATTGCTTGCCTGAATAACTGTTGTTCTAATGTTCCTTCCATGAGGTACTCTTCTTAGGTTTATTGTTGGATTTTTATGTCTAATAACAATTTTTCCCCCCTTTCAGAAGGAAGATTCTAAGATGGTGGAGGTTCTTAAAGACGAAATTGCAAAGCTAGAAACAAAGCAATTGTACGTGCTTTCAATGTGTTACATTTCTGTTTATTATGTCATTGTCCTTTGCATTACCTCTTTTTTTTTGCTGCAAGCATCACCTCTTATGAATATTTCCATTTGTGACTATAGACGGCTGTTGGGTAAGGACCTGACAGGATTGAGCTTAAAGGAACTGCAACATCTGGAGCAGCAACTTAATGAAGGGTTATTGGCTGTCAAGGAGAGGAAGGTCCTTCACATTTCATCTTATCCTTGTTCCTTCTTCCCCCCCCCCCAACACCACCAAAAAAAAAAAAAGTCTATTAGTCTAATGTGATTTTAAAGATTGTAGCTCATAACATCCTACCACTTCTCTAAGTCTTAATATTTATTCTTTCAGGAGGAATTACTTATGGAGCAACTGGAGCAGTCTAGAATACAGGTATATTGAAATCAATAGTTAACATGCAAAATTTTAAGAAATTAAAATACTGGCCTTACAAACCAAGTGTGTGGATTTTAACTAATTTAAAGGTCTAATATCACCCATAAATCATTTGACCATGACAAACTCTGTCAAGCCTACTTGGCAGTCAGTATTTGTTGATAACAAATCAAGTTACCTACAGAGGATAGTTGTTAACTTCTGAAAGAGAATTTGTTTTTTTCTACATTGAAAAAATAAATTACAGTTTCTTGATTTGTATATCTCTTTTGGTAAGTAATATAATCACCGGTTTTATTTCACACATATAAATGCAAGTGCAATGGTTGGAAACTCGAAGTTGCTTCATTGAGTGATGATGTGGTGCCACAACCATCAAGTTACATTTTTATTTATTGACTGGTGGTCTATGTGTGGTTAATAAGCCATACTTTTTTCTATGTAGTTCAATGTTTGATTTATAGGAAGATATATTTCCTGAAATATGCAGATCAGTAAGCCAATAATAGACATACAATTTCATCTTTGATATTTATGAACTGCACCATATCAGCAACTATTATACCTTTCACATTCATGTTCTTTGCAATTGGACTTGTCCTCAATATAAAAAACAGAAGAACTTGATTGTAGTGACTAGAAATTCATAGATAAAGTTGATATCTGTGTGAGTTTGAGGATTGAAAATAAATTTGGCACATGCTTATTTCTTCATAAACAAAAGGAATTATCCCTTTGTTCTGATATCTTTGTTGATTCATTCTTTCCAGGAACAGAGGGCTATGCTGGAGAATGAAACTTTGAGGAGACAGGCAAGTGTTATTCTTCTTATGCGATGCTTCCTGCACCTCTATCTTTGAATAATACAACATTACTCATAACTTTGTGTGTGCCTATCGTGTCTTACAGGTTGAGGAGCTACGTTGTCTGTTTCCAGTAACAGAACGTGTAGTCCCATCATATCTTCAGTATCCCCATATGGAAAGAAAGAACGTTTTTGTAGATAATGGTGTTAAATGTCCCAGCTTGGCCAGTAACTGTGCAAATGAGAAAGGGGATTCAGACACCGCATTGCATTTAGGGTACTGTGCTTTTCTTCTGCCAAACTTACCACCAAACTGAATAAGATTCCTGATGCCGTACCATTTTGCAGCATACAAACTTCATTCTTTTGTTGATTATCATTTAAATTTACAAACTTTCGTTATACCTCTTTTTCCCAATATTTTTTTATGTTATTAGCTACTTTGACACGTGTGAAATATTTGAGTGGAGTAACATAAATGGCAAGATATGAAAGGTCTTCTATTTTATGTTCACTTTCCCAGTTTCCGGACTCTCATCTTTGCGGCTTGTGTTTGCAGGTTGCCAACTGATGTTAATCACAAGAGGAAGGCACCTGAGAGAGAAACCTTTTCTAATGATTCAGAGAGTCAAATGGCTCTACTCTGATCCAGTTCTGACTTTCTTCTTTCAACAGGGAAAAGTAGAACTTGAAACTAATTTAGTGCAGTTGTAGTTGTGCAGTTTCAGTGTAGATCAGAGAGGAAAAAGTAGGATCGTAGGTGAATCCCCCCAAATCATAAATGTAGATTTTGGCTTTTCTCTTTTAGGATATTGGCAAGCTGAAGATTCACCGGTTTTACCAAATTTTGGTGTAACAGGCTGGGGAAAGTTTAAAATTATGAACCTTGCTTTTAGTTATCTTCAAAAGGATGCTTAGGCTTATTTTACTGTTGCATATTCATCTTGCTATCTTGCTCTATGCTTTCCTTTTACTTTAAACCAGAACGTTATTCTATCACTCAACCTTGGGTTTCAATTTCTCTTTTGTCAACGGATATACTTGTAATGGTGAAGTACTTACCCAGTTTTTTGCTAATGTCAAATAAACAGAAGGTTTCCCAGCTAACGCCAGGCTGTAGTTACTAAATGTTCCCACTTTGTCGGGGACAAAAATTCCCGTTGAAGCAAACAATTTAATTATGCTTCATTGTGCAGCCGTTATTTTCTTAAATTGGTGCATATTTGAGGTATTTTTTGAGAGACATAAGGAAGACCTTAAAAAAAAAAACCTTTATTCCCCTTTCTTTTACTTTCCATTATACCTCGGATTTCTTCAAATCCTACTTACTGTCTCAATGATAAACAAAAATTTTGTCAGGAGGAGTTGCATAATTCTGAATCCTGCTCAAGGTTGTGAAGTGAAAATCGATTTTGGAGCTCACAGAACAAAGACTTGTAGTATAATGTATTGAAGTTATCATCATAATCACATTCTTGATAATTTTTTTACATTGTACAGGCTCTATTATGCAACGAAATCTATAGTATTTACATGAATTGGTAAGAATCGTACACTTTGAAAACATTACCAAAAAAAAAAAAAACCTATTAATCTATATACATAGGAAATCAAGCAACGGATTTTTGGGGTCGCTTCTTCAGTCTAAGGCAATCAATTAATTCAGTTCTCTGGGTCATTACCTTGTTGAACATATCATCCACTTCCGATTTTACAACATCAGATAACTTCTCAAACACTTGCAGCTTTGTTTGCAATTCCTTGGCAACATCATGTTTCACTTCATCAGAAGCAACAAGAAGGTCACCAACAGCATCATTTATCTCTTTTACTTCCTGCAAGACAGGAATTTTCTCCATTAATTGTTCACTGATCTTGGAATCAAGTGTGACAACCAAAGAACCATCAAACCCACCAGCCATTTTTCTAACCTCCTTGTATGGCTTACCGTTACTACACAAACCAGACAATAGAATTCCACATACCCAGAAACCAATTCTCTTCATTTCCTTCACAGCTTCATGAACAACCCAATCCTTGCCAGAGAAAATCCTTGCTTTGTCACCTTCTGTGTTCAATTCTTTACCAAAGTTGGCATTGAAACAACCTGGCTGAATTGCTTTCAGGTGCCTTGTTGCCAAAGATGGCGAATCTTCCAACACTGACAAACCATGAGACAAAGAAAGCCTTGCTTGTCCAAGCTGAGAAAGAGAGGAAGAAATAGAATTGAAGAGCTCCAACAAACACAAGCTGTAGCTGAGATACCCTTCAATAGAATCAACCTCCCAAGTACTCAAGGGGTAATCTATGTCCACAGCAAGCTTTGCAAAAGTCTTGTTGGTGAAGGGTAAGAGCCCAAAACATCTTTCAATCCATGACAAGGACAAGAGGATCTCTGATCCTGGTTTCAAATCAAGTGCTAACTGTCCGATGAATTTGGAAACTTCAGATCTGAAAGCCTGCAGGGAAGCTGATAGTTCCTCAGGTTGATGGTGATCATGGTTTGTATGAGAGTGATGATGGTGGTGGTGGTGATTCTCCAGCTTGGAGTAGAGTTTTGCAAAGGTATGTTCCAAGAGTACCATTGACAAACTAGAACACAGAAGAAGCTCTATAACTTTATGGGGGTGCTCACAACTACTATTCATAAAGACATGAAAAGTTTTGAAAGTTTGGTTGTAGGTGACTTATTGGTTGGAAGGTTGTGATGTTCAAGTTTGGCTTGATCTTTAAAGAAAGCAAAAGAGATTAGTATAGGAATGCAAATAGCTTGCGGATGTGTCCAAAACACAAAACTTCCCATAGAAACTGAAAAACTGGGAGCAATTTGGCGGTGGTCAAATGTGATCATCTGACTTCTTTTTTTGGTTATTAGAGGTTGGGTAGGATATAAGTTATGTTATAGAAAATGAACCCCTAGCATCATCATTATACTAATCTTTAAGATTTACATCACTGTCAATTGAGCTCCTTGTCTATTATATGGCAGTATTTTGTCACTGGCTATTGCGTTAAAGTTGCACAATCTCAATTGGGTACTAGGACGGACCTTCATGGACAAGCTTCAGTGGCAGTGTGAGGGACACAACAGGGACGTTTTTGCTGGTCACATGTAATGTCTATCCTTCTTTGGCTGCTCTACATGAAATGCAACTGTGCAAGCAACACAAGAAAGAAACTGAGTCCCTCCTATTTGATCCTTGTTTGTGTAACACTATTCTTAATTAGCGTAATAATGTAGTTATTACTTATATAGTTATTAAATTTACAATTTATGCTTCAACGATTTGAAAATTATGTGGTTTTATGGTATCATAGTTAAAATTTATATGAGAGTTTACAAGTTTGTCTGCAAAGTCAACTGATTCATCTCTCGTAATCTGATTTAATTATTTACAAAATTTGTTGTACCATAATTCTAAGACATTAAGGAATTCAAATACAAAATCATTTGTTAGATTGAACGGGCTTACGTTATTCACTGAACAATTACTTTGAGAAAGGGAACAAAAACAAGAGTGATATCATTTGCTAGTGTGTGCAATGACTCAATGTTGCTGTACTGGTAAGCACTAATCTAGAATTATCAAATGTTAAATATTATAAAGTGTGGATTCTATTGTGAAGTTAAAAGTGCTAACAAAATATAAATTTAAATATTATGAGATACAGAAAGAGATGGAGAAAAATAATAAATATATGAGAGTTGGATGCTTTGGTTCTGTTCAATAACAGTTATCGCTAACAGATTACGTACATCTGTGATATGGCTTGTGGGAGAAACGCGGTTGCTTCTCAATGGTGCCAACTACGAACAAAATAGAGCCAAACACGGTACTAAGCGTATATCATAATAAGTTAAAAACCAAAACCAAAAAAAGCAGCAAAAGGTCAACAGCACGAATGCGTGTGCTTCACAAACAAATTCCAAGGTTTGAATGTGGACATTGATTTATGAATATGATTATCATTTTCGTATTTAATTTAAAAGTAACGTAAATTCTTTTCATTTTGCTTAACGATGGTGTATTTTGTATAATTTGTTCAATGCAAATTAACTAAAAGGGTCTTATTAATTCTTCAAAATTTTATGGTAGTTTAGAAGTAAATGTTGAGCTGAAATTGCAAGGATCTGAAAGCGCAGACCATGTTTTTCATTTTGACAGCAACTCAAACTATATCTGATATATTACCATATATAGTTTGCTCTAAGTTAGATCACCAAAAACATTTGGGAAAAAAATGGCTATCCTTTCAATGTGTTAAACAATAAAAGTTTACACTTTTTTAGAAGAATTCAATAAATTCTTTATAAAAATATGAAATATTTACGAGACTAATTTTGATGCACTATTAGTATAAAAGAGTTTTATATTATTATCTAATTATATATTTCTATTTATAAGACTTCTAAAATAATAAATAATTAAATCAAATATTTTTACTAATGTAATCATAATTAAATATATATGTAAAATTTTTTTAAATTAGTAACAAGATGACACTCCGTCTTTTTTTCTTCTTTTTTAAGGGTCGTTAGTGTCTTCTCTTTTTAGGCCCACAGATGTCTTCTTTGACATACAGAAGTACCTGTAGAGTTGTATTCCTGGGGTCTGAAATTTATGGCCAACAATGGCATTAAGCCCAATATGAGATTTAAACTAACAGAAACCTAAGGGCAAGTTGGTAACCCCTGTCAGAGAGAAGTTCCTATTGTGAACTTAAAAAAGAGAGGATGTACAAATGGATCTCAATAACAAGCCCAACACTGAATAGGGCTTTAACTTCCCCTCCAAACGCCATGACCCAAAACAAAAAAATTAAAATGTAAAAAACGCTTTGGCAAATCGAAGTTTTGGCAAAATTAAAATGGAAATTCAGTTATATCTTTTAGGAAAACTTACACATATGGTTATGGACTATCTAATTGGTATAAGGCCTGCTTATTCATCTTTCATGTTTTTAATTTTTCATAATAGCAACTCTTACAGTTTTACAGGCATTCGTCTGCAATTGAACATTTTACCTGCCCAATTGTAATACTCCCTGTCTTCTACTTCTCAAAGAATAATGCTTAATTTTATGCTATCAAACCCATAAGAACTTATATATTCACAATCCTTTTGTGTAAAGTAATAATCACTTGATACAATTGCAAACAAAATTTCATGCGGCTTCATTTAGATGTAGGCCTGGAACTAAGTCTACAATTATGATCCATTTGTTATTTCTTCAACAAGAATAGCTTTTCATTATAGTTTCTTATTCTTAGTGGCAAGAGGTGAAGTTGCTTAGTTCTCATGTCAAAATATCTTATATTTTTTATGGTTTATGAATTCTCTCTTTAATTAATCGTCTTCTAAAAGGGCTATAAGCTTAGTCAAACTATTTCCTCCATCTAGAGCTAGGCCTTTTACTTGGATTGTTCTATGTCATTTCTTACCATTGCCACCCTCTGTTTCATACCCTACCAATTTGACTCTATGGCCGTCAAACACTGATGCTAAGAGAAATGATAGGGGATGCATTTTTACGATTCATCCTATGACGTATATAGCCTTATATGTGAGTGGATCAGGGAAATAATCAGCAAAATAACAAAAATTGTATATGCATCACAAGGTGAGTCCCAAAAATGGATTCCCTTATCATTTCTCCTTATGCTAAAATTTTCCAATTAATTGGGGTCCCTTCCTAACATTGCTTTGGCTTCTTTTCTCACCGGAAACAGTGTTAAATAAACGAGGACTAATTTGATGTGAGACCCGTGACTCGCGAACAATAATCCATATCCAAGATATGAGTTCAGCTGTAATTCAATGATGAATGGTTCGAAAATATAAAATGAAATAAAGTCCCCAATAATGCACTATCTCAGCAAAAATAAAAAATAAAAAAATCTAACAGATGGCATTGCATAATCATACAAGCTGTTAAATTAAAAATTAAATAACATTAAATCATTTCTAAATGTTTATTAAACTGCTAAAGAATTAATCAAATAATATTTTAGAATTCTGAATTATTGCACGGGGGCTTCAGTTGTGACACGAAGTCTTCCCGTATGATAAACGTTCAAAACAGTGGAACCCACTTACAAAATAATACAAAGCTCGTTTTGTTTGGCAAAGAAAATTATGACATTACCTCATTAATAAATTTTCGTTAGGTATACTATTCTCGCGGAATATTTCTTAATAGGCAAAGCAATGAAGGGAAGCTTCCAAAAGTGTTCAACGTGCCTATTGATGGCGATTGCAACTTTTGATATGATTGCTCTCATTTACTTCATACTCTTTTTTATTTATTTTTTATTCCTGTCGAAGCTCATAACATATGCTTGAGATTAATGGACAAAAGATTTATAAATCAGCTTCGATAAGTGGTAAACCTTTTTTCCGAAGCAATATTCGGACCACATCATTAAGAGTGATTTGGAAGAAACAAATCCCAATTAATTAGTAAAAGATATTTTTAAAAGCATGTTTGATTTTAGAAAATGATTTTTATTTCTATTTCTTATATTTAATATTAATTACAAAAATATCAAGCAAAATAAATTGATTGGGACTACAAACAAAGCAGTTTATACATTAAGCAGCAGCATCTTATTAAGCACTTTTTGTTGGACGCTGGAGAAGAAACCACCCACCGTGTTTTAAAACAAACGTACACTTTAGCGTCATCCTTCATGTCTATATAAACTTGGTTACATAAACACGATGGAATTTCACACATTTTTGTTGTCTACCAAATTTTATTAAATGCCATATGAGAAGCTTATAACAGAAATGAGTCCAGCGAATTGAAAGCACTCACTCACCTACTACTGGTCTCATTAATCTAACAATGACACTTACAAAATGAAAACCTACTTAATCCGTCCGTTTGAAAAGCAAGATTAGGTTGAAGTATTACCTATTTGCATTGTATTCAAATCCTAAAGGCTTCTAATTTCAACGCGTATGTTTGGATTTTTGTTTGCGATTTTTAAATGAGTAGCTTTTGCTCAAATTATAATTTGGAATTGTGCAAAGAAAAAACCAAACATACTAAATGCCTGTTTGGGCGGCCACCAAATTCGATTTTGGTGGAAGGAACTCTAAACCTTCTCTCACAAGAATTGCTTTGGCATTCGGGAACTTGTAGTGGAAAGCACAATTTTCCTGTTGTCCTCTCAAGCCAAACATATTCTAAATAACTAAATACATACATTTCTCCATTTAACATAGTTCTTTGTTTTGATGAAATTTGATATTAGTTAATTTATAATGCAAGAGACAGAGACCGTATACACTTCACTTTTCATGTATACAGATGTACAGCACTGCTGTATGAAGATTGGAGCCTTAAATTGCAAGTCATGGTCTGGCTTTGAAATTCTCTATATATGATCGTTGTAGAAAAATAAAAAAAGAAGAAGGAGGAATTAGGAAAGAGCTCAGAAGTTCATCTATTAGGCATCACATCTCAGAAGCATTACGTTGACTTTTTTGTATTTGGAATCCCAGAAGGGGCTCACTTCACATGTGCATGAAAAATGATTCAGCAAGTGTGAATCTTCCTTCTCCCTTCTTTTTTTTCCTCCTCTCTGTCGTTCACTTTGTTGTCTCCATAATTTACACAACCAATTATTTCAGCCAATTAGTATTAAAGAAGGCAGGGTCATTGAAATGACATTGTCATAACACAATTAAAAGTCAAAAAATGTACACAATTATTATCCTAATCCCGAATATAACAAATAAAGTGATTCTGAAATCGATTACATATCATTAACTGCAGCAAAAAGTCTCACATTTTTTTTTTTTAATTTCTTCCTATTTGGAGTCTTCATTTGTCACTCTGCAGGAAAAAATGTCTCCTCCCCCAAACCCATATTTGGCTTACGGAGACCATACAAAAAAGAAAACGTTGAATATTGAAACATATCTTCTTTTTAAATCTTTCCAGCGGTGTCGTTTAAATCTTATTTATTTTTATTCTTATACTTGCATGTGTTATTAATTGAAATTGCACCCCTAAAATCTAATCACATGGCTGAACATGATTGATGGCCAAGATCAAACTCTTAAAATTCAAGTTGGTCCACATCCTTATCCTTATCATATAAATTTTGGACTACCCAATCTGGCCCCTTCATAGTTGTTACAACTTAAAAAATCTATAACAATTATTCTCTCTTCGACTATATATGAAGATGATATACAAAACAGCTAGCAAGTTTTGGATTCATCATATACGCACCATAAGCCCCATACCTTTCTGTTCTCACCCTCCTAAACCTTCGTTTCTATTTAACTCTTTCCTTCTCTGAGGTACTTCATAGAAAGACAGAAAAAAACATAATGGGCAAAGCAAGTTGTTCTGCTCTTCTATCGTTTCTCATTCTTTCATTCTTTGTGGCTGAAATTCATGGGAACAAGCAAGTTAAAGCTCTTGACAATCTTCAGAAGTCCAAGTTTAGAGGGAATTCACAAGTTGATAGGAGTGAGTTTCAGGTACAAGAGCTTGAGCATGATGCCATTGTTCATTCTCAGGAGGGCCTCAAAGAGAAAGATAGGATTGTGAGGCTTCCGGGGCAGCCCCAAGTGAAGTTCTCTCAGTATGGAGGGTATATCACAGTGGACAGATTGGCTGGCCGTGCCTTCTATTATTACTTTGTTGAAGCTCAGAGTTCTAAGGAAAAATTGCCTCTTCTTCTTTGGCTCAATGGAGGTATAATACCACTTATATTAGGCCTAATTTGATCCTTGTTTTTAATTGCAATGTGACTCAATCAAACCAAAGAAAAAGAATGATGTTATTTCTACGTTAAAATGAACATTAAAAAGAGATGAACATAAAAGTTTGGCCCTATTTATTATCATTAAATACTTTTTTGTTTATCTTTTTATGGTGTTCATTCTTTAATGTCCAAATAATATTGCTCAAGAAAAATGCATCTTGTTTGAAGTGCTGCAGCTCATACATGAAAGCTCTATTTTGTAGTTTGATTTGAAAGCCTTGCACACTAGTGTCCAGTGTTGTCCTCACACATGCACATGTAAATGTTTCTTTGCCTTCTTTGCTCTCATTTTAAGCTAGACATCACTTGCATGTAAACGAAAACATGCCATAGAAAATCCTAAAAAACCTGGCCTAAAAAACTTGTTAAATGCATCCATCGAGACGTTTCCCTTCATTACTTCCTAGTTCGCAATTATCTATTTTGTTTTTGTCTGTTTTTCTAGTCAAACAAATTGTTGATTATCTTGCAAGTATACGTCAATTTAGGCAAACTGATAATCGCACCGCAGGTGTCAACAATGCAACTTGCACGACTTTATGACCACACGTATATAATTGTATGTTTTCATATATAATTAGATTTGTTCAACTATCATATTATTATACTCCATTATTAGTGGTAGCTTTCTTCTTTCTCATTAACTTCTTTATTGCTATGCATAACTCATATGAACTGTTATTATTTATTTAATATTACATTCATGTGGGGAACCCTTATTTAATATATTGACATTGACTGTTATAGTTATTTTATAAATTTAATTTTAATATATTATTAATGTACAAAATGTTCACAAATTCATTTCATTTGAATAAAAATATTTGATTCTTGCAATTATTGTATTAAAGTCACCCAAATAATAGCATATTATTAGATAACACTAGTGTAAAACTGTTTAGAATAACTGTATATCGAAATTAATCTTTTATCTTATTTACTAATCTATATCAGATCAGGGTTCCCACTGCTAATTATAGACCAGTGTTTTGCGGGATAGCAGGCTACAAATCCCGTAATTCAAGTCTCTAGAGGATTTCTCGGCTTGCGTATGTTGTAGCCGTCCTCGCAAAGAATTACAAAAACGGACATATAAAAAGCAATCTACAAATATTTTCAAGTAATGTAAAAATTTCTTGGCTATCATAAAATTGGCTCACTATTAAAAACCATCAACATTTTCTTTTGTCGACTTGCGAGCCTCATGTGCTTGTTTAGCCGGCAGGGTATAACACCATGCTTGCATGTAACATACAAAAGAATATAGAAAAGCTAAGAAGAAAATGGATTAATTAAAAACTTAATTGCATATCCTTGTGGTTAATTACGATTATCATGTTACTTCCCAGGTCCAGGATGTTCATCTCTTGCCTATGGAGCAATGCAAGAACTTGGACCCTTCCGAGTAAACAGTGATGGCAAAACACTATACAAAAATAGATATTCATGGAACTATGGTAAACTAAAAATTAAATTCTCTTTTCTCTTTACTATTACTAAAGAAATCATCATTTCAAGTTTCTCACCTATAGCTTAATTGGATTTTGAAGCTGCAAATGTTTTGTTCCTGGAATCACCTGTTGGGGTAGGATTTTCTTACTCAAACACATCATCGGATTATAAGACCAATGGGGATAAGAAAACAGCTGCAGATAATTATTTGTTCTTGGTGAATTGGTTGGAAAGGTTTCCGGAATATAAGACCAGGGATTTCTACATTGCTGGGGAGAGCTATGCTGGTCATTATGTCCCTCAACTTGCACACACAATTCTTTACCATAACAAAAAGGCAAACAAGACAATCATCAACCTCAAAGGAATCTTGGTATGTGCTTGCTCCTCTTACTCCTCTTTGCTTTTCCAATTGGAAAGAGCTTGAGAAACGATCATTAACTCACATGTTAGTTAGCTCTAAAACACTAATGATGGCTCCATTCCTACCGTACTCAATAGTCTACATAAGTGGATTAGGCTTTTTCCAAAATTCTATGTTACTTTCATGATGGTGAAGAAAGAAAGATTTTTCTTGTTACTGATTGGATTAGAGTGGCTTCTTACGCTAGTTGGGCTAGGATCAGCCCACTTCTCTTTCGGTGGGTCCAAGTAGTGTTATTTTGACTCATGATTGGCTTCCTAAATTTACATGTTGCAAATACTGGTCCTTGGTCTATGGTGATATCATTTCTTTTTTGGGTCTTGGCGATCATATCCTGAAATGAAATTCTCCAATATACCTAATCTTTTATTGGACTACGGACCAGTTATGATAAGCGGTCCCTTTGGGCGCTTCCCATTATGGGTATTGGGTGGTAAGACATTGTGGATTTGTCATGGGTAACACCTATAAACACCAAGCCATTTTTTGGTGCTTTTGTGGACCACAAACATTCCATGCTTCACTTGCGGCATTATGGCACTTGTTGATGTCTTTTCACTCTATGGATGCAAATTGACACTACACTTTGTCTACCACTGCATTGGATAATTGTAGTCTCCAAACCAATAAAACAAAGTATAGGATCCGCATGGAGATATCCAATGAGTTTTAGATATTCTAGTTAGGATTGGGATTTTAAATTTAAATCTTAAAAATGTGTCAGATGATAAATGATTTAGATTCTTATGTTATAGTTGCAAATGCAATTTATTACAAGAAACGCTATGAATAGATCAATGAAATGAAATTAAACTAACAAAGAAGAATATGTGTATCTCTTATACCTTGTGCAGATTGGGAATGCAGTGATCAATGATGGAACTGACTCGCAAGGAATGTATGATTTTCTTGCTAGCCATGCAATCATCTCAGACCAGGCAGCATATGATATCAGCAAACTTTGTGACTTCTCATCCCCAAATACGACAAGTAAGTGTGATGCTGCTGCAGATGAAGTTGAAAAGGATATTTCCTTCATTGATTTATACAATATTTATGCTCCCGAGTGCAAGAATGCCAATCTCACGGCCCAGCCTAAGAAGACTTCTGTAAGCTTCAAATTCCAATCCTTAACAACTTTATTAATTATGAAATTACAAAATTATGGAATATGGTCTAGATGGTTTAAGAAAACTCATGATTTAAGCCAATTAGGAATGGTTTAGTGATAAGGGGTGCATGAGATTCTAGGTTCAAATCTCATTGCCACCAAAAAAATAAAAAAACAGAAAACTCATGATTTTATGAACTAGAAATTCAGTGAAACTTAACTAGAATTGATGCCTTGCTTGCTTTGCAGGTTGTCATTGATCCATGTAGTGAGTATTATGTGTATGCATATCTTAATAGGGAAGATGTTCAAGAGGCCCTCCATGCCAATGTCACCAAGCTCAAATATGACTGGGAACCATGCAGCGATGTCATCAAAAAGTGGGTTGATAGCTCTTCTACAGTCCTTCCCCTTTTAGACGGATTCCTCAATAATAGCCTTAGAGTTTGGATTTTCAGGTAAAATCTTCATTCTCCCTCTCTATAGTATAATATCTGTAGACTTGAAATTAACATATCCTTTTCCTTTGTCTTCTACCAGCATATCCTTGACTTCTGTAAATTGTGTGTATCTACAAATTCTGATTATTTATCTATTGTATGATTCAGTGGTGACATAGATGGAAGGGTGCCTGTCACTTCAACCAAGTATTCCATTAACAAGATGAAGCTTCCCATTAAAACTACTTGGCATCCTTGGTTCGCCTATGGAGAGGTAATTTCTAAACTGTTACTTGCACCATAAAGTCATTTTCCCTTGCTTTCCAATTGTTGTAAACATGTGTTAGCTTATGCGATTGCCTATTCATATGTCAGACAAAAAGTTAACAATTGAATTGGCAGTATAGTCATGAAGTCTCCATGCTGCTTTAATGTTCTTAATGATGCTTCATAGTATAAGAATTCATTTTTACAAGAAAGTTCATATGACACAGGTTGCTGGCTATACTGAAGTATACAAGGGAGACTTAACATTTGCAACAGTGAGAGAAGCGGGGCATCAAGTGCCAAGCTACCAATCAGCAAGAGCTCTTTCTTTGATCATGCATTTCTTGAGTGGCACTCCTCTTCCCGATACTGAAAGATATGACTAGTTTCTTGTAATCCTGCTTTCAATAATCATTATTGTAGTTGTGCGTAGTTTTTTTCCCCCAAAGAAAGTAAAATCAATTATAATTGGATTTCTTTGGTTCCATTGTTATTATTGGCGATGTTCTATTGGAAAATGTTATGTAAGGAACATTGTAAGCTTTCTTCGTGTATTATGTCCTCACTCTGATATGGAAAATTTTTTTCCCTTTATACTTTCCTTTTTTTTTATTTAAAAAATAATAATAGAGAGACAGGATTTTTTCCCTAATATAATTACCAGAATAATGTGATATATAAGTTGACTCTTAAACCAATGAATTTATCACTTTAGTCTATCCAACATCCATGTATTTACTATTGGATATATTTGATTGAGAAGTAAAAATGAAGTGAAAATTTTTATGGCTATACATGACATGCATCCATAAAACTTCTCACCCAATTTTTATCCTCCAACCAAGCACAAACATATATCATGGTAACTTTTCTTGAATGGTCCCGATTACGCACATACTACACAATTTGTGCAAATATCTTTTTCCCTTATCACATTGGCTTTGGGTTTTGAACACTATTAGTGCCAGCGATAGCGTAAAGCAAAATAAAAGAAGAAAAAAGTAATAACCTGTGGTTAGCGTTAGCTTCCACTTCCACTCTTATTGCAAAGTACTGGTGGTTATTAAATGCTAACACAGTAATTAACGAAATGTCCAAGCTAGGCTTCACAAATTTATATATGCAGAAGCAGAACTTGTCAGTTAATCACTACAACTCTTGTTCCCTTGAGATAATGGCTAATTCTATGAGTGGAAGGTTCTGCCCTTTTAGCAATGCAAATCAGTTTTGTACATTTGAGAAGGTAAAGTTAACATAGGTAAAAAGAATCATTTAGTTTATGTACAAACTGACTAATTGTTAAATTTCAGCACAGCCCTCATCATCATCATCTATCTCCTTGTCCCAATCCAATGAGAATGAGGTTGCTGATTTCATCAACTCTGTCAATCCAGTGAGATCCTCTAGGTAGGTAGGATGATTAATTGCTTGAAGTATGAACTCCATTCCTCTGTTTCGATATTCTGATACAACCTAAATGGTTACATTTTTTACAAAATAAAGGAGATTAAAGAAACATCCAAACGTACTGCTGGAGGCAATGGAAACAATGCAGCATACAACACTAACTACTTGCAGAAGCATTATCAAACAACACAGACACAATTCGCCACCCGAACTTACTGCATCGCAGCAGGCCGTGCAGCTGGAAGAGGAGTAACCTACAAGGGTCATTTGAGAAAATTGAGCAAGGGAACCACGAATCTGATGAGGTAAAATACCAAGAGGTTGCTCAGTAGCTCCAATGACATTGCTGTTAATATCAGCTTCTGCAAATATCCTGAAAAAGTGTACTCAAGATGTGAAATTCATGCTGGATTAAAAAATAAAATAAAATAAAATAAAATAAAATAGTAAAAAGTAGTTGGAATTTGTTCTTTGGCTCTCAATTGTAATGCCTCAAAAGCCATGCACATTGTTAGGACCCAATTGCAAGGTATGGGACTTGAGTCCCACATCGGAAGTATGGGATTCCGATGGGGGGTTTATAAGGCCTTGGGCTCTCCCATCACAATAGCTAGCTTTTGTGATGTGGTTCTCCCAAGGTTCTTATCAATTGGTATCAGAGCCTTCCACCATGTCTCTCAGCTGCAATCGAGCGGCGCGGGTGGTGACGCCGGCATTGCAGTGTTCGCCCGGGACTAGTCAAAGGGGCTAGTGCACAGCCAGCCCGCGTGGGCGCCGGGGCTGCGGAGCGTGGTGGGATGTTAGGACCCAATTGCAAGGTATGGGACTTGAGTCCCACATCGGAAGTATGGGATTCCGATGGGGGGTTTATAAGGCCTTGGGCTCTCCCATCACAATAGCTAGCTTTTGTGAGGTGGTTCTCCCAAGGTTCTTATCACACATAAAATCAGTGTTTGCTGAATTACCCTTCAGGGTGATGCAAGATCCCTATTAAAAGTTCAACTGCAAGGGCAGAAGCAATTGGAGCCAGCCCTGGTCGGGTCACAGTACATTGCTGGTCCAAAGTGCGGTTGGAGGTTGACTGCACAAAGCAACTATGAATTAGTTATATATTTTATATTAGCTCACATATCACACATAATGCTACAAGGAAATTACATCAGTTGGTGCAACAACGTCATTGCAGAAATAACAGCCCAATCTATGCTTTCCGTTTGCATCTTTTACTTTGTGCATATCAGCAGATGAAGAATTAGCAGTTTCAGCATTGAAGTCATCAGCATGAGTGAAAGGACCAGCTCCATGGCGCATAACCAAAAAACTATCAAACCCTAGAGCTGCAGTAATTGTAATCTGCAAAATAGTAAATAATAAATATGTAAGCATGTTAGTTAAAGATACCCCATCAAACTACGGATGGGATAAGACATGCTTCAGTTTACAATGTGAATCACATGCAGGCAGTGTTCTAAAGTTATAGTGACATATAGTTCATTAATGAGAATAAACTGGCCAACCTTGTTAGTATTGGCACAGAGAAGTGTTGGCAGCCATCGACTTTCCCTCGTATCTGTCAATAAGAAAACTGCATCATGAGCATCAATCAAATCACGCAAGCATCTACAATCATCAAGCACCCTATCCAGTTCCTGGCTATTTACTGGATGTCCAGGCATTGGTATAGCCATAACAATGCCTTCTGCTTCCTGAAAACGAACAAAAAACACGCAGTTAGAGAAAATTGTGATTATCGGGTTTAGCATCTAGCAAAATCCTAGGGTTCAATGATTTACCACTGCTGGAAATATCCGTTTGAGGCTTTCAACTGCTGCTGTAGCTTTGAAATTACCACCATTAAGACAGTCATCCAAAGTATACAGAGACTGCCTCAGTGGGTTAGACATAGCCAACTTGCCATTGTCAAGTAGAGTAATTTTTCTGACACCCCATGCCTGCAATAACATAAGCATTATCAATTATCGCAAAGAGAAGAATTTAAATAATAATAATAATAATAATAATAATAATAGAACCTCCTCAATACTCACCATAAGCATGCGTGCAACCTGGCATCCAAGTGTGCCTGCTCCAAGGAGAAGACACTTCACGGAAGATAAGGCATTCAAGTTTAGAGAAGGCAAAGCACGCCACTTCATAAGCTTTAAATTCAAATCTGCAGCAGATATGGCCAACCTGTAAAAACACATATTAACAGTAATACAATATAATAGAAATGCTGCTGAATGAAGTAGCACTAGCGAAAAAAATAGACTGGAGAAAACACTGTAGGCAAGAAACCTGGTTGGATCCATGGATTGTGCAAGGCTAATACACCTAGGTACTTTTCCTCCCTTATTAAGTTCCCATCCAACTGCATTAGGTACAGTGTCCTTCCACCCTGCATAATTAGCCCCTTCAGTAAGAAACCAAAAAACTAAAACAGAAAGAGATATCAACAATACAACTGTTAAACAACCAACGAATCTTGACCTTGTGGAACTGTTATCAATGCTTCACCAACAAGGGATAACCTCATATCTGCAAAACCACGGTTCTCTCTGTAGCAGAAAAATTGAACAGACTTGAGATTCCACTTCGCAGAAATAAGTGCTAAGAAGTTGCGTAGAGGCCACCCGGGATTATTTGGAAGATGACAGAGGTCATAAAATCCAAAGAGGATCTGCCAATAGAATCTCGTAAATTTCATAAAAAGACACCTATAGCTTCACATCCAGTGAGTTGTAAGACAAAGAAAAAGCATTGTCACAAAGACTGATTGAATTATCATAACTTGGAGTTAGAGTTAGAGACCTTGTGAGCATCGCTCTGACAAGCATCCCAGTCCTTTAGAAGCCTAACAGTAGCACGTGAGTGTGGATCTATAGTGACTAAAAAGAATGGGACATCTGCGACACACTCTCTACCATCAGGTAAAGCAAGCTGAGCTAAAAGTAAGCAACAGAAAAGAATTATGATATCAAATCCAGATGTCTGAGGAAATCAAGAGATTATACCTGCTGTTGATTTTGAGTTACGCCACTCATTACAGGCTGCAGAGAGGGATTCTGCCTGGCATTTCAGAAAAAAACAATGTTAATGCCAATGTAAACAAAGGTATTATAATCAAACAACATGGGTTTTTAATAATGAAACTCGGAGCACCTCTTCCATGCTAAACCACTGAGAAGCTGGCCTTAGGCTAACCACAGTTGCAGGAGGATCAAGCATCAGGGCAGGGAAAGCAAACCAGTAATGAAAACTCCACTTTTTCAGGTCTGCAAAAGAAATAAGAAGGAATCTTGAAAGCACTGAACAGTCCTCCACAGCTTTTCCAGTTACAATGTCATTCCATATCTAAATTAACAGCAAAAGGGTAAAACTCATGTGAGATTAATAATTTTAGTCTAAACTTTTTACTATGTTGAACTATCTCATCTTGTGATGTCTACATCGAACCGAATTGTTTACCTTTCTTGCCTCTTCCTTCAACAACTTCAGCTTATCAAGTGCATGAAAGCTTTCCACAGTATTAGTATTGTAAAGTATCCCCGGAACAGAACACCTGTTCCTGTTGCCACGGCTTGGTGCTGGTACCAATGAAGCCTCACTTGATTCAGAAGGCAAAGACTCAGCTAGCAGAGTTAAATGATTTGACACTTGAGAATGTGAGCAAGGTGCATAGAAACCTGAAAATTAAATCATAATAATACCATTCTCACATGAATGAAGCCAATAAAAATTCATCAAATATAATTCACATTGCAGCTTTCAAAAGTTCGAAAATCCAAAAATAGAATTATGCATTGATAAAAAAAAAAAGAGATAGAAAAAAAAAGAGAGAGAATCCCTTTATAAACTGAATCCATAAAAGGTAAAAACCAAGTATAAAAATGATATCTTCTGATGTTGTTTAAACTTGCCCTTTTGTTAAAGGAAGGAACTTGGTAAGGAAAACATGGTAAAAAATGAAGTAAAGGGAAGAACCAATGATGGGTATTGGGGAATCATCAATGCCGAGCTTGTTGAGCTTCAAAGAAGACAATCTGTGCCAGAAGCCCTCATCGACGGAGCTCTGCATCGGTGCGAATTGAAGCAAAGGTTCCTTCTTCGACATGGTTGCGTTGTGGCTTGCTTCTTTCAAAGGGGAAGATGAAGATGAAGAAAAGATCTGAGAGTGGTTTGGTTAATGAATTATGGTGGTTGTGTGGGATTTGGATTTTGTGCAGAACGCATCTTTATCGGATTCTTCAGTCAACGAGCTTTGTGTTCGTGATCATCAATGGAACTTATTCTTCACCTCTCAAACGGGCCAAATAGGCTCGGTTTTGCATGGGCCTTTAATTTTCTTGGTTTGGCCCAGTTAAATTTTATAGCCCAGTCACTGGCCTGTTTCTTTTGTCTCCTTTTCCGCCGGCTTCTGGACTGGGCCTAGTTTCCCTTGTTCCTGTGTTCGGGAATATTACTATCTTTTGACCAAAAAGGGGGGATACCTCTCACGACCCAAAAGAAGAAGCAATCTCCAAGGATACACAAATAACTCGGACCAAAAAAAAAAAAAAAAAAGCGTATGCAAATAACAGAATCGGTCTTTTGGTTTTTCAAAATATTTTCTTCGAGCAAAGTCCAGTTTTGATCACTGAAGTTGTATTTGTATTTCAATTTAATATCTGAAATTAAGAAATTAATGATTAAGTTATTTAAATTGTAAAATTTTATTCAAACTACTTCTTAAGGTAATATATATACGGTTAAATTATATCATTATAGATATTAATTTGAATTATGTTTTTACAATTTCAAAGAGTAAAACGGAATTTTACTCCCTTTTTTTTTTCTTTAAAGAGGTTCTATATTTTATATACCTAACCTCATTCTTACTTTTCATAGTGTTATCATAATTATTCTTTGTGGGGCTCTACATGCTATTATCATAATAGTGCGAAAACAACGTGTACCGAGCTTTTTAACCTTTGTGCGTCCGGCGGCTCCGCGCAGCTTGCTTGCCGTGCCTTAAATTTGTAGTATGATGATGCCCTAAGGTACTTTGCACATACGTCACTATAAGATGCAAATTCTCATTTAAGTACGCATAGCAGCTATAACTAAACTAAATGGATTCCTGCCCTTCTCCATTAATATGATTTAATTTATTAGACATCAACTGAAAACAACAACGTATGAATAAATTTCTTTTATACAATGTGACTTAAATCCAATAACCTCAAATAAATAAACCTAAATCCATATGGAACACTAATAATCTAGTTATTTTCATATCATGATGGAGATGAAAGTTTATCAAGGACGGAATATATATTTTCATTCCTACCTTTTTATCGTCAAGAAATAATGTGAGTAATACCTAGCAATAATTTTCATTAACCAATTTCTGTTCATCCACCAATATTTGAAACCAAATTTGTTTAAGAAACTTCTCCTTTGTGCTCTTCTGTTCTCTGCCCAATCAAATTGCATTAAATCATCTGGAGGAGACCTACGTTTCTTGGTAGCATGCTCCAAAGCATAAGCAATCTCAATAAGAGTTGGTTCTGAATACTTCAATCCTCCAAAAGAAACACGTAGAGGCATATTCTCGTTGTTATACCCACCAGGGACAGTAATTGCCGGGTACTCACCAACTGCAATAAAAGGGACACATTTCTGTCCAATATACATCAAAGCTTCAAGCTGGTTTTCTTTCATCAACTTCTCAAACCCATTTCTGGAGAAGCTTTCCAACTTTGATATTGTTTCTTGAACTGTTTCATTGATTCCATTTGTCATGTTAGCCATAACAAACATGTCTTGAGGATAGTCAACGATTTTCTCCTACCCAAAATAAGATATATAATTGATCAACACGGTTGAAAGTGTTAATATATATCTATATATATATATATATATATTTGGATGCAGATTAATTGAACTTAGTGTTGTGATACTTACTTATGAGATTTGCCATGGATTGCACAGGTGAAGACTAATTTTTTCTAGATAAGAATTCAAGTCTCGCTTGATCTTAGCTAACAATGCTATCATTTCATTCTCATAAATTTCATCTCTGTGCTCAGTTACCAAGTCATCCACCAGTGTTGAGCCTTTATCCCTGGATTAATGTCACGCCCCAAACATAAGCCGTGACCGGCGCACAGGTTAATCTGACTCACTTAACCTGGCAAGCCTAATGACAATAGTTTGTTCATATAATTTAGTAACTTAAGTACGGGGGCAGCCAAAAATTCGGCAGAGTCTCCCCTAAAAATCGGACAATCCAAAAATTTACATAGAGCTGTTTTATATCAGATATAACAACCAAAAATCACAGCCAGAATATTTCCAGAATAACAATTATAGGGATCAAAAGATCAGCTATACTAAAGAGTAATATACACATTATAACTATATCCATAACCCAAAAACAACTGATCCTATGCCCTATAGCTGCAAAGTACTGGAATCAACAAAATAGAAGCCTCTTCCATATTACAGGCCTACCAAAAGGAATATCCTGGGTAGAACAGTTAGTCCCAGGAACCTGCTACTTTGCACCCTGTGAATCTGAAGAGAAGGAAAGGAAATAGGATGAGTCATACAGACTCAGTGAGGGTATATAAACAAAGTGGACAGGAAGGAGAAACTAAATCACGCACGAGCTTTTAAAATAACTGAAAACAACTGACTAATCCTATATTCACCAAAGAAATTGATTGAGGCAATAGTTTGTCAATTCTATATTTTCATAAATAGAATCTTGTCAACCTCCTTCATTTAAATTAAAACTCATTTACAGAAACTTAACAATTCTCTATCTATTATCTTAATCAACT
This sequence comes from Pterocarpus macrocarpus, assembly GCA_031439585.1. Lineage (NCBI taxonomy): Eukaryota > Viridiplantae > Streptophyta > Magnoliopsida > Fabales > Fabaceae > Pterocarpus > Pterocarpus macrocarpus. Next base: position 71,551,712 of record CM062522.1, read on the forward strand.
TCCTAAATAGATTTTGTCAACATAGAATCAAATATTTCATCAAACTAATTACTCCACGAGGGTTACCCAAGAAGAACTAAATTTCTATGGGGAGTAGTCTCAACCCATCTGATCATAAATATGAGCTCATCTCAAGCCAGGGGTCTTGCCTCGCTCGATACTATCTTATTTAAATATACTATGTGCACATAGGCCGTTATATCTCTTCGCTAACGGTGAACAGTGTTCTAACTTAGAACCCATCATGGTTTTCTCAACATAAATTTATTTTAAAATGAAATACTTAAATTCAATAATCAACTTCTATAAAATCCAATTCTTGCAAGAAATAAACCTTTAAGATTCATTATAAATAAACCATAAAATAAGAAAGAATAGCAACATATAGCATTGAAATAATAATTAAGAGGATATCCAAAATATTAAATAAACTATTAGTATCCAAAGAAACTCAATTATTATTTTAGAAAGAGAAATCAATTATGAGCACAAAATCAAATTATTAGCTTTAACAGGTTAGTTTCTGCTATAAACATAATTTAAAATTATTGCCACTAAGTAAATAACCACTCACAACAAAGAAGAATCAACCGAGCTGCTCCCCAACAGCTCCAGAAGGAGTAACTGGCACCGTATCAGAAGGATCTGATCAACACAAATATTTTTTTTTTTGACAAGCTTAGATAATTTGTTTGGAGATAGTTTAATAACTACCATGCTTATTATTAAGCAAAATACCAAAATATTACTCACCTACTATTTTATTAGTACTCCCTAAATTTGATATAACCTCTAAAATTTACCCGTAAGAAAATAGGTTTGAGATTAGGAACTCACCTCAAGCTTTAAGGACTAGTGGATATCAAACTTTTGCGACAAAATAAAAGAAAAAGGAGCTTTGATGGTAAAAATAAGAAAAAGAAAAGAAAAAAAGAAAGAGGAAGAAGACGAGGAACAGAGGAGGAAGAAGAAAGGAAAAAGGGAAAAAAAGGGAAAGTGAAATACGGTGAGTCTCACCGTTCCTTTATCCCCCCCCTTTTTTTTTTTTTAACTTACAGCAAAAAGATCAAAAGGCCCTTAACCCTTTTTTTTTTCTTTTCCTTTCCTTTGTTTTGAGACTCGGTGTTACAAATACCTCCCCCCTTAAAGAAAAATTCGTCCTCGAATTTTGAGATATCAACGTACCTTGAATATCGAAAAGGTGTGAGTATTTCTCCCGCATAATTGTTTCGGGTTCCCATGTGGTTTCTTCACCAGATGGTCCCAGCCAAATGACCTTCACTGATGCTACATCCTTAGAGCGTAGACGCTTCCCTTGCCTATCTATGATTGCCTTTGGTTGCTCATTATAGCTTAGGTTCTCATCAAACTCAACTAAATTATGCTGGATAATGTGAGAAGGGTCATAAACATATTTCCGTAGCATTGATACATGGAAAACTGGATGAACACTTGAAAGATCGGGTGGAAGGGCTAAGCAATAAGCAGCTTGCCCTACCTTCTCCAATATCTCAAAAGGTCCAATAAATCTTGGACTTAATTTTCCTCTCTTACCAAACCTCAGGATGCCTTTCATAGGGGAAACACGTAGAAACACATGTTCTCCTACACCAAACTCCAAAGGTCGACGTCTTTGATCCGCATAAGACTTTTGCCTACTTTGAGCAGTCACTAAACGTTCTCGAATTAATTGGACCTTCTCAATGGCTTCCTATATAAGATCTAGGCCAACAAGTTTAGATTCCCCAGTTTCAAACCAACCAATCGGTGATCTACAACGCCTTCCGTATAAAGCCTCAAATGGTGCCATTTGGATACTAGATTGATAACTATTATTGTAAGCAAACTCCATTAGAGGTAGATACTGGTCCCAACTCCCTCTGAAGTCTAGAACACAAGCTCGGAGCATATCCTCCAAAATCTGTATTGTTCTTTCAGACTGACCATCTATCTGAGGATGAAAAGCAGTGCTTAAGTCCAATCGAGTTCCTAAAGCCGTTTGAAAAGATTTCCAGAATTGAGCTGTGAATTGAGACCCTCGATCAGATATTATAGACAAAGGCACTCCATGTAAGGATACAATCTTATCTAAATAAAGTTTGGCATACTGAGCTGCTGTGTAAGAAGTCTTAACAGGCAAAAAGTGTGCGGACTTAGTTAGTCGGTCCACAATTACCCAAACTGAGTCATAACCCCTTGAGGTTCTAGGCAATCCTGTCACAAAATCCATAGTGATTCTCTCCCATTTCCATTCAGGTATTTCAATCTGTTGGAGCAACCCACCAGGCTTTTGATGCTCGGCCTTCACTTGTTGGCACACCAAACACTTAGACACAAACTCAGCTATATCCTTTTTCATCCCTTCCCACCAATAGAATTCTTTTAGATCTTGATACATCTTCGTAGAACCTGGGTGAATGGTGTAAGAAGAATGATGGGCTTCCTCTAATATTTTCTTCTTCAAGTCTACTACATCAGGTACACATAAGCGTTTACCAAAACGTAAGACACCTTCAGAATCAATCACGAAGTTGGAAACTTTGCCTGCTCGGACCTCTTCCATAACCTTCCTCAAATGAGGGTCTTCTCCCTGGCTATCCTTAATATTATCCACCAAGGTGGAACGAACTTGAACTTGAGCTATTAGTGACTTTGCACCTGAAATTTCAAACTTCACCCCTCTATCTACAAGTTCTTGGAACTCCTTTACTATTAGTCTTCTAACCTCAACTATGTGGGCAAGACTACCCATGGACTTCCTACTCAAAGCATCGGCCACTATATTCGCTTTTCCTGGATGATACAAAATCGTGCAATCATAGTCCTTCAGGAGCTCCATCCACCTTCTCTGCCTTAAGTTCAAATCCTTCTGCTGAAAGATATACTTGAGGCTCTTATGATCAGTATAGATCTCGCACGTCTCACCATATAAATAGTGCCTCCAGATCTTGAGAGCAAATATCACCGCTGCCATTTCTAAATCATGTGTAGGATAGTTTTGCTCGTGCTTCTTAAGCTGTCTAGAAGCATAAGCAATAACTCTCCCCTGTTGCATTAACACGCATCCAAGACCAACTCTAGAAGCATCACAATAAACTACATAACCACAACCAGAAGTAGGTAATGCTAACACCGGAGCAGACGTCAAACAACTCTTCAATTGTTGGAAATTTTGCTCACATGCATCAGTCCATTGAAACTTAACCTGCTTTTGTGTTAACCTAGTTAAAGGAGCTGCTATTTTAGAGAAGTCCTTGACAAACCGACGATAATATCCAGCAAGTCCGAGGAAACTGCGGATCTCCGTCACGGATGTAGGCCTAGGCCAATTCTGCACCGCTTCCACTTTCTTTGAGTCAACACTTATCCCTTCTTTAGACACCACATGACCTAAGAAAGTCATGCTTTCCAACCAGAACTCACATTTAGAGAACTTAGCATATAGCTTATGCTCTCTCAATGTCTGTAAGGCTAACCTCAAGTGCTGCTCATGCTCTTCCTTACCTTTAGAGTACACTAAGATGTCATCAATAAAGACGATCACAAAGTGATCCAAGAAAGGCCTAAAAATACGATTCATCAAGTTCATAAAAGCTGCAGGGGCATTGGTAAGTCCAAAAGACATAACTAAGAACTCGTAATGTCCATAGCGAGTACGGAAAGCTGTCTTAGGAATGTCTTCACCTCGTATTTTCAGCTGATGGTACCCAGATCGCAAATCAATCTTCGAGAAACATTGGGATCCTTGAAGTTGATCAAATAAGTCATCAATGCGAGGAAGGGGATATTTGTTTTTCACCGTCACCTTATTCAACTGTCGGTAATCAATATACAAACGAAGTGAGCCATCTTTCTTTTTAACAAATAGCACTGGTGCACCCCAAGGAGAACAACTAGGGCGGATGAAACCCTTATCAAGAAGATCCTTCAATTGTTCTTTCAACTCCTTAAGTTCAGCTGGAGCCATTCGATATGGGGGTATAGAAATTGGTTCAGTGTTTGGAAGCAAATCTATACAAAACTCTATCTCTCTATCAGGTGGTAACCCTGGCAACTCTTCAGGAAAAACATCAGGATATTCACATACTACTGGAATCTGTTCCAAACTCCCCTGTGATATACTAGTATCTATCACCATTGCTAAATACCCCAAACAACCTTTCTTTAGCAACTTCTGAGCAACCATTGCTAAAATCAAGTTGTTTGGTGACCAATCTCGATCGCCTTGAAATGTGAAAGTCGGTTCACCCGGCACATTGAACTTTACCACTTTGTTGTAGCAATCTAGGGTAGCATGACAAGAAGCTAGCCAATCCATGCCCAATATCACATCGAAATCTACCATATCGAGTACTATCAAGTCTATTATTGAGAGTTTACCTCCGACTAGCACCTCACATGATCTATAAACTAAATCAGCCAATAAGGAATCACCCATAGGCGTGGCTACTATCAAATGCTCGCTCAGAAGTGAGGGGTCTCTCTTAAGACAAGATGCAAAAGAACGGGACACAAAAGAATGTGTAGCTCCAGAATCGAAAAGTGCACGTGCTTCATGAGAACATATTAGAAGTATACCTGTTACCACAGCATTAGATGCTTGAGCATCCTGACGGGTCAAAGCAAAAATACGAGCTTGTCCTCTACCAGTCTGTCCCTGACCTCTGCTACCTGGTCCTCTACCACCTCGTGGGGTATTGTTAGATCCTCGACCCCCTGAACCACCAACATATCCTCCTGGAACTACTGGTGCTGATGCTCCACTAGCAGAAGGCTGAGAGTGTAACATAGGACAATTCCTTGCAAAATGTCCCATCTGACCACATTGGTAACACCCGAAAAAACCCTGCCTGCAAGGCCCAAAGTGCCTCTTCCCGCATGTAATGCAAGTATCAGAAGCTCTATCAGAATATATAGGATGCTGGGAGGGTCCTCTACTATGAGCAGTACTAGCTGTTTGACTGCCTTGTATGCTCTGTGATTGAGGGGGCCCTTGCTGACCCCGACGACTCTGGCCATCACCACCTCTAGAACCACCACTGCTGCGACCTTGGCGGCCACCATGAGCAACATCTGAACGTGATCTCTTACGCGAGTCACGGGAAGATCCACCTCTATCTCTGCCTCCCCGCTCAATCGCCAAGGCTCTATTCAAGGCCTCCTCATATGTCATCTCGATCCCTGCTAATACTCTGAATATGTAGGGTCTCAAACCCTCAACAAAGCGCTGAACCCGTAATTCTTCTGTAGCCACAAAGTGCGATGCATATTGAGAAAGTCTCTCAAACTGAATGTGGTAATCTGCTACAGTCATCTGGTCTGTCTGTACAAGAGACTCAAATTCCCGTGCTTTACTAACTCGGATACTCTTTGGTAGAAAATGAGCCAAGAACAAATTAGTGAACTCATCCCATGCCAAAGGGGGTGATCCTGCTTGCCTTCCGCGAAGCACAGTCTGATACCAGCCTCTAGCTAAGTCTCGTAGTTGAAAAGTTGCCAACTCAACCATCCGAGTAAAAGAACAACCTAAAGCTCTGCCTATCCATGCCACATCATCCAAGAACTTCTGAGGATCTTCACTTGAGTTTGAACCACTAAATACAGGAGGATTATGCCTCGTGAATATAGACAAAGAAACTTCTATCCCTCTGTGTTGAACAGGTGGAGGCTCAGCTTGAGTTGTCTCCCCACTGCACTCTGAATCCTCTTGATTCTGATCCACTTGAGGCTGCCGGTTTCCACCGAGAACATTCACTAATTGCTGAACTGTTTGTTGCATATTATGCATCCCAGTAGCTAATTCAGCTAAAGCGGGATCCCCACGCCTAGTCCTAGGAACTATTACCTCAGGCATCCTACCACCCTGTCCACGTCTCCCACGATCACATCGCGATCACGACCACGCCCACTACTGGGGGGTGTATGAAGTTGAGTGGAAGCCTCATCAGTAATAGGCTCCCTAGCAGGTCTCGTCCTTGGTGGCATCGTCACCTAGGACATGAACAAAGAACAAAAATAGGTAAAATCAAGAAAGGAGAATTGAAAGGACAACACTAAACATTTTATAATAACTTGGACAATAGATTCCAGTTTAACTGTGGTCACTCAAAGCCTCTTGCCTCAGACAAGTTGTGCCCGGGTACACAAATTACAAGCAAGATTCTATGATTGTCCACATTTTGCAGCCTTTAGGACCTACTACCCACGCTCTGATACCAACTTTGTCACGCCCCAAACATAAGCCGTGACCGGCGCACAGGTTAATCTGACTCACTTAACCTGGCAAGCCTAATGACAATAGTTTGTTCATATAATTTAGTAACTTAAGTACAGGGGTAGCCAAAAATTCGGCAGAGTCTCCCCTAAAAATCGGACAATCCAAAAATTTACATAGAGCTGTTTTATATCAGGTATAACAACTAAAAATCACAGCCAGAATATATCCAGAATAACAATTATAGGGATCAAAAGATCAGCTATACTAAAGAGTAATATACACATTATAACTATATCCATAACCCAAAAATAACTGATCCTATGCCCTATAGCTGCAAAGTACTGGAATCAACAAAATAGAAGCCTCTTCCATATTACAGGCCTACCAAAAGGAATATCCTAGGTAGAACAGTTAGTCCCAGGAACCTGCTACTCTGCACCCTGTGAATCTGAAGAGAAGGAAAGGAAATAGGATGAGTCATACAGACTCAGTGAGGGTATATAAACAAAGTGGACAGGAAGGAGAAACTAAATCACGCACGAGCTTTTAAAATAACTGAAAATAACTGACTAATCCTATATTCACCAAAGAAATTGATTGAGGCAATAGTTTGTCAATTCTATATTTTCATAAATAGAATCTTGTCAACCTCCTTCATTTAAATTAAAACTCATTTACAGAAACTTAACAATTCTCTATCTATTATCTTAATCAACTTCCTAAATAGATTTTATCAACATAGAATCAAATATTTCATCAAACTAATTACTCCACGAGGGTTACCCAAGAAGAACTAAATTTCTATGGGGAGTAGTCTCAACCCATCTGATCATAAATATGAGCTCATCTCAAGCCAGGAGTCTTGCCTCGCTCGATACTATCTTATTTAAATATACTATGTGCACATAGGCCGTTATATCTCTTCGCTAACGGTGAACAGTGTTCTAACTTAGAATCCATCATGGTTTTCTCAACATAAATTTATTTTAAAATGAAATACTTAAATTCAATAATCAACTTCTATAAAATCCAATTCTTGCAAGAAATAAACCTTTAAGATTCATTATAAATAAACCATAAAATAAGAGAGAATAGCAATAGATAGCATTGAAATAATAACTAAGAGGATATCCAAAATATTAAATAAGCTATTAGTATCCAAAGAAACTCAATTATTATTTTAGAAAGAGAAATCAATTATGAGCACAAAATCAAATTATTAGCTTTAACAGGTTAGTTTCTGCTATAAACATAATTTAAAATTATTGCCACTAAGTAAATAACCACTCACAACAAAGAAGAATCAACCGAGCTGCTCCCCAACACCTGCATGAGTAATCAGACCGTATCAGAAGGATCTGATCAACACAAATATTTTTTTTTTGACAAGCTTAGATAATTTGTTTGGAGATAGTTTAATAACTACCATGCTTATTATTAAGCAAAATACCAAAATATTACTCGCCTACTATTTTATTACTACTCCCTAAATTTGATATAACCTCTAAAATTTACCCGTAAGAAAATAGGTTTGAGATTAGGAACTCACCTCAAGCTTTAAGGACTAGTGGATATCAAACTTTTGCGACAAAATAAAAGAAAAAGGAGCTTTGACGGTAAAAATAAGAAAAAGAAAAGAAAAAAAGAAAGAGGAAGAAGACGAGGAACAGAGGAGGAAGAAGAAAGGAAAAAGGGAAAAAAAGGAAAAGTGAAATACGGTGAATTTTACCGTTCCTTTATCCCCATTTTTTTTTTTTTAACTTACAGTAAAAAGACCAAAAGGCTCTTAACCCTTTTTTTTTTCTTCTTTTCCTTTCCTTTGTTTCGAGACTCGGTGTTACAATTAACAAGAAGCGTACTTACATGCCAAAAATCTTAAAATAACTCTCCAAGACAAACAGCATTCAAATATGAAAACTAGCGTCCGTGAATTTCAAATCAAGGTGTTTATCATTGCCTCCGCGAATTTTTTATATTTTCTACTCTTTTTGCATTTCAATAGTTTTTCTTTTTGATGTAGCAACTTCAACCTATCCTATTGTCAAGGTTATTGTTAAGTCACACATCGACTGGATATATATAACCAAAATTAGATCCAAGTTCGAAAGACAACAAACAAAAAGATTGACCGATTACTGCTTGGTGAACTATAAAGCACGTCACTAACTTCCTACTTCTATAAGGTAACAAAATTAGAATTACGTAGAAAAAAAGTGACAAAACAAATTATGATTAGATGATTAAAACTGTATAAATTAATGTGATGCTAGTCAATGTCAAGTGATCACCTCAGTATTTGGAAGAGTTGTTGATATGTCCTATTCTCCATAGAATTTTCAGGAAAGTTGAAAGAATTTGGGTGTCTCAAGATTCCTAGTCTTTTCCCTTTTAGGCCAGCTGGGTTCAGATATTGCGCATAGCTACCCCTTGGAATGTGTCTAGAGGCATGAAGGGTTCCTGGATCATTGTTTGCCTACAATGATGTCTAGAACATGAACTGCTTCTGCCACCGTTCTAGCTATAGGCCTGTTCATCAAAATTAAAAAGATTGTTTGTTAATGTCATAGCGTGAAACAAATTTTTTGTTGTCCTGACTGAACCAAACTTATTGTATTAATAAAAACAGAATTATATACGTAAACTAGCAAGTATTCTCCTTGCATGGGTATTATTGAATTCAGGTAAATTTAAAAAAAAAAATTGGAAAATATATTACAAGAGAAAAAAAAAATATAAAGAAAATATGTATAATTGATAGAATTTTAAAAAAATATAAATAAAAATATTTTAAAGTATAAAAATATTCATAATTAAAAATTAGAATTTATTTTTTAAAAAGATTAAGAATGACATTTATTACTTTAAAAAATAAATTAAGTCACGCTTAAATAATATATTAAAATTTAATAAATAGGAGTAAATGTGAAGTTATAATACATACTATACATACAAGAATACTAACTAATTTTTGCTATCCACTTTTTTTCATATTTTTTGCAAAATCTTTCCACAAGTAAGTATTATTTGGTAATAATAACTAATTTTTTTCTCTCGATTTTCTGTATTAATTACTCCTCAAATGTTTCTATCACAACATATTTGTTTTTGGTTGATTGTTGAAAGGATAAGTTAAAAATACATACTTTTGGAATCTTGAAACACACTTTTTTTTATATTAAATTACACCTTTTTTAAAAAAAAAAATTCATACAGCTTAATCAATTTTTACAAATTGCATACTTTTTTTTTTTCATATGCAAAAAGCCAAAAACTATTAATCACTTAGGTCAAAAGAAAAATTAAAGTGATGTAAAATGTGTAATTAAGAATCCTAAAATCATTTTTTGCATACTTTTATTTGGCATGCATATTTTTCATTAATTGTTTTTCATGTGATGGTGAGTCTCATATATATCCACTATACCCAACAGAGTCTTGTCTTTGTGAAATAGGGACCCCTCCAGCTCTACTGGTGAGGTTAACAGTTGGTTTGATCCCCACCACCGAGTTATAACTGGAAGGGCAAATGATGGATCCATCAGTCTCAGTGCCTAATGCAACTGCTGCAAAATTTGCCGCTACTGATATTGCCGATCCACTGCTTGAGCCACAAACTTCTTGGCTTAAGTTATAAGGGTCCTGCATGCATGCAGTTATTCAACTTATGAGAAAAGATAAATGAATGTAAAATGTTACATCATGCACTCATAACTTTGAAACAGTCAAAAGTCACAGTTCATAAAATATATCTTTTCTGAACTCAGTAAAATATCAGAGTGAGGTTTCCATGTATTCCAGGAAGGAGGAAGAAATTTCTTCCACCACGGGCTGTCTAATTCCTTGTGTTCAAGAGTGAAAAGAGAGAGAGAGACAGAGAGTGAATGAGAAGAAAAATTAATGGTAGTGGTCCTCTTCAATTAAGAAAAATTCTACCTTCAAAAGGATTTAAGATTTTTTATTGTCAGTATCTAAAATTCATTGAATTCTAATTAATTTATCCTAAATTAAATTATTTCTCTCATTATAAGAAAATTAAGCTCTTTTGACATTAACTTTTTTTTTATCTATAAAAGATTTAAATTTAAAACCTTATTTAATAAGAATAAGTGCTAAATTACTCATTTTATTATTTTCAAATTACTTATCATTTAGATCATTTCTTTTGTGAGTGTCTTTAGGATTTTTTTTTTTTTTTTCTATCAACATTATCGGTATCTGAAATTTATTTTATCCCAAAATTAGGCTCAAGCTTAAAATGTTATTTAAGAAAAAGGAATTAATGTCCAATTACTTTAACTAACGGAACACTGACCTTGCCTTGGCCGCCTCTTGCGGACCAACCCTCAGGCATATCGGAGGACCTAAAACCAGACCACTCTTTCAAGGTAGCTTTGCCAAGGATAATAGCTAGCCCCAGCGTCCCTCAACTTGTTCACAACAAAACCATCCTCAGGCACTATAGACCCGACAAGAGCAAAGGAACCAGCCGTGGTGCTCATCTTATCTTATCCTTCTTGTATGCAATGTTGTCCTTAATCAATGCCGGTATTCCACCCAACTTGGTCCCTGCCATGCGTTTCTCAACAGCTTTCTCTTTCTCAGCTTCAGATTCTGCTTCTGGGTTCAATTCAGTGACACCACAAAGGATAGGTTTTTTCCTAAGGATTTCATCTTTGTACAACTTAACAAGTTGCTTCGAGGTGATTTGGTTTCGTGCAAGTTAAAGGCGCGTTGGATGTCGTCAGTGGTTGCTTCTTTGAACTCAAATATTGCATCAGCATATGGCTTGTTGTGATGGTAAGTCTATAAATGGCTACTTGAAGCATAAGAAGCAGCCAGCCATGGAAACAAAGATCTGGAACTAGCCTTCGCCATATAGTATAATTAAGCCTAGTTCGAGTTCAGTGACTGCGTTCTTTGCTAAGGTTGCCTTAAATAGAGTTTTGCTTTTGGCAGCATGTTCATTTTTTTAATTTTTAAAATTTTTTAATGTGTACAAGTTTATAAGCTAAAGTTACTTAAAATAGATAATCATATAATAGAATTTAAATAAACGGATATGCGCAGTATAATAAATACAAAATAAAGGAAATACGCCTTTAAAAAAAATTAAAGGGAAGAATTATGCTATTTAGTAGTATATATAGATTATAAAAAATAAATTAATTTTGATATACTGTTATATAATAAATTTTACATTATTATTCAGTTGTACGTTAGTCTTTTCAGTTGATATGCAATTTTTAAGATATTATATAGTAAGTTTTATACTATTATTGTATGTTGGTTATTAAGTTATTATGTGCAACTTTTAAGATAGATACTAATTATAATAGAGTTTAATTGAAGTGCACTGATAGTGTAAAATTTTTTTACACTGTTATCCAATTAAAATCTTTCATTTGTATGAGCATTCAGGTAGTGGATAATTATGTCAAAGATTTTTGCTGATGTAGCAATATATGATTGGATGTCTGTGTAAAAATTTTTTATACTGACAGTTTATTCAAATTAAATCTATTATAATAATAAAATATATTTTTACTAATGAAATGAGTTCTATATTGTACGTAATCAGTGTGCACAATTATTTTTTAAATGTACTTTTTCTCACTCGTATATCATATATTTTATTTTTTACAATATATTTTTCATATTAAATATCATTTGTTAATAAAATGAAACAAAATGCTTATTTATCCCTTTCATATAGTCTTTCTCTTTGTGACCTTGACCTATTTCTTTACATTAGAAAAATGTTATTTTAAGGGTTTAAACACATGATACTTTAAAGCACAAGAATGGAAGAGAGAAGATTGATGGAAGAAAAAAGTAAGTGGTGGATCCCATCATTTTTGTGAGTGGATGTTGACCCATCCAGGAGGAGGGAGAAGTGGTTCAAATAACATTTGTATCAAAATATTAATATTAAGTTATAATTTTTCGATTGAGATAAAAAAATAGAAGCCGAACAGAAATAGTCAAAATCTATCTTACCTATATTTTTGGGGATGATTTTATTTCCATTTGCAAAAGTTTGTAAGAAGCAAGTCCATAAAAATTAGTATTATCTTCAGCTATTTTGAATAAGAGTAATATTATTTTTGTACCACCATTCATATTTTAAGGACACTTCAAGTTATCCCTTAGATGTTAAAAAAGGAAAAAGTTGAGATTCGATCTCAACCAATATTTAAAAGATAATTTAGGATTTCTATTAAAAAATATTTTAAGAAGTGGTACAAATATCATTTCTCTTTGCATAACCTCGTGTTCGAAGGTAAATAAATGAATATGCCAAAAATACATATAATACATGAACAAGTTCACAAGGCACTTTGCTATTTAGTGGCATTTGCTGATTGAAGTCCCATTTGCTCTTCACATTCCAATATGGATTTGCGTTGATTGCACTATAACCAAGTTGGTCAGGTTCAGGCCTCCTTGATGATCATGAATCTGTACATCGTATAACAAAAAAATTGTGAAGCAAATTCCGCACTTGTTCCTTGCAAACCGCCGTGGTTCTCTAGGTGTAGGCACAGCTGCATCACGGCCAGATTGTAACATAGCTATGCGGTCCTTAATTGTTTTATCATATAGTCTGCTCTCTGGGTTCTCTGCATAGCATACACAGTAACAACTTACACATGCATGAGGCAGTGCCATGCCAATCCTAGTCTGCACCATCATAAGAGTGTTGATCACATTCACATGCTAATGTGGATTCATTATGAACTAAATAAGTATAATAAAGTGGTCAAATAATTAAGGGCTATATACCAACCAGAAGGTATCCAGTGAAGAATGTGAGGAGGGATAGGGTGGCTGTGAAATTTTGGTACTCTTTGTAAGTCCAAGCAGCCACTGCAATGACACATATAGAGCCACTGCAAACCCCAGTGAGGAAGCAAATTGAGCTGGTTATATCTGAGTCCACAATTGGCTCCATTCCTTCCTTCCTTCTCAAAGACGGCCCAAGTGTCTTGTGATGCAGCTACAAAACCTTTACCATAGGCAGCTATCTGTTAAGATTAATTCAAATAAATATAAACCAATTCACTTCAGCAAATAATTGGCCTTAAACCATGAATTAGTCATGCCGAATGAAATATTCAGTTAGATAAATATTGGAAGGACCGCATTGAGAACCACCAGCTTTCAGATGGTGACTTTTCTGAATTCTGAAACCATTTAAACATGTTGAAATAAACTTGCATTCCAATTCTACTAGGTCGAAGTTGCTTACCATCTTAACCAATACTTTGTAAATAGTAGAAGTAATCAATTTTAGCACTACTTGAAGGCTTACCATATTTCAATACCATTGAAAGCAATCAAATAGTCTTATTTTAAGTAACATGCAGTAACATCTATAATCTACCAATTACTTGTTTGTACCTGTACATAGGCCCAGCCATTGCCATTTCTGAAGATGGACTCCATGACTCTCAAACAACAATGAGCACAACAGAACAAGAACTCATCTTCCCCCTTCAGCAAATTCAAAACCCGGGCAACAATCCTCAGGGCTTCAATTGCTGGCACAAATAGAGACCCCAAACAAGCACTTCCAAGGTTCCTGGTCAATGCTCTCAAGAAGCAAAACTGAGTGCTTGATTGCATTCCTCTAAGATAATAAAAGGCAATAACCCTGCTAACAGTGATATTAACAACATTCCTCATGACCTCTGCAGTCCAAGCCAAGCTCAATACCAATGCAATGATGACCACAGGAGGAAAATAAAAATTCAAGGCACCAATCACTGCTAAAACCCAAAGTGACATCCAAAAGAATCCAGTGCCAAGCATGTAAAAAGTGGGTTGGTTCAAATCAGGGAACTTAGACACAGGTTGAAGTGATAAACTTAAGACCTTGCTGCAAAACTTTATTCTATGATGAACCCAACAAGCATATAGGCCATTGCCTATAGCAAAAGCAATGAAAGAAACTCCAACACCATCAGTGGGAGGCCTTTGGAAGCAAAGAAGTAGAATCCCAGCAGCCAGTGACATAAGAAACGAACAGCATAATATGAAATGAGTCATAAATGTGGGCCATTTCATAACTGTCCCCTGCCATGTAAATGCAAGAATAATGCTCATAACAGAAGCAGCTTACACTTGAGGTAGAAAATACTTTACCACCCTTGTCTCTCTCCTCTTAGTAGAATCCGAGGATTGGATTAGCCCTTGGACACCCTTGAATACAAGAAAACAAACCAATGCCACGGCTAAAAACATGTGGAGAAGGAAGAGAAACAGGGAAATCCTGTTGGTATATCTTCTGGAATTCAGTGTTACCGGTTCCTGTTAAAAAAAATCAATGAGTACTCTTGAGAATTAACATTTAACATTCTAGAAGTTATCATTTACTTATCAGTTCTCATACAAAAGACACATAATTATACTACCCTATACAATTAGAAAATATATTTAATAGAACATCAGTTTGCAATTGCATTGCATGAAGAGCTTAATTTTGATATTAAATGAATAAGATATGGCTGGTACGATCACATGATGGTTTGGAATCTCTTTTAATCTTTAAACAAATTTGTAAATGTTCATTAATGATTTGATTTAAACATGCCATTTCACTGCAAAGGTACTAAAATTAAAGAAAACATACTTGTTGTAGGATTGAAGTAGAGCGAGGCTGAGAATGCTGAGATTGAGCACGAGAAAGAGATGCAACTCTGGTAGCATTATTAATCACAGCCCTTAAAGGGTTGGTGGGGTTCAACGTCTGAAACTTGGAGGGGTGGAATTCTTGATCATCATTAGGAACATCAACGTTATGAACATTACTTTGAATCACTTTCTCTTCAAATTCCGTTTGACCATTCTCCAAGTCCCTCGCCCCTTCCTCCTCTTCCTTCTTCTTTGCATTTTGTTCTCTCACTTCAGCTTCAGTTTCATAATCTCCCTCAACCCCCATCTCCATCAACCATGCAGAAAATTTGAAACTTCTTTTATATGGATGGTAACACCGCTTAAGATATAATAATGAAGTAAGAGTTTGTAGAAAATCATTGACTTAGAGGTTCTGTTGCACCCATTTAAACGTTTAAGTGTCCTTGTTGTGTGTTTTATAATAATTAAGGTACGTGTTTTACTTGTTATTTTCACGTAGTATTTCAGGTTCAGAGCACACCTAGGAATCAAGGTGTAATACGAAATCACCTCAACAACATTCTATTATATTCTATAAGATAGATGGCATGTTCTGTATATGCACCAATCACCAATGCTTGCGGAACAACAATTGCATATGATATGTCAAAATAAATAAAGCACGTACCTATCCAGTAATTTCTCTAATTAGTGTTAAACAAGGTGTTTATGATGAGACATGAGTACTTAAAAAATTGCTGCAGATGTAGTGAAAGCAACAGCTGATGATGAGGACTGTAGTTGACCACTAATAATAAAGGGATTGACCTTGGAATTTACATTCCACAAGCAAAATGATACGCACGTAGCCACGTATGCATAAAAGTTGCAGGCCCCCCACGAACCGAACTAATCATCTTTATGAAATAAACAAATTTTAAAATGTCATAACAATTTATATTATTAATTTTTTTTATGTATTTTTAATGTAAATTTCTTTTATACACACATACAATCATCTATTACACTAATAATAATATATTAAAATCAATCTCCTATGATAATAAAATTCATATGTTTTACTTAAAAAAAAAAGTTCTAGGACTCGCAAGGATCCATATGTTATTGACTAATAGTGTTCCGTTGCTTGAATAACCTTCCTTTGAGCTTTGACCGTTATCCTCTGTCTTTTCATTGTTTTTGTTTTAGAATTATCACTCAGAAGATCGGTTGCATTGCTAAAATGGCACGAGCAGGGTTGTGCCGAGTACCCCCCCCCCCCCCTTTTTTCTCTTTTTTTTCTTTGTCTCTTCCTAACTCCAAAAGTTTATTTGAAATGCAGTATCATTTGTATTTTTATTTTATTTTCTTGAGCTTGGTCCCTTCAAATAATGGAGGATTCGGGGTCGACGATTCCCACTATGCATAACTATAACAATATGTAATTCATTATTCAGTTCTGTCAGTCTGAAAGCTCAATCTTACAAATTTTAGAAAAACAAGTTATCATTCTCATGTTCAAAACACACTAATCTAAAGAAGTGCCCTAGTTATAGAGATAAATTAATGTATATAAGTCTCAAACTCTAACTTGGTTCAATAATAACAGAAAAACCAGGTTAACAGTTTTAATATTATATGCAAGAAATATTTACATACAGTTTAACCTCTAAGTCCTGATTCATAAATCATAACTGATATACTCGGCTTAATTAACCTCTTGAACACATATAGTAGAAGTGAGACTTATAATCTACTAGTATAGGAACCCGTCAATGCATGGGGCCAAAAAATCAAAATGAAAAATTAATGTGTTTGATATTAAATTAGCATAAAAATTAGTAAAAATAAAATAAGAGAAGATAAATAATACAAAAATGAGGGTGAATTAAAAAAAAAAAGATAAAAAGGAAGCTTTATGTGTGGTGATTTTTGGCAATATTAATCACCGTTTGTGAAATTACATTAAAATAAAAAAAATATTAGCAATGATGAAAATATAATTTAATTTATTAAATTCATTTCATATAACAATTTGTTATTGCAAGTGTAATTTAAAAAAATAAATTCTAATAATTTTTAAATGATAATCAAACAACAATTAAAAAATTTATTCTATTTTCCTTTCCTTTCACTTTTAGTAAAGTAATTTTAAAGAAAAAAATTCTATAAAATCATTTTGTATAACAACTCTTTATTTAAAATATAATTTATTATATAAGTGGGGATCAATCAACTCTAAAAAAAAAATTCATTTCATTTGTCTTGCCCCATCTTTCTTTAAGCTAGTAGTAAAATAATTTTTTTGTGAAAATAAATTATATTGAATTATTCCATTTTCATCTCTAGTATATATATATAGTTTCTAAATGAGGATCAATCAACTAAAAAACCAATTTTCTATTTTCATCTCACTCCCTTTTTTTAGTGTCATATTAAAATAGTTTTAGATAAAAAAATATATTTAACCATTTCATAAACTAATGATTATTAAAAGTGTAATTCGTATTATAAAGATAAATTTTTCAACAAAACATCATTTTATTACTTCAACCTCCTAGTAAAGTAATATTCTAAAAGAATTATTTAATATAATAACTCATTATTAAAAGTGTAATTCATTTTGTAATGATAACTACCTCCAATTTTTAATCGAGAATCAAACAATTCAAAAAGAAAAATAATTCTATTTTCTTCTTATCATCTTTCTTCAGTCTCCTAATAAAGTAATTTTAAAGAAAAAATTTCATAGATTCATTTTATATAATGACTCATTATTAAAAATATAATTCAAGTTATGAAAATGTCTAATTTTAATTTTTAAGTAAAGATCACATAATTAAAAAATCACTCTAATTAATTTTCCTCCCCTTTTTTCAACTTTTTAATAACCATTTCTTAAAACCAAACTGAAGGGAATATATATAGCATAAAAAATAAAAGTTAATTTAAGATATTTTCTTCCAATATTTAAGTGAAAATTTCATAACTTAAAAAAGCTATTTGTTTTCCTCTTTCTCCTTTTTCTTCAATATCCTTACAATGATTTTTCAAAATTTCCAATCTAGTAATAATAATTGCATGTAAAAAATCTCATTACTAATTTTCTTAAAGTCTCTCTTATTATTATTTTTTTAAAATATAATGAAGATAAAGAATAAAATATTTAATAAGTAAAGAAAAAGAAAAGCATAACACCACCTGAGTTAGTGTTGATCTTGGAGAAGCATTTTCTTACTCTAAAGATTATCTCATTGACAAATTTATTTGCATCCCTTATATTCTCTAGCAATAATAAGAATATTACGTGAATTATAATGATTTATAATATTAAGATTAATAGTATTAAAGAATAATTTCAACAAAAAGATGAGAAATATTTAATTTAATTTTATATTCAAATTTTAACTTCTTAAAATAAGTGATTAGATAAAAAAATTTCAATTTTTTATATGATTTATTTAATATATTATCTTATTCTAATATTGGATAGAGATAGTGAGGCAGTGAGTAATAAATATTTCATTTTGCTTGTAGGATAGTGGATAGTAGTAATAATATTATAATGGAATAATGGGATAGTAGACTAATCATTGAATACTTACTTAAAAAAAAAAATTTTTAAATATTGAAGGAAGTAGGAAGCACAAGAAAGCGCCCTTGGCAAAAGTTTCCAGTTTATGCTTCTGAATTATTATATACTAGATTATAGTAGTAGATTCTACCCTTGGATATTGATACCTGTATACTAGATGATACATGAGAACGGGCTTGGATAAGCTTTTCTTTCTCAGAAATAAGTGCTTTTTTGGTTTGAAGAAAGCACTTGCTGATAAACATTATCAAATAGTTTGACCCTCAACACGGAGCCAACAGTTTTCATGGTTATTACGTATATCAATGTACATGTGTACGTGTGGCATTAAGAGCACAAATACGGGAAAAAAAAAAAAAAAGGATTGAACAACTGCCTTTAATTGACAATACTTACTCCCGTACTTCAAATATAGAATGAAGCTATGATAACCATGTCCAAAACTCCACATCTGAAACGAAGAACAAAGAAGCAATTGAAACTAATCCATATCCTAGAAAACACTGCAGCACAAGGTGAAGAAAGACGGTATTATCAAAACTGCGTTTATTACAGCAGAGGCTCTAAGACAATGCAGCATCACAAGATGTATTCCATTATCACAACTATGAACCATGCCGAGCACCAATGGCTTTTTTGGTTTTTTTGGGGATACATCATTAGCTATTTATTTGCGCCATTTGCAGATTAAGGTGGCGGTTTAACGATGCTTAATTGGCCACCTTCCCTCTTAGCTATAGACTATGGTAGCTACTTTAACCTCATTGCACTGGTTAATGAATTTGCTCGCCTCCTGGTTTAACCCAAATTAAAAAAATAAAATAAAATAAAATAAAATCATATAATCTACAATAATGTCACTTATGATAAACACAGCCAAAGCACTCACATGGGGTGAAAATGCCATGATGCCTTAGTGAAATTCATTGTCTC